>CM060989.1:120326885-121544385 GCA_030765065.1 Deroplatys truncata
TTAGGTTAGTTTTTTTATATAAGCTTACGTTTCTGAATTCACCGGAGGTTAGGTTAGGTTTAGTTTTTTTTATATCAGCTTACGTTAATGGATTCACGGAAGGTTAGGTTTAGGTTAGTTTTTTATATAAGCTTACGTTTCTGAATTCATGAAAGGTTAGGTTTAGGTTAGTTTTTTTTATATAAGCTTACGTTTCTGAATTCATGAAAGGTTAGGTTTAGGTTAGTTTTTTTATATAAGCTTACGTTTCTGAATTCACGAAAGGTTAGGTTTAGGTTAGTTTTTTTATATAACCATAGGTTTCTGAATTACCTTTCTATATATCCTTGTTTTAATTTGTTATCACTGTTTACATCAAAGCACGCGAGCGTTCCTAAACTTACGTTTCTGATTCACGGGAGGTTAGGTTTAGTTTTTTTTATATAAGCTTACGTTTCTGAATTCAGGAAAAATTAGGTTTAGGTTAGTTTTTTATATAAGCTTACGTTTCTGAATTCACGAAAGGTTAGGTTTAGGTTAGTTTTTTATATAAGCTTACGTTTCTGATTTCACGAAAGGTTAGGTTTAGGTTAGTTTTTTTATATAACCACAGGTTTCTGAATTACCTTTATAAATATCCTTGTTTTAATTTGTTATCACTGTTTACATCAAAGCATGCGGGCGAAGCGAGCGTGCGTTCCTAAACTTACGTTTCTGATTCACGGAAGGTTAGGTTTAGGTTAGTTTTTTTTATATAAGCTTACGTTTCTGAATTCACGGGAGGTTAGGTTAGGTTTAGTTTTTTTTATATCAGCTTACGTTAATGGATTCACGGAAGGTTAGGTTTAGGTTAGTTTTTTATATATAAGCTTACGTTTCTGAATTCAGGAAAGGTTAGGTTTAGGTTAGTTTTTTTATATAAGCTTTGGTTTCTGAATTCACGAAAGGTTAGGTTTAGGTTATTTTTTTTATATAACCATAGGTTTCTGAATTACCTTTATATATATTTTTGTTTTAATTTGTTATCACTGTTTACATCAAAGCACGCGAGCGCAGCGAGCGTGCGTTCCTAAACTTACGTTTCTGATTCACGGGAGGTTAGTTTAGGTTAGGTTTAGTTTGTTTATATCAGCTTACGTTAATGGATTCACGGAAGGTTAGGTTTAGGTTAGTTTGTTTATATAAGCTTACGTTTCTGAATTCATGAAAGGTTAGGTTTAGGTTAGTTTTTTTATATAAGCTTACGTTTCTGAATTCAGGAAAGGTTAGGTTTAGGTTAGTTTTTTTATATAAGCTTACGTTTCTGAATTCACGAAATGTTAGGTTTAGGTTAGTTTTTTTATATAGCCATAGGTTTCTGAATTACCTTTATATATATCCTTGTTTTAATTTGTTATCACCGTTTACATCAAAGCACGCGAGCGTTCCTAAACTTACGTTTCTGATTCACGGGAGGTTAGGTTTAGCTTTTTTTATATAAGCTTACGTTTCTGAATTCAGGAAAGATTAGGTTTAGGTTAGTTTTTTATATAAGCTTACGTTTCTGAATTCACGAAAGGTTAGGTTTAGGTTAGTTTTTTTATATAAGCTTACGTTTCTGAATTCATGAAAGGTTAGGTTTAGGTTAGTTTTTTTATATAACCATAGGTTTCTGAATTACCTTTATATATATCCTTGTTTTAATTTGTTATCACTTTTTACATCAAAGCATGCGAGCGAAGCGAGCGTGCGTTCCTAAACTTACGTTTCTGATTCACGGAAGGTTAGGTTTATGTTAGTGTTTTTATATATGCTTACGTTTCTCAATTCACGAGAGTTTAGGTTAGGTTTAGTTTTTTTATATAAGCTTACGTTTCTGATTCACGGAAGGTTAGGTTTGGTTAGTTTTTTTTATATAAGCTTACGTTTCTGAATTCACGGGAGGTTAGGTTAGGTTTAGTTTTTTTATATAAGCTTACGTTTCTGAATTCACGGGAGGTTAGGTTAGGTTAGTTTTTTTTATATAAGCTTACGTTTCTGATTCACGGAAGGTTAGGTATAGGTTAGTTTTTTTATATAAGCTTACGTTTCTGAATTCACGGCAGGTTAGGTTAGGTTTAGTTTTTTTTATATCAGCTTACGTTAATGGATTCACGGAAGGTTAGGTTTAGGTTAGTTTTTTTTATATAAGCTTACGTTTCTGAATTCAGGAAAGATTAGGTTTAGGTTAGTTTTTTATATAAACTTACGTTTCTGAATTCACGAAAGGTTAGGTTTAGGTTAGTTTTTTATATAAGCTTACGTTTCTGATTTCACGAAAGGTTAGGTTTAGGTTAGTTTTTTTTATATAACCACAGGTTTCTGAATTACCTTTATATATATCCTTGTTTTAATTTGTTATCACTTTTTACATCAAAGCATGCGAGCGAAGCGAGCGTGCGTTCCTAAACTTACGTTTCTGATTCACGGAAGGTTAGGTTTAGGTTAGTTTTTTTATATATGCTTACGTTTCTGAATTCACGGGAGGTTAGGTTAGGTTTAGTTTTTTTATATCAGCTTACGTTAATGGATTCACGGAAGGTTAGGTTTAGGTTAGTTTTTTTATATAAGCTTACGTTTCTGAATTCACGAAAGGTTAGGTTTAGGTTATTTTTTTTTTAAATAACCATAGGTTTCTGAATTACCTATATATATTTTTCTTTTAATTTGTTATCACTGTTTACATCAAAGCACGCGAGCGAAGCGAGCGTGCGTTCCTAAACTTACGTTTCTGATTCACGGGAGGTTAGGTTAGGTTAGGTTTAGTTTGTTTACATCAGCTTACGTTAATGGATTCACGGAAGGTTAGGTTTAGGTTAGTTTTTTTATATAAGCTTACGTTTCTGAATTCATGAAAGGTTAGGTTTATGTTAGTTTTTTTATATAAGCTTACGTTTCTGAATTCAGGAAAGGTTAGGTTTAGGTTAGTTTTTTTATATAAGCTTACGTTTCTGAATTCACGAAAGGTTAGGTTTAGGTTAGTTTTTTTATATAACCATAGGTTTCTGAATTACCTTTATATATATCCTTGTTTTAATTTGTTATCACTGTTTACATCAAAGCACGCGAACGTTCCTAAACTTACGTTTCTGATTCACGGGAGGTTAGGTTTAGTTTTTTTTATATAAGCTTACGTTTCTGAATTCAGGAAAGATTAGGTTTAGGTTAGTTTTTTATATAAGCTTACGTTTCTGAATTCACGAAAGGTTAGGTTTAGGTTAGTTTTTTATATAAGCTTACGTTTCTGAATTCACGAAAGGTTAGGTTTAGGTTAGTTTTTTTATATAACCATAGGTTTCTGAATTACCTTTATATATATCCTTGTTTTAATTTGTTATCACTGTTTACATCAAAGCACGCGAGCGAAGCGAGCGTGCGTTCCTAAACTTACGTTTCTGATTCACGGAAGGTTAGGTTTAGGTTAGTTTTTTTATATAAGCTTACGTTTCTGAATTTACGGGAGGTTAGGTTAGGTTTAGTTTTTTTATATCAGCTTACGTTAATGGATTCACGGAAGGTTAGGTTTAGGTTAGTTTTTTTATATAAGCTTACGTTTCTGAATTCACGATAGGTTAGGTTTAGGTTATTTTTTTTATATAACCATAGGTTTCTGAATTACCTTTATATATATTTTTGTTTTAATTTGTTATCACTGTTGAGACGGTAATTTGTATCACAAATTACTCAGATGTAATTAATGATAATAATATGAATATGTATTTTTATGTGACATTGATTTCAGAGGTTTATTAATTGTAAATATTATTGGTAAATAATAATATACGGCTCTACTGAAACTGTCAACAATAACGCAATAATGCAGCAAGGGGATGAGTTGTTTATCGTTACCGGGAACCAGGAAGTTACGTAATATTTCGCGCCTTTTCGATAAAAGCTTCTAGAATTTTCCCTAAAAGTAATATGTATTCGTGGTTTTCATTGGATATTAAAATAGACGCTAATGTTGGCGCGTTTTATTAGCCAATAGCATTTCATTTATAATCATTAGGCGTATCTTGAGGCAAGCCTATAAATAGTGTAGATTCAAGGGAGCGTTCCCACAGTGCAACAAGATTCTCAAAACATTACACATCGTCCCCAGTTCAACGGAATTCTCAGTACACTACATACAGTCAGTCAGTCCTTCATTTCGTCAAGTTACGCGCAGCAGAAGTACGAGAAATCTTATAAAGTATTATACAGTTAAATACACAAAGTTGAAGTACGTGAGTTAAAAGTGATAAGAAGTTATTACAAACAGTTTCAGAATGGCGAGTATCCAAATAAATATGTGAAAGTGTTCGTGAACGTGTTCTGCAATAAAGATTATAAAACCAATTTCTTCGTCAATATCATTTCTAGACAAAAGATTCCTTTCCGCTTCACACCCTGCAAGAGATACAAGTTCTACCAAGAAAAGATGATAGCTAGCCGGATGACAATATACATAACCTTAAATTCTTTTAGAAACTAATTCATACAAATTGCTACGACAGAGGGAACTACGGACCAGACCAACGAATGACGTCACACAAGATGGCAACACACGTGAAGTAAACACACATATTTGCTCTCGCAAATTGGCTTCCACACCGTGGTGCTATAAACACATATACAATTTGTTCACTTACACTGTTTACATCAAAGCACGCGAGCGAAGCGAGCGTGCGTTCCTAAACTTACGTTTCTGATTCACGGGAGGTTAGGTTTAGTTTGTTTATATCAGCTTACGTTAATGGATTCACGGAAGGTTAGGTTTAGGTTAGTTTTTTTATATAAGCTTACGTTTCTGAATTCATGAAAGGTTAGGTTTAGGTTAGTTTTTTTATATAAGCTTACGTTTCTGAATTCAGGAAAGGTTAGGTTTAGGTTAGGTTTTTTATATAAGCTTACGTTTCTGAATTAAGGAAATGTTAGGTTTAGGTTAGTTTTTTTATATAGCCATAGGTTTCTGAATTACCTTTATATATATCCTTGTTTTAATTTGTTATCACCGTTTACATCAAAGTACGCGAGCGTTCCTAAACTTACGTCTCTGATTCACGGGAGGTTAGGTTTAGCTTTTTTTATATAAGCTTACGTTTCTGAATTCAGGAAAGATTAGGTTTAGGTTAGTTTTTTATATAAGCTTACGTTTCTGAATTCACGAAAGGTTAGGTTTAGGTTAGTTTTTTATATAAGCTTACGTTTCTGAATTCACGAAAGGTTAGGTTTAGGTTAGTTTTTTTTATATAACCATAGGTTTCTGAATTACCTTTATATATATCCTTGTTTTAATTTGTTATCACTGTTTACATCAAAGCACGCGAACGTTCCTAAACTTACGTTTCTGATTCACGGGAGGTTAGGTTTAGTTTTTTTTATATAAGCTTAGGTTTCTGAATTCAGGAAAGATTAGGTTTAGGTTTGTTTTTTATATAAGCTTACGTTTCTGAATTCACGAAAGGTTAGGTTTAGGTTAGTTTTTTATATAAGCTTACGTTTCTGAATTCACGAAAGGTTAGGTTTAGGTTAGTTTTTTTATATAACCATAGGTTTCTGAATTACCTTTATATATATCCTTGTTTTAATTTGTTATCACTGTTTACATCAAAGCACGCGAGCGAAGCCAGCGTGCGTTCCTAAACTTACGTTTCTGATTCACGGAAGTTTAGGTTAGTTTTTTTTATATAAGCTTACGTTTCTGAATTCACGGGAGGTTAGGTTAGGTTTAGTTTTTTTATATAAGCTTACGTTTCTGATTCACGGAAGGTTAGGTTTAGGTTAGTTTTTTTATATAAGCTTACGTCTCTGAATTCACGGGAGGTTAGGTTAGGTTTAGTTTTTTTATATAAGCTTACGTTTCTGAATTCACGGGAGGTTAGGTTAGGTTAGTTTTTTTATATAAGCTTACGTTTCTGATTCACGGAAGGTTAGGTAAAGTTTAGTTTTTTTATATAAGCTTACGTTTCTGAATTGACGGGAGGTTAGGTTAGGTTTAGTTTTTTTTATATCAGCTTACGTTAATGGATTCACGGAAGGTTAGGTTTAGGTTAGTTTTTTTTATATAAGCTTACGTTTCTGAATTCAGGAAAGATTAGGTTTAGGTTAGTTTTTTATATAAGTTTACGTTTCTGAATTCACGAAAGGTTAGGTTTAGGTTAGTTTTTTATATAAGCTTACGTTTCTGATTTCACGAAAGGTTAGGTTTAGGTTAGTTTTTTTTATATAACCACAGGTTTCTGAATTACCTTTATATATATGCTTGTTTTAATTTGTTATCACTTTTTACATCAAAGCATGCGAGCGAAGCGAGCGTGCGTTCCTAAACTTACGTTTTTGATTTAGGTTAGGTTTTAGTTTTATAAGTTTATATAGTTTATATAAAGGTTAGGTTTAAGTTAGTTTTTTATATATGCTTACGTTTCTGAATTCACGGGAGGTTAGGTTAGGTTTAGTTTTTTTTATATCAGCTTACGTTAATGGATTCACGGAAGGTTAGGTTTAGGTTAGTTTTTTTATATAAGCTTACGTTTCTGAGTTCACGAAAGGTTAGGTTTAGGTTATTTTTTTTATATAACCATAGGATTCTGAATTACCTATATATATTTTTGTTTAAATTTGTTATCACTGTTTACATCAAAGCACGCGAGCGAAGCGAGCGTGCGTTCCTAAACTTACGTTTCTGATTCACGGGAGGTTAGGTTAGGTTAGGTTTAGTTTGTTTACATCAGCTTACGTTAATGGATTCACGGAAGGTTAGGTTTAGGTTAGTTTTTTTATATAAGCTTACGTTTCTGAATTCATGAAATTTTAGGTGTAGGTTAGTTTTTTTATATAAGCTTACGTTTCTGAATTCAGGAAAGGTTAGGTTTAGGTTAGTTTTTTTATATAAGCTTACGTTTCTGAATTCACGAAATGTTAGGTTTAGGTTAGTTTTTTTATATAGCCATAGGTTTCTGAATTACCTTTATATATATCCTTGTTTTAATTTGTTATCACCGTTTACATCAAAGCACGCGAGCGTTCCTAAACTTACGTTTCTGTTTCACGGGAGGTTAGGTTTAGTTTTTTATATATAAGCTTACGTTTCTGAATTCAGGAAAGATTAGGTTTAGGTTAGTTTTTTTATATAAGCTTACGTTTCTGAATTCACGAAAGGTTAGGTTTAGGTTAGTTTTTTATATAAGCTTACGTTTCTGAATTCACGAAAGGTTAGGTTTAGGTTAGTTTTTTTTATATAACCATAGGTTTCTGAATTACCTTTATATATATCCTTGTTTTAATTTGTTATCACTGTTTACATCAAAGCACGCGATCGTTCCTAAGCTTACGTTTCTGATTCACGGAAGGTTAGGTTAGGTTAGTTTTTTTATATAAGCTTACGTTTCTGAATTCACGGGAGGTTAGGTTAGGTTTAGTTTTTTTTATATAAGCTTACGTTTCTGATTCACGGAAGGTTAGGTTTAGGTTAGTTTTTTTTTATATAAGCTTACGTTTCTGAATTTACGGGAGGTTAGGTTAGGTTTAGTTTTTTTATATAAGCTTATGTTTCTGAATTTACGGGAGGTTAGGTTAGGTTAGTTTTTTTATATAAGCTTACGTTTCTGATTCACGGAAGGTTAGGTTTAGGTTAGTTTTTTTATATAAGCTTACGTTTCTGAATTCACGGGAGGTTAGGTTCGGTTTAGTTTTTTTTATATCAGCTTACGTTAATGGATTCACGGAAGGTTAGGTTTAGGTTAGTTTTTTTTATATAAGCTTACGTTTCTGAATTCTGGAAAGGTTAGGTTTAGGTTAGTTTTTTTATATAAGCTTACGTTTCTGAATTCACGAAAGGTTAGGTTTAGGTTAGTTTTTTTTATATAACCATAGGTTTCTGAATTACCTTTATATATATCCTTGTTTTAATTTGTTATCACTGTTCCTAAACTTACGTTTCTGATTCACGGGAGGTTAGGTTAGGTTAGGTTTAGTTTTTTTTATATCAGCTTACGTTAATGGATTCACGGAAGGTTAGGTTTAGGTTAGTTTTTTTATATAAGCTTACGTTTCTGAATTCAGGAAAGGTTAGGTTTAGGTTAGTTTTTTATATAAGCTTACGTTTCTGAATTCACGAAAGGTTAGGTTTAGGTTAGTTTTTTTTATATAACCATAGGTTTCTGAATTACCTTTATATATATCCTTTTTTAATTTGTTATCACTGTTTACATCAAAGCACGCGAGCGTTCCTAAACTTACGTTTCTGATTCACGGGAGGTTAGGTTTAGTTTTTTTTATATATGCTTACGTTTCTGAATTCACGAAAGGTTAGGTTTAGGTTAGTTTTTTTTATATAAGCATAGGTTTCTGAATTACCTTTATATATATCCTTGTTTTAATTTGTTACCATTGGTTACATCAAAGCACGCGAGCGTGCGTTCCTAAGCTTTCGTTTCTAATTCACGGGAGGTTAGGTTTAGTTTTTTTATATAAGCTTACGTTTATGGATTCACGGAAGGTTAGGTTTAGGTTAGGTTTTTTTTATATAAGCTTACGTTTGAATTCACTAAAGGTTGGTTTTTTTTATATAAGCTTACGTTTCTGAATTCATGAAGGGTTAGGTTTAGGTTAGTTTTTTTTATATAAGCTTACATTTATGGATTCACGGAAGGTTAGGTTTAGGTTAGCTTTTTTTATATAAGCTTACGTTTCTGAATACACGAAAGGTTAGATTTAGGTTAGTTTTTTTATATAAGCTTACGTTTCTCAATTCACGAAAAGTTAGCTTTAGGTTACTTTTTTTATATAAGCATAGCACGTGTTGAGTTAGAATGCTAAAGACAGTATTCTCACATCCCGTGCAAACCATTTTGCTTTATATTAAATACGCACTGTTAATTTGCACGCGTTGCGTTTCAACAAAATCGCAGAAGAACAACAACAAATAGCGGTAACAACGGCGCATCGCATTTTTAGCCAATTTCACATTTTTATTTACGTTGGCAGTACCCAATTTGCATGTAATTTTTGCAAAATGGCTTCGTTTGTTTACTTCCTGACGCGATTTTCCTATATAACTAAAATATCTTAAACGGGCGGGCAGGTGGGCATCAGCTATAGACGAGACCACATCGTGTTCTAATCTCACTCTTAAGGTAATTTATTCGCTTTCCTTTTGATTTTATAAGCATTTTCTACGGGCACACTATAAGATAATATTAGTGTTGTGCTCAAACACTATTTCCTGCTGTTATACCAAATAAATAAATTAGGACTTAATACTCTTTTCATTTAAAAATAACTTAAAGCATTTCATAAACAGAAAATTCTCCATATGTACTGTGTATCTTTGGAAATTTTTTGTCAATCTGGGTAGCTCGTTTAGGCGCTGGCCTCGGAAGCACAAATAGTTACATAAAACTTGTGTATTACCACATTATTGCTGAATGATTTCTACATATCGAAATGTCAGCTACCATATTTATGACAAAACACCCAACTTAAATTATATAAATGTATAATATGTATTGAATGGCCAAATATCTGTTGAAATAGTTATTCTGTTTTTAAGCATTTTAATGCTTTATTTACATACACCTCGTTTGTGAAGTCATAGTGGGAGCTGCCTTGTAAAACAACCTCTTGGTTTCATTACTTGATAGTATTGAGTAATACTATCTCTGTTTTAAATGTTGTCTCATATCCACACTTCTAATTGGGCAGCACTATGGCCTCTCACAAAAAAGCCTGGATTCAATCCTAGTGATCAGAGGTGGGATTTTGTGGTAGATAAAATGGCACTTAGAATGAGTGTTCTCTGGTTTTCCCCACCATAATTCCATCAATTGCACCATCTTCATCCTTGTCATCCCTCCTCCCACCAGTCTCCAATCTCTGTAAACCTGTGAAGTTAAAAGGGACATTAAAATTAAAAATACTATGGAGGACAGAGAGCAGTACTAATGAACGAGCGTCTCATCCAGCCACCCAAATTTATAAACCAGGATGTGGACCATTAACTGCAGAAACAACAATATAACTATACTTAAGTGATAATAAAATTGAGTAAGGAGGTAAGTAGGTAATAATGAAATATTGCATTTTAAGCAAACTTAAATTCCATAATTGCTTAAAAAACAATAGTATGAAAGTCATAGAAAATGCTGTTACATTCTTTCTGCAGTCAACATATGAAAAAACAATACTAGCACACTAAACTACATGTTAAAGTGATTGACAATTATGAAGGGTGGGTGTGATATGGTTAAACACAAAGAGACATTGCATTCACATTCATATTTAATAATACTATATAATACATTTGTATGGTATTTTAAGGAACATGTGCCTACATTAATATACATTTGAATGGCCTACCCAATCAAAATGTCCATTAAATTCTAACCTCTTGAATGTCTGTTATTACAATGTATTGGAATGTTCTTATAGGTAATTGTAATTGCACTTGGTCACTTATGCATACACAAAGCCAGTTCTAGTTAATAAAACTTACAGTTATTAAATAGAAAATACACTCTGATTCCTTTTTCTGGGAAAGGTTCTATATATAACATTTGATATAACACAGTGGAGGTCCTACAGCACATGGGAACCTTAAATTTATTGACAGGTCATAAGAAAAAAAATTGAGCCCATACAGTGATGTTTGTTTGTGTTTGTTCATTTGGCTCCACTGTGAGCAATGCTCAGGGAAATTGAACACATCATACAATTATGAGGTATACAGAGTAAGTAGGAATATACCCAACGCCAAGAACAGCCTTTGGTGGGGAAGCTCGCCTTCCCATCATGCATTATCTAAGAGAGAAAAAATTGTAAACCATCACCATTTAAACAGTAAACTTCTCGACACGCATTACAATAGGACAACAATAGCAAATAAGTGTTAATCACCATCACATGCAATCTGCCCTAAATAAAGTGCTTACATGAGGTTGATACTATTATGATGATTAATTCACTTTGAATAAGCTCGAAATTATAACTTATACTTATGGTACGCTTAAATTTCAATTTCCCATGTAATTTTTATTACCTTGAAGACATGTTTGAGAAAGACATCACTTGAAACGAGAAATTCTCATTAATACTGCATGGGTATTATTTGGGAGGACAGTATACAGGGTGGAAGGTACTGCTTGAACTGTACGTTAATCATGGGTCCTATATAATGAGTAGTGCAAATATGTCCAATACAATTTTTGTCATTAAACCTACAAAAATGAAACATAGTGATGTTCCTTGTGCCTGTGTCTATTAGCCATTTTATTACAGTTCAAGCAATACCTTTCACTCTGTATAAGAAAACATTTACAAGATGGTGGAGTTTGCATATACATAAAACATTATAACATATAAAACTGGGATGCAACAGATCCATCTATCCCATTGACATTTTTTGTGTAGCCCATTTTCCTCTGTTGCTTAAATTTACCAGTTACACAAGATTATACAAAATTCTTTCCGAATGAAGGGGACTTCACAAGCTATTCCCAGAAAATTAAAAATAAACATTTTATTTTTCATGTAAATATCTTGAATACAATGGCATTTTAATCAAAATTGTTTGAGTCATTTTTCAGAAAAAAAAATCGACAATTCTTCCGAGTAAAGGGTTATTTTGGGTGGGGAATTTTCTTGAAAATCTTCGTGTCGCATCTTTGGAAGGTACTGAACTTAAACCGATTTGTACTATGTATGTACAAATTCCTGCTTTGAAACGCATGGCTTTATGTATTCTCTTTCATTTGTCAGTCGAAATGTGCGCGCCAACGTTCCACGTTACGTATTTGACCACAGCCAATGGGAGCAAAATGTGCCGGAATGGACTACTTTCCCCCTTGCACTGTAATGCTCCCTTAAGATCGTTCGCTTTCGTTCATTTTCGGCATTCGCTCGAACTTCGTCGGGCAACTTCGATGAGCTATCTCCAAGTGCTTGTGGTCAGGTACATGCTAATGTTACCAACTGTAGCAAAATTTGAGCCTTCGGAAGACATTGCGCGAAAAATGAAAAACTGGGAAAATGTAATGACACCAGTAAATTTTAATGTTAAAAATAAATTTATAATTATTACTAAAATAAACACGTGAAAAGCTTCATTTGCATTTCTACGACATTAATTTAGTCGTTGTAAGTTTTATGAAATATATAATACTGAATTATATTCCCATAAGAAAAAAAACGGAATACTGTGGAGAACTGTCTAAAGGTAAGAAAATGAGAAAATTGTTGTTTTCAATAACCTCTTCAGACCCACTACACCTAAAACTGTAATATTGTGCAATTTTTCTATTTGAACTTGTTAATTAGGATAAGTTTATAGACATTTTACTGTTTTTTTTTAAAATTTTGAAACTGATATTTTCAAAATTTGATGTGTCGTATAGGATACGCTGGGTTCCAGGGAGTACAATTTTTCCACCAACAGAGAGTAAATCATCTTGAATATATTTTATTTATTTAGCAATACATTTTACTCCTTTTGAGTAACTTGTTTGACATACTGTCATGTAATTAAAATCTACATCTCATGATACGATTTGAAGCAATTTCTATTTGCCACTAGGCATAAATGAATTTTGCACTGGGTACAAAAAAACCCTAGCTCTAACACTTTTGCATCCTGGCATTCTACAGCGATGATTTTTACCATCACTCATCACTTCAGGCATATGTGCTGTTCCAAATTTCCTCTTGCTTCGGGAAGGGTGCGGCGTCATAGACTTCCTTTTTTAGATGAGCTAGTAGGTCTCTCATCTGATCCATCTTCTTCATTTGGGGCAAAAAAGAGAAGCCACTCTGAAGGTTCTGTTTTAAAATTTAGATAATCCAAAATGTCTTTACTTTTCTTTTTGAGAACTTCACAATCTTTTCTGTATTGTATCCAAGATGCAGCACAGGCAAAGTCAAAAAAATGCAGAATCATTCTCACAGCCCATTTTCTAGTTTTAGCATGTTGGTGATAAGATGCAATAATTCTGTCGAGCAGGTCCACACCGCCCATATTTTCATTGTATTTATTAATGATGTCTGGCATGATTACAGGAATATATTCTTGAGACTGCTTTGACCATCGTTTACAATCTCCTGTGGGTATTTTCCATTCTGCCGATGATGCAAGAATAACAGGCTTGTCAAACCATTTGACGAGAGATATTTGCCCATCGCCTCGTACAGACTGGTCAATGGCACCTCGGCCGATTCTTTGCAGCTCCTTGTCTGGACGAAGTCCACATTTGTTTGTCCACACAGGTTTGTATAGTTCCTGTTCCCCAACAGCATGCATCTGCATGGAGAGAATCAAGTAATCCCTCTGAAGTGAAATATCTATCTGTGTACACTATACATCCTTGTGGTAGAGATTTTCAAGCTTCATTACAACCTTTCCACCTATATCAAGGAAATCATAACCTTCTACAATTGTGTCCCCTTTCCCCTCATACACAAAGAAGTCAAGAGGCAATCCAGTGGGCGAAGTGCATACAAAGTTTCTGAGCCCTCATGGATTTGGCTTACCTCATACGTACTGCCTCATTTTCGTTGATCCCCCATAAGGTATCATTTGTTCATCAATTGATACTCTGGTTGACCTGGGATTCTGAAGGCAGCCAGCTCTCACTTTCTCCAACAAAGGTCGAATTTTCCAATATTTGTCCATGCTTCTAACTTCAGCAGGCACTGTTTCATCCACTGTTAATTTTAAGCAGCTTCTTATGTAGAAGAAGCGGGTTCTAGACATCCTGTCAGCAATGTTTGACACCCTTGTACCTGCTGCCCATGACATTCGTATCCTAGTGTAACCTAAGTATGACATCGTCATAGATATTCAAAAAAACATTGGATTTCTTCAGGAGCTGTGTTTAGAGACTTTCCCTTTCGAGAAAGTGATGTCTGGTTTGCACAAGATGAAATCAGTTCAAATGTACTCTCAGGAATATACCTAAGAAAATAAGTCTGTGGTTCAGCTTCTTTTCCTTCCCAAGGTTCTTCTTCAAATCGTGGTGAAGGTGGAAGAGGCTCAAAAATCTCGGTATGGCGCCAAGGTGGCTCACTTCTACTGACCTGACCAAAGCTGTTTTCTCTTAGATCATTTTCGTCCTCTGACACAACGGATTCATTTGATGACTCTCCTCCCATGTCCCTCTGTGGAATATATGTAATATCGCCATCGTCATCACTTGAGAAACCTTCTAATTCTGACACGTCACCATCAACGGCTAAAATTCGCTGCAATTCTACCTCCATTTCAGATTGAGATACTGAAACAAAGATAGAAGGTGCTTTGATTTCCTATAATGCCAAAAACATTATACCAAACAGGGATCTCAGAGAAAACCCACCCAAGTACTACTTTGTCCGTTACAAAACCTGCAAATCCCAGTCCCTAAAATGAATCTGGACTGCTTCGTAGAGAAACAGGCGTGTTAGCCCCCCACAGGTACTACGATACACAAAAAGACCCAACGTGTCGTATGCGACACATAAGAGTAAGTGGAGGCAAAAAAGATGGATGCAGTATAGACATTGTGTTATATTTATGTATACTATATCTACACACCTTTACAGACACATATGTATCAGTACAACAGAAATAAGTACGATATTAGAAGCAAAACAATGTTACTTACATGCATTTGCCATTCTTGCGCCTTCTTCCGTCAACACGTGCTCAGAAAATGATCCACAAATTGGCCGGGAATCACGCGGAAGACGTCCAATGGTTTCTGTGGCTTTACTGACATCTAGCGTTACTATGAAGCTACTACAAAGTGTGTCGCTAATGACATTCGAGGCCTGAATAAACCGAAACGTGATGACATTTTTGTGTCGTATACGACACGCGGGGCCCGAAGAGGATAAGTGGTTGAATTTTTTTTAATGCTTACAACCAGTTAAGATAGTGCAAAAGCAAAGTGTAGAGCGTGTAATGTTCTGTGTGACATTTCAAACAGAATATTCGGCCCTTATCGATATCAACTTAATTAGAATGCAATAGGTAATAAACTTTTAATGAATCAGTATAATATAAATCAGAAATAAGCAATGACAATGTAAGAATAGTGTAATATTTCAAAGAGAATATGTAGCAAAGCATGGGAAAAAAGCGATAGTGTAAGAAAGTAGCCTTAGACTGTGGAAGTGACACAAAAGCCCGACAATAGACAGAAAATCTGTTTAGAAATCTTTGCGTGAGATACGATAGCCACACCATAGAATGTTTTCGAACATTAGTATATCCCGATCAGTAGAATTCAAACAAACCAATACGAGTCATATTTCAGTAATTTAGGAGGAGGAAATGAATGCTTGGGGATTAGGAAGTAGCAGGAAGCCGCGAGGGACGAAATTACTGTCGTCCTAGACTCAAGCGAATAGCATGCCGTGTTAAATGTGCCTGAGCTACTCACAGTGGGACCAAATGAACAAACAAACACATGCGATGCACTTTCGAGTAAAATCAGTGATACATCAAATACACCATTTTTAGGGCGGCGATATCACCATAGAAAAACAACACTAATGCGGTCACTGAAGAGAGAGATGCAGATTAAATATCGCTTAACACTCACAGTAATTGAAATCGCCGTCAAAGGAATACGTTACAATTTAGAATCCTTACTAAACAGAATTAAATTCGAGGGTAGTCAGTGTCGCGTAGAAATCAGAATAAGTACGCAATGGGTTTGTTGCGAAGACACAATAATTGTTATACAAATACACTAATATTCAGTAAAGTCTAAATAAATATATTGGTAGTAAAAGCTGGGTGACTTATTTATCACACGCTCAAAACCCATGTTCAGATAATGTGGAAGCCGCGGTAAAAGTAACCCTGAAACGCTATCTCAATAATCGGCGCCCAAACCCGTGAACAAACAACATTAATACAATCACAATTAAACACAATCAAAGCATTTGCCGCCAAAAATGGCACAATCAACTTGAGACTATTCCGTTCCCCTTACGTGATCTTTTGAAACACCGTGAAAACCAAAAACACGTGAAGGATCTAAAAGCTACCGTTAGCACAAACATTTCTCTGATACTATACTCGGCGCCAATCAAGAAGGTGATTGACAGTTACTAATCACGTGGCGGAAAGCTTTAAATGAATGGGAGGGGATGAATACGTAACAGGGGTCGTCATAGCAACAATTAGAAGAAACAATTAGAACTAAGACATTTCCATAGCAACGATAGACGCAAATGCCGTGTTGCGATATCGTAACACGTGATTGGCATGACGGCCGGGCGAGCGACCGTTGCAGTAAACATGAATTTATCTTCTGCTGTCGCCACAGTTATAAACAATGACCTCCTTTTGGTCCCAGCTTGGTTATGTTTTTCGTATCATTTTAGAGGTTACCTGCGCACTGAAAAGGTCTTTTGCATCGTACTATTTGTATGGTATTTGCCTTGTGTTACGTGTGTTGTGTGAGCATTTATAATTGTGTTAACACGTTTAATGGATATTTAATAATGTCCAAAAAAAGTGACAAAGAAGCGCAGCCAAACGAAAAACTGAGCGCACTCGGGAACCGAATTAAACTGTATTTGATAAAAGTATCCCAATTAAAGGACAAGCGCGGGAAATAATATGCTCTGTGAGAGAATATTTCGAAGAGGAGAAAATAATTCAGTGGCTTGTTCGCCGCAATATACCCATGAAGGAGGGACTGAAGAAAAGTGAGCTACTGGAACTTGTGAAAGCAAACTAACCGCGGTTTTCAAGTTATGTAGTCGATGGCATTGCTGCAGAATATGGTCACAAAATAGTTAGGCTTCCCCCTTATCATTGTCATTTTAACTCGATTGGATTAATTTGGGCCGACATAAAGGGTTATGTTGGGCGAAACAATAAAGGTTTCACTGTGTCGTCAGTAATAAAGTTTACAGCAGTAAAAGCTGAAAACTGAAAAAAAAAGCGGTGACTCATACAAAGGGCGTAATAAGTGCAGCTTGGGAAAATGAAGGGAGTTTTAGAAGAAACTATAGAACAGCTTGTCATTTCCGTGGGGAATTCTAGCAGCTCTTCAGATGATGATGATAATGACGGTGGCAACATTGTCTATCAAACGAGCAGCAGCAACAACAGCAGTGATGCAAGTGATTCGGAAATCTGGCATTTTTCCATTAGAATAAGCATAAACATTTCACAGGTTAAAGCAGATTTTTACATTGATATATTCTTGCATGTTCTATCCTCTGCACGTAGATTCATTATTTTACAATTGTCTTCATATACGAATATAAATAACACTCGCTCTACAATGCAGGCGCAACCCATCCCCTTCGACTAAGTTCCAGCACGTTTCCACGTGGTCGTGATGTGTGGCAACGTCGCCTCTCTCTCTCTCTCTCTCTCTCTCTCTCTCTCTCCGCGAAATGTCAATCTCCTTCTTGATTGGCGCCGAGTTTAAGTAAATTAATTTATTTACGTTTTACTAGAAATTGTACAACAAATAGATGAATCATTTACTTAATAAAAGTATAAATTATCGCCAATAAAATAAGCCTAATTATTACCAGAGAGACTATAGCAATTTATCTATGATGTATACCCGACGTGTAGCGAGAATCAACATTGTTTTTGTTGGCAAATCTGGTACACGCATAATACACCTTCGGCTTGGGTTGCCCTCAGCCAGCAAGCCAACATGTCAACGCTGCAGTTGTGTCATAAAATAAACCCGCAGTAAGAGTAATAAGGTATCCACATAGTTTTGCATCAGTTTCTTGCAATGTGTTTATTCGGTTACAATGCAGAAGCTTATCCACATTTATTTAAAGTAGACGTTAAAAATTTATCATGACGTTATCCAAATGGTAATAAAAATGGACCTTTCGAAAGCCATGTTAAAGTTCCGTTGGAAATGTACCAGTTCGCGATGGTGAATCAGGTAAAATTTTTTGCATAACACTAATATCATAAAATTTTCGTTAGTCGTATCGACTGGTTGTGTGTTTGTACCTCTCATTTTTAGTGTCAACAATCTTCATTACTTAACTAAGTGGTTTAACCTCAAAGTGAGTAAGAGCGAGCTCAGGCTTTCAAGATATTGTGCCCCATAGTGAAACAACTAGGGGCTGAAATTTCATATTCAACCCTGCTTACAGTAGTGTGGTCTTGGGAGAGATTCAATGTTAACAGTGTTGTAGTTTAGCATATTATATACCTGGAGAGGTCCATTCTCGGCAATTCTGTGCGACCACTCTATTTACTATAGCGACCGCGCGCAGAGCAAAATATTTGTCCAACCAAATTTGCGTAAAAAATTATTAAAAATGGCCTCAAAAGAACTAGATTTCTATAATTAATCCATTCATTCATTCACTGTTTAACCTCATCTTATGTAGGACTTACACCCCCCAGGACTTACAGGTGGGTGCCTGGGGTCAGAGGCCCGTCGAGGAACAGACGCACTCATGGAGCAGACAGAATATCCAGGATGGGTGATCAGCCCGATGCCTGGTATGGGATGAAGGAAGTAGATGAAACGAAATGTTGGTGAAATGGATGAAAGGAAAGGTGGAATGAATGGTGGGGGAAACTGGAGAACCCGGAGAAAATCCACCTAAACGCCGCTTTGTCCACCACAAATCCCACATGCGGGTCCCTGTGATTGAACCCGGGCCACATTGGCGAGAGGTGAGCGGTTTAACCACTTGGCCACAGCACCGCGGTATTATGAATTCTATATCTTAAAAATAATAATTTACAGGCCATTGCATTGAATTATAAGCTTACATTTCTGAATTCATGGAAGGTTAGTTTTTTTTTATTTATTATATAAGCTTAGGTTTCTGATTTACTTTTATATATAACCTTGTTTTAAGTTGTTACCAGTGGTTACATCAATGCACGCGAGCGAAGCGAGCCTAAGCTTAGGTTTCTGATTCACAGGAGGTAAGGTTTGGTTTAGTTTATTTTAGTTTAGTTTTTTTTTTATATAACCTTGTTTTAATTAGTTACCAAAGCTTAGGTTTCTGATTCACGTCAGCTTAGGTTAGGTTTAGTTCGTTTTTTATTTTTATATAAGCTTATGTTTCAGAATTCATGGAAGGTTAGCCTTAGGTTAGGTTTTTTTTTTATGTAAGCTTGCGTTAACTATCTACCACTGTTGCAGTAAAGGAACTTCTTTATTTAATGGAAATAACATAATATAACAAACTTTCACAAAAAGAATACAAAAATTACAATTTTGGTGGATAATCTTTCTTACTATGAATGCGTTGCATTTTTTCAGCGGAAACAAACAAAGAAATAGTGGTGACAACAGTGCATTGCATTTTTAGCAGATTTCACATTTTCATTTAGGTTGGCAGTACCCACTTTACATGCGATTTATCAAAAAAAATGGCTACGTTTGTTGTGTTCCTGACGCGATTTGCCTATATAAGTAAAACACCTAAAAGGGGCAGGTAGGTTGGCACCAGATATAGAAGAGATCACATCCTGTTCTAAACTCACTCCTAAGGTAATTTATTGGCTTTCCTTTTGATTTTATAAGCATTTTCAACGGGGATACTCTAAGAGGAGATTTGCCTAAAATATCACTTGCATAAAAATTGAGAACATCAAGATCATAACCAATGACGTCATCGTCCTCATACTGGGACAGACAAATTGTGGAAGCTGAAATTGTAGCGGATGGTGAAGATGCACTACATGTTGATGCTATAGATTTATATGCTTCCACTGACCCTATTTTTTTTTAAAATTGTTGCAGCATTTATTATTTCTGCGAAGACCTGCATGTATTTCTAGTATAGCATTCAACATTTTTGTGTGCATGCGATTCCTTGTTTTCGTTTTCACCAGATTTAATTGGCTGAATATCCTTTCAACCTCGGCATTTGACCAAGCAAACACCAGCTTAGATAAAGCAAACTCTGCAAGTTCTTTGAAAGTGGCATTATTGACACTCTTCCATTGTATAATAGTCAATTTTTGCCACTACAATTCTACCTTCGCAGTTGTTTCGCTTTCCAATTGTGATGTTTGTAATAGTAAATTAATGGTTCCTTTACCACAAGAGCCTTGGGGACAGTTAGAAGAGACAGTTTCCTCAATATTTCAATGTTATCATGCTATCTCTGCTGTAGCTGTTTGATGAGCAAAGAAACAAATTTTACACACCTTTCTCTAACAGTTTTTTCTTCTTGTTTTGTTATTTTATTTCTAATTTCTGAAAGTTTACTTTCAAGCAAATAACCTAGATACAGTTTTGGATCTAGATGTTTCTCAAATCACCATCAAAGAATTTTCTGAGCACTGAATAGGTGGGAATGATAATTACTTTAAGAGTAGATTGAATAAGAACTACCAGATCATCTAATAGTTTGCACAGGTCTCCGTCATTTGCCTCATAACTTTTGTTGACTCTTTGAAGATCAGATAGAATAGGTTTCAAAAACAAAGAATATGCTAAATTGAGCTCATCACTGAACATAGAATGGAGCATTTCAGCGAAGTAACATTTTTCACTCAATTTCAAAATGAGCTCTTAATTGTAACCATTGATCAATTATTCTACATACTGCAGGCTGAATAGTTAACCACCTCATGCCACAAGCTTGGGGGATTTTTAGTGGTTCATTCCCTTCATTTTGAATGAAAAAAATTTGGCAGTAAAAGAGTTGCCACGTAGAAGACCGAGAAAACCCTTTGTAAGTTTCTGTAACTAGAAAATCTAAATTTCTTGGAAGAGATTCCGCAGTTGCTGCAGAGGTTGCCAGTTGGATAGAATGTAACATACACCTTATAAGTATCAAGTGTGGTACCTCCCTTTTAAGTATTTGATATACTCCATTATTAATCCCCACCATGACACTAGCATTGTCTGTTCCGATGCCTCGCAATTTTTGCAAATATAAATTAATTTCTTTCAAGGCTGCTGTAGTTCCAGACACAATAAACACAGCATCACATCTTTCAAGTTCGAAAAGTTCAAAATACGTTGAAACAATCCTGTCAGATGTTTTACTGTGATACACAATAGCTATTGCTAGAAGCTTAGTGATGCTAATGTCAGTTGATTCGTCTACTAAGATACTGTGCATCGAATCACCAATATCACTTCTCAAGTCACTTGCAATAACATTCTTAATAATACCACTGCACTTTGTGTGATGTAATGTAATGTGACTCACAGCTACACTATCTTGAAGAAGTAGAGCTATTAAATTATTTTATCTGCCACGCAGTTGCTAGCCAACTTGAAGTATTTTTCTCAATTTGAAGTTTGTAACAGTATTTGCCCCACGTTTTGGCGCCAACTTGAAGTTGTTTGTCTTACGTAATATTTTTTTTTACGTAAATATTTAACTTGAAGAAGATTTGTTGTTATGTATTTTTAAACTTGAAGATCGTATTGCTTACGTAATATATTTTACGTAATATTTATTTAGTTGCATTTAAGGAGTTCCTAAAACATGCTTTGTTGTTGATTACGTAATAGTTATTGTTATTACGCAATGTGCCGCTACGTATGAGAAGCTGATTTTAAGATGTGTTTTTATTATTACACTCCAAGTTTTACACTATACTATTTAACTTTATTATTAAAGCTGTTTCTATATATTATTTATGTTTGAATTTTGCCTCGGCTGCGTCAGTCTTACTTTAGAAACATGTTTCTCTTATTCAGGGTGCGGTGTAACAAGAATGTAGACATCACAGAAATTCACTTCTTTTATTAGTTCTTGCACATTTTTTATAAAGCACTACACTTTTTAAGAACTGTGAGAATCTTCAATACTTTCACTTGGCGTGTATATATATTTTACAATTCACACATAGAGAACACATCTTACATCTGTTCACTACCAAGGCCTGCCAGCAATTGAGCAACTTTAAACAGTTAAACCTGTAAGCTTCGGTATTTCAAATCTCTGATTGGCTAATTCTAGTCCAATAGAATATCTGCATTTTACTTAAAGGTTTTCCTTGCTATTGATTGGCTAATTTTAAGTTGTTACTGAATTTACACTGTAACTCCTCATTGCTACAAGGTTACCTCATTATTACCTCATTGTTAGCAACTTAAAACTTATTATTCTCACAGCTGTTGCATTATTAAAGTGTATAATGTATTCACATAACATTAAT
This sequence comes from Deroplatys truncata, assembly GCA_030765065.1. Lineage (NCBI taxonomy): Eukaryota > Metazoa > Arthropoda > Insecta > Mantodea > Mantidae > Deroplatys > Deroplatys truncata. The sequence continues at coordinate 120,348,979 of CM060989.1, forward strand.
AAAACATGTTTACAATAAAAATAAGCATTTGCAATGACTGTTACATACAATTTAAATACTTATTACATACATATTGTTTTAAGGTGGGCTGTTATTAATTTACTTTTATATAAAATACAATTGAAATTATTCAGGTATTAAAATACTGCCTCAATCTCTGAATCTGTTTCTACACATTTTGCTTAAATGATCACATGGCACAATAGCACAATATGCGAATACGAAAATAGCAAGGGATGCCTTGGAACTCTTGTGTTCTAAGGAATCCAACACTAGTTTGAAACTAACATGTGTCTGTCTTTGGGAGGAAAACGCAGAAGCTGCATATTTGTGCCTTTTTGTTTCCGTATGATTTTCTAAGTCTGTTAACCAAGCTCTTATGCTACAACCACACGCTTTGCAGAACGCTTTTGCATTATCACCTACATCGTGAGAGTCCTCTGTGGTGTAGTGGTTACCATGCTAGCCTCTAGTTCCTGAGGTCGTGGGTTCAAACCCGGTGGAGGGTGATGGATTTTTTCAGGCTAAAAATCCTTAGCATGGCTTCCTTCAGAAGGGAAGTAAAGCCAGTGGTCCTGTGTTGTAGATTTACGGCACTTAAAAGATAAAGCCTGATAAAGAGGCCTCTGAGCAAAATTACTGGTCTTTCATACCCAATATAGAATAGATGCTAAGGACCATAGTAGTTAAAGAGCGTCCATTAAAAACAAAACATTGTGTAAGAATTTTTCAAATTCCAGATATGAGTGGAAGCAGGAGTGACATTTGTGAATCTAGTTTTGCTGGGCCAGTACCCCATGACATCTGGGTAGGTCAAGTAAATGAAAGTAGCTCAGAAATTGATAACTCACCTTCACATCGGAGTAGTGATGTGAATGAGATCAAGGAAACTGTAAATGTTTCAAATCTTAGTACTAATTTAGTATTAGTCATAGGCGAAGCACCCATAAAGAAAAGAAAACTGTCTTAAGAAGTATTGTTCCAGAAGTTACAAAACATAACAGAAAAACTTAAGAAGTTATTTAATGTTGAAGGTGAATTGGTCCCAGAAGAAAAAATGTGATGTGTTACACTCACATGACTTTCTCTACTCTTGTACAAACTATTTTTACGAACACTTATTCTCCATATGCTTCGTGTTAATCGAGATATCAAGATGTTAATCTTATTGCTAATTTTCTTGTAGATGCAAGGGGAATTGGTAGGCTTTAAGCGATAGTCAAATATTTTAAGAGCTGGTTGCTTTTGTGGAGTATTCCATTCTCTTTGCATTACCAAGACAAAAAAAAATGAATAACGAATTCTGATTTGAGATAAAGTATTGGAAAATTTAAGGGAATAACAAACAATATCTTGAAAGTGGTTCACTCAACAAAAAAAATGTATATGACATAAATTGTGTATTTTAACACGATCTACATTTTTTGTGTAGTAAAATTTTGTCTATCTCTTATGGTTTACTAGTTATGCAAAAGTCATTCACAATGAAAATACTTTCGGAGACATTCCCAGAAAATTCGAGATATACATTTCATTTTTCATGAAAATATCTTAAACATATGATATTTTAATCAAAATCATTAGAGCCATTTTTGAGAAAATTAAAATTTTCGAAAAATGTTCCATGTAAAAGTAATCTGGGGTGGGGAGATTTTCTTGAAAACCCTCGTGTCACATCTCTGGAAGATGCTGGACCTAAATACCAAGTTTGGTGTTTATCTGACTGTTCGTTTCTGAGTTATGCTGTTCACAGACAGACACATAAACACACACATGTACATGTTTCCAAAAATGCTTTTTTTTGGATTCAGGGGGCCTCAAAACAATGAAATCTCGGTATCAAATTTTTGGGTGGAATACAATACTTCACCTACTTACTATACATAGTAGAGAAAGTAAAAATGACTGCTGTAACTCAATAACAACGGCAGCTATCACATGTTGAAAGACCCTTTATGTTCTTTTTGCAGATTTTGTTAAGGTTTTTTATATAAGTGGAGATGCATTGGTATATAAACTGAGATGCAAGGAGTCAGTGAGAAAGTTGCTTGAGTGTTACAAAAAAGTGCGATGGAATCAAGTTTATTGCAGGAAGGGAAAGAAATAGAACAACAGATTACACTGGCAAAATTTAAGATTCAGGCAAGGTTGTAAATTGAGTGATTTTTTCAGCTGTTTATAGATGGTGTTGTAGGTAGGATAAAAAGAGTAACTACCATTGCCCAGTTACTGAAAGGAAAGAAATTCCAGGTTTGCGTTTTGCAGCTGATCTGATTGTGGGAGCCATAACTATGGTAGTGCTTCAGCATGCTATTAATGAAATGACAAGATTTGTGATGAATATGGTCTAAAGATAAATTGCAAGATATTAAAGGTAACAGTTATTAAAAGGGGAGTAAAATTAGGAGATGAAGGATTGTATATAAATGGGGAACAGATGGAGGTAGTAAAAGAATTGGATTATTTGGGTATAAGTTTTCCAGGTAATGGAAGCTGGGAGGCACAGGCTAAAGGTGCCCTAGTGAAAGGAAAATTAGTCATAGTCATACAGAATGATTAGATTATCAATGAGATAGTTAGAAAGACTATATGAGTCATTCCATATCAAGTCAAACACCCATGAAACATCAAGTCATCATATCTGTTCGAAATTTTTGTATGCATTTTGTGCTTTGAAATAGCGTACACATATTTCTTTTTTGGTACCTGCTTCAGTGTTTTGCATACCAGCCAATCAGAATTTTTGAAAAAGTGGGTGCTCTCCCATATGCTATTGCTTTTATATCTTGTTCAAATTCTCATGTAAAGTCCATGTTGCACTCATTTTAAAGCCTATGGAATCTATTTTAAACATATTGAAGTAGGAAATGTTTTTGTGCGTAATAAATTATGTATAACTGCCCCGCGTATGGTAGCCAATTTGAAGAAGTAAATGTTCTTCAGTTGTTATTTGGTTCACGTAATAAATTACATATTTTACTTTATCTGCTCTGCAATTGGGAGCCAACTTGTAGTAGTTGTTTTCTTCTACTGTTGTTGTTGTTGTTGTTGTTAGCTACATGCTTGGAAACCAACTTGAAGATGATTTGCTGCTGTTGTTGCATAAGATATATTTACGTAAACTTGAATTGCTTTATGTAGTTTGTAACACACTTTGGGTGTCAGTTTGAATTTGATGCTTACGTAATATTACTGTTTGAATTTGCCTCAGCTGCATCAGTCTTATTTTAGAGTCATGTATATTGGGTAGGGCATGGTATGACAATTATTGCAGACATCACAGAATTAAACTTTTAAATTAACTTCTTTATTTTAAATTCTTACACATATTTATACAGCACTACACTTTTTAAAGAACTGTGAGAAACTTTTATACATTCACTTAGCGCATATATCTGTTTTTACTAATCACCCGTAGAGAACGCATTTTCCCATCTATACTCTATCAAGTCTCGACCAGCAACTGAATAACTCTCAATGGTCAAAATCCATAGGCTTGGTATTGCAAGTCTCTGATTGGCTAATTCTAGTCCAATAGAATATCTGCATTTAACTTAAAACTTTTCTTTGCTGTTGATTGGCTAATTTAAAACTGTTACAGAATTTACGTGATCGCGGCTCTAATCATGACCAGTACATTTCAAACTTTAAACGCATTATTGCCACAAGATTATCTCATTATTACTCATTGTTAGCAATCTAAAACTTATTATTCTCACAGCTCTTGTATTATTAGAGTATGTAATGTATTCACATAACATAAATAAAATATGTTTACAATAAAAATGAGCATTTGCAATGACTGTTACATACAATTTAAATAATTATTACATACATATTGTTTCATATTACTCATTATAAAAATACAATTGAAATTATCCAGGTATTAAATTACTGCCTCTATATACTAGCTAGAATAAATCTGATTCAACAAATTAGAAACAGAAATTTGAACTTTTAAATTTTTTATTTTGTGTTATATATTCACAACCTAAAGATATTTTTAAATACAGATATATTCTCTGTTTAGTAGTGTATCCATGTGCAAAGATTCCAGAGGCATTCATACAAATATATCTATAAGAATATATTTTCTCAGTCAATTATCCTCATGATAACATAGCGCAGCAGCTTCCGCCTGGGTTGTGAGAGCGAAGCGGATGGTGTGACTACTCACAGCTGTTATGAGTTACGCAACATTATTCTTCTGAATCACTTCCGCATTTAAAATACAAACACATCCTTATCACAGCAAACCAAATTAGGCATTTCCTTCAACAGCATACAAGTCCAGAATATTTAGTTTGTGGAGAGACCACAATCTTTGTCTTTTGTGTGTAGTTGTGAATATTCATGAAATATTTAATATGACCAGTACCTGTACTGCTACAAAATGGTATGATATTTGCTTTAACCCCTTCAAAATTAGCAAACACATGTTCAAGAGAAAAAGGAATCTGCTACAAGTGACACGTAAAAGCTTTTGAAACTGAAAATGAAGGATGTATAGCTGTCCCCACAACTAAAGAGGGTATACCTCAACAATTGTGCAAGAGTTTTTCAAATTCCAAATATGAGTGACAGCATGAGTGACATTTGTGAATCTAATTTTGCTGGGCCAGTACCCCATGACATCTGGGTAGGTCAAGTAAGTGAAAGTAGCTCAGAAATTGATAACTCACCTTCACATCGGAGTAGTGATGCGAATGAGATCAAGGAAACTGTAAATGTTTCAAATCTTAGTACTAATTTAGTATTAGTCATAGGCAAAGCACCCATAAAGAAAAGAAAACTTTCTCAAAAAGTATCCGTCCCAGAAGTTACAAAACATAACAGAAAAACTTAAAAAGGTATTTAATGTTGAAGGTGAATCGGCCCCAGAAGAAAAAATGTGATGTATTACACTCACATGACTTTCTCTACTCTTGTACAAACTATTTTTACAAACACTTATTCTCCATATGCTTCGTGTTAATCGAGATGTTAATCATATTGCTAATTTTCTTGTAGATGCAAGGGGAATTGGTAGGCTTTAAGCGATAGTCAAATATTTTAAGAGTGGTTGCTATGTGGACTATTCCATTCTCTTTGCATTACCAGGACAAAAAAAAATGAATAACAAATTTGAGAAAAAGTAGAAGTATTGGAAAATTTAAGGGAATAACAAGGAATATCTCGAAAATGGTTCATTCAACAAAAAAAATGTATATGACCTAAATTTTGTATTTTAACGCAATCTACATTTTTTGTGTAGTAAAATTTTGTCTATCTCTCATGGTTTACTAGTTATGCAAAAGTCGTTTACAATGAAGAATACCTTTGGAGACATTTCCAGAAAATTTGGGATATACATTTCATTTGTCATGAAACTATCTTAAACATATGATATTTTAATCAAAATCGTTACAGCCATTTTTGAGAAAATTAAAATTTTCGAAAAATGTTCCATGTAAAGGGTAATCTGGGGTGGGGGATTTTCTTGAAAACCTTTGTGTCGCATCTCTGGAAGATACTGAACCTAAATACCAAGTTTGGTGTTTATCCGACTGTTTGTTTCTGAATTATGCTGTTCACACAGACACACACATGGACATGTTTCCAAAAATGCTTTTTTAGGATTCAGGGGGTGTGAAAACATGTATTTCCGGTGAAATCTCTGTATCAAATTTTTTGTTGGCATACAATACTTCCCCTACTTACTATACGTAGTAGAGAAAGTAAAAAAGGATTCAGAGATAATTCAGAAGCTGATTGATTTCTTAGCAGAGTTGACTGGAACTTAAAAAAACCTCAGATTTTGATATTTTCAAAAGCTAGTCATAGAACCAAATTAAGGGACATTTTGGCAATAATGCTTTGAACCACATGATAAAGGTAGCAAAAACATTAGCTTCAGAGAGAGGCTTCTGAAACCAAAACTGGTAAACCGCTAAAATATTTGTGGTGGAAAAAGTATTATTTTACATTTTAACATTATGGTAGGAAAAAAGAATAATAATTCCATTAAAGAAGGAGGGCAGAAACAGAAGAGATTGATTTTGTGGACTAAAGGAAACCTTCTGAAGTTTTAAAGATAAATATATCCTGATACAGAATAGGTTTCTCAAAATTTGCTCAACTGAGACCTATACTGTGTAGGTATACTTTTAGACACTCGAAGTACTCATTTTGCCTGTGTGTGCGCTCATCATGAAAATGTGAAGCTGATGCTTGATGGAATGAAGAATTTCTATCTTATTGCAGATTCAGGTATTGTTCTGTGTAATTATAAGGACTGTCTCTCTCAAGTAATCTGCAACGCCCATCACCAGAATAAATGTGTTAACTCTCCAGTGAGTGAAAACTTGGTCAATAATATTTGAATCATTTTCAAGGGAAAAAACAGTGGGTAATGTGGTTTGCACAAATTTAAAAGTATCACAATCACCTTTTGAAGCCCTTCTGGAAAAATTGTCATATCTTTTAACTCATACCTTTGTAGCTCAACAACAGTCTGCATTTTTATGTGAATGGAAAAAAAGTTTGAAGCATGAAGAATGTATTGTAATTTGTGATTTTTTTTAAACTATGCCTTTATTATACAAAATTCCATTCAGGTGGTACATTGGAACAATAACCAGGCAACAGTCCAACTATTTGTAATTTACTTAAAGAAAACAATAGCTTAAAACAAAAAATTATATTGCCGTATCGGAAAGTTTAAAATTTAATACAAATGCTGTTCATCTGTTCCAACAACAGTTAACAAATATTTTAAGAAGGAAATAAAAGATACAGAGAAAGTAATTTACTTTTCCTTTGGCTCTGGTGCTCAGTGCAACAGAAACAAGCTTGTAAACACGTGCTTTCATGAGGAAGATTTTGGAGTTAGTGTCAACTGGCATTTCTTCACAATAGGCCTTGTGATATAATTGGGGCACTACTAAACATCTAGCAGTGAAAGCCAGCCTCCAGCCAGAACAAGATCCCATCACAACACCTCATAAATTATTTACTTGGCCACAGAATTGTACCACCAACATTACATTTTAATTTATTTATTGTTAATCAGCACAAATAAGAGAGAGATATTTTTGAGGCAAGATATGAAAACGAAAACCAATAACAGGCACATTAAAGCGTCATTGTTTCATACCATTATGAATATCTGAAACTGTATTCATTTCAAAGTGAAAGAGAAAAGGTTTCTGTTTAAACAAATTCTGCTAGGTGAGATTCAGGTTTATAGATTGATTCGGATTTTACTGTGCCACACTACTAGCTAAATAATTTAATTCCAAATGAACCAGAAATGATGCCCATATGATATTTGGCATGTGTTAAAAAAAACATGGAGCAAGAAGAGTGATTTATTTCAGTTTTTGAAATGGTTGATATTGTACTTAAATTCTGAGATTAAACCCCTTTTTTACAACTAGGTATGGTTTGTTTTAAATTATATATATATATATATATAATATAAGAAGAAAGTGCACTCTCTGAGCTTTCAAATGGGATATTTATAAAGTCTGTAAAATAAAAAGCATTGGAACTATCTGTATTACAAAGCTGAAGTTCTACAAGACCGCAGCAAATATTGGATAACAAAAGAAAAGGAGAAAAGTAAAATTAAATCGTTGGAAATGAGATTTTTTACGGAGAACAAAAGGATGCACTAGATTAGACTTACACGCGCGAGCGCGCACACACACACACACACATACACACACACACACACACACACACACACACACACAGAGTTTTTGTGACAACAGAGTATATGGAGAAGTTAAGAAAAAATTAAACACATGATGGGGAATTTTTCTTACAAATCATTCAGTTTAATGTGGAATGACTCATAAAACAGTAGTGGAAGCAAAGATGAAGTATGACATGAAAACTGGGAAATGACAAAAGGGTGGCAAAAATTGACATTACACATAATGTTTTGTAGAGAGGGTGTGGGCTTCCAAAAAGTTCACTTGGAGTACATTTGGCTGAAATGGAAGAGTGGAGAGGAAGGATTGAGGTGAAATTTGACAGGAGGATTCAATATGTGTGGGAAACCACAGGACATTTACCACTGCCTAATGTAATATGAAATGCTATAAGGGTGGAGGGATAGTACAGTGGAATCTCGTTAGCACATTCCTCATTAACACGTTTTCCTGTTTATCACGTTGAATTATAAAAGTCCCAGTACCAAATCACCAAATGTAATAAATAACGTTTGCTTAGTGCGTTTTCCCGATCCCGCTTACCATGTTTGAAGTTTGATGTCCTCATTCTCTGTTTTGGTCAATCCTTGGTCAGTCTGGTGGGAGTAGGCACTTAACATGTTTAAAGTTTGACGTCCTCCATTTGCTACTTTGGTCAATCCTTGATCACGGGGTGGATACCGGCATCCAATCACATACATGTATGTAAATATTTATGTGACGCGATTTATGTGGGCGGGATAGAGAATGCTTTACCTGGCGTGGTAAACGCCAACGATAGTTTCTACTGTTGAGTGTTGACCAAACATATGTAGATTGTATTTCAACTTTTCATTTGCAATGAAAAAAAGAAAGCATAGTAAATAACCAACATTGAAAAACTGAAAATCCTTGAAGTATACCACAATCCAAAAATGAAACATGTGGATATAATGCGGAAGTTAAAGATTCCTGTCAACCTTAAACACGATTGCTAGCAAACCTAAATTGATTGATACTGCTTTTAAAGAAGAGAAAAATGCTAAAACAAAACTTTCCTCTTGGAAAAGAGGATCAGAAAAGGATAGGAACGAAATTTGTTGCATGGAAATACTTACCGTATTCAAATCGTATTGAATACGCCAGAGTTACTATTGTCTATTGTACTCGTAACACAATGCATGCACATAATTTGGTTTTCTTTTTTTAGCAGAAATTGTTATCATATGTGTAATAAAACACACAGCAAAGCCACTATTGTCGCTGCCATAATGCGCAATTTATTTTCTTAAAAACATTCATAACCTCAAAAATCCAAGTTGACCAACATAAAAGCTTGAATTATTTATTCTCAGGTTTTGTGTATCCAAATCCATTTGAACACATATTGAATTTAACATGGAAACACAGATCGTATTCAGTATAAAATTATACTTGAAATCTATTTCAACTGCCCATGGAGACATAGTAATTATTAGATTTTATTACATAACTATGTTCTTAAATTGCAGATTTTGTATTTTCGTTCACAAGTTTTCCCGCCTATGACGTCCAAATTCTTAGGTCCCTGCAAAAATGTACTAACGATATTCTACTGCATTTGGAATGAGAAATAGAATAGTACACAAAAGAAGTAATAGCAATTAAAATGTTAGCGGATAATAGGGGAGAAGAAATTCATAGGATGGGAGAATTTTTAGGAAGGATGGGGTATAAATGGTCAAGGAGCTTAAAGAAGGAGGGAGGAAGAGAGAGAAGACAACAACAACAACAACAACAATAATAATAATAATAATGGTAATTGTACCCCCGCCGCTGTATCTTTGCACTTGACAGTTCGTGTGGCTTCGTGTAAGGTTGGCTACATTGTGGTTGCGACGTTGCCAGAATGGCTAGTAAACAACAACAGCTGATTGTTCTGCTTTCTGTCGTGTCTAAGTCACATACAAAAAGTGTATGTAAGTAGCGAGCGTCAATAAATAATAACTATTTCGTATTATTATTGTTAATTGAAAATAAGCGATATAAGCAGCTTTGGTATGGTCGGATACTCCTTTCTATGATAATAGGCATAAATGTGTCTACGTATGGCGTCTAATTGGAAAGCATCAAGATTTGTGACTGGACGAGGCTGCTTTCTTTTCTTCCCTGGAGTTGATAGAAATACCTGTTGCGTTCCAGATGGTTCAGGAATTTTGTCCTGTTTCTCTTGGAGTTTCACTCCCTTGTGAATAACAGTTCTCGTGCTTAGTTCAAGAGCTGCTGCAGTTCGTTGTATGGCTTTATCAGCAGGAGTAGAGGGATGCCCATGAACCTTCACGTACTCCTCCTGTTCAAAGAATTCCCGGGTTCTCCTTAATAGTTCCAATGCCTGACTATTAAGTGGCACATCTCGGCACAAAGGATCTTCACTTCGTGAATATCACTCGGCGTCGTTTTTTAGACATTGTCGCCTTAAGTTTTGTTTAAATAAATAATATGAATGAAATATATATGTATAAACGAACAATAACAAAGCTATCAAACAATAACCACAAATATAAATAACAATGAACAATATGTAGCTTGCAAAGAACAACTCGACGCTCGTGTTAGAGATTCACAAACTGAAGCACGTGGTTTGGAATAGTTACATCCGGCAACAGAGCCTATTCTAGTTCCGGTTCCGCTTTATCATCGACCATCCGGAATGCTGCTGTGTGATTGGCTTAGGAAGTCAAACGGTTGAAGCTTTTCATCTGTTTTTTCGCGAGTGTACCAACTTAAACGCTAGCTGTCAAGTGGAACGTTACAGCGGCGGGGGTATAGTTATAAATGCTCTGCATTATACATACAACCTTACTTTAAAGTAAGGAACCTAATTTACAAAGTGTTAGACTCGTAAGCGTGTATTATTTATCAAGAATGTAATTTATGTAAAGAAGAAAAGGGAAATAAATATAAAATATATATAAAAACATTCATAATGAAGAGGTCTTCTCAGGCTATTCACAGAAAATTCAAGATGGACATTTTCTTTGTCATGCAAATATCTTTAACATGTAGTATTTCATTAAAAATCATTACAGCCATTTTTGAGAACATCTTTCTCATGTAAAGGGTAGTTTACAATGGTTGGATGTTTCTGAAAAATCTTCTTGCCACATCCTTAGAAGATACTGAACTTATATCCATGTTCGGTATTCAACCAACTTTTAATTTTATAGTTACACTGTTCACATGCAGACCTTTTCCTAAAAATGCTGTTTTTTATTTCAGGAGGCTTCAAAACCGTATTTTGGGGTGGTCTCATTGTGGGATTTTCGGATGGATTGCAATACTTTCTCTACATAGTATAGGTAAGTAGTAAAGAGAGTAAAAAGTATAAACTGTTTGAAAATTCCAGCCAATATAGAAGAAATATCTTGGAAATGGCTAATGCCATTAGACAAAATCTGATGTGTTGCACTTACATGAATTTCTTTATTCATTCTTCTATAACTGTTCTTACAAAAGCGTTTACTTCTATTTCTTGTTAATCCAGATTAATTTTTAATTTACATTTAACATTTTGTTGTAGGATACAGTAGGGAAAGTGATAGTCACATTTTTAAAGAGAGTGTTGCTTTCTAATGGCTTTGAAATTCCATGTTCCTTGCATGTCCATGACAAGAAGCGAACATTTACTTCCCAGTTGAGAAAATAAGTATTTGAAAATTTAAACTAATAAAAAAAAAAGTAAATTGAATTTTCTTTTTATGGATGCTCTTTAAATGCTGTCGTCCTTAGCGTCCCATTCCATATTGGGTATAAAAGACTGGTAATTTTGCTCAGCGGCTTCTTTATCAAGCTTAAGGTTCTTTTATGTGCCCTAAATCTACAACACGGGACCACCGGCTATACTTTCCTTCCGAACGAAGCCATGATAAGGACTTTTACACCCAAAAAATCCACCACCCACCGGCAGGTTTGAACTCGTGACTTCGGTAACTAGAGACTAGCATGGTAACCACTACCAATAACAAAGGATATTTCAGAAATGATTAACTCCAGAATAAAAAATTATATGACATAATTTGTGTGCATTAATGTAATCTACATTTGTTATGTAGTAAGATGATGTCTATATCTTACACTTAACTAATTTTACAAAAGTCATTTACAGTGAAGTGGGCTTAATGGACTATTGGCATAAAATTAAAGATATTCATTTCATTTGTCATGAATATATCTTAAACATACAGTATTTTAACTAAAATCATTGAAGCCATGTTTAGGAAATTGAAATTTTTTAATCAGTTTGTAAAGGGTAGTTTAGACAGGGAGGGAAGGCATTTTATTGAAAATGTTCGTGTTGCTTTCTTAGAAGTTTGTGAACTTAAAGTTCAGAGAATTTAAAACTCAAGTTTGCTACTTAATTGACTTTATGTTTCTGTTTTGCTTTGACAAATCTACACTTTTATGTGCTCAGATTTTGTGCATCTCTGACATTTTATTGTTTGTGCAAATATCTTAAACAAATCATTTTAATAAAGATTGTTAAGGCGATTTTTGAGGAGGAAAAACAAAAGACAAACAAATGTCCATGTAATGGGCAGTTTGGATTGGGGATTATCTTGAAAATCTTTGTGTAGTACCTTTGGAAGATGCTGAATTTAAATTGCTTACTATAGATAAGTGGTAGAGAAGGTAATAAGCTTTCATAGAAATAGTTTGTAGAAGATATACAGAAATAAATGGAACGTGAAAGCTGTGTAAATGTAACACAAGATATTTGAACATTTGACTACCACTTGAGTCTCCTGTATCACTGTTGTAGCTACAACAAAATGAGTAATGAAACTATTTCACATTTATCTCAATTAACATGAAGTAGATCATCATAATTTTATATTTATTGTTATGTAAGACATTTTTTGATTATATGCTTTTAAAAGACATTTGAGATGAGCCAATGGCTGCAGAGAGGGGAGTAGGGATGTGCCAGTAACGGGCACAACTGTAAATAGTATTCCTGTCTCTGACCATACCTTTATTGAGTGTGTGGTTTTAGAAGACCTCCGAGATAAACCAATGACTGTTGAGTGGTGATGGAGTAGTTACAGACACACAACATATCTATATACAGTAGTCCTGTCTCATGACCAGACAGTTTGTTTGCTATTGTTCATGATCTGTTTGTTTATCCACAGAGTAGCTCCATCTGATGCAGCAACAGTTGTGAAATGGATACTAAAATAAAAATAAAAGAAGAGGATCCTCTCTCAGATGACATAGACTCACATGATGAGAGTTCTTTACCAAGAATGATATAATGAAGACAAACAGTGATGTTATGCTACTGGATGATGATGGTGATATGGCAATCAAAACAAATTAAATCAGAACTCGTTTTACAGACTTTTGTTCACAGAAAGGGAGGAATGTTTTACCAAACGTTTTATAAAGCATATGATGTCTGAAACCGTTAAATGCAGCAACAGCTGCAAGATAGATATAAAAGCAGAAGTTGGCTCACAACGAAGTAGAGTTCCTTCCTCAGGATATTGTAATGAAGGTTAAGAGATACAACCATAAAATAGAACAAAATACAAACAAAAGAAGTATCTTGGTGGCTGAGAACAAAGCTTTATCTGTTTGTAATGACATTGAGGTAAGTTTTGTAGAAATTTAGTGAGATTAGATTTTTTTAAACTATACTTAATATAATGCTTGATTTATATAACAAAAAATTAGTAAGGACAAGAGCTTTTGAATGAGTACAGTGTTTATCAGGTGATGTATTTAAAGCGTTGACAGTAATGGTAGTGTTAGTTGTAAATTGAGTATCTGAATACTTAGGGAAAGAATGGAGATTGTCAGTTTTACAGTTAGCTTAATCCAACTCTCTCTACTATAAATAGAATAGAACATTCTATATAATATATTGTGTGTAACAATTTTCTCCTGAAAACCTATTTAAAGCGTTTTGTTGATATCATTAACCCTCTGATGGTAACAGGTGAGGCATCACTCTAGCGATAGTCTTGCTCTTCTGCGAAGTTTTCTACAATGGCTTTATTTCTTTTGACATGCCTATCTATTCCTTTTTCATTGTTGCCTAAATCAGTTACTGGTCAGTTGTGCTAATAATCAGATGCCTTCCGCCGCTACTTGAGATACAATAATCTTTGGGTTTATAAGTCACCACTGTTACCAGAATAATCTTTAGGGTTATAAGTCACCCCTTTTATCGTGTGTTAGGTGGAATTTGTTTACTAGCTTTTCAAATATGGAATAAATAAATTCAGTTTTATTTATGAACGCTCTAACTACTGTGGTCCTTAGCATCCCATTTTATTTTGGGCGTGAAGGGCCGGTAACTTTGCTCCGAGACCTCTTTATCAGGCTTGAGGTTCTTTTAAGTGCCATAAATCTATAACATGGGACCACTGGCTTTACTTCCCTTATAAAGGAAGCCATGCTAAGGATTTTTAATGCCCGAAAAAATCCATCACCCTCTGCAAGGTTTGAACCCGTGACCTTGGGAACTAGAGGCTAGCATGGTAACCACTACACCTTGGAGGACAATCAAGTATAGAACGTTTAAATGTCAATGACCCAAGGTTTCAGGATTTTGCAAGAAGAGCTTTTGATAGAAGTGAACATACTTATTTTCTAGTGAAGATGATAATTTACAAATAGTGTCTGCACATAATTCTGAGATTGAAGCTGCAATTTCACATATTTGTGATAGGAGGAGGAGGCATCACCTACAAACATGACAAAAGTAAGGATGGATTTTTATGGTATAAATGACCGCTTTAGAAAAGTTAAATTGGAATACTGTGAAAATTCTCAAAGCTGCTATCTTTGCTGAAAACATAAATATGGAGCTAGATGCCCTCAAAATACTCTTAGATGGAAGTATTGTTCAGTTGATTGTAGCTCATACAAATGAGGAAATGACACATATTCTGACTAGAGGTTTGTTGATGATAAAGACGGAAGAAATATTTGCACTAATAGGATTTCTTTATATGTGAGGTAGCAGAAAAAATGTTCATCTAAGCAAGGAAGAAATGTGGTTTGCCTCACCACTGTACAAATGTACTTTGTCTCAAATGGGTTCAAAGTTCTGCTAAATTGTCTGAGATTTGACAGTAAGTCTAAGAGATAAAAGGGAAATAAGTTTTGACTTGTTCATAAGCTCTGGACAACTTTTATAACAGTTGCCAGCCTAGTTATTCTCCTCAGATGTGTGTAAAAATTGACATGCAGCTTTTAGGATTTCATGACAAATGTCCTTTCACATTTACATTGCTTCAAAACCTGATAAGTGTGTCATCAAAATAATCCAAGCATGTGGTGCCAGAACGCATTGTTCCATATGTAGCAAAGGAGTGTAGAAACACAAACAAAAATCTGCCAATATACTATGTGAAACTCCACAACAATTCATGGTACAGTATTTCAACATCGCTTATAACAACTGGTTCATGTCAGTACCTTTGGTGGGCGTGATGCTGAAAGACAATTTGACAGTTGTTGGTACAACGAAAAATAAGGTGAAAATTCCACCAAGTTTCCCAATGAATAGAAGGAAGAAAGTGCTATTTTTGCAACACATATGTCTTTTACTACTAAAAAGCGAAATCTGTAGTATATTTATCTAGTATGCATAGTACTCTGCATGTGAATCAGACCACAAAAAGCTAGAGATTATAGAATTTTATAATAATATAAAGGTAGGTGTAGATGTGTTTGACTAAATGGTACATTGCTTAAGCATTAGGATTCAAATTTGAGGCACAATCAAAGTTCATAGCGCAGTGTTTATGTTTATGAATGACAATTTTCTCCCATGTGCAAGTTCTAGAGGACATTTTACTTCATTTAACACTTCTAAGTTTGTGTATATTTTACAGTTGGTATCCCAAAAGTATGCAGCAATATTGATCCTAAAAAGAAAATATAGAAGTAGCTGCTTTTGATTTACCAGAAACCCAGAAAATGATAAAGCTCAATGTGAAAATAGCCATACCTGAATATAAACACAAGGAAACAGACAAACATTAAAATCTTAAAACAGCACACCAGTAGTGTACACAAAGGCAGATAAGGGTAACAAAATAGTGATAATGTATAAATTGGATTACATTGATAGAATGGAATACATACTAAGAGATGAATGTATAGAGATCAATGATAACCCTTTTAACCTGGCATGGGATTTTTTTTGGGTGTAAAAATCCTTGGCATGGTTTCCTTCAGAAGGGAAGTAAAGTGGATGGTCCTGTATCGTAGATTTATGGCACGCAAAAGAAGCTGAAGCCTGATAAAGAGGCCTCTGAGCGAAATTACTGGTCTTTCACACCCAATATAGAATGAGATGCTAAGGACCCAGTAGTTAAGGAGCGTCCATAAATAAAACTCGGTTATTTTATCTGCCAGGTTTGAACCCATGACCTTGGGAACTAGAGTTGGTAATCACTACACCACGGCGAACAACAAAAAAATTTTCATCCATAAACATAAACACTGTGTCATGAAGTTTGAAAATTTATCAGTGACTAGAATGAAGATGACACCACTGCCGCTATTCAATCTACAACTGAAGAT
This sequence comes from Deroplatys truncata, assembly GCA_030765065.1. NCBI lineage: Eukaryota > Metazoa > Arthropoda > Insecta > Mantodea > Mantidae > Deroplatys > Deroplatys truncata. The sequence continues at coordinate 120,365,235 of CM060989.1, forward strand.
GGAAATCTGAAAGATATCTTGTGCAATAAAGTGAAGAAAGTGTGTCCTAAATTCAACTACTAATGCCCAAGTTATCAACCTGGCCTTAACTGCTGAGAAGCTGTAAAATAGTTTAAAATGGTACATGTGTACCGTGCTTCAAGGAATACATGACACTGGCCACTTAATGTGTTTCATAAGATTTTGGACCAGACAGCAATAAATGGTTTGTGCTTTTCTTAGTAAAATCACAGCAGAAGATGAAAAGGAAAGATTTCTAAAGAATCCTGATATGAAGTTGCTTCAACACACATGAAAGGGTGCCTACAGAATAATTTGCTATGGGAGCTGTCTGAAAATACAACATGGTTTTGGGAAACCAAGAGAATAAGGGGGTCCCAAGATGAAAAACACACATACACAAAATAGCAGAAGCAAGCAAGATGTTAATTGTACTCTAAAGATAAAACAGAAAACTGGAAATAGCTTGTGTAAAACATGGTAGGCATGTAATGTCCATAGAAAAGTAATTTTCAGATCTTGTTTCTCTTAAAGCACAGTGTTCTAATAATTATTAAATTACTGTAAAGGGGTTCTATGTTAATGATAATGTTAATGCTAACAATGGACCAATTCTCACTTTAAAAGTTCTATATTGTTCGCACTAATTGTAAAACAAAACATTGGAGTGATGAGTAATCCCTGTTATCATTGAATGCTGTACTATTCATGTGATTAATGGAGGTTTAATAATCTGGTTACAATCTGTAGGATAAAATCAGTCAACTTGAAGATACTTGTTAACAAGCCCAGTACATGTCAACAACCAAGTTATTGCTGTAGAAGTACACAGCTTTCCCTGCAGGTTTAATAATCTGCTTACAATCTGCAGGATACAATCTATAAACTCTAGGGTACTTGTTTACAAGCCCAGTACATATCAACAACCATGTTATTGCTGTAGAAGTAGCCAGCTATTCCCTGCAGGTTTAATAATCTGGTTACAATCTGTAGGATACAATCAGTCAACTTGAAGATACTTGTTAACAAGCCCAGTACATATCAACCATGTTATTGCTGTAGAAGTAGCCAGCTATTCCCTGCAGGTTTAATAATCTGGTTACAATCTGTAGGATACAATCAGTCAACTTGAAGATACTTGTTAACAAGCCCAGTACATATCAACAACCATGTTATTGCTGTAGAAGTAGCCAGCTATTCCCTGCAGGTTTAATAATCTGGTTACAATCTGTAGGATACAATCTATAAACTCTAGGGTACTTGTTAACAAGCCCAGTACATGTCAACAACCAGGTTATTGCTGTAGAAATACACAGCTATTCCCTGCAGGTTGGATCTGTAGGATACAATCAGTCAACTTGAAGATACTTGTTTACAAGCCCAGTACATGTCAACAACCAGGTTATTGCTGTAGAAATACACAGCTATTCCCTGCAGGTTTAAGAATCTGGTTACAATCTCTACGATACAATCTATCAACTCTAACATACTTGTTAACAAGCCCAGTACATGTCAACAACCAAGTTATTGCTGTAGAAGTACCCAGCTATTCCTGCAGGTTTAATATTCTGCTTACAATCTCTACGATACAATCTATCAACTCTAACATACTTGTTAACAAGCCCAGTACATGTCAACAACCAAGTTATTGCTGTAGAAGTACACAGCTATTCCCTGCAGGTTTAATAATCTGGTTACTATCTCTACGATACAATCTATCAACTCTAACATACTTGTTAACAAGCCCAGTACAAGTCAACAACCAAGTTATTGCTGTAGAAGTACCCAGCTATTCCCTGCAGGTTTAATAATCTGGTTACTATCTCTACGATACAATCTATCAACTCTAACATACTTGTTAACAAGCCCAGTACATGTCAACAACCAGGTTATTGCTGTAGAAGTACACAGCTATTCCCTGCAGGTTTAATAATCTGGTTACAATCTCTACAATACAATCTATCAACTCTAACATACTTAAGCTCAATTTTTGAAGATTTAGAAGCTTGTAACAGTGATGTGTCATAATTTAAAATAGAGAGTTGAGGGTTGTTACACTACATCACTATGATAATCTTACTTGAACGCGTTTCGGGAGACGGCTTGTCCCCATCGTCAGCATTCTCTCTCAACTGATATTTGCCGGTCATCGTCTGGGGGATGTGTGTGGTTTGTGGTGTTCTCTGGTGCTGGGCTGATGAACCTCCAAAGGCTGTTGGGTGGCGGCAGTTCAAAATTCATTAGGTGATTCCTGTGTTTGACAATATGTATTTTTTCCCAGATGTCCAATTCATTGCTGCTGTTGATCGGTTTTAAGAGTTTTATGTTTGGAGTGATATCATGGTTTGAAGACCAGAAATGATGTGCTACTGCTGATTTATCTTGCTGCTTTTGGTAAATGCATCTCATATGCTCTTTAAGTCTTATTTCAAGATTTCTTTGTGTTCTTCCTATATATACCAGGTTACATTCATTACAATCAATTTGATATATACCAGCTGATTTATCGTTGGGGATAGGATCTTTTGTTCTGTTGCATAGTAGTTTCTGTATGTTGTGGTTATTCTGTGGAGACAGGGTGATGTTGTATTTTTTGAAAATCCTTTGAAATTTATGATGTGTCCAAGGGTGATAAGTGAATTTTCTATATGCTTGTGGTTTTTGTTGTCTGAGTAATGTAGTCATTTGTTGGATGTATTTCTGTCTTTCAAACCTTTTTATCTTCTTATCTATTGTTTTTTTCTGGTATCCATTCATAGTGGCTATGTTGATAATGTGTTGGTATTCTTTCTGGTATTCCTCTTTCTCCATTGGTATATGTACTAACCTGTTTGTAATACTATTTAAAATTGCATGTTTGTGGCTTGTAGGATTGTAGCTATTATTTTTAATGTAGTTTTCTGTGTGCGTTGGTTTTCTGTAAATGCCAAACGTTAGTTTGTTGTGTGCATTATTTCTGATGATCCTGATGTCTAGGTAAGGTAATTGGCCATTTTCTTCTTTTTCCATTGTGAATTTTATAGATCTTTTTTGTAAATTTAATAATTTCAAAGCATCTTCTGAAAGTTTTTTTGGAACAATAGCAAAAATATCATCTACATATCTATACCAGGTTTTGAATAGATGTGGGAAAGATTTTGTAATATGGGATTCAAAATGGCTCATATATAGTTCTGCTAAAAATGGTGAAAGGGGGTTTCCCATAGTTAGGCCTGAGGTTTGTTTAAAGATTTTGTGATGGAATGAAAAGAAATTCTGGTCCAGACATAATTTCAGGTAATCTTCTGTTTGTGCTCTAGGTGTGCCATTGTTTAATATCCAATTTTCTAGGAGTGGTAATAATTCTTCTTTTGGTATGCTTGGGAAGAGTGCAGTGACATCAAATGATACCATCATGTCTGTGGGTGATATATTTATATTTGAAAGGTGACTGGTTAATTCTAAAGAATTTTTTATGCTAAGACTTTTGAACATAGGCATGGAGTTGAAGGTATTTGAAAGCCATTTTGCTAGTTTATATGTGGGAGAGTTTATGTTATTCACTACGGGCCTCATTTTGTTGCCGAGTTTGTGTATTTTTGGTAGTGCATATAACCTAGGTATGATGGGAAAATCTGGTTTAATTCTGGATTTTTCGGCTTTTGTTAATGTTTTGGTTTCTATCAATGTATTCTGGAGTGACTTGGTGCATTCTTTTAATGGATTTTTGCTGATTTCTATGTACTCTGGGTTATGTAGTAATTGCATAACTCTAGATTCATAATCATCTTGGTCTAATATCACTAATGTGTTTCCTTTGTCTGCTTTGGTGTATACTACAGGTTTTGACTTTAGAGATTTGATAATTTTTTGATGTGGTACGTAGTGGTGTTTTTGGGCTTGTATCTGGTCCAATATTGGTTCACACTGTGATTGTATTAAACTTTTATCCTTATCTGTAAGGTGGTTGGAGGCTATTTCAATATCAGCAACAAAGTTTTCTGTATTTTTTGTGAAGTTGAAACATGTTTTTAGGCCATTGTTCAAGACAGATAGCTCAGTGCTGGTGAATGGTTCTTTTGAGAGGTTAACTACATATTGGCCTGTGGTAGGTTCATTGTTTAGGTTATGTTTATATGTTGATTTCCGTTTTTGGTTATGTCTAGGAGATTTTTCCCGGTATTCCAGGGAGTTTTTTTGTTTGAATATAAGGTTGTTTAGTTTCTTTTTCAGTTTCCTTGTTTTGGCGCTCATTTTCTTGCTAAGTTGCGTAAGGAAATTTGACCGTAAATTTTCCCATAAGGGTATTCCTAAAACTTTCGGTAACCATAAGTGTAGTTCATAGATTCTAAGGTCCAAATCCTGTAAATTTGCATAATGTTTGTTCTTTTCTATTTCAATTACTTTCTTGTCTGCTGCTGTTTGATGCTTTACATTGTGATTAAATTTTACGTATTTTCTAACGAAGTTTGGCGTAACTTTGTGTTTTAAGCAAAGATATAGGAATCTTATGTTTGCAGCCGTGATTTTCTTTTTGATTTCTAGTTTTAAGTATAATTTAATGTCCTGTTTAATTCCAAAGTTTCCGTTGAATCTGTGTAAATCTGTGCTTACCTCCATATTCTTTAGTTGTTACGTGCGGCAATATCGATGTTTATTCTTTGCTACTTATAGACTTGTAAGTCCCATTTAAGCTCAATTTTTTGAAGATTTAGAAGCTTGTAACAGTGATGTGTCATAATTTAAAATAGAGAGTTGAGGGTTGTTACACTACATCACTATGATAATCTTACTTGAACGCGATTCGGGAGACGGCTTGTCCCCATCGTCAGCATTCTCTCTCAACTGATATTTGCCGGTCATCGTCTGGGGGATGTGTGTGGTTTGTGGTGTTCTCTGGTGCTGGGCTGATGAACCTCCAAAGGCTGTTGGGTGGCGGCAGTTCAAAATTCATTAGGTGATTCCTGTGTTTGACAATATGTATTTTTTCCCAGATGTCCAATTCATTGCTGCTGTTGATCGGTTTTAAGAGTTTTATGTTTGGAGTGATATCATGGTTTGAAGACCAGAAATGATGTGCTACTGCTGATTTATCTTGCTGCTTTTGGTAAATGCATCTCATATGCTCTTTAAGTCTTATTTCAAGATTTCTTTTTGTTCTTCCTATATATACCAGGTTACATTCATTACAATCAATTTGATATATACCAGCTGATTTATCGTTGGGGATAGGATCTTTTGTTCTGTTGCATAGTAGTTTCTGTATGTTGTGGTTATTCTGTGGAGACAGGGTGATGTTGTATTTTTTGAAAATCCTTTGAAATTTATGATGTGTCCAAGGGTGATAAGTGAATTTTCTATATGCTTGTGGTTTTTGTTGTCTGAGTAATGTAGTCATTTGTTGGATGTATTTCTGTCTTTCAAACCTTTTTATCTTCTTATCTATTGTTTTTTTTCTGGTATCCATTCATAGTGGCTATGTTGATAATGTGTTGGTATTCTTTCTGGTATTCCTCTTTCTCCATTGGTATATGTACTAACCTATTTGTAATACTATTTAAAATTGCATGTTTGTGGCTTGTAGGATTGTAGCTATTATTTTTAATGTAGTTTTCTGTGTGCGTTGGTTTTCTGTAAATGCCAAACGTTAGTTTGTTGTGTGCATTATTTCTGATGATCCTGATGTCTAGGTAAGGTAATTGGCCATTTTCTTCTTTTTCCATTGTGAATTTTATAGATCTTTTTTGTAAATTTAATAATTTCAAAGCATCTTCTGAAAGTTTTTTTGGAACAATAGCAAAAATATCATCTACATATCTATACCAGGTTTTGAATAGATGTGGGAAAGATTTTGTAATATGGGATTCAAAATGGCTCATATATAGTTCTGCTAAAAATGGTGAAAGGGGGTTTCCCATAGTTAGGCCTGAGGTTTGTTTAAAGATTTTGTGATGGAATGAAAAGAAATTCTGGTCCAGACATAATTTCAGGTAATCTTCTGTTTGTGCTCTAGGTGTGCCATTGTTTAATATCCAATTTTCTAGGAGTGGTAATAATTCTTCTTTTGGTATGCTTGGGAAGAGTGCAGTGACATCAAATGATACCATCATGTCTGTGGGTGATATATTTATATTTGAAAGGTGACTGGTTAATTCTAAAGAATTTTTTATGCTAAGACTTTTGAACATAGGCATGGAGTTGAAGGTATTTGAAAGCCATTTTGCTAGTTTATATGTGGGAGAGTTTATGTTATTCACTATGGGCCTCATTTTGTTGCCGAGTTTGTGTATTTTTGGTAGTGCATATAACCTAGGTATGATGGGAAAATCTGGTTTAATTCTGGATTTTTCGGCTTTTGTTAATGTTTTGGTTTCTATCAATGTATTCTGGAGTGACTTGGTGCATTCTTTTAATGGATTTTTGCTGATTTCTATGTACTCTGGGTTATGTAGTAATTGCATAACTCTAGATTCATAATCATCTTGGTCTAATATCACTAATGTGTTTCCTTTGTCTGCTTTGGTGTATACTACAGGTTTTGACTTTAGAGATTTGATAATTTTTTGATGTGGTACGTAGTGGTGTTTTTGGGCTTGTATCTGGTCCAATATTGGTTCACACTGTGATTGTATTAAACTTTTATCCTTATCTGTAAGGTGGTTGGAGGCTATTTCAATATCAGCAACAAAGTTTTCTGTATTTTTTGTGAAGTTGAAACATGTTTTTAGGCCATTGTTCAAGACAGATAGCTCAGTGCTGGTGAATGGTTCTTTTGAGAGGTTAACTACATATTGGCCTGTGGTAGGTTCATTGTTTAGGTTATGTTTATATGTTGATTTCCGTTTTTGGTTATGTCTAGGAGATTTTTCCCGGTATTCCAGGGAGTTTTTTTGTTTGAATATAAGGTTGTTTAGTTTCTTTTTCAGTTTCCTTGTTTTGGCGCTCATTTTCTTGCTAAGTTGCGTAAGGAAATTTGACCGTAAATTTTCCCATAAGGGTATTCCTAAAACTTTCGGTAACCATAAGTGTAGTTCATAGATTCTAAGGTCCAAATCCTGTAAATTTGCATAATGTTTGTTCTTTTCTATTTCAATTACTTTCTTGTCTGCTGCTGTTTGATGCTTTACATTGTGATTAAATTTTACGTATTTTCTAACGAAGTTTGGCGTAACTTTGTGTTTTAAGCAAAGATATAGGAATCTTATGTTTGCAGCCGTGATTTTCTTTTTGATTTCTAGTTTTAAGTATAATTTAATGTCCTGTTTAATTCCAAAGTTTCCGTTGAATCTGTGTAAATCTGTGCTTACCTCCATATTCTTTAGTTGTTACGTGCGGCAATATCGATGTTTATTCTTTGCTACTTATAGACTTGTAAGTCCCATTTAAGCTCAATTTTTTGAAGATTTAGAAGCTTGTAACAGTGATGTGTCATAATTTAAAATAGAGAGTTGAGGGTTGTTACACTACATCACTATGATAATCTTACTTGAACGCGATTCGGGAGACGGCTTGTCCCCATCGTCAGCATTCTCTCTCAACTGATATTTGCCGGTCATCGTCTGGGGGATGTGTGTGGTTTGTGGTGTTCTCTGGTGCTGGGCTGATGAACCTCCAAAGGCTGTTGGGTGGCGGCAGTTCAAAATTCATTAGGTGATTCCTGTGTTTGACAATATGTATTTTTTCCCAGATGTCCAATTCATTGCTGCTGTTGATCGGTTTTAAGAGTTTTATGTTTGGAGTGATATCATGGTTTGAAGACCAGAAATGATGTGCTACTGCTGATTTATCTTGCTGCTTTTGGTAAATGCATCTCATATGCTCTTTAAGTCTTATTTCAAGATTTCTTTTTGTTCTTCCTATATATACCAGGTTACATTCATTACAATCAATTTGATATATACCAGCTGATTTATCGTTGGGGATAGGATCTTTTGTTCTGTTGCATAGTAGTTTCTGTATGTTGTGGTTATTCTGTGGAGACAGGGTGATGTTGTATTTTTTGAAAATCCTTTGAAATTTATGATGTGTCCAAGGGTGATAAGTGAATTTTCTATATGCTTGTGGTTTTTGTTGTCTGAGTAATGTAGTCATTTGTTGGATGTATTTCTGTCTTTCAAACCTTTTTATCTTCTTATCTATTGTTTTTTTTCTGGTATCCATTCATAGTGGCTATGTTGATAATGTGTTGGTATTCTTTCTGGTATTCCTCTTTCTCCATTGGTATATGTACTAACCTGTTTGTAATACTATTTAAAATTGCATGTTTGTGGCTTGTAGGATTGTAGCTATTATTTTTAATGTAGTTTTCTGTGTGCGTTGGTTTTCTGTAAATGCCAAACGTTAGTTTGTTGTGTGCATTATTTCTGATGATCCTGATGTCTAGGTAAGGTAATTGGCCATTTTCTTCTTTTTCCATTGTGAATTTTATAGATCTTTTTTGTAAATTTAATAATTTCAAAGCATCTTCTGAAAGTTTTTTTGGAACAATAGCAAAAATATCATCTACATATCTATACCAGGTTTTGAATAGATGTGGGAAAGATTTTGTAATATGGGATTCAAAATGGCTCATATATAGTTCTGCTAAAAATGGTGAAAGGGGGTTTCCCATAGTTAGGCCTGAGGTTTGTTTAAAGATTTTGTGATGGAATGAAAAGAAATTCTGGTCCAGACATAATTTCAGGTAATCTTCTGTTTGTGCTCTAGGTGTGCCATTGTTTAATATCCAATTTTCTAGGAGTGGTAATAATTCTTCTTTTGGTATGCTTGGGAAGAGTGCAGTGACATCAAATGATACCATCATGTCTGTGGGTGATATATTTATATTTGAAAGGTGACTGGTTAATTCTAAAGAATTTTTTATGCTAAGACTTTTGAACATAGGCATGGAGTTGAAGGTATTTGAAAGCCATTTTGCTAGTTTATATGTGGGAGAGTTTATGTTATTCACTATGGGCCTCATTTTGTTGCCGAGTTTGTGTATTTTTGGTAGTGCATATAACCTAGGTATGATGGGAAAATCTGGTTTAATTCTGGATTTTTCGGCTTTTGTTAATGTTTTGGTTTCTATCAATGTATTCTGGAGTGACTTGGTGCATTCTTTTAATGGATTTTTGCTGATTTCTATGTACTCTGGGTTATGTAGTAATTGCATAACTCTAGATTCATAATCATCTTGGTCTAATATCACTAATGTGTTTCCTTTGTCTGCTTTGGTGTATACTACAGGTTTTGACTTTAGAGATTTGATAATTTTTTGATGTGGTACGTGTCTCCAGAATACATTGATAGAAACCAAAACATTAACAAAAGCCGAAAAATCCAGAATTAAACCAGATTTTCCCATCATACCTAGGTTATATGCACTACCAAAAATACACAAACTCGGCAACAAAATGAGGCCCATAGTGAATAACATAAACTCTCCCACATATAAACTAGCAAAATGGCTTTCAAATACCTTCAACTCCATGCCTATGTTCAAAAGTCTTAGCATAAAAAATTCTTTAGAATTAACCAGTCACCTTTCAAATATAAATATATCACCCACAGACATGATGGTATCATTTGATGTCACTGCACTCTTCCCAAGCATACCAAAAGAAGAATTATTACCACTCCTAGAAAATTGGATATTAAACAATGGCACACCTAGAGCACAAACAGAAGATTACCTGAAACTAACAAAATTATGTCTGGACCAGAATTTCTTTTCATTCCATCACAAAATCTTTAAACAAACCTCAGGCCTAACTATGGGAAACCCCCTTTCACCATTTTTAGCAGAACTATATATGAGCCATTTTGAATCCCATGTTACAAAATCTTTCCCACATCTATTCAAAACCTGGTATAGATATGTAGATGATATTTTTGCTATTGTTCCAAAAAAACTTTCAGAAGATGCTTTGAAATTATTAAATTTACAAAAAAGATCTATAAAATTCACAATGGAAAAAGAAGAAAATGGCCAATTACCTTACCTAGACATCAGGATCATCAGAAATAATGCACACAACAAACTAACGTTTGGCATTTACAGAAAACCAACGCACACAGAAAACTACATTAAAAATAATAGCTACAATCCTACAAGCCACAAACATGCAATTTTAAATAGTATTACAAACAGGTTAGTACATATACCAATGGAGAAAGAGGAATACCAGAAAGAATACCAACACATTATCAACATAGCCACTATGAATGGATACCAGAAAAAAACAATAGATAAGAAGATAAAAAGGTTTGAAAGACAGAAATACATCCAACAAATGACTACATTACTCAGACAACAAAAACCACAAGCATATAGAAAATTCACTTATCACCCTTGGACACATCATAAATTTCAAAGGATTTTCAAAAAATACAACATCACCCTGTCTCCACAGAATAACCACAACATACAGAAACTACTATGCAACAGAACAAAAGATCCTATCCCCAACGATAAATCAGCTGGTATATATCAAATTGATTGTAATGAATGTAACCTGGTATATATAGGAAGAACAAAAAGAAATCTTGAAATAAGACTTAAAGAGCATATGAGATGCATTTACCAAAAGCAGCAAGATAAATCAGCAGTAGCACATCATTTCTGGTCTTCAAACCATGATATCACTCCAAACATAAAACTCTTAAAACCGATCAACAGCAGCAATGAATTGGACATCTGGGAAAAAATACATATTGTCAAACACAGGAATCACCTAATGAATTTTGAACTGCCGCCACCCAACAGCCTTTGGAGGTTCATCAGCCCAGCACCAGAGAACACCACAAACCACACACATCCCCCAGACGATGACCGGCAAATATCAGTTGAGAGAGAATGCTGACGATGGGGACAAGCCGTCTCCCGAAACGCGTTCAAGTAAGATTATCATAGTGATGTAGTGTAACAACCCTCAACTCTCTATTTTAAATTATGACACATCACTGTTACAAGCTTCTAAATCTTCAAAAATTGAGCTTAAATTGGACTTACAAGTCTATAAGAAGCAAAGAATAAACATCGATATTGCCGCACGTAACAACTAAAGAATATGGAGGTAAGCACAGATTTACACAGATTCAACGGAAACTTTGGAATTAAACAGGACATTAAATTATACTTAAAACTAGAAATCAAAAAGAAAATCACGGCTGCAAACATAAGATTCCTAAATCTTTGCTTAAAACACAAAGTTACGCCAAACTTCGTTAGAAAATACGTAAAATTTAATCACAATGTAAAGCATCAAACAGCAGCAGACAAGAAAGTAATTGAAATAGAAAAGAACAAACATTATGCAAATTTACAGGATTTGGACCTTAGAATCTATGAACTACACTTATGGTTACCGAAAGTTTTAGGAATACCCTTATGGGAAAATTTACGGTCAAATTTCCTTACGCAACTTAGCAAGAAAATGAGCGCCAAAACAAGGAAACTGAAAAAGAAACTAAACAACCTTATATTCAAACAAAAAAACTCCCTGGAATACCGGGAAAAATCTCCTAGACATAACCAAAAACGGAAATCAACATATAAACATAACCTAAACAATGAACCTACCACAGGCCAATATGTAGTTAACCTCTCAAAAGAAACATTCACCAGCACTGAGCTATCTGTCTTGAACAATGGCCTAAAAACATGTTTCAACTTCACAAAAAATACAGAAAACTTTGTTGCTGATATTGAAATAGCCTCCAACCACCTTACAGATAAGGATAAAAGTTTAATACAATCACAGTGTGAACCAATATTGGACCAGATACAAGCCCAAAAACACCACTACGTACCACATCAAAAAATTATCAAATCTCTAAAGTCAAAACCTGTAGTATACACCAAAGCAGACAAAGGAAACACATTAGTGATATTAGACCAAGATGATTATGAATCTAGAGTTATGCAATTACTACATAACCCAGAGTACATAGAAATCAGCAAAAATCCATTAAAAGAATGCACCAAGTCACTCCAGAATACATTGATAGAAACCAAAACATTAACAAAAGCCGAAAATCCAGAATTAAACCAGATTTTCCCATCATACCTAGGTTATATGCACTACCAAAAATACACAAACTCGGCAACAAAATGAGGCCCATAGTGAATAACATAAACTCTCCCACATATAAACTAGCAAAATGGCTTTCAAATACCTTCAACTCCATGCCTATGTTCAAAAGTCTTAGCATAAAAAATTCTTTAGAATTAACCAGTCACCTTTCAAATATAAATATATCACCCACAGACATGATGGTATCATTTGATGTCACTGCACTCTTCCCAAGCATACCAAAAGAAGAATTATTACCACTCCTAGAAAATTGGATATTAAACAATGGCACACCTAGAGCACAAACAGAAGATTACCTGAAACTAACAAAATTATGTCTGGACCAGAATTTCTTTTCATTCCATCACAAAATCTTTAAACAAACCTCAGGCCTAACTATGGGAAACCCCCTTTCACCATTTTTAGCAGAACTATATATGAGCCATTTTGAATCCCATATTACAAAATCTTTCCCACATCTATTCAAAACCTGGTATAGATATGTAGATGATATTTTTGCTATTGTTCCAAAAAAACTTTCAGAAGATGCTTTGAAATTATTAAATTTACAAAAAAGATCTATAAAATTCACAATGGAAAAAGAAGAAAATGGCCAATTACCTTACCTAGACATCAGGATCATCAGAAATAATGCACACAACAAACTAACGTTTGGCATTTACAGAAAACCAACGCACACAGAAAACTACATTAAAAATAATAGCTACAATCCTACAAGCCACAAACATGCAATTTTAAATAGTATTACAAACAGGTTAGTACATATACCAATGGAGAAAGAGGAATACCAGAAAGAATACCAACACATTATCAACATAGCCACTATGAATGGATACCAGAAAAAAACAATAGATAAGAAGATAAAAAGGTTTGAAAGACAGAAATACATCCAACAAATGACTACATTACTCAGACAACAAAAACCACAAGCATATAGAAAATTCACTTATCACCCTTGGACACATCATAAATTTCAAAGGATTTTCAAAAAATACAACATCACCCTGTCTCCACAGAATAACCACAACATACAGAAACTACTATGCAACAGAACAAAAGATCCTATCCCCAACGATAAATCAGCTGGTATATATCAAATTGATTGTAATGAATGTAACCTGGTATATATAGGAAGAACAAAAAGAAATCTTGAAATAAGACTTAAAGAGCATATGAGATGCATTTACCAAAAGCAGCAAGATAAATCAGCAGTAGCACATCATTTCTGGTCTTCAAACCATGATATCACTCCAAACATAAAACTCTTAAAACCGATCAACAGCAGCAATGAATTGGACATCTGGGAAAAAATACATATTGTCAAACACAGGAATCACCTAATGAATTTTGAACTGCCGCCACCCAACAGCCTTTGGAGGTTCATCAGCCCAGCACCAGAGAACACCACAAACCACACACATCCCCCAGACGATGACCGGCAAATATCAGTTGAGAGAGAATGCTGACGATGGGGACAAGCCGTCTCCCGAAACGCGTTCAAGTAAGATTATCATAGTGATGTAGTGTAACAACCCTCAACTCTCTATTTTAAATCTAACATACTTGTTAACAAGCCCACTACATGTCAACAACCAGGTTATTGCTGTAGAAATACACAGCTATTCCCTGCAGGTTGGATCTGTAGGATACAATCAGTCAACTCTAAGATACTTGTTTACAATTTTTAGTCTGAATTTACCTCCCTATATGTTTAACATACTACCATGACATATGGTATGTATATTTAGGATTGTTTTGGGAATAGCATATAAAAGTCTTCACTTGATTAAATTCTGTATCTAAAAAAAAAAACCCTTAAAATGGATAAAAATGTAATTAAGGTAAAGTTGTGGAGCTTGTCCAAATACACGATTTGTCTCATTTTGTTCATATGTTAGCTGTTTCCCAATACGGAATTGCAGAAAATCAAATAGAAATAATTCTCATCCAGGATAATGGTGCAGAAAGTAGTGACAGCAGTGATGATGGCAATAATGTGAGTGATTCCGCAGAAGAGGAAGGGTTGTTAGATGTGGAAGAATTGGAGGCAATGATTGACAGCATTTTATATATTAAGCACTTTTACAGCATGGATTTTAATATACTGTATATAACTAAGTTTATCAGCGCAACGCAGTGCATAACCGGTGTGACAGTGCACGTTTAATGTTTTCCTAATGGGCGTGATTAAAAGTTTGCAATACTTGTTTTCCCCCCTTTTATTTTGATCACAGGAGTTTGTTAACATGAATAAACATTGGAATGCTGCTTTCACATGTAACTAAAGCACTTTCTATTTAACCCTCTTAGCGCCAGAGCCAATCTGATCGGCTTTCTGAAACCAGCTGTAGAGAGCCAGATGCCTGCTTCTTTTTATCAGTGTAAAGTGCCAAGGGTTTTAGGCGGAAAAATCACTGTTGCAATAAACTGCTTATAACTCGCAAGATGTGATTGTCAACGCTCGGAAACTTATTTCATAATAATGTCCACGTTGTGTAACATAAGTTTGTAACATAGACACGATAACCCCATAACAGTCCAAATTAGCTCCAAATATAAGATTTTTATGAGAATCAAATTATTTTCGTACTGTAAATTTAAAAAATCCGGGTTCAAAATGCACATAAGATTAATAAAAATATATAAATTTAAAGATTGACATTGTGTGAACATGAGACATACATAAGGAGAGACGGTTTTTAAATCATATTAACATTTTAGATCATAAAACAATAAAGTGTAAAAGTGTAAACAATGCAGAATTTTCTGGTACACACCGAAACCTTGAAATGAAGGATAGTATCCTTTTAGAGCCAAAGTGTGTTTTGTAAAGTCTTCTGTTGAAATTTAAGCATTACGAATTGTCCCCGTACTTTTTTATATTGAAGGCACCAATAAACACTAAATATTAATTATACAAATTAATGAAGTTGAGCTGAATTAGTATGGTATGTGGCATATAAAATAGAAAATGTGTCTTCAGCAGATTTAAATTATATAGGAGTCTATGCACATAAATGTTTAAAAAAACACTTCAAATTTATTTTTAACACTTATGTAGGGTTGCACAATTTCGTATGCAATCCTTTGCACACTTGACTCATACAGTTCTCGATCATCGTCTTTGTTCTGGAGTATGACACACAATGCACTGTTTTCCTTTTATCCAGGTAGCAATTTCACACCGCACACCGGTCTATTGTCATTGGCAAGGGTCAGTAATGTTGAATAAATATTACTTCGAGCAGATAACCACTCTTCACTTATTGAGTTAATAATGGAAGCGTAAAACTGTAGCCGACTCATTTTCATTCCATTGCACTTTCAAGATATAGCAGATAAGCATTTAGCACCATTCTTGAAATAATGTTAAACGCAATCTTTTTCCAATATTTCCGAGTTCTGCATTCATCTAAATAAAAATACAGCATCATGTCATTGTCATCTATTTCCCCCCATATAGCAATTGTAGTCCAAGATTATGTCGGGCTTCGTTTTAGGCTCATTTGTATTTCTAACTCTGGGAGTCATGTTAGATTCTTTTGCAGTTCCGTAGGTTGAAAAAAGTATTACCTGATTCTTTTGAGATTTTTTTGCTTAGATGCTATAAGTAACAAAGGCCTTTGCCTGAACTATTGTTTGATGTTGTTTTAAATTTATTTTTAGCAGCAGTCGGAATTCCCTTTTCTGTTACGCCTAATTATGCCAGTTAAAAACGTTCCTGCCGAATATAGATATTTGGCGAGAGGAATAGGTGTAAAATAGTTATCTATGTATATATGATGCCCTTTCATGAGATAATTGCCTATTGAAAGTAGTTTGTTAACCACTGTGTATGCTAAGCCATTGGTTTTTATAGCTCTGTTTGTTCTCGGAAGATTTTGCATCCCTATAGGTGCAGAAACCTAAAGAGTATTTGCTGACCGCATCACATTTCATCCAGAATTTTATTCCCCATTTATGATGGGGTTTGTTTGGCATGTACTGCATGAGCTGAGTATGACATTTGGTTCCCACTAATCTTTCATCAATTGACAGTCGAGGAGTGTAATGATGTCGAAATATGCATTTGCGTGTTCCAAAATGGGCTGGAATCTAGCACACAGGTCATAATTTGGAGAACCAGGAGGAGAAAGCTTGGTGTTATCCGTCAAATGAAAAAATTTCAAAAGAAGTTAAAATATCTGTTCCTAGAAAACATTTTTCCAAACCAAGGAGTATGGAAAATGTCTTTGTTACTCCAGTAGGAAAACACGCCTGGTTTTTTTCACAAGCCTCATGTTCAAAATAACTGCAATGAAGGCCCTTATCTCCTGTTCGGTTGTACTTAGCTTGGATCTTGTTCTTGAACTCGGTGAGAGATCTCTTGCCGCAATCATTTGCATAACAATTTGTTTCGGCAACAATGAGCTTCAGGAATGTAATGGTGAAAAACAGATTGAAGTAAAATATAGGTGAAGAATCAGGGTTAGATTCAAGCTTTGGTCCAGAGAATTTGATAAAAAAGAATGTAGGTAAGGGAGCGTGTTCACTATCATTAGGATAAACTTTAGTGAAGGTTTCCTGCAGTGTATCATTTTCCTCATTGTTGCCATCATCATCAGCAGATTCTGAATCAACTCCATTATTAAGTACATTGTGTTCTAAAGGAAGCATTCAATTTCCTCTTCTTTTGCGGTAGAAGACCAGGGGCGTGCTGTGATGATACCATTAGAAAAATTGATTTTGCTATTACTATCCGATAATAGTTCATCTGCATCAACTTCACAATTATCGAAATACTCTTAACAACTTGTCTTCCTCTACGCCTGGTTTGAAAAAATCATGAGAAGCACTTGCCATCTTTCACTACTACAGCACAACAGACTATTGTAAACTGAGGGGTTGTTTGTTGTCGTGAAAGCCAAATATACCATTACAAACCTTCCTGTCGAAGGACAAAATATGTACCATTCCAAGGCTTTGCATTCCATCGCTATGGGATGTCACAGAAGTATGTTAACCATGTTAAGTTTTTGTAAGCCAATCTCCTCGGTGCTGGCACTAAAGCGGGTGGATTTTAATAGCTGATCTGCTAGTATCTGGCACTTTAACGGAGGGCCACCGCTTGGCACCAAACGGGTTAATTTGAAGTTATTCTTGGGAAAAGACACTGCAACATAATATGGATAGAAAAATAAGACCTCATAGGCATAATACAAGGTTAACAGATGTGGATCAGTAAATTGCACTTGAAAATCTTGTTAGTATATCTCAAGTTTCAAATGGAATAACATAATGAGTAACAACCAATCTGCTAATTGTTCCATTGTTTATAAATAAACAGGACATAAAAAGTGTTGAACAAAACAAACAGATTAGTATCTACCATGGCATGATCAAGTGGAAGAGCACCATGATTCTACAGTGAATGGTATAAAATCTCTTCTCTTCTTCCTCTATGCATGCAATGCTAGAATTAATTTTGGAGTTTGCAATACCTTGCATTATGTAGCACCTTACATGGTTGTGAATGTTTCTATTAAATAACATGAAGCAAAATCTTGCATTTATGCTGCATCTGCTGCTACTTTTCGTTTTGAATTGGGTTTAACTCTGTGTATGAATACTAATATATGTGAATTTGTCATTAGTAGAACTCGTGTGAATGGATCACATGAGATTTTCCTTAATACTAAACCAATTAAATCTTAGATTCTTATTTACCTTTACTAAACATTCGTTTTGCTAGTTCTGTGTTCTTTAAACCAAACTATTTATTTGGATGTAAATACTTTACTATTGTGTTTTCTTTCTCCCCATTGGATGACATAATGTCAAATCTTTGTTTTCACAAACTGCTAATACAATATACCACTTCGAAAATAACGAACACCTGGTACATAAAAGATAATTACACAGAACATTTAACTAATGTTGTATAGATTGCAGAAACTGTATGTTTGCATTGTTCTGTTACAGGATGGAAACTTCACTGCAGTAAAATCCCAAGGTAAAACTTGACTTTTAGCTAATGTTTCAGTGAGAAACTTCTTAGTTCCTGTGATAAATTTTTCTTTACTGGTGCTTCTCTGTTTATACTAATATAAAGAGAGTAAACTTGTATGTTGCATGGGTGTGTGTGTTAGGGTAATCTCAACAACCACTGAACCAGTTATGATAGTACTTTCACCATTGAAAAGTTGCCTTCTTTCTAATGGATTTGAGCAATAAAAGCGCCTTAGTTATGATAGAACTTTCACCATTGAAAAGTCGCATTCTTTCTAATGGACTTGAGCAATAAAAGCACCTTGTAATTTAAGTTCATAAATTATTGGAAGAGCCTGGGGAATGCGCTGTCATACAGGCTAGTATGTATTAAGTTAAAACAAATAAATAAAATTACTAGAAGACAAAAGGATTTACAAAGTTTTTATTGAGAATGCCATGGAGTAGAAAATAATTACTTCACAAAGAATGCATGTAGAAAAAAAAGCTGGTTAGTTACTGTGCAGAGTATGCATGTAAAAACGAGAGCCAGTTAAATTTTATTCCAATGGCCATGATGCACCATTTAATAGAACAAGACAGAGCTTAAAAAGCAACAATCGACCCTGTTTATAATTGTAGGAATTGCATGTTTTCTTTCTTTAAATGCCTTTTATCAAATCCTGCAGATGCATGTGTTATGAAACAGTGCCAAAACCTCTCAATAAGCTTTAATCTAATTCTGTAGACGTAAACAATGAACTTTCTGATTGCCAAAACCTAATAATCCTATGTAAGTTACTTCGGTTGCATTTTATGCTGCAATCAACTTCATTACCAATGTATACTGAATGTATATATACAGGGAGAAAATTGTGTCCAGTTTAGTATTCATAATTACTGAACTGATATCTTATTGTGACAAGAATACCGATTAACTTGTAGCAAACTTTATTTATTATATGAAATCAGCTACAAGCCTTGCTTTGCAGCTCTGACTTACAAATTCCTTGTAATTAATTACTTGCCTTTAGTTTGTGGAATTAATTGTTCTTATTGACCTAATAGTGGTTGCAACTATAAAGCCCGGGACTTAAAGTACTTACAATGAATGTAAGTTCGCCATTGGTGTATGGCATCTCAATATAATTTGAGATCTCCTAGTGGTTTACCGGGAAAAATGCGAATCAGCTGGAGAATTTAATGTCGTGTCGGCATGTTGCCATGGTAGCTCAGTGGTTAGAGCAACCAGACGGAGATCAGGAGATCCGTGGTTCAAATCCCGGCTCTGGCATTGAATTTTTCAGTCATGTGATTCTACCTTTCCAACTCTGTCCAACACACGGCTTGTGTGAAAGAACAATTAATTCCATTTTGTAAGAATTGTTTGTAGATGTTATACAAAAAAAATCTGATGTGTTACACTCACATGACTTTCTCTACTCTATACAATCTATTTTTACAAACGCCTATTTTCCATATGCTTCATGTTAATCGAGATATCGAGATGTCAACCTTATTGGTAATTTTCTTGTAGATGCAAGGGGAATATGGTAGCTTTTAAGCGATAGTCAAATATTTTAACGCTGGTTGCTATGTGGCGCATTCCATTCTCTTTGCATGTCCAGGACATAAAAAAATGAATAACGAATTTGAGAAAAAGTATAAGTATTGGAAAATTTAAGGAAATAACAAGCAATATTTCGAAAACGGTTCACTCAACAAAAGAAATGTATATGACATAAGTTGTGTATTTTAACGCGATCTACATTTTTTGTGTAGTAAAATTTTGTCTATATCTTATGGTTTACCAGTTATGCAAAAGTCGTTCAGAATGAAGAATACTTTTGGAGACATTCCCAGAAAATTCGAGATATACATTTCATTTCTCATGACATTATCTTAAACATATGATATTTTCATCAAAATCGTTAGAGCCATTTTTGAGAAAATTAAAATTTTTGAAAAATGTTCCATGTAAAGGGTATCCTGGGGTGGGGGGATTTTCTTGAAAACCTTCGTGTCGCATCTCTGGAAGATACTGAACCTAAATACCAAGTTTGGTGTTTATCCGACTGTTCGTTTTTGAGTTATGCTGTTCACAGACACACATACGGACATGTTTCCAAAAATGCTTTTTTTGGATTCAGGAGGTCTCAAAACATGTATTTTCGGTGAAATCTCGGTATCGAATTTTTGGGTGGAATGCAATACTTCCCCTACTTACTGTACGTAGTAGAGAAAGTAATAAGTGATAGTGGATAGAAAAATTCATGCGAATGTATCACAAGGTTTCAAAACATTTGACTATCACATGTTAAACCCAATTTTGTCGTCTGCATGTATTCCTTGAACAGTTTATAAGCCTCACTTAAATGTCTTAGTAATGAACTCTTCTGCTTGTGTACTTTATTTCCATGTTCTCTTATGAAAATCAAATCCTCCTTTCCAGGCATACATCTTCAAACTTTATCATCATTACAGAAACCATGTACATGCTTCACAGTATCATCATCAAGTGATTTCCTTGGTTTATTATTTGCGTTTGTGCAGTATGCTATGTATCTTAATTAGGTTTATAGTTTTTCTGACCATATAATTCGAAGCACTGAACTACCTTTGTATTCTTATGCAACTTTTTGGTAACTCAGTCATAAGTTGGACCTTTTCATTCATTTTAATAATACTTTTAAATTTCTCTAAGCTGATTTACCATTTCCGACTCAGGAGTGTTTAGTATATTCCTAACTTGATGAAATATGCAACATAACTCTGTGTACTATTTTCATAGCTTTTTTTAAGTTTGGATTTTGGTCATTTCTTTTCAATCAATTTCTTTCTGTTAATGGGAGATGCTCCTGCACATTGCAAGCTGGAATTCAGGTAACCAATGGCTACAACTGAAGCACATGAATCATGTGATTCCTCTATTTCAACTTTGTGTGTTGCACTACAATGAGCTTGTTCATCTGAAGTGCCAGCAGAGTTTCTTAGTTTGTAAAACTTCAACCTGCATTTAGTACTCCCTTTGCCATTAACATTAATATTATGTCATAAATCCATCATCCACTTTTGCACAGTTCGTAAGAGTTTTGTTACATAAGTATGTCTTTGATCACTGATGGATTGCAGCACACTGCTTTTGTACGAATATTCATGATGATAAAAAAAAAATGGAATTCCTATTTATGTTAAGTAACTTAGAGTACAGTCACCTTCATGTGTTTGGATCTAGAAAGACACGAGAAAATCAATGTGATAGAAACATATCATTATGAAAGAAACATATTTTTAGGAAAAATCTAGGATATTATTCATAGCTTTACTTTAGAGAGATAGGCATACTATAGATTTCACACAAATAAAAGCATTTTGTACATTTTAAATCAAAAAGTAAGTAAATTAATCCAACAGTATTTAAAAGACAGTGAACAATAGTCAAGCATTGTCTTTAAAAAGTACAACACCAAGCTGCATTAGCTCTCCATATGCTTTTCATATTATCAACTTCAATGCTTGTCAGTTTTAAGATAAGCACTTTTGGTAAGAATGAAGTATTATCATCTTCCAAAAACTGTCAATGCAGAGCTTAAGTTAAACTTTAATGTGCATGTATAAAGCTTTTATTTAATTGCATAAAACTAGACAGAGTTCCAGTTTCATATTTGGAGGTTATACAGGGTGAGCCAAAAGACTCCAAACCGCCTGCGCGGTGTTTTTCCTGTCTGCCTCCTCGGCGCTCATTGCCATCTGTTGCTATCATAGAAAGGCGCGGATGAAACCATACAACATGTTTAAAACTACTTTTAAAGGCTTTACTTACCAACTTTATGAAAAGAAATGCTCTGTCATTGTCCATACATTTTTGGCACCTCTTTAGGAAACTATCCATCATAGAACTTTTGGGGGAAATTTTCCAAATGATGACCGATGTCGTCTAATGAAAAATTCGATACCGAGATTTCAGTGGAAATACATGTTTTGAGATCCCCTGAATCCAAAAAAAGCATTTTTGGAAACATGTCCGTGTGTGTATCTGTGTGTTTGTCTGTGAACAGTATAACTCAGAAACGAACAATCGGATAAATACCAAACTTGGTATTTAGGTTCAGTATCTTCCAGAGATGCGACACGAAGGTTTTCAAGAAAATCCCCCCACCCCAGATTGCCCTTTAAATGGAAGATTTTTCGAAAATTTTAATTTTCTCAAAAATATCTCTAACAATTTTAATTAAAATATCATATGTTTAAGATATTTTTATGACAAATAAAATGTATATCTTGAATTTTCTGGGAATTCTCCAAAAGTATTCTTCATTGTGAACGACTTTTGCATAACTGGTAAACCATAAGAGATAGACAAAATTTTACTACACAAAAAATGTAGATCACATTAAAATACACAATTTATGTCATATACATTTTTTTTGTTGAGTGAACCATTTTCGAGATATTGCTTGTTATTCCCTTAAATTTTTCAATACTTATTTTCTCAATCGGAATTCGTTATTCATTTTTTGTCTTGGATATGCAAAGAGTATTAATCTGTGGCAAAGGGAATGGTGCTGTGCCTAGCAACCAGTTATTAAGAGATATGTATGTGCTAAAGGCTACTGTATTTCCAAATTGCCCTTGTAAATATATATTCCCCTTACATCTGCAAGAAAATTAGCAATAAGATAGACTCTGCAAATGTTTATCTCGATTAACATGAAGTAGATGGAGAATAAGCATTTGTATAAATAGTTTTACAAGAGTAGAGAAAGTCATGTGAGTGTAACACATCAGATTTTTTTTAGTTCTTTCTCCTCGGAGATAAAACGTTCCTTGGCCACAGTCTGCCTCCTCTTCTGAATATTATGGACACTGTTTTACTTTTGCCTATTTCAAGATTATTGCATTTGGACCATTCTGTGAGTTTGTTGAAGACTTCTTGTAATCTATCATGTTCCTGCAAGATATTATCATATTGCCCGCTTAAATTAGCATCCTAGCATTGTTATTGTCGATCTGGGTGACATCGTATGTTGCTATATTAAATAACAGGGGGCTAATGGGGTCTCCTTGAAGTACGCAAACTGTCTGGTTCCAGATGGTTATGTTGTCAAATTATTCTCTTCCAGGATGTGTTTTAACGAGCATATGATATATGGTTTCCTATGATTTCCTTGTCTAGAGCTATGGTTCTGTTGATAGAATCAAAGGCTTTGGAGTGATCTATGAAGATTGCATATAGCTTGCCTCTTGATGATGCTATGGCAATATTGATATCTCCTTTTAAACAACTGGCTGGCAGCTTGTAATGTTGCCCTTCCTATCTAAAATGTTCATCTGGTATGTAGTGTTCAACTAATTTTCCAAGTCTTTTCATTAATAGCTTCGTCAGTGTCTTTAGAAGCAAGCATTCTATTGCGGTACCCCTGTAAGGGTTAGGGTTGTACATATCGCCTTTGCCTTTGTATAGCACTTTCAGTGATGCTTCTCTATTCTCTACATTTGTCTGGAATTTTTCCCTTCAGTAAGTATTATTTAAACAGTTGTGCCCACCAGCTATTTTTCGTATGTTCATATAGGATTTGGTCTGCTATCCTCTCCTTCCCTTCTCATATTGTTTGTTCTCTTTTAAAGTCTTGAATGGTGCTATGTCCAGTTGACAGGTATTGGTTTCATAGGCAGTACTCCTTGTTTCCTTAGATTGGAGTACTTCAGTAAAATATTTTACCTAGATGTTGATTGTGTGGTCATGAGAAAATTTTGGTTGTTTTGCTCTGAGCATCATAAAGGGTTCTTTTTCGGCCTGCTTTATTAACTCCTCTTCTTTTTTCTGAATTTATTGATCTTTGGCATTTACAATCGTCTTTCTGTAGAACTTCTTTTTCTGTGCATACTTCTCCAGTTTTTTTATGTTGAAAAGGTCTGTGCAGAGCTTCCATGCTTTCATCTTCTTTGAATAACATACACTATTAAGCCATGGTTTTTCCTTCCTGTTAGCATGTTTTCATTCTGCATCTTTCCTTCTTCAAGGAGCAATAGTATAAACGAGATCCTTCTGGTGCAGAAGAAAGGCTTTTGTTGGTCTGTTTTTATGTTTATTTTGGGCATGGGCTTTCTCTTTTTCTCTTAATTTAAACTCAATATTTCTTCTTCTGGGAGATGTTTGCTTATTATGTCACTGCGAATTTTTGATGAGACATCTGTCATTCCTATCATATTGCTGAAGAAAAGGTCAATGAAGCTGCTTCCATTTGGTCCTATGTGTGTTATTTTGTTTGTTTTGCTCACAAGTGAAAGCCCTTTGATTCAAGGTATTGTAGTACTGTGTATGTCTTGTCATTTGCTGTATCTGTCCTAAGTTAAGATCGCCTGCCAGAATTACTGACTTATCACTGTCTACCAGTGTTATGGCCTCACTGATCTCCTGTAGAACATTATATACACAGAGTATGCAGCATAAGCGTGTCTGAATTATTAAAGTATTATCTGTGATGAGTTTGGTGCTGAAAAGGCAAATTCTTGAGCTCATGAGACGTGATATTCCTCCTTTTTGCCGTCCCTTGTCTCCTTGAAAAGCGTGACTGTCTACTACATACAAGTCTAGATCCTGGAACTGATGGTCTGGCAGAAGAAAGGTGTAAGTTAGGATAACATGTATTCCATAAAAATATCTCTGTATGGCTTAAAATTTATGACATTCTTAAGTCCCTCTATGTACCATACTTCTTCTTCTTTATCTGTTTAACCTCCTCTTATGTAGGACTTACACCCCCCAGGACTTACAGGCGGGTGCCTGGGGTCAGAGGCCCATCGAGGAGCAGACACTCATGGATCAGACAGAATATCCAGGATGGGTGATCAGCCCGATGCCTGGTATGGGAGGAAGGAAGTAGATGAAACGAAATGATGGTGAAATGAATGAAAGGAAAGGTGATAATGGAGCAGTTGGTGGAATGAATGGCGGGAGAAACTGGAGAACCCGGAAAAAACCTGCCCAAATGCCGCTTTGTCCACCACAAATCCCACATGCGGGTCCCTGAGTTTGAACCCGGGCCGCCTCGGTGACAGGCGAGCGGTCTAACCACTCGGCCATGGTGCCGCTATGTACCATACTAAGAATTTTAATTCCTTGTTTCATGATTTGGTTTCATCCAAAATTCCTTTACCAGTTGTCATATATTTTTGGGACAGCCATTTGTTGTTAAAATTTGAAACAGTGAAACATACACCTTCAGACCAAAAGTGCTCATTTTCTACCTTATCTTTCTATGAGAAAGGGATGGTATTCTTGAATGCTTTATTTGTTCCCCTCAAAAGCAATTATTGATATTCTCTAATTTCTGTCTCCCAATTTTCCTTGAGATAGCTACTGACATCCTCTTGTGTTGTTGTCTCCCTCAGTTTTCTTATGTACAGTCAAGCTTTGCATTCTGCCATAGCCAAATTTGCCTTTTTCTTCTTTCCTATGCCTTGTGGTTTTCAGATGAACTGGTCTCTCTCAGTTGTTATTGCATATCTATCCATTGTGAGCAGGTTATCTCTTTGCTTCTTGTACTCAACTGAGTTTTATTTATGGATACTCTTTAACTGCTGTGGCCCTTACTGTTCCATTCTATATTGGGCATAAAAGACCGATAATTTCGTTCCAAGGTCTCTTTATCAGGCTTGAGGTGTTTTGTGTGCCATAAATCTGTGACATGGGACCACCGCCTTTACTTCCCTTCCGAAGGAAGCCATGCTTTTTTGACTGAAAAAAAATTGATCGCCCTCCGCCAGGTTTAAACCCGTGACCTTGGGAACTAGAGGCTAGCATGGTAACCACTACACCATGAAGGACGAGACTTCTTGTATGAAGATGGCCCTGCTGCATTTTCCCCTGGCATTATGTGTTCCATTTGTTGTAGCTGAGCTTTCAACGCGATTGTCAATTTTTTCCATAAATGCCTTGCTCATATCCTCCCATCTTTTCTTTCATTTCATCACATGTGTTCTTGTTTACCATTACCATTTGTTTTATTTCTTTCTCTTCTTGCGAGTCTGTGCTCACTCTAAAATCAAATAGCATGTTGCAACAGTTAATACTTAACTGTTAACTGTAAGTTAACTTTTTCCCTTCTACTGCATAGAATTCTGTGGTAGTTGGAGGGGTACAGTCCTTATGCTACCATTGCCTGGAATTTCCATTGTAGCCTACCACATTGGTATCACTATCCACTGTATTTTTGTACTTTGTACATATATCTGCCTCATTATCTGACTGAATAATCTAACATGTTTTTGACTACTTGCTTAAAACCATTACTATTTAGTCTTTTTTTTTTCTTTCTTTCTTAATTCCTTGTTATCTCTATGGCTATGAACTCCATTAACGGTTTCCTTTATGACATTAAACCTGCACTCTAACTTCTCGAAGCTAAAATATACGCTTCAGCTGCTTGCCCTTCAACGCTAACACTTCTACATAGTCTAGAAACACTAAAGATAGATGCAGGAAATGCAATGATACTCTATGAGCCTAAGTACTTTAATAATTCACAATTTTTAAATCTAGCACAAATCACTTCGCATGAACAAAACTATACCAACAATTCACATTCCGTACATTTATTGAGCACATGTTGTTAAAAGACATGTGAAATATGCCAGTTACTGTAGAGAGGGGAACGGGGCTAGTGTGGTAATACACACACAACACAATTATATACAGTAGTCATGTCTCATACCATGCAGTTACTCAGTGTATATTGTTAGAGGGCATGTGAGACAAGTCAATGTTTGGGAAAGGGGAGTGGGAGCAAGGCAGTAAAATAGACACAACTATATACAATAGTCCTGTCCCATATCCATGCAATTACTCAGTGTATATTGTTAGAGGACATGTGAGACAAGTCAATGTCTGGGAAAGGGGAGTGGGAGTAAGGCAGTAAAGAGACATAACTATACACAATAGTCCTGTCTCATGACCATACAAATATTCAGTGTATGGTGTTAGAAGACACGTGAGATGAGCCATTGACCCACAGAAGGTTTAGTGGTTTGGATCAGTAAGACACAACTATATATAGTAGTCCTGTCCTGACCATACAGTTATTCAATGTATGTAGTTACAAGACACGTGAGATACGCCGAGTGCAGAGAGGATATTGGGGGTAAATCAGTGATAGATACAACTATATACAATAGTCCTGCCTCATGACCATACCATTATTGTACACTTTGCTTGCCATTTTTCTGCTATTCATGATTGTTTGTTTCTCCACAGACTTAGCACCATCAGATGTAGCAACAGTTGTGAAATGGATACCAAAATAGAAATCAAAGAAGAGGATCCTCTCTCAGATGACTTAGCCACACACAATGAGAGAGAGTTCTTTACCAAAAATGTTACAATGAAGACAGACAGTGATACTGTGCTTCCAGATGATAGTGACATGTCATCCAAAATAGAAATTAAACCAGAGACCTCCTTTCCAAACTTCTCTTTACAGAAAGAATGTGTTACCAAACATATTGTAAAGCAGATTAAGTGTGAAACTATTACGTGCAGCAGCAACAACAACTTCGAGACAGATATCAAAACAGAAATTTGTTCACAGAAAGAGAGAGAACTTCTTCCAGACAGTCATGTAATGAAGGTTAAGAAATGCAACAGTGATGATGAAATGGATGACAAAATAGAAATTAAAGAAGAACCTTGGTGGCTGGAAACAGAAACTTCGTCTGTTAGTGATTACATTAAGGTAAGTTCTGTAGAAATCTACTGTAGTTTGCATGTTTGTTTATTGGTATATGTGATAAAACATTTCAATTATGGAATAAAAAATTAATGAGGATAAAGATGTTTCTGAATGTGTGCAGTGTTAATCACATGGTGTATTTAAAGGGTCAAAAGTAATGGTGGTGTTCTTAAATATATAAGATACTTGAGGGAAGTTTTGTTGAAATCCTCAAAATATTCCTTGATGTTGTATCACATGATGATCAGCTACACGTTAATAAAACTTGGGGACAAAAAGAAAAAACACAAAATAAAATCAAAGAGAAATTCTGTCATTGCTAGAATACAGACAGCCCAGTTATAAAGCTTAATGTGTATCGTTTAACCCCATAGGACAGCAATGCCTAAAAATTAAAAAAGATCAGTCTAATTTGCAGTAAATGAACTAGGGTAAAAATGGTAATAAGTATGTAAAATCCCAAAATTGCTGACTTTAAAATGTGTTGCAATCTTTTATAACATGTGTCCTGTGGGAAGAACACAACTAATTGTTGAAGTCTTAAAAATCTTTTTCTCAGTTTATAATATTCAGTATCATATAATATCATTATGTGCGAGTATATGAATACTTACAAAAAGAAGGAACATTGTCACTTTTACAGTCCTGGCTATCCTAACTCTTGTTGCTAAAAATGGAATAGAATGTTCTATAGAATATATTCAAATATAACGGGATTGTGAAGAAAGCTATTCTTATACAAAGCTATTTTAATTTCCTGTTTTTTGTTATCACTATTAATATAAAGACGTAAAATTTGTATGTGTCTGTCTGTCCTTTTAGGGTATCCTCTAAAACCGCTCAACAGATCACCATCTTCCGAGGTTGCAGCAAAAGATTTTTAAGAATACCCTTGTCCCCCAAGGTATCCATAGCATGGAAGAATTGTTAACTGGTATTATTTTTTTATTTTTTTTGGTAAATGGCACTTAATTATTTTGGTGCTGTGGCATAGAATTTTTCAGTTTAATTCTGTGTTTCCAATATGTTTAGCAGACATCCAGTGAATAGAGTGCATGCAATATAGCTTAAACTGTTAACTATTTCAAGTACAAAGAACCCAGAAATCACTGTACAAAAAGCAATATTAGTTTAAAAAAATGTGAGTATATAATATATTTAACAAATTTAGAAAATAGATCTCACACTCAGTGCTTCTACCTGCCCCATCATTGTCCAGGCATGCCCTCTACCAATTGTTTTTAACCTGGGCAACACCCCATCCTAAACCACAGGCAAAATAGAGCACTCAAAGGATATAACGACATCCCCATGGCATATTTCTGGCCATGAAATAGAGGCTGTGTTACCATCAAAGAGCAGTTTGACTTACCCAAATGAGTTAATGGTACATATGACTGATAAAGAGCAAAATTTATAAGTATATTGTAAAAAAGCTTAACAACTGACAAAAGCATAAGTAAAAGAAAAATACTGAGCTCATCCAAATACATAATTTGTCAAATTTTGCTCATAGCGTTAATCTTTCCAAAATATTCTTTGTCCAAGTTTAATGTTTCTCATATGTCATCTAACAAACATACTTGAAAGTTTGCAATTCTTGTTTTTGCTTCTACCTTTTCTTTCCATTGCAAGAGTTTCTTAACTTGAATAAACATTTGAATGCTTTTCCACATGTTGTAACTAAAGCAGTTTTTTCCTTAATTTGAAATCATTATTGGTAAAACAGATACTGTAGCATAATATGATTAAAGAAATAAGGCTCCATTCACTTTTCATTTTTAATGGGACTTAACTCTTTGTATGAATGCTAATATAGTGAATTTTTTCTTCATAGAATCATGTGAATGTATCACATCAGATTTTCCTTACCACTGAGCTAACTGAAAAATAGATTCTGATTTATGTTTACTGGACAGTCAATATGCCAGTTCTGTTCTTTAAACCAACCAATTTTTTCAGCTCTAAATTTTTCCCTGTTGCTCTGTTTTCTTTCACTGCATTATATGATATGTCAAATCTCTGTTTCTGCAAAACTTCTAATACCACATACTAATTTAAAAATAATTAAACTGGGTACTTTGATGATAACAATGTGATGCCGGAGGTTTATGTAATTCTGTATAGATGATTGTTTGAAAGTGTGTGTTTGTATTGTTCTGTTACAGGATGGGGACTTTGCTCCAGTAAAATCACCAAGGTAAGACCTCAAAAACTACTCTAACAATATTGATAGAACCTTCGCCGTTGAAAATTGTTCTTCCTTCTAACAGACTTGTGTATAAAACACCCTGTTCTTTCAACTCATGAATTACTAAAACGCTAAATAGGATTTGTGAAGAATGCCATTGAGTACAAAATAAATAATTCCACACAGAATGCATGTAGAAACAAAGGCCACTTAGCTGCTGTTACTCCATAGGGAATTCAAGTAGAACCTAAAGCCAGTTACTTGGTGTTACTTCTAGAGAATACATGTAGAAACTAAAGCCATATAGTTGTTGCTACCAGAGAAACATGCAGGAATTAAGGCCAGTTAGTTGCTGTTACTCCATAGAAAATGCATGTAGAAACTAAAGCCACTTAGGCCTTTAACTCCACTGAGAAAGCATGTGGAAATTTAGCCAGGAAGTTGCTGTTACTCCACAGAGAATACATATAGAAAGTAAAGCCAGTTAGTTCCAATTACTCCATAGAGAATGCATGTAGAAAATAAAGCAAGTTAGCTGTGGTTACTCCATACAGAAAGCATATAGAATCTAAAGCCAGTTGGTTGCTGTTACTCCATAGAGAATGCATTAGAAAAACTAAATCCAGTTGGTTGCTATTACTCCATAGAGAATGCATTAGAAACTAAATCCAGTTGGTTGCTGTTACTCCATAGAGAATGCATTAGAAACTAAATCCAGGTGGTTGCTGTTACTCCATAGAGAATGCATTAGAAGCTAAAGCCAGTTAGTTGCTGTTACTCCATAGAGAATGCATGTAGAAAACAAAGCCAGTTTAGTTGCTGTTACTCCATAGAGAATGCATGTAGAAACTAAAGCCAGTTAGTTGTTGTTACTCCATAGAGAATGCATGTAGAAACTAAAGCCAGTTAGTTGTTGTTACTCCATAGAGAATGCTTGTAGAAAACAAAGCCAGTTAGTTGCTGTTACTCCATAGAGAATGCATGTAGAAACTAAATCCTGTTAGTTGCTGTTACTCCATAGAGAATGCATGTAGAAACTAAATCCTGTTAGTTGCTGTTACTCCATAGAGAATGCATGTAGAAAACAAAGCCAATTAGTTGCTGTTACTCCATAGAGAATGCATGTAGAAACTAAAGCCAGTTAGTTGTTGTTACTCCATAGAGAATGCATTTAGAAAACTAAGCCAGTTATTTGCTGTTACTCCATAGAGAATGCATGTAGAAACTAAAGCCAGTTAGTTGCTGTTACTCCATAGAGAATGCATGTAGAAACTAAAGCCTGTTAGTTGCTGTTACTCCATAGAGAATGCATGTAGAAACTAAAGCCAGTTAGTTGCTGTTACTCCATAGAGAATGCATGTAGAAACTAAAGCCTGTTATTTGCTGTTACTCCATAGAGAGTGCATATAGAAAACAAAGGCAGTTCATTGATGTCATTCCATAAAGAATGCATGTAAAAACTAAAGCCAGTTGGTTGCTGTTACTCCATAGAGAATCCATATAGAAAACAAAGCCAGTTAGTTGCTGTTACTCCATAGAGAGTGCATATAGAAAACAAAGGCAGTTCATTGCTGTTACTCCATAGAGAGTGCATATAGAAAACAAAGCCAGTTCATTGCTGTTACTCCATAGAGTGCATATATAAAACAAAGGCAGTTCATTGCTGTTACTCCATAGAGAGTGCATGTAGAAAACAAAGGCAGTTAGTTGCTGTTACTCCATAGAGAGTGCATATAAAAAACAAAGCCAGTTCATTGCTGTTACTCCATAGAGTGCATATATAAAACAAAGGCAGTTCATTGCTGTTACTCCATAGAGTGCATATATAAAACAAAGGCAGTTCATTGCTGTTACTCCATAGAGAGTGCATGTAGAAAACAAAGGCAGTTAGTTGCTGTTACTCCATAGAGAGTGCATACAAAAAACAAAGGCAGTTCATTGCTGTTACTCCATAAAGAATGCATGTAGAAACTAAAGCCTGTTAGTTGCATAGAGAGTGCATATATAAAACAAAGGCAGTTCATTGCTGTTAATCCATAGAGAGTGCATGTAGAAAACAAAGGCAGTTAGTTGCTGTTACTCCATAGAGAGTGCATATAGAAAACAAAGGCAGTTCATTGCTGTTACTCCATAAAGAATGCATGTAGAAACTAAAGCCTGTTAGTTGCATAGAGAGTGCATATAGAAAACAAAGGCAGTTCATTGCTGTTAATCCATAGAAAGTGCATGTAGAAAACAAAGGCAGTTCATTGCTGGTACTCCATAGAGAATGCATGTAGAAACTAAAGCCTGTTAGTTGCTGTTACTCCATAGAGAGTGCATATAGAAAACAAAGGCAGTTCATTGATGTTACTCCATAAAGAATGCATGTAGAAACTAAAGCCAGTTGGTTGCTGTTACTCCATTGGGAATGCATATAGAAATTAAAGCCAATTAGGTGCTGTTACTGCAGAAAGGATGCATGTTGCAGGTGAAGCTGTTTAGTTGCAGTCAATCCATAGAGAATGCATGTTAGAACAGAACTTGGTTAGTTGCTCGTACTACAAAGAAGATATATATAAGAACAAAAGGCACTTACATTTCCTCCAAATGATACACATAAATGGCAATGATGTATCATTTAAGCACATAGAAGATACAGCTTAAATGCAAACAATCCATCCTGTCTAAAATGGTACAAGTTGTGTGTTACATTCATTTCTTTAATTGCCATTTATCAAATACTGTAGATGCATGTAGTGAAACAATGTGGAAACCTCTGAATGAGCTTTATTGTAATTCCATAGATGTAAGCACTGATGTTTCTGGATACCAAAACCTAAGAATCCTATGTAAGTAAGTTTTGTTGAATTTTTTTTTGCAACCAACTTTATTTCCATGTATATAAACATTTTGGGAAATGTGCTACCAATGTGCTTTGCAGCTTTGACTTACAAGTTGGTCATAACTTAAAGCAATCTAATAAAGTGGATAGTTTTTTTAGTTTTACTAACCTCCCACCTGTCAGCCCTAAAGGCTTACTGTGCAACCCCATTGGAAGATGCTCTCATTGTTTCCCAGAATCTCCCTGAGCAAGTTGCAGTATTTTGATTCCAGTCTCAGCATCCTATCCTAGTTCTTCCATGATTGTAGCAAGGGTAAATCTCTTTCTTGCCAGGATGAGCAATCAAACAGGATATGTGAGGCTGTTTCCTCGTCCTCTGCACATTCTACAGATGAGTTTCATCTTAGTAGAGTCCTACTTTAAATAGATGTTTCCTGAAGTGACCATCTTCAGAACTTAATGGATCTTCTGTCCATCTCAGGAGATATGAGGAAAGAGAAAGTACCTAATATCCTAGTTTGTCTTTGTGCAGATAGGTTTGCCACCTGAGTGGTTGGTTTTCTTTGTAATTCATGTTTTTACCCAGGGTTTAGCAGTATGTGTGCTGATTCCAATGACAGGTTTAGGGCCAATACAGGTACCCTTTACAGCCAATACAGGGGCCGTGGTTCCCTTTTTAGCCAGTTGATCAGCATTTTCATTTCTACATATGCCCAATGCCGTGGCACCTACCACATTTCAAACCTCTTGCGAGATCACAGGGCTTTCAAGATATTTTGGAAATCTCGTATCAGTTTTGATTTTACTGGTGTGAGAAGAGTATTTTCAAGCACTTTACGCTTTGTAAGGATGGGAATATATTTACCATGGTAACCTTTCCCAAGTCCTGTTAGATCACAGCTCAGGATAGCAAACACTTCTGCCTGAAATACTGTGCAATGCTTCCCAAGACAATACTGATATTTGTCCTGGAGACAGGATGTATATGCCTGCACGGGATTGTGTCCCTATACAGGATCATCTCTGAACCACACTGGTAAGAGTCTTTTTCAGGCATAATTCCTGCCATTCAGCTTCTTGAAACCCAAGAGTTACCTTAAATGGAGGGAAGGAGCAATATTGATTATTCATTAGGTCAGACTGCATACTTGCTACTGAGATAACCAGGGAATTTAAAATGCAGGTGTGTCTAATTGTTGAGCAGCTACATCTCCAGTTCCCTATTTGCATTACACCTGGCCTCTGCTTGTAAACAAATGTCCATGGGAGGGAGTCCCAGCAGTCTCCAGTGCGATGGTTGAAATTCTTCTGAAGGCTCCTGCAATACAGAGACATTCTAATTTCTGTAGCTTGGAAAATTTGCCTGCTGCAGTAGTTGGAAGTGTTTCCTGCCTTAAAGCAATGCCTCCATAAGATACCTGGGGCCTATAGCCAACTGATGTGAGGCTTTATGTCTGATTATTGTAATAGTGCATTTGATTATTACAGGTGACCACCTAGCTCTACCGTAAATAATATCAATGTGATTGCTCATGGCCAGCTTCTCTCCAATATAAGGCCTAGTTATTTTACTGTCCCTGAAATACCCCAGGGTTGAATTGCATAGAGTTCCTTAGCTTTTAAAGTTCCATATATTGGTAAAAGGAGCAACAACTATTTTGCTGGGATTAGTGGAAAAGCCCTTCTGCACACACCAGTTGTTAATTTTCTTCAGTCCTTAATTCACCATGTCTGAAACTGTATTGGGAAATTTCTCAAAAGAAACCAGTTGTATGTCATCTGTATAGCCCTGTATATAGTATCCCTCCTGGATTATATCTTTGAGTAAACCATCCACAACGAGGCTCCAAAGCAGGTGGCAATGACCTCGCTCATTTCCCAAGAAGCTGGGCTGTAATTGTTCTGCTCCTGAGCATGGAGTTTGTCCAACTGCAAAGAGTGTTATTGACACCTTGCTTCTGTGCAGCCAAAACCATGCATTCATAGAGGTGTTAACAAAAGGACAAGCCATTGTGTCCTTTAGTCTACTGACAAGACTGCAGCCAAAGCCATGCATTCATAGAGGTGTTAACAAAAGGACAAGCCATTGTGTCCTTTAGTCTACTGACAAGACTGCAGCCAAAGCCATGCATTCATAGGGGTATTACCAAAAGGACAAGCCATTGTGTCCTTTAGTCTAGACAAGACTGCAGCCAAAGCCATGCATTCATAGGGGTGTTTCAAGAGCACAGGCCATTGTGTCCTCTAGTTTACTGACAAGACTGTATAGCCAGAACCATAGATTAGTAGGGCGTGTTACCAAAAGGACAAGCCATTGTGTCCTTTAGTCTAGACAAGACTGCAGCCAAAGCCATGCATTCATAGAGGTGTTACCAAAAGGACAAGCCATTGTGTCCTTTAGTCTACTGACAAGACTGCAGCCAAAGCCATGCATTCATAGGGGTGTTACCAAAAGGACAAGCCATTGTGTCCTTTAGTCTAGACAAGACTGCAGCCAAAGCCATGCATTCATAGGGGTGTTTCAAGAGCACAGGCCATTGTGTCCTCTAGTTTACTGACAAGACTGCATAGCCAGAACCATAGATTAATAGGGCGTGTTATCAAAAGGACAAGCCATTGTGTCCTTTAGTCTAGACAAGACTGCAGCCAAAGCCATGCATTCATAGAGGTGTTACCAAAAGGACAAGCCATTGTGTCCTTTAGTCTACTGACAAGACTGCAGCCAAAACCATGCATTCATAGAGGTGTTAACAAAAGGACAAGCCATTGTGTCCTTTAGTCTACTGACAAGACTGCAGCCAAAGCCATGCATTCATAGGGGTGTTACCAAAAGGACAAGCCATTGTGTCCTTTAGTCTACTGACAAGACTGCAGCCAAAGCCATGCATTCATAGGGGTGTTACCAAAAGGACAAGCCATTGTGTCCTTTAGTCTACTGACAAGACTGCAGTCAAAACCATGCATTCATAGAGGTGTTAACAAAAGGACAAGCCATTGTGTCCTTTAGTCTACTGACAAGACTGCAGCCAAAGCCATGCATTCATAGAGATGTTAACAAAAGGACAAGCCATTGTGTCCTTTAGTCTACTGACAAGACTGCAGCCAAAGCCATGCATTCATAGGGGTGTTACCAAAAGGACAAGCCATTGTGTCCTTTAGTCTAGACAAGACTGCAGCCAAAGCCATGCATTCATAGGGGTGTTTCAAGAGCACAGGCCATTGTGTCCTCTAGTTTACTGACAAGACTGTATAGCCAGAACCATAGATTAGTAGGGCGTGTTATCAAAAGGACAAGCCATTGTGTCCTCTAGTCTACTGACAAGACTGCAGCCAAAGCCATGCATTCATAGGGGTGTTACCAAAAGGACAAGCCATTGTGTCCTTTAGTCTACTGACAAGACTGCAGCCAAAGCCATGCATTCATAGGGGTGTTACCAAAAGGACAGGCCATTGTGTCCTTTAGTCTACTGACAAGACTGCAGCCAAAGCCATGCATTCATAGGGGTGTTACCAAAAGGACAAGCCATTGTGTCCTTTAGTCTAGACAAGACTGCAGCCAAAGCCATGCATTCATAGGGGTGTTTCAAAAGCACAAGCCATTGTGTCCTTTAGTCTAGACAAGACTGCAGCCAAAGCCATGCATTCATAGGGGTGTTACCAAAAGGACAAGCCATTGTGTCCTTTAGTCTAGACAAGACTGCAGACAAAGCCATGCATTCATAGGGGTGTTTCAAAAGCACAAGCCATTGTGTCCTCTAGTTTACTGACAAGACTGTATAGCCAGAACCATAGATTAGTAGGGCGTGTTATCAAAATTACAAACCATTGTGTCCTCTAGTCTACTAACAAGACATTGCAGCACTGTTATACAGGACGTAGATGGCTGGTAGGTATGTTGATTTTGATGGAAGGGAGTATCCGACAGTACTCTGCTGACATAGATGGCTGGTAGGCATGTTGATTTTGATGGAAGGGCGTATCTGACAGTACCCTGCTGACATAGATGGCTGGTAGGCATGTTGGTTTTGTTGGAAGGGTGTATCTGACAGTACTCCCCTTCAAATATATCTCATCCATCTTTCCAAAGGCTTTAAAAGGAATGATGTAAGACTAATGATTCGGCAGGTCTTACTTTGGCGTAATTATTACACCTGCACTTAGGCAGAAACACTACTATGGTAGCTCTTCAGGCCAATGGAGTATAGCTCAAGATTATAGTGGCCCAGAAGAGGTTACAGAGGAGATATAAAGTGAGTGCCTTCTTCAGCAGTGCAGAAAAAATACCATCTCCACCTGACAATTTAGATGGGTTAAGTTAATCATCTACGCATTTAACACTATGAATTATGACTACTTGATGTGCAAGTTTCCAGCACTTCTGCAATGCTCCTGGTGTAAGGGTTTTTGCGGTGGCTTGTGAATTCGCAGGTCTCATCATATCTGCATTCAGGGAAGTTTGAGCATTTCTTCAGGCAAGTACATGAATTCACCTTGCATGTTGT
The DNA here is from genome assembly GCA_030765065.1 of Deroplatys truncata. Classification (NCBI taxonomy): domain Eukaryota; kingdom Metazoa; phylum Arthropoda; class Insecta; order Mantodea; family Mantidae; genus Deroplatys; species Deroplatys truncata. The sequence goes on from CM060989.1 coordinate 120,402,506, forward strand.
TGCTATAGGATTTATTGGATCATGGACCAATGATATTTGTAGCCAAGCTGTCTCTGATAGATTAAATATTTCCTGAGTGAAGGCTTGCAAGGGAGATTGTTAGGCCTTGCATATACTTTTAGTATGATCATGACACTGTATGATACCCCCTCCAGTTTCTAGTTCTGTTTGCCTTCTTAAAGAGATATTGCTCTGTTCAAGATCTTTAGTAGTCTATCTATTTCTGGGATTTCATCTGTGTTTGAATGGGGAAGTTATCATGATAGCTGACAATTAAATTAAATTGAGTTTTATTTATGAATGCTCATTAATTAGTATGGTCCTTAGCGTCCCATTCTATATTGGATGTGAAAGACCGGTAATTTTGCTCAGAGGTCTCTTTATCAGGTTTGATGTTCTTTTACATGCCATAAATCTATGACACAGGACCACCAGCTTTACTTCTGTTCTGAAGGAAGCCATGTTAAGGATTTTTATGACCAAAAAAACCCATCGCCCTCCACCGGGTTTGAACCCACTACCTTGGAAACTAGAGGCTAGCAAGGTAACCACTACACCACAGAGGATGACATATATAGTTGTCAGCTATAGCCTCTTGAATTAATTAGGTGATCTTGTCAATATACAAAAGATCTAATCCTTTCAGTATCCTAATCCCACCTGAGAGAGTTTTTATTTATTTATTTATGGACACTCTTTAACCTACTGTGGTTCTTAGCATCCCATTCTATATTGGGTATGAAAGACTGGTAATTTTCCTCAGAGGCCTCTTTATCAGGCTTAATGTTCTTTTACGTGCTGTAAATCTACGACACGGGACCACCAGCTTTACTTCCCTTTGGAACGAAGCCATGCTAAGGATTTTTACACCCAAAAAAATTCATCGCCCTCCACCGGGTTTGAACCTGCAGCCTCGAAACTACAGGCTAGCATGGTAAACACTACACCACGGAAGACGACTACCAGAGAGATCCTGCATATGGGTTCCCACCAGCTTTTCCTGGGATTCTGTTAGGGATTAGTTCTTTTAATAACACTAACATTAAAAGATATGTAGTAATGATCCAAAATTGATGGTTTATCCAAGTCCCTCCAATTGGTGATCTGGTTTGAAATATAGTGGGTACAAAAGGTAATGCAAATGACTTTCTGCCTTATATGATTAGTAAATGAAGGCTTGTTGCCGTCATATAGGATATAATTATAGATTACTATAGGGCAGTAAGTTTAGAAGGTACTCGCCCCTTTTGTTGATGTTTCTACTGGCCAGATTTCTAGATCAGAGTTTGGGTCACACTTTAAAATGGTCTTTTCCTCTCTCCAAATGCAGGTTGTGGCCAACTATTCTAGTTTACTAGTGGGTGCATTGTTACCATTGTAGGGGAGGTAAACAGAGCCTATTAGTAGGTCTTTTTTCCCTCCTGCATCACTGCAATTTTTACCATGCTGCTGTCACTGGAAGTTAGAACAAAGTTTTCTAGAAAATGTATGCATTGAGTTTCACTATGAACAAGAATACAACTTATTAAGATTGCCCTTGCTGCAATGTATTAGCTTGCCTTGACATTCACCTAGCCACAAATTTGGCCCTTGTTAATACAAGTTTCTTGAATCAGGGCTAAGTCTATTGCTTCTTCATTGAAGATTTAGTAGAAGGCAGCCAAAGCCACCTTATGCTGAAGGTTGATCTGTAGGATCCTTAGGGTTATGCCTGCTTAGTCATAATTTTAATTTTACAAGGTCCAAAGGACTGTTACCCAGAGGTTTTATAGTTTCCTCATCCACCAAGCAGACGCTGTGTGTCCTGGACTTGGAACCTGCTACACCTAGGGGTTTGTTCTGGTCCTTAAGCATCTTGATGTTTTTTGAGCAAGTTTGATGTCTTAAAAAGCACCTTAATTCTTTGTAGTATTTCTTCAGTGTAACCTATGGCAAGTTTTGTTGCTTCCCGTGGCTCCAATTGAGGGATCTTTTTCACCAACCACTTTTGGTGATGTTATTTGCACGTGAGAGAATTGTAGCACCTCTGTCGCTGTAGTTCTCAGTAAACTGTGGAAAGCTCCCGTCTTCAAGGATCTCAAATGCTTCTACAATTGCTTCCTCAATTTGGTCCTCTGAGAGTTGATTGATGGAAAAGTTGTCAGAAATTACTGTTGCCTTGAAACAGGTTAGTGATTCCCTGTAAGTTTCTCTGGTAGAAGTGGAAGCTCTTTCCTCTTCCACACCCTTACCTTATTTCCTTTTCTTAACAAATCCAATAGGAGAAGGGGTAGATCCCTCAGACTGGCTACGTTAGCATTTCTCCTGTGTGTTTCACCCTTTTCTAGGCTTAGAATGGTTTAGAAATGCCCCCCTTTTTTATATTCCAAGGTAATTCCTTTCTGAAGTTTTAATTTCAGGACTTGTTTTCTTTGTGCTCCTTGAAGGTCTTCGTTGTTGAACCTTAAGCTTGTCTATTTTATCCAAGACTTCTGAGAGACCTGAAGTGGGACTCCTAGATTCTTGTTCCTCAGCCAACCAGCATCAGAAGATATACCATCCAGTTCCATACATGTTTATCATGAATACTATTTTATACACTTTACATCTAAACCATCATATTGGTTTTGAAGCAGCTGCTTGATACTGACATTTTGCTGACATAGCTGCTCTTAGGTTAGTGTGAGAGATCTTGCATTGCATCTATAAACAATCTAAGAATTCATGAACAGACTGTTTTAAATAGGTTAATGTGCAGCCATGTGAACATATCACTTTCAAGACGTAAATATGTAGCAGAGTATATTAAAATAATTGAAATTGCAGAAATAGATGGTTTCAAAAAGTTTTTGATGTACAATGAAGTGAACATAGCAAAAAGAAAAGAAGTTTTAAAAGAAACAACTGCACTCACTATAACAGAAATGAATATATCTTTAAAAAAAATTCACTTATCAACCACAGATGTTCAACAAATTAAAAAAGATTTTCTGCAACATCCAATTGGCTCAAATTAACAAATACACAATGCTCTTACCAGTAAGACAGCATTCCTTAATAAAAAATCCAGGATTTACCAAATAGCAATAACTGCAACCAAAATATATAGGAAAAACGAAAAGGAACTTTGAAACAAGGACAAAGAATTCTAGAAGTATAAATCACAGACATCTAGAAAAATTAGCAGTTGCTACCAATTTTTGGGAAAAAAAATCATGACATAAATCAGGAACCAAAACTATTAAAATATACATGTGGGAAAATCAAGAGTTTTCGGTATGAGAACAAATTTTCAACTGCAAAAGTAAAACCAGTCTTTATTTTCAGTATTCCCCAGAGTGACCCATTGTACAAGTTCCTAGAACTGACACCAGGGTGGTGTATATTTGAAACATACAAAGGAGAAAGCACAGTTTTCATTTTTAGTATTCCCCAGAGCGATCCATGTTCAAATTTATAGGGCCGCCACCAAAGCAGTCTACAGATGCCAGCTGCACCACCTAAGATCACTGAAAGTCCGGTTGACAATTGAGAAAACTAGCCTCCAAAACATGCTGTGGAAAATTTAAAAAGTGAGAGTTGTTCTGTGTCATTAATAGATCCATGTATTTGCACAATAATTTCATAAAGAATGGAGCAAGTAATCAAATTATTTATGTCAATATTGGAGTTCAAAAAGCTCCCCATCCTTGGGTAAGACAGCAAGCTTAAAATACAAACTTGCATTTATGTTGTAGCAGATGTCTCCATGTTCTTGAACTGACACAAGTGGGAATGTAATAAGCACTCCAGCAAATAGCATATTGAAATTTGTTCCATGTCTTATTCTTGTTGCATGATGAAGTCCACAGATACTTTATAGGCATAATTTATTGTTATTCTTTCATAAAGAAAGTCTGATCAAAATGCTCGTGGAGGCCTAAGAAGTAGTTGTGAGTTGATGAACTGGTGCAGCTTCACCTTTGTTTACTACTGCTTGCTTGTTCAGACTCGAATGTACGTTTCTTTCCTTCCTCCTGGCAGTTTTTGCAGACCTCCAGATCCTGAGTAAGCAGACAAGAAACCCACCTGGCAGAGTCAAGTTCATTATTACAACTCCCATAACTGATACAATTTTGGAAAGATACACCATCTGCCTGAATAAAATCACAAACAGCATGGATGTTTCCTGGAGTCATCGTTTCCTAGCCCAGTAAAAATTTTTCTGCCCACTTATACACATTTTCCATTCAAGTTTTAAGTTATCCTCCATGGTGTAGCAGTTACCACGTTACCCTCTAGTTCCCGAGATCACGAGTTCAAACCTGTCAGAGGGCAATGGATTTTTTGGGCATAAAAATCCTTAGCATGGCTTCCTTCAGAAGGGCAGTAAGGCCGGTGGTTCCATGTCATACACTTACGGCATGTAAAACAACCTCAAGCCTGATAAAGAAGCCTCTGAGCAAAATTACCGGTCTTTCACATCCAATATAGAATGCAACGCTAAGGAACGTACCAGTTAAAGACTGTTCATAAAGAAAACTCAATTTAATTTTAATTTGTATATCAAGGACCTGAAATTGAATCAGATCACCATCTTTTGATTTTTGCACACATGTTAAGACAAGATGATACAAAAAGAGGATTGAAAATAAAAATAATTTAAATTTTTGAGAGGTCACTTGAACATCCTAGTGTGGTTTGTCTTTGTAATGATGGAAAACATCATGAAAGAAATATCACTCATCAAAAAAGTTTCTTTCCTAAATTTTGCCTAGAATCATCTAAAATTTTTGGATGGCTTTTTGTTCTTCCTTGATATTAAATATACCTAAGTTTTAAGCACCTAAAGATGCAACTTCCACAAGGCAAACTGTTGATTATTGTATCTAAAATGTTTTATCATTTTCTAAAATTCCGGTAAGTTTAAAAATGCAAATACTTAGCAAGCATTAAAAGTTAATCTAACAGTAACTTTACTAAAATATGGCTAGAAAGGTTTTTATGATATCTTAAATAGTTAATTTAAGGATCTAATACATGGCCTTACAAGGTTAAAAAAAAGACACTCAAAATTTACTGAGTAATTGCTTAGTAGAAATTCACCATATACTGTTGATATATCATTGTGACCTAAATGTGCTACAGCTGATATGAAGCATCCTCCAAAATGATGTTTGTGAAAGACAATAGAAAGGAATGTTGAAGTATTTGAAAAAGCAACAGAGAAAACCTGAAGAAATCTTATGAACAATTGCATATTAACTACATTATTTGGATATGGATAGTTGGAGAGAAGGGATTGCTTTCTTGTAAACTCTCTGAATGACAAGCAACATATAATTTGAAGTGTTTGATAATGAAGGGGACAAGGTATGCGAGTCATGAAATAATGGGAAATCTGCCACTGACTCCTCTTGCATTTGGGAAGGAATTTCTGTTTTATTGCAGTCACCAACCAATCACAAAATATGGCAAAGACACCTAGGGGGGCCAAGTATTGTGTCTCTATTTCCAAAAATTGAATGAATGTACCACCTGCTAAAGGCCTAAAACAAACATTATTTTTCCAGAAATTTCTCACTGCTACAACATTCTTGCAAGAAAATTTTCAATTAAACCAACCCCATGATATCAATATTGTTGTATGCAGGAAAAAATCATTAAAACCACACAAGTGATAAAATAGGCACTTTTAAGCTGTAAACCCTTAAAATAGTTCTCAATTGCCGAAGTACACTTTTAGGTGCCATAAAAAACCTTCCATATATTTATATTTTAAATAAAACAGGAAGGTATTTAACTAATTACATTTTATTTGTACATACAAAAACTAGTTATTTATATGTATCTGAGATCTAGTAATTAACTTTGTGATAATGAATTGCTGAACAGATCTCATTACCTTCTATTCACTCATTGTGCTAATGACTATAAAAGAGACTTATTCTATGCCAGATCAATGTAGGTACTTAATTTAATAAATAATAATTGCCGTAAATCTGTTTATAGATTGCTTTAATTAGTCTAAAACAAAGTAACTGTGTATATATACTAAATTCACCACATTAGAACTTTTTTAATATCCTTGGTTCATGACATATTTTTATGTTTTATGTCCAAAGAAAAGTTAAATATTCTATGTTAACGTAAGTTGAGTTTATTTGAGCATGTAGAGGATAAGCATCACCACCATAAAAGAATTTCTGCAGACATCCCCACTAAGGTCACAAATCAATTTGCCCACTTGCAGAAAATTCTGCTTTATTTGATCTATCCTTTTATCTGCCAAGCCTAGTAACTAGTGAGTGGTGGAGAGATCTGATACTATAATTACTATGGAATTGAATTCTTTGTGAATAAAGTGTAAAGTCCTCTTCACTCTGAATTAATTATATGCAATTCTGTATTACTGGTAAACCATGAGAAATGTACAGACACCTCTAGTTCCCAAGGTCGCGGGTTCAAACCAGATGGAGGTAGATGGATTTTTTTGGGCATAAAAATACTTAGTTTGGCTTCCTTTGGAAGGCAAGTAAAGCCGGTGGTCCCGTTTCGTAGATTTATGGCACATAAAAGAACATCAAGCCTGATAAAAGGGCTCTAAGCAAAATACCGGTCTTTCACGCCCAATATAGAATGGAACGCTAAGGACCATAGTAGTTAAAGAATGTCCATAAATAATACTTAATTTTCAATGTACAGAAACTAAACATATCAAAAAACAAAACTAAATAAACAAAACCTGTAGTTATTTAAACACACAGCTTTTATCACATATATTTTTATGTCATTAACAATTTCTGAGATATTTATAGTTATTGGTTTGAATATTTGAATACTTCTATTATTTTGAAGTGATAAACTGCTGTTTGTTTTGTTTCTTGTAATACCACAGCAGAGTATGGAATTTCAAAGCCAGCACATAGTGATCTACTTTTAAAAGCTTTCCTGTATCCCTTCTGTACCATCAACAGAATGTGTAATGAAGCGATTTCTGCAAATGTTTATCTGGTTTAACAAAGTAGATAGAAAAATTAAGTTTTTATAATAGTGGATAGAGAAATTCATTTGACACACTCGTCCTCCGAGCTAAAATGCTAGCATGATAGCTTCCAGTTCCCAAGGTTGCAGGTTGAAACCTGGAGGAGGGTGATGGGTTTTTTTGGGTGTAAAAATCCTTAGCATAGCTTTCTTCGGAAGTGGAGTGAAGCTGGTAGTTCCATGTTGTAGATTTGAGTCATGTAAAAGAAGCTCAAGCCTGATAAAGTGGCTTCAGAGCAAAATATCCATTCTTTCATGCCCAGTATAAAATGGGACAGTAAGAACCATAGCAGCTAAAGAATGTCCATGGATAAAACTCAATTTAATTTTATGTGATACAGAGCTTTTAAAAAGCATTAACTAATTTTTTAAACATTTCATGTTTAATATGTAAATGTGTTGATGCTTTTCCATTGATACTTTAAAATCTATTACAAACATTCCATCCGTTGTATTGGTTGCTGACTGTGTACTGGCTTGATAACCTCTTTCTTATGAAAATATTTTCTTGCAAGTTTAATCAACACAGGAATTGCATTGAATATTTGCTAGCAAACCTGAAAATTGTCATAATTCTCATTGCATGTAACACACAGTGCATGTATGGTCACAGACATCAGACTGGCTTTACCATTAGCATGTCTTAATTTGAAAGATTCTAATAAGGCTTTAATAAAGTTGCAGATTAATAAAAGTTATTTCAATTGCTATCAACAATGTGGCTGCTCTGCATGAAGAATTTTTAATTACAGTTCACCAATGTAAGCAAGCAGAGATTCTATTTTCAGATTTAATATCCTTCATAATTAGATTGTTGTACATAATGCTAATTCCTCAAAAGTTTCAGATTATGCACAGAAGCAGTTTCTGGTAATAGTAGTGGTGATTCACTATTTCTCTCAGCCGAACCCTCAAGGAAAATTACAAGTATCAGTTATGGAAAGCATTCTCCTGTGTGTGAAAGTCAAGAACATGGTGTCACAAAAGTTCTACCTTTAGAAAAAGATGCTCAGTCAGAACAATTTGGTAATTGTAGAGATGGGAAGGTTTACAGTACAGCTTTATTGATTCATAAAGATGAAAGGTCACACATTTGTAACATTTGTGATAAAAGCTTTCCTCATTTGTCAGCTTTGAAATTGCATAAATTGGTTCACGAGCATAAAAAGCCTCACAAGTGTGGAATTTGTGAGAAGAGTTTTACTCATTTGGGCAGTTTGAAAACACACAACTTGATACATCAGGGTAGAAAGCCTCACAAGTGTGAAACTTGTGAGAAGAGCTTTACTCACTTGGGCAGTTTGAAATTACATAATTTGATACATGGGGGTAAAAAGCCTCACAAGTGTGAACTTTGTGAGAAAAGCTTTACTCTTTTGCATCATTTGAAGAGGCATAAATGGACACATGAGGGTAAAAAGCCTCACAAGTGTGAAGTTTGTGAGAAGAGGTTTACTCGCTTGTCAGATTTAAAATTGCATAATTTGAAACATGAGGGTAGAAGGCCCCACAAGTGTGAAATTTGTGCCAAGAGCTTTATTCGCTTGTCATGTTTGAAAAGGCATAAGTTTGTGCATGATTCTGAAAAACCTCTTAAGTGTGATATTTGTGAGAAGGGGTTTATTCGTTTGTCATATTTGAAATTGCATATTTTGATACATTTGGGTAACCAGCCTTACAAGTGTAAAGTTTGTGAGAGGAGCTTTCCTGATTTGTCCCATTTGAAAAGGCATACTCTGATACATGAGGGTAAAAGACCTCATAAGTGTGGAATCTGTGAGAAGAGGTTTAGACTTTCTGCACATTTAAAAAGGCATAATTTGCTACATGAGGGTAAAAAGCCTCACAAGTGTGAAATTTGTGAGAAGAGCTTTACTCATTTGTCATCTCTGAAATTACATAATTTGATACATGAGGGTAAAAAGCCACACAAGTGTGTAATTTGTGAGAAGAGCTTTACTCAATCGTCATCTTTGAAGTCACATAATTTGATACACGAGGGTAAAAAGCCACACAAATGTAAAATTTGTGACAAGAGCTTTACACATGTGTCATCTTTGAGGTCACATAATTTGGTACATGAGGGGATAAAGGCTCACAGGTGTGTAATTTGTGAGAAGAGCTTTACTCATTCCTCATATTTGAAGTTGCATAATTTGATACATGAGGGTAAAAAACCTCACAGGTGTAAAATTTGTGAAAAGAGCTTTAGATCTTCATCACATTTGAAAAGGCATAGTTTGATACATGAGGTTAAAAAGCCTCACTAGTGTGAAATTTGCCAGAAGTGCTCCACACATTTGTCACATGTGAATTCACTTAATTTGATAAGTATGTGTAAAAGGCCTCAGAATTTTGAAATTTGAAGAATTGGTTTACTCTTTCCTCACATTTAAAATGCCATTATTTTAAACATGAGGGCCAAAAGCCTCATAAGTATTGACAATAACTTCAGTGCATTCACACATTTGAAGTCTCATAATTTGATATATGAGGTTAAAAAGCTTTACAAGTGTGAAATTTAGAGAAGAGCTTCAGTATTTATCTCATTTGAAATCATGTAATTTGTTACATGAGGTTAAGAAGACTTACCTATGTGAACTTTCTGAGAAGTTTATTCACTTGTTGCATTGGAAATCTTATAGTGTGATACATGAGGGTAAAGTGACTCATGTACGAAAGTCTACCCACTTGTCACATTTGAAATTCTATAACTTATTACATGCATGTAAAAAGCCTCACAGTGTGAAATTTGTAGGAAAAGATTCACTCAATTTTCATCTTTGAAATTACATAATTTTATACATAAGCCTAACCCACCTCTGTATTGTAATATTTGTGAGAAGAGCTTCACTCAATTGTCATCCTCAAAATTCTGTAATTTAATACATCAGGGTAAAATGCCTATAAATGTTAAATTTGCTGGAAGAACTTCACTGAGTTGTCAGGTTTGAAATTGCATAATTTGATACATGAGAGTAAAAAGCCTCATGGGCGAAATTCATTAGAAGGGTTCACTCATTTGTTTCATCTGAAGTTGAATAATTTGATACATGAGCGGAAAAGGCCTCACTAGTGTTTAATTTAACAAGTGCTTTACTCTTCATCGTGCATTAATAGTTTGTAGCCTAAACAAGCCGCTACAATTGTTATATCCAACCTAAATCCCCCTTACTTAACAGTTCATGAGTAGTTTTCTTTAAACAATTAACAATGGAAGGATTACTCTGGTCTCTCAAAAGAAATTAAATAAGAATAAAGTGATGAGACATGTTTAATGCAACCTCCTCTTTCAAGTTGTCACAATTGAAAGCATCAGTTACTCCTAAACACACTTAATCAATCACCTAAGTGCTTAACGTAGCATCTATGTTACACTTGGACGCTGTTGATGCATGCTTAGAGCAGAACACAACTGAACTGTTGAATCAAAAATTTATCACAACTGATCTGCACTCGGCATTGTCCACTGTTACCTGTCTAAACTCTTTGTAACTTCTTAACCTACCTGAACCGAACTGTTTGTCATTTTACTAACTCACAGAACCCCTGAGCAGGCCCTTTAGGCCCCGCATATAGAGTGGAACTGTCTAGAAGGGAAACCTACTCAAAAAGCCCAAAAGGAGTTCTCTAACTGGGAAGCTATACAATGGAATATTGTTCTTTACCACTGAAAGGAGACCCACCATTGGCCCATCTGGCCTGGAGACACTTCTACCACCAGTCCATAAGTAATTTTGCACTGTGGCCACACTATATATGATTAATTATCAATTTACAGAAACAATAATAGGATTGAGAATAGAACTTGAATGCAGGCAGACTACGAAAGGATTGGCAATTCAATTAGTATTTTATATATATATGAGAAGTGACTTTTCAAAATATGATAAAGTGACTTCAAAATATGATAAGTTCACATGTGGCATAGATTAGTTTGAAGCAGATTTCTCCTTCAAAAGACTGGCTGCAGCAAACTACAGTGTTGCCTTGTTACAAATCACAACTTTTGACCCTTTAAATTAATTACAAATTCTGGGTTTTGGTTCAAAAAAATTCAGTTTAGCATCAACATTGTTCAAACCATAATAAGTGCAACTTATTGCAATCACTAATGTATGTTGCATGTTTATAGTTGTATACCATTTATTGTTGTGGCCAAAGTATTGTCATATGCGGCAGGTTATGTTGTATTGGACTGTAGTTCATGTAAACAATCAACATGAAAGCTGGTACCAGATGGATCTAGGAAGCAGCAGAAGGGCTTAGTGACCCAAATGCTGTCAGTTTGATACTACTATAAAATCAGAAAAAAAAGACTTGCTAACTGAAACAATGTTTTGGTGATAGAAGGAGGGTGATATCCTGAAATTTGATGTTGATTTACTTGTGAAAGATAATGTAACATGTTGCAAGTTGAGGGTGAAGAGTGTTTGGAGGATGATTTGCATATTCAGTTCTGTGAAGAGGAGTAAGAGACATAATATCCATTCAAACTTCAACATTTTAACTAAAATACGATAAGTCTCTGAAACTACTTTTAATGGTGATATTTTTCAGGTCAGTATTATTTGATTTTCTAATACCTGCCTATGTTTTAAAACTGGGTAGTTTTTGCTGCTTCATGTAGTGCATATCTAATATTAATAATTGTATTCCTTACATACTCTGTGAATAAAGCTAAAACAGAACTTTGCAGGTTTCTAATCTTTGTAGGAACAGATAAATTTTGATCCTGTTTTTTATTATAACGGTTAGAAAGAACTTACTGAATTGGTAATGATTTTCTTTTTATTTCTTAATATATCCGGAGTGGAAGGTGACCTATGATCATTCTTTTAAACTATGAAAGAACATGTTGTTTAGTTCTTCGTTAATACATTTATTCTATAAAGCTCTCTGTTCTTGATATAATTACTATCGTATTTTGCACAATATTGCTACACAGCAAATTCTTCAGCTTTTGCTGCTGTGGCAACAAACATATAAGCACTTCCGGCATACAATTAATTTTGATCCTGTTTTTAATTATAATAGGTTTGTTCCAACATACGGTTCTGAACGGGTTCTGAACTAATTCCAACACATGCTAATGCACATGCGCCAGTCCGGTACGCTCACAGAACTAATTCGGAATTTTGTGTGGTTGGAACACTACTTGAACCGTTCGCGTTCTGTCACGGCCTTCTTCGTTGCATGGTCAATCAGAAGACGATCAAATATCTACGTTTACAGCGTTGATGAATGAAATCAAACTCCGCCAATGTACATATGTGTGTGTGTGTATATATATATATATATATATATATATATATATATATATGCGTTCGTTTATCGGCTTAAAGCCATTGATACTGAGTTATTGCGAATAACAATTGTAATATATAGATATTATATTTAAATCAGAACCCGGAAAAAGTAATTTAACACAATTCCAATTTAACATTAGGTTTCCTGCTACAGAAGCTTCTAAACACAATGTTTAATTTAAAACTCCAATACTCTGAGACAATGACACCCCACATAAATTCTATTCCGAACATAATGCAAATAATACAAAACTACATGGTACCAATGTATGCTTATGATCAGGGTTAGGATTTTTAGTTGCAAATTTCAGATGAAAAAAGGAAGGAAAAAGGTGCTCAAATAAGGTGAAAAAGGCACAATAAAGTGCTGGTTTATTTAAGGGGATGCACAACTGAAATTGCTATTTTCTAAACTATCCATTCAATTGGGCTGAAATTTTTATTTCTTTATATATAATTGTTTTGTGAATTATAGCCCAGTCTTAATTATTCTCGGAACTGCGCGGTTGAGGTTATTGTCGTCTCTGCCTGCCCAGGCTTCGTCTCCACGTAAACAGATGACGTCTCTCACAGCAACAAACGCACATTCACGAACAGCAGGCTACTGATTCTGGTGGGATAGAATCACTCATTGTCAATTGCATTATTGCGGGCTACTTTATAGCAGTAAAGTGAGAGAAAGAGGTTTTCGTCGAACACAATTATTTTCCATTGCAGGTGTGCTTTCAATTCCCGCGTGGCGTTTACTGAAAGAGGTAGACTTACTATTCGCACGTACACAGCAAGCTGAGGAGACGTTAATTGAAAGTTAAAGAATAAATTGGAATGAAACTTAAAAGAAAAAAGGGGATTATGGGCATGGTTGGGGGAAATGGTACAAAGGTGCCAAAAAAGGGGTAAAGGTCCCAAAATAACGGAATAATGTTTAAATGGAAATAATCCTTTTCTTCGGAAGTCGATGCATCATTAAAAAGATCACTGTCACCTTCTAAATCACTCATTATTGTTATCTTTGAACGCTGTTTTGTTCCCTGGCTTTGTTAGACGTTTGTTCTTTTCCTCAAGTATGTCGCCATACTACTCAACAGCGAGCAACTGCTTACCAAACACCTTTGCTATTCCGTATTGAGAAATAAACACGAATGGAGGAATAAATTACATATTCAAATTTATTTTCTACTGAATACAGAGAGTATGTCGCTTTTTCAATACTCTCTTTCGTGTTTGTTCCAAGCGATTAGAATCGATTCTGAATTAACTGAGTATGCGCTGTAGACCATACAATCTGCGCATGTCTGGAATTTTCAGTTCCTATTCTTAATCACGAACCGATTTCACTCGTTCCGAACTAGTTCCCAAATACGTTGGAACAGCAAACTGGAAATTCAAAATTGGTTCTGAACTGATTCTCTGTCGTGTTGGAACGCCACTTAGCTACTGCGCACACTCAGATAATTCGGAATCGATTCTGAATCGTGTGGGAACAAACCTAATATAAGATGTGAAAAGAACTTGCTGAATTAGTAATGATTTTGACTGTATTTCTTATATATACAGAGTAGAAGTTGACCTATGATAATCATTTAAGTCGTGAAAGAACATGTTTTGAGTATCTTTCCTTAGTAACTTTTTAAGCTGTCGTTCTTGATATAATTACTATCTTATTTTGCACAATCCTGCAACACAGCAAATTCAACAGGTTCACTTTACATTCAATAGGTTAACTTGTAATACTTTAGCTTCTGGTGTTGTCGCAATAAGCAAATGAGCACTTCTGGTATACAAATAAACACAAAGCTACACATGAGTGTAACATAACCTGAATATCATACAGAATATGGAACTGAGGAAGCATTTACAATATTACAAAACAATAGGTACGTTTATTTATAAAGGTAGAAGAACTTATTTATAAACATAACTAAAATCTTGAGGAACATAAGTTGAAGATTCTGCTTTGTGAATTATAAAACTGTGTAAATAATTAAACCAAGGCAAGAAGGGAAAATCAATGAGAGTATCTATTTAATGTTTACACAAAGTGTTCAAAATGGCATCCCTTGCCATCACACATGCTTCACAATGTTTTCTGCCATATTGTAAAGCACATCCATTTTTGTTTTTTTTATTTCTTCCCTGCTCAACAAACCTTTTCTTGCAATGTTTCCACATCAGGCACTTCTGTAATGTATATACAGGTTTTCATTACCGCAAAGAAAAAAATTGATTGGATTTAGATCTAGCGATCTTGGTGACCATCTTATCGGCTTGTTCTGAGTGATCTAGCATTCTACATAAATGTCCGTTGATGGCCAATAAGGTCTCTAGTATGTGTGCGATTATGTAATAGGCGCATTATATTTTTCCTGTCAGGGGAGCCTCTTCAAGTACATTTGGTAACATTTGTGGAAGAAACTGGAGGCATATGGCTCATGTCAAAACCTGAGGAAGAATCCATGGTCGAATTAATGTGTTTGCTATGATTTCTACCCAAATATTTACATAAAATGTATGCTGAAAGCTGTCTTGTCTTATTGCTTTTGGATTGTCCTAAGCTCAGGTGTGTGCATTATAGTAAATAGTTACTGAGTGTGTCCACCTAAATCCATTTGAAAATCCCAACATTTCCTGTTTTCCAGCAAAAAATCTTTTTTTCTGATATGCAGTAATTAAAAAAAACTGAAATGAAAGTTTTACAAATAGCAGCTTATAAAAAGTATGTTTAAACTGCAATTAAACTAAAAGAATATAAATTTAATGCAATGATTTTAAAATAAATTATAAAATATCTTTATTGTTTAAGAGAAGAAATTTCTTCATCCATTGCAACCAAAGGTATTACTCGCGCAAAACTTCTGGAATCGTGACCTTGATTGCCAACCCAGCTGCCGAGCCTAGGAATGGTTTATGTTTAGCTTAATCAATGAAAGCGATATAACACCTTTGCTTACTCACAGTGCGTAACACATACAGTCTGCATAGAAAGTGTCTGCATCTGGTTGTAATTTTAAAGAGAGCAGCAGTATCTAAATAGTACTTATTTTATATTTGTTATATTTATAACCATGGCTCCTATGTTTTCAAAGTTAAGTGGTAAGGTGTTACATAGTCAAAGTAGGGAAATAATTGCAAATGTCCTCGATTTCAAGAAGCAGAGATGAAGGAAGAAATTATATGTTCATCCGAGTTCCACAAAAGCCTTAAGAGGGTGAAAGGAGGAGGAGTCAAAGCAACTGGTGTTTCACCGAGTTCCGTTTCCAGAGTTCTCAAAGATAAGAAAAAGAACATGGATGAAAGAATGCCATTTGACACACCTGGGAAGAAACATAAGCTTCCTAAACGTATTACAGAAATAGACGATTTCGAATGCGTCATTCGGCGCACGATTCACAATTCCTATGTGGAAGAAAAAACTGTGCTAACAATAAGCAGATTGCTCATCAAGCTGAAAGACAGCAGAAACTTTCAAGGTGGTGCTACAAATCTCAGAAAAATTATTAAAGATTTAGGGTTCAAGTGGAAGAAACCGAAATCAAATAGAAGAGTTCTAACAGAAAAGTAAAATAAATAAAATAATAAAATAAAAAGTAAATGTTGCCATGATAACTTAGTCGGTTAGAGCAACGGCACGGAAAGCCTAAGATTCGTGGTTCAAATCCCGACTATGGCATTTAATTTTTCAGTTTGATTCTACCTTTCCAAATGACTATAATTTTATATGTCCTTATATCAGTGTGTACTTACATCAGCATCAATTTTCAAGGTGGTGCTACAAATTTCAGAAAAATACTATAGTGTATGAAGAAGAGTCATACAGCATCTACAAGTTGGAGTGACGATAGCGAATAGGTTTGCAGGCACCTGTTGCCAAAGGGCAAATACTTGTTATCGTTCATGCTGTTGGAAAGATCGGCTTCGTTCCAAATGCCCTTCTTTTACAAGTCGCAACAAACCACAGGAGATTTTCATCAAGAAATGAATACAGAAAATTACATGAAGTGAATCAACGCCATGATGATACCTAATATGCCTGCTGGGTCTGTTCTGGTTATCGACAATGCTTCACAATGCGTCAACACTCAAATTGACAAACCACTTACCTAAAATTCCTTGAAAGAAGAAATGAGAGCTTGATTACTTAGACATAATATAGCTTTAGATGAAAGCATGAGTAAAACAAAGCTATATAACTTAATTAAAGCCAACAAACAGCTTCAGAAGTCATACACACTTGACCAGATAGTAATACATCGCCATAATGTACTTAGACTGCCATTGTATCGCCCAGAACTAAACCCAATCGAATTAATCTGGGCTGATATAAAAAATGGGTGGCATGCAGAAATATCACTTTTAAATTAAAATTTGTGGATCAGTTATAACGCCAGCAATTTGCTGAAATTTGAAGGCCAGAGAGGGAAAGTTTATGTCGACATGTTGAATAAATTAAGAATCATTATTTCGAAGAATACGGAATTGCAGAAAATCAAATAGAAAGAATTCTCATCCAAGATAATGGTGCAGAAAGTAGTGACAGCAGTGATGACGGCAATAATGTGAGTGATTCCACAGAAGAGGAAGGGTTGTTAGGTGTGGAAGAATTGGAGACAATGATTGACAGTGTTTTTTATTCTAAGCGTAGATTTTAATATACGGTATATAACTAAGTTTATCAGCGCAATGCAGTGCATAACGGTGTGTGTATATTTGACAATGACTGTCCCACGCACTCCTGCAACATGCAGTCGACCGGTCACCTCCTGATCTGGTAGGTAACTCGCTTCCTAGCTGTCATTAAGATTTTCACGTGTCTAGAACTGTTGCGCCAGTAATAGAGTTTCTTCAATAAACCTCCTCCTCTTCTAATTTGTTTTATCAATAACCCAGCTTTTCTCTTCTTTATTTCAAAAGAGCTTTGAGCTCATCACGTTTATCTCGCAGATTTTTAACATACAGTAAATGAGCATTCCTTGCAGCATGGAGCATGTTCCTATTGATGCCGACATTTTCAACACCACCAAGGTTTCAAATAGCATCATATACTCTTCTTTGGACTACTAGAGGTTCTAGTGTATTCTATAATTTCTTTATTTGAGGAAAACCCACGTTCAAGTGCTGCATTTCCATAGAATAGTATAAGTATCATTTCAGAAATAAAGCAAGCACTCTGTTTTCAAATTTATTTTTGGAAGAACAGTGCTGAGCCAGAAATGATTAACCGTTCAACTTCTGCAGACAGTACATGCTGATTCTCGAAAATGATCACGTCTATGCACAAAAGTAAACTCCCTTGCTATATAATGCATAACATGACTTGAGATTCATT
Source organism: Deroplatys truncata (assembly GCA_030765065.1). Taxonomy (NCBI): domain Eukaryota; kingdom Metazoa; phylum Arthropoda; class Insecta; order Mantodea; family Mantidae; genus Deroplatys; species Deroplatys truncata. The sequence continues at coordinate 120,420,143 of CM060989.1, forward strand.
TGTTTTCAACAAATGCATTTAAAGCTATGGTCATCCGACTGCTACTTAGAAGCAGCTGTTTTGCCACAATAGATTCAGCTATAATCCCTTTAGTTTATAATCTGGAGGCGACTGCTCCAGTAACAACTTGTACAGACTTACCATTGGTCTTAGACAGTCTGTATGAAATGAAGTCCAACATTCATGTAGGGCGGCCCTAGCAGCTTACCCTGCGTCAGCTTTTGTTGTAGAACGATTTTCTTTGCCTTGTAAATTGATTTTGGTGATGTTTTCTGAAGACTACGGTGATTCAGATTTGACAAACCTTGTCATTACATTTTCATTGTAGCTAGTATAGCTTCATGAAAGAGTTGTGCCAATGGAAGATTTGTCTGAAACTGTCACAGTAATGGTTGTAAATTTCCACTGAGAGATAAAAAACAGTTTTGCCTTAAGAAGTTTGTCTTTAATTGAAGTTCTCTCATTTTGAAGCTGTTGTAGCTAGTATAGCTTCATAGAAGAGTTGTGCCAATGGAAGATTTGTCTGAAACTGTCACAGTAATGGTTGTAAATTTCCACTGAGAGATAAAAAAACAGTTTTGCCTTAAGAAGTTTGTCTTTAATTGAAGTTCTCTCATTTTGAAGCTGTTGTAGCTAGTATAGCTTCATAGAAGAGTTGTGCCAATGGAAGATTTGTCTGAAACTGTCACAGTAATGGTTGTAAATTTCCACTGAGAGATAAAAAAACAGTTTTGCCTTAAGAAGTTTGTCTTTAATTGAAGTTCTCGCATTTTGAAGCTGTTGTAGCTCAAAACTTCTTTGTCCCTTTTTGCGGCTCCTACATATTTTTTCTAAATTAGGAGAACATCTATAGCATGCTGAATGAGTCAAGTCACCTTATATCACAAAATTTCAAAAGAAATAAGCATGACTGGATAAAGAGCAAAATCTGTATTTCTTGCAGAAATAAAGTGTAATGTCGCATTCAATTTCTTTCAATGCAGTTCACAAGAGCCAAGATTCAGCAAAATAGGAGAATCTCCATCATAATGCACAAATTAATTTATATCCTGAAGAAACCTGTTTACTTACATTTAGACCATGCATCAAACTTGCTAACACTTTCTTTAAGCTTAGTGCTTGCAAAACAAAATCGAGCAAAGCTGAGACAGTAAAATGTCCATGAAACATAGAATCAAAATAATGTGTGCAGTCCTCATTTGTTTCAGATTTGAAAAAACTAATTGTAAGACCCCTTTGACCCTTTTGAGAAACTTTATTTAATGACCAGCAGTGAAATGTGTGCACTTATTAAGAACTTGCTTATAAAATAAGAAGCCAAATCATAAGTGATAGTGTACGATATTTTCTTTCTGTGCAGTTGAACTTATGAAGCAAATTTCTGAGTTGGGAAACATTATTGGGAACAAATGTAGTCCTGCTTCACTTGCATGTAAAGAATGTTGCATGACTGTATCATGCACCACATGATCTTTGCTTAAGTTACCTGCTCTCTTGAAATGTATCTTTGTATGCTTACAATTTGTTGTAATGGTGGGGTTTTATTACGAGTGAGTCGTCTATAATTGAAGCCAGAGTAGTGCAACTGTGTGACACTTGTTGAAATATTAACACCAAATTTGTTCATGGCTGGGTTATCTTCTGTTGAATTCACTGGTGTACTTGAACTTTATTTTTAAAAAGGTGTAAGTAATGATGAAAGTGGGATACTTTTAATAGCACTTGCATACTTTTTTCCCATCATATGGCTTTTTAAAGCCTGTTTACCCAAGTTACTCAAAGAAAACTTTTACATAGGTATAGCACAAAATGTGGAAAATTTGTCTTTGTGTCATAGGTTTCAACCATGCTACGAGGGTCATTTCAAAAGTTCTGCACATAGAAGTAAAGAAAATAATTTATTCTACAAAATACATTTACAGGCCTTCAATATAATTCCCATTCTTGCTTATGACAGCTTTCCAACGTTTTGGCAAAACTTGTATTTTGGATACGGCAGCTTCATTGTTGAGCTGTCTGATTACTCGGGTCACCTCACTGGAAGCTTCATGAAATTTATCAAATGGTTTTCCATGGAGTGGTTCCTTCAATTTGGGAAACAAATTAAACTCTGGTTGACTCATATCAGGACTGTGTGGTGGATGGGGAAGTATTTCCAATCCATATTTATCGTGCGTTTCTCTCTGGTTCCCTCCAGGGGCCTACTACGGTAGGTACTAGATTGGCGTTCCTGGGTCCCCAGCCACACTCGATTGGGTTCCTCTAAGAGGTTAGAGGGCTTATGCCAAACGTCCAATCAACTGTGGTCGACAAGCAAGTTTGACCAATGTCTAGTTACCTCCCTGAATACACTGCGCGGGACGGAGGAGGGTAGCCGCAAGGGGTGACTGGGTAATGCGTAACTCCCAACCACTGTATCATGTAGGACTGTGTTCGTATCCGCTGATAAAGTACAGTCGCGGGGAGGGGCCATCACTTGAGCTGTTACTCTCCTACAGGCGATTGGGTCCCTCTTCTGTTAATGGTGGGTGAGATACTAGGTGTCAAGATCTAGATCATGACTCACCTAAGCTCGGATGGCACCCAGGATGTGGACATGCCATCGGAGACATTTGTAATGGTGGAGGATATAACCGCTATGGATCCTAAAATATCCAAAACAAACACCAAGCTTAGTGGAAAAGTAGTAGTCGAGTCTTGTGGTCCTCGCTACTTGGTTGTTAATAGGACAGAGGAAGGAAGAAAGTTTAATCGGTGAACCCTTTTGTAGTTCAAAAGGATCTCGATAAGATTTCTGGTCCAGCTAAGTCGTGCATTAGATCCCGTAATGGCACGCTCCTGGTTGAAGCGCATTCAGCAAACCAGGCAGCGAAGATACTTAAAGCAAACATGTTAGGCAGTTATCCAGTTAAGGTTGAGATGCACAGGACATTGCACTCCTCGCGCGGTGTGGTAATCACCCTGCATTAGAGGGTATGACCAATGAGATTCAAGAAAATCTTGGAAGAGCAAGGCGTAACTTCGGTATATCGTGTCCAGCGGAAAGAAAGAGGTGAATTATTGCCTACTCGTACCCTGTTCCTTACCTTTGATCGGGTAGATCCCCCTCAATGAATTAAGGCAGAGTATGAAGTCATCGAAGTGAGGCCATTCATCCCAAATCCGCTGAGATGTTATAGGTGTCCGCTTTGGGCACACCAGCGATTTCTGTAGCAATGAATCTACCTGCGTTAACTGTGGAGAGGCTCTCACAATGGAACATGCACATCAGCTCCAACGTGCGTTAACTGCAGCGGAGAACATCCATGAAGTTCCAGAGAATGCCCCCGTTTTACAGAGGAAGGAGCGATCCAAGAGATCCGCGTTAGTGAGAAGATGTCCTTGAAAGCCCGGAAACGTGTTGGCGAGCAGGGATACTACGTTCCCTACACACCTGGAATACACGTGGACGCTTAACCACTGTTCATTCATGAGTTTATGAAGGACCGCGTTTTCCGAGTAAGGGTCGCTCGGTTTTTTCAAACCTTTTTGTTCAGGAGAACGGAGTACCTCAGGGATCGGTACTAAGAGTTATACTGTTTGCTATAGTAATTCTATCTCTAAATGTGTTCCTCCAGGGATATCGTCATGCTTATTCTAGACCACTTTGCCGTTTATTGTACTTCTCTGCGTACGGCGTTTTTGAACGCCGTATGCAGCAATGCTTAGATAAATCTCCAAGATTGGAATTCCAAAAATGACTTTCGTTTCTGAACTGAGAAGTCAATCTGCTTGAACTTCTGGCGTCGTAGGAGACGATTACCACCTTCGCTCCGATTCGGTCCAGATTTACTACCATTCGCAGATTCGACGAGATTGCTGGGGTTGACCTTTGATAGGAAACTTATCTGGTCATCCCATATAACACAGTTGAAAGCGCGATGTGACCTTTCTCTGAATATCTTGTGGATATTAAATGCCAAATCTTGGGGAGCGGATCGGACTATTTTGCTGCGACTGTATCGCGCACTGGTCCGATCAAAAATAGACTGGGGGTGTATCATTAATTCCTCAGTACGACCATCTGTACTGAGGAGATTAGACACAGACCATAACCGGGGCATTCAAGTGGCTATTGGTGCTTCTCCCACTAGCCTAATTATGAGTCTTTACTTCGAATCTGCAGAACCTCTGCGTTATCAGCATGAAATCCTCTTGGGAAATTATGGCTGTGTGCTTAAATGTATGCCTCAACATCCAACGTTCGCTTCCTTTTCTCACACTGCGCTGGACGAACGTTATATAAATAGCTCCATTTATCCAAGGCCTGTAGGTGTTCGTTTCCGGGAGCTTCTAAAAAAGCGCGACATCGAAATGCCTAGCATGTTTGCTAAGGTGGAGAGGGTGTCCCTCCTTGGTTATGTGGGCTCTAAGAGCACCAACGGTTTTGGATGTGCTTATGTTCATGGAACCGAAGCCTATACATTCGGCTTTCATGATAGCACATCAATTTATAGTGCAGAGCTGTATGCCATATACCGAGCCATTTTGCATGTACGCCGTCGAAAATTGGGAGCCTCTCATTTTGAGTGATTCCCTAAGTGCACTTCACAGCCTTCGTGAGCTATACAACTATCACCCCATTTTTCAACGAATCCAGCATGCCCTCCACGTTTTATACGCTTCTGGCGTTAATGTGGGTTGTGCTTGGATACCTGGTCGTGTTGGCTTGGCGGGAAAGGAACTTGCGGATTTGGCAGCGAAGGCGGCAACCACAGAACTCAGTGTTACAATGCCTCGAGTAACGTCGGAAAACTTTGTTTGTTGTGCGGAGAGTGGTTAGCTATCCGCAGAAATAGGATTAGGGTATTGAAGAACATTCCAATAAACTGGGTAGCTTCCTCTCGTGTATGTCGTAGTGAGGAGGTGATTCTGGCTCGGTTGCGCATTGGTCACTGCAATTTTAAGCACTTATCTTTTTAAGGATGATCCTGCTCCTATTTGTCCGTCACGTGTTGCTAGAGTGTTTTGCTATAGCACGTCTTCGGGACTCTCTGCAACTGCCGGTCAGTCTTACAAAGTTCTTAGCGGATGATAGATTTTTAATTATTTGTCAAGAGTAAATTTCCAAATGCGGATTTAGTCATCTTAATAGCTGGTTTTTCATACTGATTGGTTTAGTTTTATATATTTGTTTATGATTTGTGCTATGTTTTATGTTGATATTTATCTCTGGCTCTGCCTTGATTTTTTATATTGTTATTTAAATCTGGCTTTTGCTTTGAGTTTTATATTCAGGTTTTTCTCTGGCCTTTGTCATGATATTTTTTACTGATCTTTATTTCCGTCCTTTGCCATGAACAGTTTTGCAAGGGTGCTAATGACCTAGCAGTTGAGCTCCCTTAAACAAAACAAACAACTGCTCTCAGTGGTAAGGAAATATGCAGTCTTGCATTAACGTACAAAATGAGGACACCAGCTGCAAGCATCTCAGTCCTTTGACGAATTTTCGGCCTCAAAACCTTTTGCAGAAACAGCTTGTAGTACGCGCCTGTTACAGACGTCTCCAAGGTCACTATATTGTAGCTATGACTCCTTCGTATACGCAAAGAGCATCGTCAGTTTTACTTTTGATTGTTGGAGGCGGAATTTTTTCGGGCGTGGAGTGTCCGTAGTTTCCCATTGTGATGACTGAGGCTTCATCTGGCTCTCAAAATCTTGTATCCAGGTTTCATCGAGTGCAACAAACCTTTTAAAAAGCTGTTCTTCTGTTGGATACTTTTGAAGCAATTCTGTGATTCTTTTGCGACCTGCTTTCTGCTCTTCACTCGGATCATAGGGAACCCATCTGGCTGCAACTTTTCTCATCTTTAAATTTTCAGTAACGATTCAGTGACAGACATTCTGGCCTCACATGCAATTTCCTCGCGTATTTTTCGTCGATTCTCTCACAAAATGTCATTAACAATAATCTGAGAGGTGAAGTCTGTTTAGTTGATGGCTTTCTACTTGGCTTGTCCTCAATGCTTACCCGAACAAAACAGAAACTAGCAGACCACCTTGATAATCTGCTACGATACACCACACTATTCCCACACACCTCTCTCAAATCTTAACTTTCATTTGGGATTCTATTTTGATGTAGAAACGCTGGTCACTATGTGTAATCCGACCTGACTGTTTCAGCTTCCATTTTAAAAGTGAATTACTCACGACACAGCCACGCGAACCAGCAAACATATATGTCCGTCAAGCCTAAAGCCTGACTCACAACTGACATAAATTTCAAATTTATCACATCACCGGTCACCATGTGCCGTGTACAGGACTTTTTAAGTCACCCTCGTTGAAACACTCGCTAAGTAGCCACCTTTCATTAAACGCTGCTTTCCTTTCTCTAGAAGCCATTGTTAATTGTAAAAACGAACATAGTACAAGGGTAATACTAGTTTATAACCAAGAACCCGTGATCACTCTCGTCAGTTACTGTCGTCAACGCTTAATATTTCGAGATGCAGAGAAACTATAAATGCAGAACTATAAATCCCATTAGAACAGCGTATGAGGTTCTTTACCCTTTGCCAACTTTTAGGTTATACAGCATATGTGGTAATATAAAAATCTCGGTTTTCCACCTCCTTTATATTAATCACAGTGTATGTAGCTAAAACTCTTTGGACGAATGCAATACTACTTTCACAGTTGTATTTTTGTATTGCTATTTTATTATCACTCAAGCCGTTGGGATTGTTTGAAGCTGTTTGATTTCTGTGCTCTTTAGAGTAAGCCTTCTAATTCAAATCCAAACCACATTTTGCATTTACTACGCTTTCTAATACTTTCAAAACTTATTATTTACGTTACCGTTTTGAAAACAATCCTGTTCTAATGCAATTTCAAAACATTTTAAATACGGGAACAATTTTCTGAGACAATTATGTTGTTTAACATGTCATTAATATATTAATTAGCTGGATTATATGTCATAAAATACCTAGTTATCAAAATATGACACAAATACAACTGAAAAGTGGCCCAATCACGTTATAATCTCACTTAATTTAAACATATTATGCGCCCTTGGTAATTGATCAAACAGATGACCCGAAACCACTGCGAAGAAATTAGTAATAAAGTATTCAAGTGCAACTTAATAAAACGCAGTAATTGTTCAGCAATACGGATTTGGGCAGCCCAGATTTGATTTATATCGTAAAAGAAAAATATAATTTAATGATAAATCATTTTAATCGTAAAAGTAAAGTTTGTTAGAAAACATCCAAAACAGGAACCCGCAGCAGACGACAATGGAGGTGAACGATCCCGGATTAAAATACACATACAAAATCTGTAATGATTCCTAACGATAACCGTTTCCGTCCTTTTGAACTGCGTAAGTTAAATCTGTACGTTCGCGTGTGTTGCTTTTCCAAAGTATTGACACTTTATTAATAATAAAATAAAGCTTATTGGTAAAAAGCTGGCGTAGGTCTAAACGATAAACTACGTAACCGTTAACACATGACACAAGCCACCTGAACTATATATAGGGTGAATTAATAAGTAAACAAAGGAATTAATATCAGTGGTACATCAATACACATATAGCTGAACTTAATAATGCCCAACTAGCGTTATTTATAAAGGTATTAGAGAAAAACCACACTGCTAAGAAGCACAATTCACTAGTGAACACACTGCTTCGACAGGAACAAACGGTGTGACTGTAATTGTATGTCGGTACAACATGGCCAAATTCTCCCGTGGAATACGCGCGGGAGTTCGGCAACACGGATTGTAGTTTTAAACTCTTGTGGGTATACAATGTTGCTTTTGTTTCCGTTGCAGAACAAACGTTTTATTTAACGCAAAAGCAATTTCCAGAACATTCCTCCGGATTCTCTGACGTTTCCCTGATAATTCCCGGGTTTCCACACGGTTTGGCACTGCTACCAACTCCATTTTTGATAAACGACTTAATTGTAAGAATTTTAAGGGGAAAGTCCCTACTTGTTGAAGAAACCATTCGGAAAATGCTATCTTGTCGCGCAATCTGCTTCAGAGAGACATTGATTATGTTTAGTATAAGGGCGCAGAAATTCTTTTAATGTTCTTAAAACTGTCCAATGGGATACGCCGATAGTGCGAGCTATAACACGGCGGCTGCTTCCAAGATCTTCTTCCACCAGGTGAAGGAGTTGTTCTTGTGCAACATTTCTTTGAGACTCTCCAACATGAGATACGCTTCCTGTATCTAGAACTCTTTGACAGATGAAAACATATGTCCTGTGATGTGGTGCCCATCTATTTCGAAATGTTTCGCGAATAATTCTTGCCGCAGGTGCCACATTATGATGTGTTTCAGCGTAAATTAGTAACATTTCAAGATACTCGGCATTATGTACTGAGCCAATTAGTAACTGATATTCCGCTGTTTCGAAAAGAAGCCATAAGCGCAATAAACAACAGCTGAAGTGCCTTCCAGTGTGTCATGTTTTGTAGTTTCGTGGCTAATGATGTAGATTCAACTGAGTCAAATTTCGAAAGCTTATGGCATTCGTAAAGGTGTGAATTGTTGTAATTCAAAATGTACTTAAAATTGCAGAAGATATTTATCTTTGAATCTCCTCTAAGATATATTTGAAATGGTATTTATGTCTCGAAAATCTTCATTTAGAATAGAGTTAATATTCAGCAATTTTTTTCCTTCTTTCCTCCCCAAAAACTACATTAAAACAGCAAAACTGCAATTAAATGTTTTTGTTCTATTGATTACAAAAAGGCAGCCTGTTCCATGAATACAAATCACCTTCCACCCTGTATTAAAGTTGTCCATCGAAGGAATTTTTGTATATATTTTGTATGATTCATGCCTTCGAGTAGAAATGAACTGCTTAGGGCGAGTTGGGTGTTTTGGATCCCAAGCGGTGTCCCTCTGACCATTCTGTTTGATTTACCGAGCGTGTATCTATCATTTCCTGTTCGAACGCCCAAAGTGACCCTAGTCAGTCTACTTCACTAGCACGATAATGAAGCTGAACGATACAAGTCAAGTGCAAGCGCAATGTTGCATTAAGAATAATAAGCTTCGTCAGGCTGTTTTACAATTAGTTTATTATTCAGACATTGTGTATGTAGATTATGAGGTATCTTCTTTGAAGCTATTACAAAATTTCAGCTTTCCTAGAATTTGTGCTGGGGAGATTTTCTTTAAGCATGGAGTGACAGTTCGCATTGTCCATTGTATTACACAGCCTTCCAGCCTTTGAAGGAGATCAGTAAACATTCCCTAAGCACTACATTACTCATCCCTTTATGAATGTCACCTCATTTTTTTACTGAAACACTGAATCTCCACCTACGTGAAACCATATTTGGCCTATCTGTTATGGCAGATTATTAAGGAATCTGTAGACCATTATTTCATATAGAATCCTGTCAGGTAAAGCTTTTAGCATGGTTTTCTTTACCCGAGTTTCGTCAGGGTAAATAATAGGACGAGGGTGTTATTCTGGACTTAGAGAGTAACCATTATTCCATGTGTTGCATTATAATGTATAATTTGTAATATTGATGCAGGTGAGAGAAATTCCGAATGAAATTGTATATGAGATGTTTATATTTATTACTTTCTCTACTACGTATAGTAAGTAGGGGAAGTGTTGTATTCCACCCAAAAATTCGATACCGAGGTTTCACCGGAAATACATGTTTTGAGACCCCCTGAATCCAAAAAAGCATTTTTGGAAACATGCTCGTGTGTCTGTCTGTGAACAGCATAACTCAGAAACGAACAGTCGGATAAACACCAAACTCGGTATTTAGGTTCAATATCTTCCAGGGATGCGACACCAAGGTTTTCAAGAAAATCCCCCACCACAGATTGCCCTTTATATGGAACATTTTTGGAAAATTTTAATTTTCTCAAAAATGGCCCTAACGATTTTTATTAAAATATCATATGTTTAAGATATTTTCATGACAAATAAAATGTATATCTTGAATTTTCTGGGAATGTCTCCAAAAGTATTCTTCATTGTGAACGACTTTTGCATAACTGGTAAACCATAAGAGATAGACAAAATTTTACTACACAAAAATGTAGGTCGCGTTAAAATACACAATTTATGTCATATACATTTTTTTGTTGAGTGAACCATTTTCGAGATATTGCTTGTTATTCCCTTAAATTTTTCAATACTTGTTTTCTCAAATGGGAATTCGTTATTCTTTTTTTGTCTTGGATATGCAAGGAGTATTAATCTGTGGCAAAGGGAATGGTGCTGCACCTAGCAACCAGCTATTAAGAGATATGTATGTGCTTAAAGGCTACTGTATTTCTATATTGCCCTTGTAAATATATATTCCCCTTACATCTACAAGAAAATTAGCAATAAGATAGAGTCTGCAAATTTTTATCTCGATTAACATGAAGTAGATGGAGAATAAGCGTTTGAAAAAATAGTTTGTACAAGAGTAGAAAAAGTCATGTGAGTGTAATACATCAGATTTTGTTTTAACTATTTTCATACATAGTTTGCTTAGGTGTAATTATACAACTAAACATAAAAATGGAATTTGTGTATCATAATGCAGTAAAAGAAATGTTGACTGCAACAGTAGGTAGAAAGAAACAAAATCGAAATGCAGTAGTATGGCTGTTGTCATTCCCTGCCTTAACGCACCGCCATGATGTAAACTCTCGAACCGGTATAAACCCATTTCCCATGAGAGGGTATGTGGACCTTGAAACTCGGCCATAGTTCGGTACATTCGTTGCTGCTTTTCGAACAATTTGGGCTGGAAGAAACGAGCGAATCTCATTATGTACGATATGAAACGCACGAGTAAAACATCTTGACATCTTTAACCTGAACACATAATTTTTTTAGAAATTTGAAGAAAAAGATGCATTTTAATGTAGGTAACAATTGTGATTGTATTCTTTAAATAATGTTTGAAAGTGCCCTCCTTGAATACAATTTGGTTGCTTAAATAATATTTGTACATTCTTCAAAGAAAACCCATTAAAACAAACGACTGATTTCAATATTGTTTAAATAATTGGTTGGCAACATCTTTCTGAAGCGCTGATTTCACTGTGTCAATTATTTGCCTAAACATCAAAATTAAAGAAAATAAATTCTTGCATTATTTCTGTAAGTTTGTTTCAAAACACAAGTTGTCCCTTTGGTTGGTGCAAAATGAAAGAAGTCCAGAGATTTTCAAAATCCAATTATCAACCGTGCCTTTAGATAAAGAGTGGGGTTTTCCCCACTATTTTTCTATATTCAGAATTATTAATCAATCCCCGTGCTTGTTATAAGTTATGGTAAAACTTTACTCAATATTTATTTTGGCTTCTCCTGTAAAATTTGTATTTGTTTAACGCGTTTTTAAAAGTTACTCTTCGTATGAGAGTCATTCCATACCAAGCCGAAAACCCATAAATACCAAGACATCGGGCATCTTCGAAATGAATTATATGCATTTCGTGCTTTGAAGTAGAAGATGGTTTATTTTTGAGAGAGTCCTTAACGTTAGTATTTTGAATATCAGCCAAAGTCAAATTGTTGGAATATTGTGTGCGGCCCCCAAACGTAATGCTTTTATACCCAATTCAAATGGTCGTATAAACTCTATTTGACTCATTTTAAAGCTTATGGAATCTACTTTAAAAGTATATTATACTTGTTATATGCTTTTATATACGTATGCCCTTTTTATTGGCTTGTCGGTTTGAAATCGCATAATTTGATTCTTAAAGGTAAAAAGCTATACAAGTGTCAAGCGTGAAAAGGCATAATTATTCAATTCATCAACGCCATAAAGCCATCTAATATAATTGTTTTGTGAACATAGCATTACTTTTTTGTGTATCTTTAAAATGCATAATTCGATTAATGAGGGAATGCCTTCATACAACTCAGACGTTTATAAGGACTACAGTGATTTACTGATATAATCTATTCAGTGAGGAGAAATGGGCACACAAATGTGACATCCAAGAAGGGCTGTGTCGTTCTCCGTGGTGTAGTGGTTACCATGCTGGCCTCTAGTTCCCGAGATCGCGGGTTCATGCCCGGCGGAGGGCGATGGATTTTTTTCCGGCGTAAAAATCCGTAACATGACTTCCTTCGGAAGATGGTCCCGTGTCGTAGATTTACGGCACGTAAAAGAACTTCAAGCCTGATAAAGAGGCCTCTGAACAAAATTTCCGGCCTTTCGCGCCCAATATGGAATGGGACATTAAGGACCACAGCAGTTAAAGAGCGTCCATAAATAAAACTCAATTCAATTCAGGGTTGTGAGTTTGTTCAGTTTTCACTGTCGCTTCACTAATGTGACTGTTGTGTGCTCTTTGTTTATTTATATGGTTATGGTAGCGAAGTAGCAATGGGTGCTCCATCTGCTGAACGTAAAATAAATTAGCTAATAAAATCATTTAGCAAGCATGTCACTAGTTCACACAGGGTTGATTAAGTTTCTCCTGTGCATATGCTGCCGTAGTACACCGAATAATTGTGTCTGCCTTGCTCATTTTATGTCTAAGTAAACAGTGTAATTTATTGCTGATTCCAAACTGATAGAGCTGAATTCATGCCAATTTCACAGTTTAAGCTTACACCGAAACTTTTAATAGTAGGTAACCAAATGAGCTGCATATTGAGGGAAGAAGGCAGAACATGTAGTAAATTAGGGTGAGAGTTTCATGAAATTAACGTCTAGGCTAACGCGTTGAAAGAAGACTACGGCAGTCCGAAAAAGTAAATAGTCATACGGAAATATGAAATTGAATATACTTTAAAGCGCCATGATCTCTGTCGTATAAATGAACGTCACGTCGTATAAACGCCACGTGAGCGTCTTCCGCTCAGTCCAGATATAAATACCGACACTTTTACTTTCTCTACCACGTGCAAATACCTGGAGAAGGTATTGCATTCCATGTAAAAATGCGATACCAATTTTCACCGGAAATACATGCTTTGAGGCTCCTTGAAACACCCAAAAAAGCTTTTTTTTAGAAAAAGATTTGTTCATGTGTCTATGAACAGTATAACTCAAAAACCAAAAGTCAGATAAATACCAAACTTGCTATTTAGGTTCAGTTCCTTCCAAAGATGCTACACGAAGATTTTCAAGAAACCTCCCCACTCCGACTATCTCGTACATGGAACATTTTCGAAATGTTTGATTTTCCGAAAAATTGCTCTAACGATTTTGATTGAAATACCGTATATTATAGATATTTACATGATAAATAAAATGTATATCTTGAATTTTCTGGGAATAGCCTATGAAATCCTCTTAATTGGAATGAATTTTATATAATCTGGTGTAAGTGGTAAACGTTAAAGGACAGACGAAAACGTACTGCACAAAAAATGTGGATATCTTTAAATCATGCGATTTATTTAAATTAAATTTCCGAGATATCCGTTATTAATGGTTCGAATTGTTCAATAGTTAGCAATTCTTTTAAAGTGTTGCTGATTAGCAATTATTCTTCGCGATATCAAGGAAAGAGTATAAAATCTTATGGGCAGCATATAGCGTGACAATTGCTTTTGGATTTCTACCTACAGAGTGAGCCAAAAGACTCCGAACCGCATGTGCGATGTTTTTCCTCTCCTCGTCCTCGGCGCTCGTTGCCATCTGCCGCTATCATAGAAAGGCGCGGATGAAACCATATAACATTTTTAAAACTACTTTTAAAGGCTTTACTTACCAACTTTATGAAAGATGCTGAAACTGGCCACCGTCGTTGTCCATACATTTTTGGCACCTCTTTAGGAAACTATCCATCACTCGCCGTAGTTCACGCTGAAAAATTTCCTGGCAGATATTTTGTTTTAATTCTTCCAGGGTGTGTGGGTTTGTCTTGTACACTTTATGTTTTAAGTTACCCCGGAGAGGTATTTTATGAACAATATTACAGGCTGCCGGTGTCTTTTAAGTCACGCTGTTGTGGTTTTGCTGTGCAGTGTGAAGTGCAGTTTTGACTGATGGTGATGTGATGTAGTTCAGTTATTACGAGTCATTTATTATTTTGTCCTGTCACAAAGTATATTATGGCTCAGCATATGTTTTCTACTGCACAGCGTGTATTTATTTATGATTCGTATATATTAACTCGGTCAGCTCGCCAAGTGAAAGTACCATTTGCAGAAAGATTTCCAGGTGTAAAAGTTCCAGGCCGTACAACAATCCATGAACTTCACAGTAAATTTCAGGCCAAGATATCTAAGAGACGGCGTTCGGTTCTTACCGAAGAAACAGACGGCATCGGTCATCGTGGAAAATTCCCTCCAAAAATTCCATGATGGATAGTTTCCTAAAGAGGTGCCAAAAATGTATGGACAACGACGGCCAGTTTCAGCATTTCCTTTCATAAAGTTGGTAAGTAAAGCCTTTAAAAGTAGTTTTAAAAATGTTGTATGGTTTCATCTGCGCCTTTCTATGATAGCGGCAGACGGCAACGAGCGCCGAGGACGGGGACAGGAAAAACACCGCGCAGGCGGTTCGGAGTCTTTTGGCTCATCCTGTATATTGAAATGTGTAATGTAGCTATTTCTGTGAAGGTTTATCTCGATTAAAATGAAGTAGAGAGGAAAATAAACTTTCGTAAGAATAATTTGTATACCTACTAATAAGCGCTCGAGGGCAGAGAAGGCCATATAAATGAAGGATCATATTTTTGGAAAAAGGTCCATGTTTGTGAACAGCATGTCTCGGAAACGAAAAGTCGGATAAATAAAAAAGTCTTGTCGATTTTCAGTTGTTTCTAGCCATTGCATGGAAGCAATATTGAATTTTAAGGCCAGCGAACTTCGTCCAGTTTTAAACTGATTAAAAATGAAGTAGACAGAAAAAATAAGGTTTCATAAGAATGGTTTGTATACCTATTAGAAAGTGATAGAGGGCAAAAGTTTTTATTCTGATTTTTCTCTTATCACAAACGAACATTGAGTAGCTCCAAGCTCTTTGAACCCTTGGCTCATTTAATTATTCTTTAATTATACTCATCTCATTCATTTGTATGTTAAGAAAGGAACTAGTTATTCACTGGATCTTTATCTAATTTTTATATATATACAGAAAACCTCTAAATTTAGTGGATTTCCAATGAAAGTTGCATCATGTGCTGCACCCATTCTTCGCTGTCATTTGGCTCATCTCGGCCGACATAATTCAGATCTTTACGCCAATATTGCAGATCATGCAGCAATGATCAACATTGCAAGTCAAAATAATCCCGTAGTGAAGTGATAGCGATGGTATTCATATAGTCTACATCTGTTTCTTGCAATGTATTTACTATGTTTGAGTGCAGAAGTTTACCCGCGTTTATTTAAGGTAAATGTTGACCATTTATCAGGACGCTACCGAAATGGTAATGAAAGTGGGTCTTTCGTAAAGCTATTTAAGTACTTGGAAATGTACTATTCGCGGTAATGAAACAAATGAAATTGATTGCATAACACTAGTGCCGTAAAATATTCCTTAGACATATCTACCGGATGTAGATGTGTTGTAAATTTGTAAACTGGCAGGCACGTTTGTTCCCCCTCTGATTTCTAGTGTCAGCATTCATTACTTAGCTAGTACTTTAACCTCAAAGTGAGTAAGAGGTGATCTCAGGCTTTCAGGACACTGTGCCCACAGTAAAATCACTAGGAAGTGAAACTTACATATTTAATCCTGGATTGGGCTTAAATTAGCGTGGTCGTGGGAGTGATTCAGTGTTAACAGTGTTGTGATTTAGCATGTTATACATGAAGAGATTCTCATACCACATACACTATAATGCTTCTGGTTTAAGTTTACATGAGGAGCAGTTGAAAAAAGGAGCAACTAGATCTATAAGTGTTAAATTCACTTTGCCTGCTAGGCTACAAAGTATTATAGGGATATGAATTAAAATTTCAGGTAATTTTTTACTTTGGTTGCAGCACCTCTGTGTACATCCTAACAAGGTGCTACATTGACAGTGGGTTCCCACTGACAAAAACCTCTTCTCGGGTTAATTGTTCAAACAAAACTCAGTGGTTTACTATAACTTGCTATGGTTTTAACAGGTAAATTTGCATGATGGCTCTTATTATTACAACAGCATGAAGCACCTAAGTGAACTACCAACATTATAACTATATATTTGCTGCATGCAACCTCTACTGACACAATATGTTACACTGATAGATGTTAAAAAAGATGAAATGGGTCAACCATAAGATATAGACAAAAACAGTAGATCTCTATAAAACACAATTTATTTTAAATAAATTTATCTGTGGCATTAGACATATCCTAGATATTTGTTCCTCTAGAAACTTTGGAACATGTGATGCAAGAAATTATTCTAGCTCCCAGGATTCATCAATGCGTTTGCACAAGTGGACAGAAATGTTAAATGACGACTTGCACTATTGCGTCTCTTATTGCAGCAAATATGCACAACAGTTGTAACAATTGTAACCAACTTCTGCAAAAACTCCCTATACTCTGCACAACAGTGGAAGGAATTAGCAGTAAAAGAAAGAAGAAATTGAGTTTTATTTATGGACGCTTTAACTACTTCGGCCCTTAGCTTCCCGTTCTACGTTGGGGAGAAATTTTGGAAATTTTACTCAGAGGCCTCTTTATCAGGCTTGAGGTTCTTTTATTTGCCGTAAATCTATGACACGGGACCACCGGCTTTAGTTCCCTTCCAAAGGAAGCTATTTAGGATCCATAAAGGTGTTTTACACATGAAAAAAAAAATCCATCGCTCTTTGCTGGGTTTGAGTCTGCGAACTTGGGAACTAGAGCTTAGCATTATACCACTAGTCCATGGAGGACGACACAATTGGCAGTAGCCGACCTCTGTGTTGTGGGGATAGTTTGTGTGCCTCATATTCAAGAGGTCCGAAGTTCGAATCTTGATTAAGGTGAGTAACTATTATTAGTTTCAAATGGGAAGAGTTCTGCTCTGCAGCAAGTGAGGTGCATTTGTGTGCTTAGCATTGCTGCCTCGTTACCCCCACTCTTTTCATATTACCCTCTCATTCACACATCGGCCTGGCGCTAGAATGGTCGATGTAAAGCAAACCAAACTGAATTTTCTAAACTTTTATAGTTCTCCTGGTGTTTAAATTCATAATTGGGAATATACTCGCATGTTACCTACATATTTTTTAAGTGTTATATAATTATAGTTTATGAATTACCTGTACTTTTAATCCAATGGAACTGTCAGTGGCTCATCTGTATCGCTGTCATCAGTTATGTGAAGAGGCAATTTGTCACTGTCACTGTCTTCATCGTCTGAGTCTTGCAAATTTATGATGATAGGTTCCAAAATATCGCCATGGCCTATTTCTTTCCAAAAGTCGTCGTCTTGTAGTTTTTCTGCATGTCTCACGCAGGCTTCCCAGTCTTGTTGAGTTACCTTGTCAATTTCTTTGTGAATAAGATGTTCAACGTCAGTCAGTTTAAAAGTGTTATTTCTGTTTGCAACCCTTCGTTTTATTTGAGCCCATATTAACTCAATTGAATTATACTGGCAGTGATAAGGCTGGAGGCGGATTACCTCGTGTCCATTTCCATTGCAAGTTGATCCAGCTGATACACTTTTCCCTGGTTTTTAAATGGAAGTACTTGTTGCAGTAACTCATTTTTAGTTTCTGTTGCCGAAAATTCAACCCCCTTATTTTGCAACCATTCAACAATTTGGTTCTTTCTATTGGCAGTATTTGGTACTTTGTTTTCAATAACCGAATGATATGGTGCATTATCCATTATAATTATGCTTCCCTCTTCTAAATAATTTAGGAATCTGTTCAAAAACCATTCTTTAAACGTATCAGCTGTCATCTCTTCATGATAATCAGGTGGTTTTGGACAGAAAAATCCATTTGCTTTCAGGTACAAATTCTGTCTTAGTGGACCCTACATTACAAATGATAAGTCGACTGCCTTTTCCAACAGGTACCTTCAGGCCACCCTTTTTTTGAGGAGTCTTGCCAGATTGAATTTTGAGTGTGGTTTTTATTTATCCATGTCTCGTCTAAGTAAAATATAGGTCTAGTATCGCCAGAATTTCAAATTTCATTCATTTTGCATAAGAATTTTATTTATGCTGTAACAATGTCACTCCTCTCCATTAAAAATTGTCGCCCATCATTTGTCTTTCTGTACCTGAACCCTAATCCTCTCAAAATTCTATAAGTAGATGAATTTGAACCAGTGTATGATATTTTAGTTCTAAGGGCACAAGTTATTTTCTGTATTGTTGGGAATTCACCTTGGTCATAAAACTCGAACACAGTCCTGCGTACAACGTCCTTGTCAAAGTCAGTTAAATTTGTAATCCTCTTCGGAGGTCCAATGTGTTTTCTTGGTGATACAAACACTGGAGCACCTCTGGGAACAGATTTTCTTGCCTCTCTGCAAATGCGAGACACACTTGCTTTACCGACACCATACGCTTTAGCAGTAAGCTGTTGAGGATTTTTGAAATCAAGTTGATTTCTGTGTTGCTCATTGTTGCATTTTTTTAAAAAACGAGTACACCCTAAATATAATACTTCAAGCCTGACTTCGCAATACCTGCCTCTTTGACTCGCCACTAAATTTGCCACAATAAGCCGTTGCACTATTTTACTCTTGCTGCTTGCTCTCTGAACAACTGCATACTGATATTAACTGTGTAGGGTAAATAAACTCCAACCCAGATTTAGAGACAACACACAATAATAAACATGTGATGGCTCACGTTCTGCAGATTCAGCATTCTACAAGTAACACAAGTGAGCTGGGTGGGCTGTTTGCTCTCTCAGCTTTAACAAACGCCTTGGTTTTTCAACATAATTCTTTATTACCATCAAGTCAGTAGTTCTGTATAATTACAAATATATATACATAATGTATATAAATAATGTGACAATGTGACCATTACAGTGCTTACGTGGTTATGATTTAACATATGGGTATGTTTATTCGTTTGTATTATAAAAACTATTTGAGCTAAAAATATGTGGTTTTTATAGTTGTGTTACAAAAATTACTCCCTACCTTCTGGTGGGTTACTTTTTGTAAAATTTGAATTTTGTCTTAGCGCAAATTATATTTATTAGAAACAGATTCGCTTAGCATGTGTCACACTTAGCCTATGATGAATGCAATATGACAACACAGTGGAACTCCGATTGATTGCCGCTCTGGCCGCGCTCAAGGACAAACATCATCCCATTTGAAAATCACGGTAGTATAAGGTATTTTCCAGGGTTTTCCGAAATCTTGAAGACATGAATGCTGGGTAACTTTAAGCTATAAGGGCCTCAGGTTCATTTGAACATTATTTCAGCCATTTCATTCATTCATCATCCAATATGACCTACCTGGTTAAAAGATGTTAAAAATAAAATAAGCAGGGGAATATTTTTGGAAAGTTGTGACCATGCTTGGCTGTGTGCAAACGAACACATACAGCTTTGCATACAAGCAGTCATATGATCAGACAGTAACAGAGTGTTCAGTACATCAATGTGTGAGCTCGCTGACAGTGGACATGCATCCAGCAAATACAGAATCAGGACTGGAAATGCCAAATGTGGTAATATCAACACCATGGTTCTGAGGTAAAAGAAATAAATGATCATTACGTGCACAGTACATAATCGTAAGTACACCACTGTTGGCATAAACTGAAACAAGCAATTGCATCACTAATCAGTATATCAGAGAAGTGGTAAGTGCTGGTGCATTTATAGAGCACAATAATTGTACATGTTAACATGAAATATGACAAAAACGAAATTCACTAATGTCTACTAGTGAAGCAATTGCTATAAATACATATAAACCAAAGTAAATTGTTTTGTACTTATGTAATACAAAACAAGCATCAGTTACAACACTCGTCAGTAGTTGTCGCTTCAGAGGTCCAAATAAAGGGGTTTATACTGTTCATCCATATAATCCAACATTACGTGTTTTTCTTGTGTGAAAGTTCTTTTGTTTTTCACACACCATGAAACTGAACATTAATGATGGTCATCAGCAAATATTGCTTTCATTAAAATATTGTGCAGTGCAGTCTCATTGAAACTGTTCTTAGAATACATTACAGAAAGATTCTTGTGTGTTACTTTAATGATACAAACAGGTGTAATATGAAGTTTTGCTCTATTAATCAGAGGTAGCAGCTGCAACAAAATCCAGAAACTGGTCCTCCAGAACCCTGATAAAATGACAGGGAAGCTGGTAGCAAGTTTCTGCAATCTTTTCTCAACATCCTCCGGAACTTGGCAACTTTTTTGAGCTATTCTGCAAGTCCAACATTTTTGTTACAAACCGAATAGGGTGGCCACTTGTTAAAAAGTAGGTTCAATGTACTTGAATATACTGCTTCCGATTAGGTACCTGTACAAAACAAAATCATATGGTTTTTATTTTGTCCCTTGCAGTTGCAACTCTACACAATCAGATTTTCCTTCTGTGCAAGTGCTTCACGGTAAAGAATGCAAAGTAAGCATGAGGCAATTTAATTTCCTTTACACCTTGTCCTGGTTCACCCTCGTGCCACACACACATGTACTATTCATTACTGTCAGTAATTTGTACCCTAAAATTATAGCAGACAAGTTGTCGATAGTAAAATATCTCTGCTTGAATAAGAGTGGAGGATGAATAAACTTGTTGCATATCTGTTATAAGTGTGCTGGTATTCCTGGGTTCTGAGCTGGGAGCGAGCACATGGTATTTGCCACATTTTTCTGTGCACAGGCTGTGGTACTTACGGCCTGTGTCACCTGGTGTGGTTCTTACGAACTACTCCCAACTGCATTCATATGCGCTTGTTAGGATAAATTGGCATTGGTTTCTTTAACATTTTGATGTATATAACCCTATATAACCAATTTTGGTACTTATGACATTTGGCATTTCCAGTCCTCAGATGTGATGTTGGTAGTTGATTTAAGTGCTTCTCATACTCGCCCTAATATAGTCGTAACCTCTTACATTTTCACATATCACGGGGGTAGAGCATGGTACCAGAGTTTAAAACATAGCAATCTACACGAAGTCTGATGGGGCGAGCTCAACAAAGTTCCTAAACACCTGAAAATTTCTAAAATATTCCTAGGTCATTATGGGGAAGGAATGAAGGAACTAACTATATTATTAAACTACATGGTAAAAGTTTAGATGGTAAGTTATATTCAAAATTAATAAAGATACATGTTACCTTCTGCTTGACGGAGCGTCTACTCCTACATGTGCACTCTTAGCAGGTCATGGTACAAGAGAGTGAAAGCATCCTACACGCTACCGCAAGATACAACCGGTTTACCCCCACTCCCATTACATCATTACCGGATTGTATTGCCAACTTAAACATAAACCAAACAAATGTTGCCAAAACCACATGTTACAATATTAACACTTCACATGCCACAATATTGCCATTGTACAAATTTAAGGTTTTGCCTTATAGCTACAGTTTGCTTACAGGGAAACTGTTTTCATATTCATTTGAAATTCAGCAATGTTAATCTAGTTTGTAGAAATGGTTTTACTACACTTATCTTTGGTACATTATTTTGTATGCGGGTAGGAGCTATGAAATTAAACAAACTTACAGATTCTGAGTTGTTTTTATATGTACAGTTGATTGTGTAGTATGTTGACTTATTAAATTATGCAGGAGTTGTTTCTTTATCAAAAATATTTGGCCCTTCTTGGTGACTGCTTAGTGATGGCAGACATCTTCTCAGGGATTATTGGCAATGTGATGTCAAGAACCAGTGAAAATGTAGCTAAAGTGGATCATCCAAGTTTACATGCGCGTATCCTAAGGCTATGCCCTGTTGTCGCTTCACAGGGCCACAAATACTCCACTCCTCTCCTAAAAAAAATCCCTCGGCTACACTTTGAGCTTAAGGCCCTCAATCTCTTGGCTAAGTCTTGCAGCTTAGGACCCTCAATGTTTCAATGGTGTGTGTGCATGTGCGCGCGCACATGCATGCGCGGTTTTTCCCTATGAGTATTCAGCAATTTTTAAAAAGTGGGTTGCTCTATGTTGGCACTGAAATTCCACCCTTTAAACATTGACATAAACAGTTATTATTTAGCACTTCAGAGAAGTATGATAAAGCTAATTGGAAAATCCAGATCAAGAAACATCACAGTAAATTTTGGTATATACTGCGAATTTTAAAAATATCTGTGTTTTTGCATAGTAAACCTTTAAAAATAAACAAGGTGGTTGGAAAAAGGTCATCTGAATGTAAGACATTAGGTTTTTAATCATTTTTCCAAGTTTTAAATGTTGAATTCCTCCAAATCTTATCTTTAGTCATATTGTATAACCTTCAACCAACATTGATATTGTGATTGAAACTGGCATTCTTGAACATTTAATTTTAAACAAATGCAGAGTTGTAGTGATAAATTAACTGCACCATATTTATTGTTTTATTCACACCAGTTATGTTGGCAGGAATGTCCAATCAGCCTTTAACATGTCTGCCTAATGTTAAGTTGCACACAATTATGGGCTTTAAGATGTGTTATGTTTTCTGTGTAGATACTTGTGTAAATGTCAGTGAATCTGCCTTCAAGGAGTTTCCCCTTCTTGTGAGGATTACAGAGCAGCAGAACTGAGGCATATTTTTATATTCTGTCACCAGAGGGACTTGCAAGTTCTGTGAGGTGAGTTGTTTCTGTATAACATGTAACACAACATGTCTTGAGGTAAAGGAATTTAACCTGCAGCAATATTTTAACTTAATTCCATACTTATCTTCAGTAATTAGTTGACTGTTATTCCAGTATGTGGTTATCGTAGTTCATGGAGTTCATCCTCAAGGGCTACCAATGTTGGAGCAAATAGTAGTGCAAGATAGAAGTGACAGAGAATGAGTGTCGGGGAAGCATTGGCCGTCAGGCTGTGGCAAGTCCAGTGAAACCACAGTGTCCTGTAGTTTCAAGATTCACCTAATGTAGGTTAAGGTTAGCGTGTGTGTATGAACTGGATTCAAATGATGGTATCACATCAGTAACTGGTCATTTGCCACCTTAGTAATTATGCAGAACTTGGGCCGCCAGCATTTTCTACCACGACTTACGTCTGCTTTGCACACTAATGGGGCAACCGTGGGAATGAGGGGTTTTGGGTGGGGAATTGTCATAACAAAAAGTAACTCCTACTTTCTCCTTTTCTCCCTTATCTTCTTTCCTCCCCATTCTCCTCTCCTTTCTTACCCTTTTACTCACTGTCTTACACAATTACACATGTACATACAATATTTTACAATTCAGCTTAACTCAGATTCGATCCGAGACACTGCAACTTTACAATCCTATACATTATCCACTGCACTCTGAAGGTTTCATGTCAAGTTGCTCATTCAATAGTATACATGACAAGAACTACGAAATAATAGAATTGTATTTTATTCCCAGCATAAATTTTCACTTCCTTTCCTTTATTCTTAAAATTTCAGGCCATAAAATCGTAATTTTACTTCCTTTTAGCTTTGATGAGGAGTTACTGAAATCGTCGATTCATTTTACCCTCTGCTAACTCTCCATATTCATGACTTCATACATTACAGGGTCAAAGAGCAACATGTGATTGACCAAACGTAAAACTCCCTGACAGGTGGCACATGGCAGTTGCATTTGTAAAATGGCACCAAGCACTTTGGAAGGACAAGGTTTCAATTCCCATAACGGGTGTGTAGTTACGGCAACTATGTTTATATAAACGTGCCGAATACAGAAAAACTGCAGTCATTTTTTATAATTGCGGAGTATTGTCTAATACTCATAATTGTAAAAACTGTGGTGCTCCTTTAGATCCAAAATGCAACACAAAAAGTTTCAGATGCAGGAAGAAAGTTAGCGCCGGCAAAAAGAAGAGGAAGGGGTGCAGCTTCAAGGCCTCTGTTTATGACAACACCTTCTCCCACATGCATTTAACACTAGAATCAGTGTATTTGTTCCTAGCGTATTGGCTATCCCGAGATTCACCACGACAAAGTTGTTTGGAGCGTGAATTAGGTGTATCTGCACACACTGTGGTAGAGTCGTCTTCATTCTCTAGTAAAGTTTATCTAGACTGGTGCTTCAGAAAAAAAAGCAAATTGGGGGAGTCAATATTACTGTGGAAATTGATGAAGCGAACAAGGGTAAAAGGAAATACAATTTGGCCATGCAATTGAGGGGCAGTGGATTTTTGGAGGGGTAGAACACAGAAATCCACTAAACATCTTTGTGGTGCCCATAGAAAAATGCAACAGTACCTTCCTTTTAGCTGCAATAACTGAATACATCCAGGCTGCACAATAGTGAGTGATTGTTGGAAACCTTACAACTGCCTTATAGACGAAGGTTTTCTGCACTGCACAGTGAACCACAGTGTTACTTTTGTGGATCCTGATACTGGAGCACACACACACAAAACATTAATTGCGCCTGGAGAGATATATGGTACACAGTTCCCGGGTACAGCCTTTAAAAGGCACACTGCAGCAAGTTTCTCACTGAATTTATGTTCAAGCGAGCCTATCCAGACCATCGGCACCACCTCCATATGTTCTTCAAAGCGGCTGGACAGATGTATCCTCCATACCATTTGTAAAACGTAAATTTTTGGCACAAGGCCAAAGCTTATATTACGCAGTTTAAAAGTAGGTATGATTATTACAAAAGCCTGTAAACCACCTGCCCTCCACCTTTACAATACATTCTTATATAAGAAATAAATCACTAAATGTCAATGTTTGTTACGACAACAAATGCACGGTAGAAAGTGCCAAACCATCAATTCATACACTAACCTTAAGGCTAACCTCACATTAAATCTAGAAAAAACAGCGAATATTTTTGCCAACAAGTTCCAAAACTTAACAAAACCATCAAAACTTTTCAATCAATCAGATCTTTTGAATGATCCTTCAATCTGTTATTTATGGTGAACATTTTAACACACATTAAACATTTTAAAACTTTTTGTCTAAAAAAACCTAACCTAACGTTCCATGAATTCAGAAACCTAAGCTTATATAAAAAAAAAAGGCTAACCTAATGCTAACTTCCGTGAATTCAGAAACCTAAGCTTATATAAAAAAAGGTTCTCCTTCTGTGAATACAGAAACTAAGCTTATATAAAAAAAAGGCTAACCTTTCATGAATTCAGTAACCTAAACTTATATAAAATAAGGCTAAACTTCCATGAATTCAGAAACCTAAACTTATATAAAAAAAAGGCTAAATTTCCGTGATTTCAGAAACCTAAGCTTATATAAAATTAGGCTAACCTTCCGTGAATTCAGAAACCTAAGCTTATATAAAAAAAAAAGGCTAATCTCTCATGAATTCATTAACCTAAACTTATATAAAAAAAGGCTAAACTTCCATGAATTAAGAAACCTAAGCTTATATAAAATAAGGCTAACCTTCCGTGAATTCAGAAACCTAAGCGTATATAAAAAAGCCTAACCTTCCTTGAATTCAGAAACCTAAGCTTATATAAAATAAGGCTAACCTTTCATGAATTCAGAAACCTAAGCTTATATAAAATAAGGCTAACCTTTCATGAATTCAGAAACCTAAGCTTATATAAAATAAGGCTAACCATTCATGAATGCAGAAACCTAAGCTTATATAAAAAAGCCTAACCTTGCTTGAATTCAGAAACCTAAGCTTATATAAAATAAGGCTAACCTTTCATGAATTCAGAAACCTAAGCTTATATAAAATAAGGCTAACCTTCCGTGAATTCAGAAACCTAAACTTATATAAAAAGTCTAACCTTCCATAAATTTAGTAACCTAAGCTTATATAAAAAAGCCTAAACTTCCTTGAATTCAGAAACCTAAGCTTATATAAAAACGCCTAAACTTCCTTGAATTCAGAAACCTAAGCTTATATAAAAAAGCCTAACCTTCCTTGAATTCAGAAACCTAAGCTTATATAAAAAAGCCTAACCTTCCTTGAATTCAGAAACCTAAGCTTATATAAAAAACAGCCTAACCTTCCGTAAATTTAGTAACCTAAGCTTATATAAAAAAAAGCCTAAACTTCCGTAAATTCAGAAACCTAAGCTTATATAAAAAAAAGGCTAAACTTCCATGAATTCAGAAACCTAAGCTTATATAAAAAAACCCTAACCTTCCGTAAATTTAGTAACCTAAGCTTATATAAAAAAAAGGCTAAACTTCCATGAATTCAGAAACCTAGGCTTATATAAAAAAAAAGACTAACCTTCCATGAATTCAGAAACCTAAGCTTATATATAATAAGGATAAACTTCCTTGAATTCAGAAACCTAAGCTTATATAAAAAAAAAAGGCTAACCTTCCGTGAATTCAGAAACCTAAGCTTATATAAAAAGTCTAACCTTCCGTAAATTTAGTAACCTAAGCTTATATAAAAAAAAGGCTAAACTTCCATGAATTCAGAAACCTAGGCTTATATAAAAAAAAAGACTAATCTTCCATGAATTCAGAAACCTAAGCTTATATATAATAAGGATAAACTTCCTTGAATTCAGAAACCTAAGCTTATATAAAAAAAAAGGCTAACCTTCCGTGAATTCAGAAACCTAAGCTTATATAAAAAGTCTAACCTTCCGTAAATTTAGTAACCTAAGCTTATATAAAAAAATGGCTAAACTTCCATGAATTCAGAAACCTAAGCTTATATAAAAAAAAAGGATAAACTTCAATGAATTCAGAAACCTAAGCTTATATATAATAAGGCTAAACTTCCATGAATTCAGAAACCTAAGCTTATATAAAAAGTCTAACCTTCCGTGAATTCAGAAAGCTAAACTTATATAAAAAGTCTAACCTTCCGTAAATTTAGTAACCTAAACTTATATAAAAAAAGACTAAACTTCCATGAATTCAGAAACCTAAACTTATATAAAAAGTCTAAACTTCCGTAAATTTAGTAACCTAAGCTTATATAAAAAAAGGCTAAACTTCCATGAATTTAGTAACCTAAGCTTATATAAAAAAGGCTAAACTTCCATGAATTTAGTAACATAAGCTTATATAAGAAAATGGCTAAACTTCCATGAATTCAGAAACCTAAGCTTATATAAAAAAAGGCTAAACTTCCATGAATTCGGAAACCTAAGCTTATATAAAAAGTCTAACCTTCCGTGAATTCAGAAACCTAAGCTTATATAAAAAGTCTAACCTTCCGTAAATTCAGAAAGCTAAACTTATATAACAAGTCTAACCTTCCATAAATTTAGTAACCTAAGCTTATATAAAGAAGGCTTAACTTCCATGAATTTAGTAACCTAAGCTTATATAAAAAAAGGCTTAACTTCCATGAATTCAGAAACCTAAGCTTATATAAAAAAAGGCTAAACTTCCATGAATTCAGAAACCTAAACTTATATAAAAAAAGGCTAAACTTCCATGAATTCAGAAACCTGAACTTATATAAAAAAAGGCTAAACTTCCATGAATTCAGAAACCTAAACTTATATAAAAAAAAGGCTAACCTTCCATGAATTCAGAAACCTAAACTTATATAAAAAAAGGCTAACGTTCTATGAATTCAGAAACCTAAGCTTATATAAAACAAGGCTAACCTTCCATGAATTCAGAAACATAAGCTTATATAAAATAAGGCTAACCTTCCGTGAATACTGAAACATAAGCTTATATAAAAAAAAGGCTAACCTTCCCTGAATTCAGAAACCTAAGCTTATATAAAATAAGGCTAAACTTCCATGAATTCAGAAACCTAAGCTTATATAAAAAAAAGGCTAACCTTTCATGAATTCAGTAACCTAAGCTTATATAAAATAAGGCTAAACTTCCACGAATTCAGTAACCTAAGCTTATATAAAATAAGGCTAAACTTCCACGAATTCATAAACCTAAACTTATATAAAAAACAGGCTAAATTTCCATGATTTCAGAAACCTAAGCTTATATAAAATTAGGCTAACCTTCCGTGAATTCAGAAACCTAAGCTTATATAAAAAAAAAAGGCTAATCTCTCATGAATTCATTAACCTAAACTTATGTAAAAAAAGGCTAAACTTCCATGAATTAAGAAACCTAAGCTTATATAAAATAAGGCTAACCTTCCATGAATTCAGAAACCTAAGCTTATATAAAATAAGGCTAACCTTCCGTGAATTCAGAAACCTAAGCTTATATAAAATAAGGCTACCCTTTCATGAATTCAGAAACCTAAGCTTATATAAAATAAGGCTAACCTTCCGTGAATTCAGAAACCTAAGCGTATATAAAAAAGCCTAACCTTCCTTGAATTCAGAAACCTAAGCTTATATAAAATAAGGCTAACCTTTCATGAATTCAGAAACCTAAGCTTATATAAAAAAAAAAGGCTAACCTTCCATGAATTCAGAAACCTAAGCTTATATAAAATAAGGCTAAACTTCCATGAATTCAGAAACCTAAGCTTATATAAAAAAAGGCTAAACTTCCATGAATTCAGAAACCTAAGCTTATATATAATAAGGCTAACCTTCCTTGAATTCTGGAACCTAAGCTTATATAAAAAAAGGCTAACCTTCTGTGAATTCAGAAACCTAAACTTATATAAAAAGTCTAACCTTCCGTAAATTTAGTAACCTAAGCTTATATAAAAAAAGGCTAAACTTCCATGAATTTAGTAACCTAAGCTTATATAAAAAAAGGCTAAACTTCCATAAATTCAGAAACCTAAGCTTATATAAAAAAAGGCTAAACTTCCATGAATTCAGAAACCTAAGCTTATATAAAAAGTCTAACCTTCCGTGAATTCAGAAACCTAAACTTATATAAAAAGTCTAACCTTCTGTAAATTTAGTAACCTAAACTTATATAAAAAAAGACTAAACCTCCATGAATTCAGAATCCTAAACTTATATAAAAAGTCTAACCTTCCGTAAATTTAGTAACCTATGCTTATATAAAAAAAGGCTAAACTTCCGTGAATTCAGATACCTAAGCTTATATAAAAAGTGTAACCTTCCGTGAATTCAGAAACCTAAACTTATATAAAAAGTCTAACCTTCCATAAATTTAGTAACCTAAGCTCTTATAAAAAAAGGCTTAACGTCCATGAATTTAGTAACCTAAGCTTATATAAAAAAAGGCTAAACTTCCACGAATTCAGAAACCTAAGCTTATATAAAAAAAGGCTAAACTTCCATGAATTCAGAAACCTAAAGTTATATAAAAAAAGGCTAACCTTCCGTGAATTCAGAAACCTAAGTTTATATAAAAAAGCCTAACCTTCCTTGAATTCAGAAACCTAAGCTTATATAAAAAAGCCTAACCTTCCTTGAATTCAGAAACCTAAGCTTATATAAAAAAGCCTAACCTTCCTTGAATTCAGAAACCTAAGCTTATATAAAAAACAGCCTAACCTTCCGTAAATTTAGTAACCTAAGCTTATATAAAAAAAAGCCTAAACTTCCGTAAATTCAGAAACCTAAGCTTATATAAAAAAAAGGCTAAACTTCCATGAATTCAGAAACCTAAGCTTATATAAAAAAACCCTAACCTTCCGTAAATTTAATAACCTAAGCTTATATAAACAAAAGGCTAAACTTCCATGAATTCAGAAACCTAAGCTTATATAAAAAAAAAGACTAACCTTCCATGAATTCAGAAACCTAAGCTTATATATAATAAGGATAAACTTCCTTGAATTCAGAAACCTAAGCTTATATAAAAAAAAGGCTAACCTTCCGTGAATTCAGAAACCTAAGCTTATATAAAAAGTCTAACCTTCCGTAAATTTAGTAACCTAAGCTTATATAAAAAAAAGGCTAAACTTCCATGAATTCAGAAACCTAAGCTTATATAAAAAGAAAGGATAAACTTCAATGAATTCAGAAACCTAAGCTTATATATAATAAGGCTAAACTTCCATGAATTCAGAAACCTAAGCTTATATAAAAAGTCTAACCTTCCGTGAATTCAGAAAGCTAAACTTATATAAAAAGTCTAACCTTCCGTAAATTTAGTAACCTAAACTTATATAAAAAAAGACTAAACTTCCATGAATTCAGAAGCCTAAACTTATATAAAAAGTCTAAACTTCCGTAAATTTAGTAACCTAAGCTTATATAAAAAAAGGCTAAACTTCCATGAATTTAGTAACCTAAGCTTATATAAAAAAGGCTAAACTTCCATGAATTTAGTAACATAAGCTTATATAAGAAAAAGGCTAAACTTCCATGAATTCAGAAACCTAAGCTTATATAAAAAAAGGCTAAACTTCCATGAATTCAGAAACCTAAGCTTATATAAAAAGTCTAACCTTCCGTGAATTCAGAAACCTAAGCTTATATAAAAAGTCTAACCTTCCGTGAATTCAGAAAGCTAAACTTATATAAAAAGTCTAACCTTCCATAAATTTAGTAACCTAAGCTTATATAAAAAAAGGCTAAACTTCCATGAATTCAGAAACCTAAACTTATATAAATAAAGGCTAACCTTCCATGAATTCAGAAACCTAAACTTATATAAAAAAAGGCTAAACTTCCATGAATTCAGAAACCTAAACTTATATAACAAAAGGCTTTACGTTCTATGAATTCAGAAACCTAAGCTGATATAAAATAAGGCTAACCTTCCATGAATTCAGAAACCTAAGCTTATATAAAATAAGGCTAACCTTCCGTGAATTCAGAAACCTAAGCTTATATAAAATAAGGCTAAACTTCCATGAATTCAGAAACCTAAGCTTATATAAAATAAGGCTAACCTTCCCTGAATTCAGAAACCTAAGCTTATATAAAATAAGGCTAAACTTCCATGAATTCAGAAACCTATGCTTATATAAAATAAGGCTAACCTTCCATGAATTCAGAAACAAAAAATTATATAAAAAAAGGCTAACGTTCTATGAATTCAGAAACCTAAATTTATATAAAAAATGGCTAAACTTCCGTGAATTCAGAAACCTAAAGTTATATAAAAAGTCTAACCTTCCGTAAATTTAGTAACCTAAGCTTATATAAAAAAGCCTAACCTTCCGTGAATTTAGTAACCTAAACTTATATAAACAAGGCTAACCTAATACTAATCTTCCATGAATTCAGAAGCCTAAACTTATATAAGAAAGGCTAACCAAATGCTAATGTTCCATGAATTCAGAAACCTAAGATTTTATATATATATATATATATATATATATATATATATATATATATATATATATATATAAAAAGATAAGCTAACACTAACAATCTGTGAATTCAGAAACCTAAGATTATATAAAAATAAAGCTAACCTAATGCTAATGTTCCATGAATTCAGAAAGCTATATAAAAATAAAAAGTTAACCTAATGCTAATGCTAACCTAAGCTTGTATAATAAACATGGAACATTGCTATTGTGCTTTGTGTAACCATAAAGCTTAACCCAATTAACCAAAGCATATATAAAAAATTGTAACTGAATGCTAACATTCCGTGAATTCTGAAACCTAAGCTTATATCATAAACATGGTACATTGTTAGTGTGCTTTGATGTAAACACTTTCGTAATTAACTTACCAGAGAAGTAAAATGGGAAAAGGTTATATTGTTTTTGCAGATTTTTGATACAATAAATAGAGATACATTAGTATATAAATTGAGATGTAAAGGAGTCGGTGAAAAAGTTGCTTGAGTATTACAAAAAATATATGCTGGAATCCAATTTTGTGTAGAATGAGAAAGAAATACAACAGATGCCATTGGGCAAAATTTATATTTGAGGAGAGTAAATTAAGCCTAATTTTTTTTCAATGTATTTATAGATGGTGTTGTAGGTAGGATAAAAATAGTAACTGCCATCACATAATTACTGAAAAGAAAGAAATTCTAGGTTTGCGTTTTGCAGCTGATCTGATTGCAGGAGCCCTAACCATGGCAATGCTATTAACGAAATGACAAGATTTTGTGATGAATACGGTCTAAAGATAATTTTCAAGAAATTAAAAATAATAGTTTTCAAAAGGGGAGTAGAACTAAGAAAATTTGAAGGATGACATATAAATGAAGAGTAGATAGAGGTAGTAAAAGAATTTGATTATTAGGGTATAAGATTTCCAGATAATGGAGACTGAGAGGCACAGGCTAAAGGTGTCCAAGTGAAAGCAAAATTAGCCATAGTCATACAAAATATCTAGATTGCCAATGAGATGTTTAGAAGGACTATATGAGTCATTCCATATCAAATCGAACACTTATGAAACA
The DNA here is from genome assembly GCA_030765065.1 of Deroplatys truncata. NCBI lineage: Eukaryota > Metazoa > Arthropoda > Insecta > Mantodea > Mantidae > Deroplatys > Deroplatys truncata. The sequence goes on from CM060989.1 coordinate 120,452,341, forward strand.
TCAAGTCATCAAATCTCTTTGAAATTTTTTGTATGCATTTGATGGTTTGAAATAGAGGAGACACATTTCTTTTTTGGTCCCTAACTTCAGTGTTTTGAATATCAGCTAGTCAGAATTTTCGAAAAAGTGGGTGCTCCCCCATAAATTATTGCTTTTATCTCCTGTTTAAATTGCATACTGCACTCATGCCCATGGAATCTATTTTAAACATAAACTAGAATGAATCTGATTCAACAGATTATTTATCACAAATATTTGAACTTTTGAATTTTGATTTTGTGTTATATATTGACAACCTAAAATTACTTTTTAAATACAAACATATTCTCCTTTTAGTCGTGTATCCATGTGCAAAGTTTCAGAAGGGTATTCATACAAATATATTTATAAGAAAATATTTTCTCAGCTGGTACCCTCTTCATGATAATGTAGCGCAGAGGGTTCCACCTGGGTTATCAGAGCAGAGGGAGTGGCATGACTACTCACAGCTGTTATGAGTTACCCAAGTTTATTCTCCTGAAACAGTTCCAGATTTAAAATACAAACATACCCTTATCACAGCAAACCAAATTATGCATTTCCTTTCATGGAGGACCAGTCCAGAATATTTAGTTTGTGGAGAGACCATAGTCTGTATCTTTTGTGAGTAGTTGAAATATTCATGAAATATTTAATATGATCAGAACCAGTACTGCTACTAAACAGTATGATATTTGCTTTAACCCCTTCAAAATTAGCAAACACACTCCAAGAGAAAGAGGAATTTGCTACTAGTGACTTGTAAGAAGCTTTTGAAACTGAAAACGAAGGATGTGTAAATGTCCCCACAACTAAAGAGAATGTACCTTATGTTGTGTAAGAATTTTTCCAGCTACGATTGAAAACAAGAGTGAAATTGTAAATCTAGTGTTGCTGGGCCAGTACCCCATGATATCTGGGTAGGTCAAGTACACAAAAGTAGCTCAGAAATAGAAGAAGGAAAGTAAATATTTCAAAACTTATACTAATTTAGTATCAGTCTTAGGCAAAGCATCCATAAAGACAAGATAACCGTCTCAAAAATATCCATCCCAGAAGTTACAAAACATACAGAATAACTTGAGAAGGTATTTAATATGAAGGTGAATAGATCCCAGAAGAAAAACACAATTCAGAAGCTGCAGATTTCATAGTAGAGATGATTGCGCTTAAAAAAATCAGATTTTGACTATTTTCGAAAGTTAGTCTTACAACCAAATTAATAAACATTTTGGGAATAAAGTTTTGAAGTACAAGATAAGAATATCAAAAACATTAGCTTCAGAGAGAGGCTCCTGAGACCATATCTGGTAAACTGTCGGAGTATTTCTTGGTGGAAAAATTATCAGTTTCTAGCATTGTGGTGAGAAAAAATTACATTTCTCTTAAAGGAGGAGGACAGAAACTTCAGAAACAGAAGAGATTGATTTTGTATACTCTAAAGGAAACTTTTGCAGTTTTAAAGATAAATCGGCTTCTCAAAATTTGCTCAACTGAGACCTAAACACTGTAGGTATGTTCCTAGGCAACCATTCTGCTTATGTGTGCGCTCATCATGAAAATATGAAACTGATGCTTGACGGAATGAAGAGTTTCCTTCTTACTATGGATTCAGGTATTGTTTTCTGTAATTATAAGAACTGTCCCTCTCAAATAATTTGCAATACCCTTACCAGAATGCTAGTTTCGGAAATGTGTTAACTCTCCAGGGAATGAAAACTAAGTCAATAATATTCGGGACATTTTCAAAGAAAAAAGTAGGAGAGCAGATGCCTTATAAACAGTGAGTAATGGTGGTTGACACAAATTTGGAAATAATACAATCACCTGTTGAAGGCTTTCTGGAAAAATTTTCAGCAAAGTTGTCAGATCTTTTAACTCATACCATTATAGTTCAACAGCAGTCTGCATTTTTGTGTGAATGTTAAGAAAATTTGAAACCTAAAAAGTGTATTGTAATTTGTGATTTTTCTGAAAACTATGCCTTTATCATACACGAATCTATTCAGGAGGTAGATTGGAACAATAACCAGGCAACAGTCCATCCATTTGTAATTTACTTAAAGAAAACAATAGCTTAAAACTTAAAAAATCATATTGCTGTATCAGAAAGTTTAAACACTCATACAGATACTGTTCATCTGTTCCAACAGCACTTAACAAATATGTAAAGAAGGAAATAAAAGATGCAGAAAAAGCAATTTACTGTTCCTATGGCACTGGTGTTCAGCACAAGAACTGAAACAAGCTTGTAAACACGTGTTTTCATGAGGAAGATGTTGGAGTTAGTGCCGAATGGCATTTCTTTGCTACTTCATATGACAGTAGGCCTTGTGATATAATTGAGGGCACTACTAAATATCTAGCATGAAAGCCAGTCTCCAGCCGGAACAAGATCAAATCACACCACCTCATAAGTTGTTTACTTGGGCACAGAATCATACTACCAACATTACATTTTAATTTTTTACTCTTAACCAGCACTAATAAGAGTGATATTTTGGAGGCAAGATATGAAAACTGAAAACCAATAACAGGCACATTAAAGCTTCATTGTTTCATACTGTCACAACTAATGTTTGACACAGGGGGGGGGGGGGAATAACTGAGAATCAGATAATAGAGAACTCAGAGTTTGGCTTAGCAAAACTAATATATTCTGCAATAGACGTAAGTATGGAGTTGGCTAGTGTTTGGTTTACAATGATGGAGGCTTCCTAACTTGAATGATCAACTGGAACATAATATTTAGTTTAGTAAAGGGGTTTAAGAATTTGGGTGCTCACCTGAAAATTATGTCGAATTGTGCTATGGCAAGGCAGCAGGCGTGGTCCAATTGTATCCTGCGGAGCCTGCAGGATCTGGGTGCAGTGCAGCCCAAGGGGCTAGGCCCCAAGCATTGTGAGCAGCAGAACAAGACGAACTGACAAGACAAGACGACAACAACCAGGAGCGGGCGTCACTCACTTGCTTATATAGCATCTTGAGCTCCTATCGTGGTGTCAGTATTGGCAGTGCGGACACTACCAAATATGGTGCGGAACTGCCTTGAAGTTGCACAATGCAAGGTGACCTTTCTTGCAGGATTGTTCTAAAAGCTTCTATCAGGAAGCTGACGTGACGGTAAAGTCCACAGGGACTTTCATGGGAAATGGCACTCCTTAGAACATTCTTTACACAACTTAGCAAAACTGCTGCATTTTACAATATAAAGAGATTTCCAAGCTAAATTCAAGTATCATAAAATGATTAATAAAATAATCCCAACAATAAAATAAGTTAAATTAAGCTCTTGCCATTGCTCGTGTGACAATACCATCAGCAATATCTGAAACTGTATTCATTTCAAAGTGAAAGAGAAAAAGTTTCTGTTTAACAATCTGTGAAGGTGTGATTTAGGCTTATAGATTGATTCCTGAGAGCGCTGAGCCTTGAAACGAACTTAAACACTTATGCATTATTGCTCCCATTCATTGTCAGCTACAGTTTGATCCCAGTTCGACTTGACAGTATGGCACACTGGATGTCCACCAGCCCCAGTGCTACATGACTGGTTAAATAATTTAATTTTAAATTAACCAGAAATGATGCCTTCATGATATTTGGCATGTGTGAAAAGAAAAACATAGAGTAAGAAGGTTGATTTGTTTTATAAATGCTGGATATCATACTTAAGTTTAAATTCTGAAATTGAAAGCCTTTTTTAAAATTAGGTATGTTTTGATAAAAGCTTGAAATGAGTAGAAGTCTTTTAAACACTAAAGTTCCATTCACATGATGAAATTCTCAAGGCCAGTTTCAGGGAGTATCCTCCCTATCTCCAGTTGCTGAGTCGACAAGCTCTCGTGTCTTGCCGGTTTCTCTCAGTGTGATATCAACTGTTTCTCTGCCAAAGAGACATCATCTACTTCTGGAATCTCAAAATTCATAAGCTCTCCTTTGTTTTTTGTAATAAAAATATCTTTCCATGTCTCCAGTTCAATCATCTTCTTGATCATGGCCATTTTATCAGTGTATTTAAATTTTAAGTTTCTCATATGCTCTTTCCTTCTAGTATCTAAATTTCTCTTTATCTTTCCGATGTATATTTTCTTACAATCTTGGTAATTCATTTGATCCATGATAATTTTGTTTTTGGTGTAACATGTTTCAAAGGATGATTTAATAAATTCCACATATTAACTTTTTATGGCACTAATTTGATATCCAATTCTTTGAAAATTTGTTTAAATTTCCAAAAATATTTTGGGTGAAATGTGAATTTACAGTGTTCTGTTGTGAATTTGTTCAATTTTTCTAAAGTGGTGATTTCTTTTTGTGCTATTTGCCTTTTATATTTAAGAAGTTTGGATTGAACTTTTTCATCTTTGCTATTTGTGTATAGTGTATATTCCTGTTCATATTCCATATCCATCAATGGGTATTAATTAGTCTGTGGATCAAACTATGAAAGATTGCATATTGATGTGGTGTTGGATTAAACTGATTCTGTTTGATGTAATTGTCTACGTGTATTGGTTTTCTATAAATTCCAGATTTTAATCCCGATTGACTCCACACGATTTTCAGATCCAAGAATGGTAAATATCCTTGTGCTTCTATATCAACTGTAAACTTAAAGGATGTTTCTTGTACATTCAACAATTTTACAAGTCTTCTACTAATTTCTTAGGAAGAATTGCAAAAATGTCATCCACATATCTATACCAACATCAGTACATATATGGGAAAGCTTGTGTTATTTGAATTTCAAAATTACTCGTAAATAAGTTTGCCAAAAATGACGACATAGTATTAGCCATAGTCAAGCCAGTGGTCTGTTGATAAAATTTTTCATTAAATGTGAAGCTATCCTATTCAATACATAATTTTACCAATTTGATATATTCATTAATATCTTCTATATTGATGTTTTTACGTAACCATCGTTTAATGAGTTTTGGTGAATTTTGTATTGAAATACTTGTATATAAAGATTTTTTATTAAATGATTTGATAACCTCTCCTGTTTTCAATGTCCAGTTCTTTAATGAGTTAACCAATAAAAGTTCCAAAGAAATTTTGATGTTCAGAGATTCAAATTTTTTAAAGTTATTGAACTCCTTAACTAACCATTTTGCCAACAGGTAAGTGGGTGAATCTGTATTGTTAATTATTGGTCATATACTATCATCATTTTTTTAGATTTTTGGTAAACCCTATAATTTAGGTATCATGGTATTCTTACTTAATACTAAGTTTTTGGCTTTATTTGGTGGTATGTTCCTTGGTTTGATAATCTCTTGGGCATTTTCTATGTATGTATTCAGTGGAGAGTTCTATAATAACATACATTCAGTTGAAGTAATTTTTCCACTGTATGATTCTACTTATCTTTTTTCATGATGGCAATCTTATTTTCTTTTTCTGCTTTAAGGTATCATACTGGTTTTTCATTTAAACTTTTTGTTATTTTTTATATATTGTGGATTTTTGTTTAAATGACATTTCTTCCAAGATTTGTAAACCTGTCCTTTTCTTTCTTATTTTTCAAACATTGAGAAGTGATGGACACATCTGCAATATAATCATCTATATAATTGAAATTAGTAACACAGGTTTTGAAACCATTACTTAAATTCAATTCTTCTTTACTAAAGGTTTGTGTTGATGTCAGTTACATTATTTCCTTATTTTTCCCCATATATTCTTATTCCATTGGAGTTTATAGTTCTTGAGTATTGGTCACATAATTTTATGATCTTTTTTAATTTTTGTATTTTATTCATCTTGCATTGATTAAACAAATTATACATATTCCGTTCAAAATGTAACCAAATGGTATATCCCAACTCTTCAAGTAACTTAAGGTTGCGGGTTCAAACCCAGCGGAGAGTGATGAATTTCTTCAGGCATAAAAGTCTTTAGCATGGTTCCTTTGGAAGAAAAGTAAAGCCAGTCGTCCTGCATCATAGATTTATGGCATGTAAAAGAACCTGAAGTCTGATAAAGAGGACTCTGAGCATAATTACCAGTCCTTCACACCTAATATAGAATGGGATGCTAAGGACTGTAGCAGTTAAAGAGTGTCCATAAATAAAACTTAGTTTAATTTAATATCTTTAACTAACTTCAAGTTTTGCAGTTGTTCCTAAAAAAAGTGGTAGAGGACTCCATGACATTTTTTAATTTATAAGAAAAATCTATGAAGTTTATAGTTGAAATATAAGCACAAAGATATTTACCATTCTTGGATTTGAAAATAATGCTGAGCCGATCAGGATTAAAATTTGGAATTAATAAAAAACCATCACATGTAGACGAAACCATGAATCCATCAAACAGAATCAGTTTAATCCAACACCACAGGAATATGCCATCTTTCATAGTTTGATCAACAGACTAATTACTATCCTGTTGATGAAAAAAGAATATGAAAAGGAATATACACATATACATGAAGTAGCAAATATGAACAGCTTCAATCCAAACTTCTTAGATAAACATAAAAGACAAAAACAACAAAAAGTCATTTTTAGAAAAATGGAAGAAATCCACAATGGAACACTGTAAATTCACATTCCACCCAAAATATTTTTGGAAATTTAAAACAATTTTCCAAGAATTGCATATTGAGTTAGTGCCATAAAATAAATATAATATTAGGAATTAACTAAACCATCCTTTGAAAGATGGAAAACGAAATCAGAAAGATGAAGAGTTGTTTAGATACTAGAGGGAAATACACTCATAAATCGGTCATAGCTCATCACTTTTGGGCTGAATATCGTAATACTGAACCAGGGATTAAATCGTTAAAACACGTTAAGAAACCGATTGAATTCCAGACATGGGAAAACATTTTCATTACAAAAAACAAAGGAGAGCTTATGAAGTAGATGACGTCATCCATTTGACAGAGAAAATAGTTGGTCTCACACCCGGCATGACACAAGAGTTGACTCAGCAACTGAATATGGGGAGGAACTATCTGTATTTGAACAGGTAGAGGAGGATGCTATTGCTGACATTGTTATTTAGTAACAGGCATAATGTTACTCTTAAGTAGTATTTTAATACATACATAGTTTTTGTGACAAAAGAGTGTATAGAAAAGTTAAGAAAAAAATCAAATACATGACAGTCAATTTTTCTTAGAAGTTGTTCAATTTGGTGAGGAATGACTCATATAAAACAGAAGTGGAAGCAAAGATTATGTATGCTGTATGCTGTGAAATGACAAAAGGGTTGCAAAAAAGCGTTCACCTGGAGTAACTTTGGCTGAACTAGGAAGAATATGAAGGAAGGATTAAGCTGAAACTTAGCAGAAGGATGTAATATTTGTGGGAAACCGCAGGACATTTACCACTGCCTAATTGAATAGGAAATGCTTTAAAGGTGGAGGAATAGTATTTGGAATGAGAAAGAGAATAACAAAAGATGTAATAGCAATTAAAATGTTAAGAGGAGAAGAAATTTGTAGGATGGGGGAATTCTTAGGAAACGTGGAGGATAAATGGGCAAGGAGTTCAAAGAAAGAGTTAGCAAGAGAGAGAAGACAATTATAATAATGATGGTAAGTAGTTGTAAAGGCTCTACTATACATACAACTAGGAAAGTATGAGGAATCTAATTTACAAAGTGTATTTATTGTTGTTATTATTAACTTCAATGTGCTTTATTTATCAAGAATGTAATTTGTGTAAAGAAGACAAAGAAAATAAATATCAGATATAAAAAAAAATCTGATGTGTTACACTCACATGACTTTCTCTACTCTTGTACAAACTATTTTTACAAACGCTTATTCTCCATCTACTTCATGTTAATCAAGATAAACATTTGCAGACTATCTTATTGCTAAGTTTCTTGTAGATGTAAGGGTAATATATATTTACAAGGGCAATATAGAAATACAGTAGCCTTTAAGCACATACATATCTCTTAATAGCTGGTTGCTAGGTGCAGCACCATTCTCTATGCCACAGATTAATACTCTTTGCATATCCAAGACAAAAAAATGAATAACAAATTCCCATTTGAGAAAATAGGTATTGAAAAATTTAAGGGAATAACAAGCAATATCTCGAAAATGGTTCACTCAACAAAAAAAAATGTATATGACATAAATTGTGTATTTTAACGCGATCTACATTTTTGTGTAGTAAAATTTGGTCTTATCTCTTATGGTTTACCAGTTTACCAAAAGTCGTTCACAATGAAGAATACTTTTGGAGACATTCCCAGAAAATTCAAGATATACATTTTATTTGTCATGAAAATATCTTAAACATATGATATTGTAATCAAAATCGTTAGAGCCATTTTTGAGAAAATTAAAATTTTCGAAAAATCTTCCATGTGAAGGGTAATCTGGGATGGGGGGGATTTTCTTGAAAACCTTCGCGTCGCATTTCTGGAAGATACTGAACCTAAATACCAAGTTTGGTGTTTATCCCGCTGTTCGTTTCTGAGTTATGCTGTTCACAGACAGACATGTTTCCAAAAATGCTTTTTATGGATTCAGGGGTCTCAAAACATATATTTCCGGTGAAATCTCGGTATCAAATTTTTGGGTGCAATACAATACTTCCCCTACATTCTATACGTAGTAGAGAAAGTAAAAATTGTTCATAATGAAGAGGACTTCTCAGGCTATTCCCAGAAGATTCAAGATGTACATTTACCATGAAATATCTTAAACTTATAGTATTTTATTAAAAATTGTTACATCCATTTTTGAGAACATTTTTCTCATGTGAAGGGTAGTTTATGATGGCTGGATGTTCTTGAAAATCTTGTTACATCCTTGGAAGATACTGAACTTACATACCATGCTTGGCATTTAACCAAGTTTTTGTTTTTGAGTTACACTGTTCACGTTTGATTTCAGGAAATCTCAAAACCTGTATTTTGGGTGAAGTCATGGAATTTTTGGATGGATTGCAATGCTTCCTCTACTTAGTATATGTAAGTAGTAAAGAAAGTAAAAAATATAAAGTGTTTGAAAATTCCAACCAATTTAAAAGGACTATCTTGGGAATGGCAAATGCTATTAAAAAATCTGATCTACTGCACTTAAGATGGTTTTCTTTACTCTTCTATAAACTGTTTTTACAAAAACTTATTCTTCTATCTAGTTCTTGTTAATCCCGATGAGCTTTTAATTCATATTTAACATTTTGTTGTAGTATACAGTAGACAAATTAATAGTCACATTTTTACTTTCTCTACTACGTATAGTAAGTAGGGGAAGTATTGCATTCTGCACAAAAATTTGATATCAAGATTTCACCAGAAATACATATTTTGAGGCTCCCTGAATAAAAAAAACACATTTTTTAGAAAAAGGTTCCATCTATGTGTGTCTTTGAACAGCATAACTCAAAAATGAAAAGTCAGATAAATACCAAACTTGGTATTTAGGTTCAGCATCTTTCAAAGATGCAACATGAAAATTTTCAATGAAAATCCCCCACCCCAGACTACCCTTTACATGGAACATTTTTCGAAAATTTTGATTTTCTCAAAAATGGCTCAACGATTTCGATTAAAATATTATATTTTTAAGATACTTTCATGGCAAATGAAATGTATATCTTGAATTTTCTGCGAATGTCCCCAAAAGTCATGTTCATTCTGAATGAATTTTGTATAACTGGTAAACTGTATGAGATAGACAAAATGTTTCTATACACAAAATGTAAATCTTGTTAAAACATACAATTTATTTCATATTCATGTTTTTTGTCAAGTGAACCATTTCGAAGATATTCCTTGTTATTTGTTTGAATTTTCCAATACTTATACTTTTTCTCAAATGGGAATTTTTTTTTAGTATCCTGGACATGCAAAGAGAATTGAATACTCCACATAGCCACCAGCTCTTATAGGATTTGATTACCACTTAAAGCCAAGCATATTTTCTTTGCACCTATAAGAAAATTAAACAATAGGATAGTTTCTACAAATTTTTATATCGATGAACATGAAGTAGATGGAGAATAAGCATTTTTAAAAATAGTTTGTATAAGAGTAGAGAAAGTCATGTGAGTATAACACATGAGATTTTTAAAGAGCATGTTACCTTATGATGGTTTTGAAATTCCATGTTCCTTCCATGACCACAAGAAGAAGTGAACATCTGCTACCCAGTTGAGAAAAGTATAAGTATTTGAAAATTCAAGCCAACAACAAGGGATATCTCAGAAATGGTTAACTCCAGAAAAAAATATATAACATAAATTGTATGCCTTAATGGAGTCTACATTTGTTATGCATAGCTTATGGTTTGCCAATTTTACAAAAATAATTCAGAATGAAGTGGACTTCATGGCTGTTCCCATAAAATGCAAGGTATTCGTTTCATTTGTCATAAAAATATGTTTAACATATAGTATTTAAAACAAAATCATTAAAGCCATTTTGAGAAAAACCAAACTTTTAGAACATTTTGTGAAAGTTAGTTTACAGTGGGTAATTTTCTTCAAAACCTTTGTGTCACATTTTTGGAAGATTCTGAACTTAAATATCAAGTTTGATATTTAATTGACTTTGTTTTTCTGTTTTTGTGTGACAAGATCTATATTTTTTTGTACTCAGATTTTGTGTAAGTCTCACATTTTATTGTTTGTGCAAATATCTTAAACATATTGGTACTTAATAAAAATTAAGACAACTTTTGAGAAGTAGAAATACAAAAAAGGAACAAATGTTCATGTAATGGGCAGTTTGGTATGGGGATTATCTTGAAACCTTTGCACAGTATATTTGGAAGCTGCTAAACTTAAACAACGAATTCATATTATTTAAATTTTTCTTTTTGAGTTGTGTTGTAATCATATACACACGTACAAAATGTATTTTTTTGAATTTAGCAAGCCTCAAATGGATGGAATGCAATACTTTCTCTACTTACTACAGGTAAGTAGTAGAGAAGGTAACAAGCTTTCATAAAAATAGTTTATAGAAGACATACTAAAGTAAATGATGATGGATAAAGAAATTCATGTGAATGTAACACAAGTTGTTTAAACATTTGACTATCACTTCAGTCTCTGATATTCCTCCTGTACCTACAACAAAATGAGTAATGAAACTATTTCTGTAAACGTTTATGTCAATCCATATGAGGTAGATCATAATGGTTTTAGAAGACCTCTGAGAATGACCAATGACTGCTGAGTGGTGATGGAGCAGTAAGAGACACACAACACAACTATATACAGTAGTCTTGTCTCATGACCATACACTTGGCTTCCTATTGTTCTGCCATTCATGATGTGTTTGTTTATCCACAGACTTACCACCATCAGATGCAGCAACAATTGTGAAATGGATGCCAAAATAAAACTCAGAGAAGAGGATCCTCTATTAGATTTTTTTTACCAAGAATGATACAATGGAAACAAACAGTGATTCTGTGCTTCTGGAGATGATTGTGATGTGGCAATCAAAACAAATTAAATCAGAGATACCTTTTCCAGACTTTTATTCAGAGAAAGAGAGGAATGTTTTACCAAACATCTTGTAAAACGCATTGTGTCTGAAATAGTAAATGCAGCAACAACTGTGAGATAGATATAAAAACAGAAGTTGGTACAGAATGAGAGAGAGTTTCTTCCACAGGATGTTTTAATGAAGGTTAAGAAATACAAGTGATCATAAAATGGATAACAAAATCGAAATAAAAGATGAACCTTGGTGGCTGGAAACTTCAGCTGTTTGTGATGATGTTAAGGTAAGTTTTATAGAAATATGCTGCAGTTACAATTTAATCTACATTGATATAAGTGTCTGTGAATGTGTACAGTGTTTATAAGGTGATGTATTTAAAGTAATGGTAGTGTTAGTTGTAAATTATGAAATGCTTGAGGGAAATATTGTTGACAATCTTACCAAGAATACTTTGTGATATTGTAGCATCTGATGTTCAGCTACACTTTCCTCCAACTATAAAAAAGAAATGAAATGCATGAATACTTAGGGAAAGAATGGACATTGTCAGTTTTACAGTTTACTTAACCAAACTCTCTTTTCTATAAATGGAATGGCATATAGGAGTGTAAACAGCAGGGGAAGTGAACGGCTGTGTTTGTTATAAGCTCTGGAAGTGAGAGGAGGAGTGCTATAAGCAGCTATGGAAGTGGATTTGGCAATGTATAAGGCAAAGATCAGATTGTCTGTGCAGGCAAAATTTAAAAAATGGCACCCTGGAGGTTGTATGGTGACAAGCTATTCAATAGTAATGAGTGTTGTTATGATAATATTATTGATAGTGGAACTAAACCTGGAACATGGAGATATCCAGACATTGTTGGAAAATCTCACAGACAAAATTGGAATGGAGCAACGGATACAAGATAGTTTGAAAAAAGTGGCCAGGGAAATAAAAGAGGACATGAGAGAAGAAATCAAAGGAATAAGCAGAGAGGAGGGATTAGACCAGAAGAGTAGGAAGGAACACTGGAAAAAGACCAATTGTGGTCCAATTCACAACATCACTATTAATTTACAACATCCTAGGGAAAGCAAAGATGTAGAAAGGTTCCAATATTTTTATTAATAAGTATCTGATGCCAATTCAAAGGGAGATAAATTGAAATTTAATATGGAAAATAATGGTAAGCGATCCTACATTAGGAATTTACAATTCTGGGTAGAAGGAGCAAGTACAACTATTGGAGAGAAAAAGGACATATGGAGCAGGGAGCACATGAGGAAGGAAATGACTTTGTAATACCGGCAGGAAACTCAATCATGGGTATTTGCAGTTCAGACATGTCATCCGTGACTAGGCAGTCTGGAACCTAGATGTTGCATCAAATACTGTCATGGAGGATGGAGAGGAAGGAGGAGTGAGAATGTCAGTTGGATCGACAGAAACTGTTACCAAGACACGCAGTAATGATGTAAGAACACATGAAAAAAGAATTGTGTCCCCCAAAAAGGCAGAGCTAGAAGAATCTTAAAAATTAGCTGAAAAGGGAAGAAGGCGTAGTTGCACAGTAGTGGGGAGAGTGTGAGAGAGGGAGAAGAGACTTCTGATAGTGCTCTGTCCTCAGAACATGACAGTATTTTGGTAGAAGAAGAAGACACTTGTCAGGTAGCAGAAAACATATTCACCTCCGCAAGGAAGAACTGTGCTTTGGCTCATCATTGTACAAATGTATTGGGTCTCAAATGAGGTTCAAATTTCCGCTAAATTGTCTGAGATTTGATGATAAGTCAGAAAGAAAAGGGAAATAAGTTTTGACTTATTCATAAGTTCTGGACAGCTTTTATAACTAGTTGGCACCCAAGTTATTTCTCTCATATAGTTGAACAATTGACAAGAGGTTTTAGGATTTCATGACAGATGCCCTTTTATGTTTATATTGCCTCAAAAGCTGTTAGATATGGCATTAAAATAATCACTATGTGTGATGCCGGAACATATTGTTCCATATGTAGGGAAGGAGGATAGAAACAAACAAAAGTTTGTCAACATACTATGCGAGAGCTCTGCAACAATTTGTGGTACAGTAGAAACATCACTTGTGACAATTGGTTCATAATGGTACATTTGGCAGATATGATGCTGAAAGAGAATTCAACAGCTGTTGGTAGGATGAGGAAAAATAAGATGGAAATTCCACCAAGTTTCCCAACTGATATAAGGAAGAAAGTATGAGCGTGGTCTGAAAAATTTCCAACCTCAACATGAAGATGGCAGCATTTGTAAATAAAAGCTAGTGAATTTTGTTGTTCATCTGTTGACAGTTACTCACCAAAGTTTCAGCCATTTTGGACACTCAGTTGTTATATAACAGTCGTTTGAGTGAGGTGATGTGAGTGTTTTTATGAAAATGGACAAAATCGAGTATCGAGCTGTCATTAAATATTTGTTTTTGAAAGGCAATATGCCTATGCAAATCAAAGATGAGTTGGATTCTGTGTATGGGGACTCTGTACCATCATTTACCTCAGTGAAATTTTGGGCTGCTGAATTTAAATGTGGCTGTAAGAGCTTGGGAGACGAACGTTCGGGATGTCCAAAAATTGCAATTACCGATGAAAACATCAACAAAGTTCACCAAATGGTACTAGACGATCGCCGAATTAAAGTGAAAGATAGCAGAGGCTATGAACATGTCAAAAGAATGTGTTTGTCACATATTAAATCAACATTTACACATGAGAAAGCTGTCTGCGCGTTGGGTGCCGCGTTTGCTCACGTTTGACCAAAAATGTGTTCGAATGAACATTTCCAACGCTCTGTTGGCACAGTTTAGGTAAAATAAATCCGAGTTTTGGCGCCGATTAATTACTGTAGATGAAACTTAGATACATCATTATATGCCCAAAACAAAAATACAGTCCAAACAGTGGACTGCAAAGTGGGAACTGGCTCCAAAAAAAGCAAAAACTGTTTTTTCGGCTAGGAAAGTGATGGCGACTGTTTTTTGGGATATTCATGGAGTTATTTTAATCGATTATCTTCAAAAACGAAAAACCATTACAGGAGGGTACTACGCATCATTACTTGACAAGCTGAAGGCAGAACTTGCAGAAAAACGGCCACATTTGCAGAAAAAGAAAATCCTGTTACACCAAGACAACGCACCGTCTCACACCTCAGCAGTTGCAATGGCAAAAATCCACGAATTACGGTTTGAACTGCTTGACCATCCACCTTATTCACCAGATCTAGCCCCAAGCGACTTCTTTTTGTTCCCTCATCTGAAAATTGCGCTCGGAGGGCAGAGATTTTCGTCAAATGAAGAGGCAATCACCTTCGTGAACAATTATTTTGCAGAGAAAAACGCTGAGTACTATTTGGATGGGTTACAGAAATGGGAGCATCGCTGGGAGAAGTGTGTAGAGTTACAAGGAGACTATGTTGAAAAATAAATAAAAAAAAAAAAATGTCTGAAAAAATGTCTTGTATCTTTATTAGGTCAGAAACTTTTCAGACCACCCTCGTACATTTTCACAATTTGTTGTTCATCACAATAAAGCACTTCTGTTCTTTGCTCCTAAAAGGGGAAATCTTTAGTATAGTTGCCTATAATACATAGATGTGAATCAGACCACAAAAAATTACAGATTATAGAATTTTATAATAGTGCAAAAGTAAGTGTAAATCTGTTTGATAAAATGGTACATTACTTGAGGATTCAAATTTGGGACACACTTGCTTCATTTACTCTGTTATATAAGGAACATGTTTCAGAAGCCTTCACTTCCATCTTCAGCTGTAGGTCAACTGGCATTGCTAGTATCTTCATATTAGTTACTGGTTGGCTATCGATGGCTTGATTTCAAAGGTTCAAAGGGTGTTTATGTTTATGGATGACAATTTTCTCCCACATAACACACTCTAGGAGACGGTTTACTTCTTTTAACAATTCTGAGTTTGTATCTCTTCTTTGCCTGAAAATGTGCATGTATTTTTCTAATGAGTAGGGGACTGTTTTCTCAGTATAGAAGTAACTATGTTTGATTTACTAGAAAGCAGAAAATGATAAAACTCAATGTGAAAGCATATTAGATGAAATAGCTACATCTGAACACAAACACACAGGAAACAGACAACCGTTAAAATCCTTAAATAGGAAACCAGTAGTGTACACAACGGTAGATAAGGGTAACAAAACAGTGATAATGTATAAAGTGGATTACATAGATAGAACAGAATACATACTAAGCAAAAATGAATATATACAGATCAACAATAACCCTCTTAAGCATGCCTGCAACATACTAAACTCAACTCTGAAAGACATTAACGTCATTACAAAGAAAATCTCAAGCTTAAAGTAGACAACCCAATTTTACCTAAAATATAGCAACAACAACAGTTTGAGACCAATAGTGAACAACATTGGTGCTCCCACCTACTAATTGCCAAATGCCTTGCTCACTGCTTCAATTCCTTCTCTATATTTGACAGTCTGATCGTAATTCATACAAATTAATAGACTACCTTTAAACACATCACAGCAAGTCCAACTGATGCTATGGTTTCCTTTGATGTCGCCTTATAAGGGCCGATCAACAAAGACTTAGACTAATTTTCTTTTTTCGCAGATTTGATTCCTCCATTTCAAAGTTTACATGATCTTTTTCAAAGTGATCCGCTTCTGCTTCAAACACGGCGGAGGGCAATAGATTTTTTGAGGTGTAAAAATCCTTAGCATGGCTCCCTTTGGAAGGGAAGTAAAGCCAGTGGTCCTGTGTAGTAGATTTATGGCATTTATAAGAACCTCAAGCGGATAAAGAGGCCTCTGAGCAAAATTACTGGTCTTTCACACCCAATATAGAATGGGATGCTAAGGACCTCATTAGTTAAAGAGCGTTCATAAATAAAACTCAATTTAATTTAATTTTTCCTTCCTACTTCAATGCACTTTTTGCAGCGTCTCTGCCAGTCCTTGAACACTTGGTGCAGGCCATTCTTTGTGAGGTCCTTGAGAATCGCCTCACTTTCCTTGAGGACACTTCAGAGTTCTCAAATCGAATGTCCTCGAGCTTTGTCTTTAATGACAGGAATAAAAGGAAATCATAGGGTGCAAGATCGGGGCTATAAGGTGGATGTGGTATACAGGTTATGTTGAATTTAGCCAGAAACTGCATGACTTCATTTGCTATGCGAGGTGTACGTTGTCATGGTGAAGTCACCATTGATTCCAATAAAGTTCTGGCCATTTCCTTGCAGCGTCCACAGTTTAGCCAATACTGATTTGTAATATGCCGCCAAAACACCAAGCTCACCTTACTTAACACAGAGAACTTGGTCTTCTGTGAACTCCAATCACTGTTGCAGGAGGTAGTGCATCTTCACCATATGCTTGCTGCAGCTTTTTGTAAGTTTCAGAGGATGAATGGTGTAAACGCGAACAGAATTTTATTGCGCTGTACTGCTCTTGTCTCATGACCTCCATTTTGTGGTTTATGAAATGTAAGCTATAAACCTACCAATACTGCTGCTCCCCAAGGCTGGTTCACAACCAACGAGAACGAGAAAGCTGAAATACATGTATTCAAATGGGAATGTTCACAACCGACAGGAAGCCTTCCCGGGCCCGGAACGGGAAAGAAGAGTTGCCCAACTTTTAACTTTCTCGTTCCCGGGCATGGGATATTAGATCCCTATTGTGCATATTAGACTCTTCACTTTAGAGGTGGATTTAGACAGCCATGACATGAAACAGCCACTAGTGCTCTCTATAGTTGCAAGCTGGAAACATGAAAGTGGAAGGAATTAGTAGTAAATGTGCTTCCGGTGCTTCCTAACCTCATCCTGCCTCATCTCGACACCCACAAATTTAATCAGCATTGGTTCCTCTGGTGAAGGGATCATTTGTAGTTTGTTTATATGCAACTCAAAATGGCTGTTACATAAGAAACAATGGCAAAAGCTATAAAGAACAGCTAAAACCGGTGGAAATGAAAAAAGAACAATAAACAATTTTAATGTATGCCATTAAATAAAGGAATGAAAGCTTGGCATAAGTAGAGGGATCGAAAATGTAAGGGATATACATTTAGATAATGTTTACTCTATCAAATTTTGACGTTAGCTTAGCTAAATTGGAAGTAGGTGAAAAAATGTCATTGGTCAGTTAAAAACAAATGAAATTGCAATGTGCAAAATCGACTTTCACTTTGTGACCAATCTGCATCCCCGTTCTCGTTACCGGGCTGTTGAGAACCAATATCTTGCATGGTGCATTGCTTCCTGTTCTCGTTTCCGTTCTGGTTGCCGTTCTCGGGCGGTTGTGAACCAGCCTTAAACATAAAACCCCACATTTTACAAATATTCATGGTACAGGCAGGAAAGAACCAGTCTCAACTTTGTTGATCAGCCGTCATATTGCCTAATATGCCAATGTGCAAACTCCTCAGAAAATGGCTACAATCTAATGATATACCCTCTGAAGCAATAGAAGAGTATACCAAACTCAACCAACTTTACATTGGTCAGAACTATTTCAGCTTTATAGGCACAATTTACCAACAAAGGTCTGGTATAGCTATGGGCAATGCACTCTCTCCCTTCCTTGCAGATATGTTTACAAGCCATTTAGAAATACATGTAAACAAAGCGTTCTGCTACATCTTTAAATTATGGTTTCATTATGTAGATGATATTATTGCAATAGTACATAAAAATTGTACAAGATGCTGTAAAACCATTAACTTCACTGTAGAAGCAGAGAAACATGGCTATCTGCCTTTTCTGAATATAAAAACTGAGAAATGAAGACATACTTTCCTTTTTGATACACAGAAAACTGATTTGCACAGATAACCACTTCAGGTGTAATAGATTTTACCCAAAGTGAAATATTTAATAATTAAGAACACAAATTGGTCAACTTTACTTTAAGCAAAGGAGAATACAACAAGAAATACCAGTAGTCATCAGAACAGCACTTGTTAATGAATTTAACTCACACTGGGTAGAAAGATAAACAGATTCAGAAGAAACAAGGAAATCAAGATTACCATTACCCACCTTTGGAAAACAGGAAGAAAGTTAAAAAGTTCACATTTTACCCACTTTTATGCAACAGGTCCCTAAAGGAACCTCCCAAAATAAATACAACTTGAAAGATTTATTAAGAGCACCTCTCAAACATCAGGTACCAAAACCCTCCAAAGCTGGAATTTACAGGATAAACTGCCTGGAATGCAATGAAATATACAAAGGGAGAACCAAGCAAAACATACATCTGCACTAAAAACACATGCAGGAACATAAAATATAAACAGACAAATCAGCAGGTGCAGCACACTTTTGGGATACCAACCACAAAATAGATGCAAGCTCTGAATTGTTAAAAGAAGTAAACCGTCTTCTAGAACTTGCAATATGAGAGGACATCTTCATCCATAAACATAAACACTGTGTTATGAACTTTGAAGTTATGCCATCTACCAGCGCTGCCATTCAGTCTACAACTGAGGATGGAAGTCTGAAACTTGTCCTCTATAATATGGAAGTTAAGAAAGTGTGTCTCAAATTCAACTCCTAATGCTCAAGTTATCAACCTGGGCTTCACTGTTAGAAAGTTTTTAAACTGTTTAAAATAGTACATGCATACTCTGGAATACACATGCTGGCCACTTAGCATTATTCATAACATTTTGGACCAGGCAGCAGTAAATGTTTCATTCTTTTTTCTAGTAAAATCACAGCAGAAGATAAAAAGAAAATATTACTAACAAATCCTGGATTTCAACTTATTTCACCACATACATATGCAACAATGTCTACAGAATAATTTGCCATGGGAGCTGTCTGAAAATATAACATCACTTCTGGGAACCAAGAGAACAAAGGTCTCCCAAGATGAATAACACAGACATGCAAGATGCTAATTGTGCTGTAAAGATAAAGACAAAAGAGTGAAAATAGCTTGTATAAAATATGGTAGACCTGATGTAATGTCCATAGAAATAAATTTGCATATCTTGTTTCTTTTAAAGCACAATATTCAAATGATTGTTATTAAATTACTCTAAAGGGGTTCTATGTTAATAAGAATGTTAATGCTAACAATGGACCAATTCCCACTGTTAAAGTTTTGAATTATTGCCAGTAATTATAAAATAAAACATTGGGGTGATGAGTCATCCCTGTTATCTTGAATGCTGTACTCTTCATGTTTTTAACGGAGGTTTATTAATTTGGTTACAATCTGTAGGATACAACCAGTCAACTCTAAAGATACTTGTTTACAAGCCCTGTACATGTCCACAACCAGGTTATTGCTGTAGAAGTAGCCAGCTATTCCCTGCAGGTTTAATAATCTGTAGGATACAATCAGTCAACTCTAAGATACTTGTTTACAAGCCCAGTACATGTCAACAACCAGGTTATTGCTGTAGAAGTAGCCAGCTATTCCCTGCAGGTTTAATAATCTGTAGGATACAATCAGTCAACTCTAAGATACTTGTTTACAAGTCCAGTACATGTCCACAACCAGGTTATTGCTGTAGAAGTAGCCAGCTATTCCCTGCAGGTTTAATAATCTGTAGGATACAATCTATCAACTCTAAGATACTTGTTTACAAGCCCAGTACATGTCAACAACCAGGTTATTGCTGTAGAAGTAGCCAGCTATTCCCTACAGGTTTAATAATCTGTAGGATACAATCAGTCAACTGTAAGATACTTGTTTATAAGCCCAGTACATGTCAACAACCAGGTTATTGCTGTAGAAGTAGCCAGCTATTCCCTACAGTTTTGGTAATCTGGTTACAATCTGTAGGATACAATCAGTCAACTCTAAGATACTTGTTTACAAGCCCAGTACATGTCAACAACCAGGTTATTGCTGTAGAAGTAGCCAGCTATTCCCTACAGGTTTAATAATCTGTAGGATACAATCAGTCAACTGTAAGATACTTGTTTACAAACCCAGTACATGTCAACAACCAGGTTATTGCTGTAGAAGTAGCCAGCTATTCCCTACAGGTTTAATAATCTGTAGGATACAATCAGTCAACTCTAAGATACTTGTTTACAAGCCCAGTACATGTCAACAACCAGGTTATTGCTGTAGAAGTAGCCAGCTATTCCCTACAGGTTTAATAATCTGTAGGATACAATCAGTCAACTGTAAGATACTTGTTTACAAACCCAGTACATGTCAACAACCAGGTTATTGCTGTAGAAGTAGCCAGCTATTCCCTACAGTTTTGGTAATCTGGTTACAATCTGTAGGATACAATCAGTCAACTCTAAGATACTTGTTTACATGTCGAGTACATGTCAACAACCAGATTATTGCTGTAGAAGTAGCCAGCTATTCCCTGCACCTGTGTTCCTACATATCTCAGACACTTTACTTTCTCTACAACATACGTATGGTTAGTAGGGGAAGTAATGTGTTCTACCCAAAATTTAAATTTTGATATTTCATAAGAACCCCATGTTTTGAGTTGCACTAAAGCCAAAAGAGTACTTTTAGGAAAGAAAAGGTCTGTGTGCACATTCATGCATATCTTGAGAGGGAGTTACAGAGAATACAATAACTAAAAAAAAAAGTTGGATAGGTACCAAACTCCAAATTTAAGTGCAGCATCTTCCATGTTTACAACAAGAGGATATTCAGGAAAATTCTTTACTCTAAACTACTCCTTACATGTAAAATTATTAACCTTCATTATTTAAAAAAACAGCTGTATCTTGATACCAACTTTTCAATCTGAATCTACCTCACAATATGCATAACATACTACCATGACAAGTAGTATATATGTATGTGTTCGACTTTTTGGGAACGGTGTATAAAGGCCTTTGCTTGATTGGATTTTATATAATTATGTCTGAGAAACCTTAAGCACAGATAGAAATGTAATTGCAGTAAAAATACAGAACTCATCCAAATACACAATTTGTTAAATTGTGTTCATACCCTTAGCTGTTTCCAAAATATTCCATGTGTAAGTTTAATGCTTTCCAAATGTCATTTAATGGACATGCTTGAAAGTTTGCAATTCTTGTTTCTCTCCCTTCCTTTTGTTTCCATTGCAAGAGTTTGTTAATGAGAATAAAATTGTGATGCTGTTTCCACATGAAACTAAACCACTTTGTTTAATTTGGAATTATTCTTGGGAAAAGACATACTGTGACATAATGTGGATAGAAGAATAAGACCCCATTCACAGTCAGCCATAACACAAAATTGGCAGAGCTGGATCAGTAAATTACATGTGAAAATCTGTTAGTGTTCCTCAAGTTTCAAATTTAATAACATAATCAGCAGTATCTGATATAGCAATTCATCCATTCTTTATAAACAAACAGGACATAAAAAGTGTTGAACAAAGAAAACAGATTAATATCTATGGTGGCATGACCGAGTGGAAGAGCACCATAATTGCACAGTGATGGCACAAAATCTCACATCGTTCATATAAGTGGCAATGCTTCAAGAAAGAAGTGCTGAATTCTTCCTCTATGCATACAACACAAGCATTAAGTTTGGAGTTTGCAATCTCTTGCATTTTGTTGCACCTTACATGACTATGAGAATGCTTCTATTAAATAACATGCAGGAAAATCTTCCATCTGCGCCTACTTTCATTTTGAATTGGCATTAACTCTGTATATGAAAACTAGTACATGTGAATTGGTCATTGGTAGAACTCCCGGAATGTATCACATGTTTTCCTTAACACTGGACAATTGAATCTTAGATTTTGATTTACCTTTAGTAAACATTCCTTTTGCCAGTTCTGTGTTCATTAAAGCAAGCTATTTATTCAGATCTAAATACTTTTGCAGTGCTATGTGTTCTTTCTCCCCGTTAAATGATGTAATGTTAAATCTTTGTTTCTCCGTAACTCCTAATGTCATATACCACTTTAAAAATAAACCAAACCCGGTACTTCAAAGTTAACTATGCTATGCAGTACATTTAACTAATGCTATATAGTTGATCATGTGAATTTATGTTTGCATTATTCTGTTGCAGGATGAAGACTTCAGTCCAGTAAAATCACCAAGGTAAGACTTGACTCTTGGTTAATGTTTCAATAAGAAACCTTGTGACTCTTGTGTTACATTTTCCTTCTGGTGCTCCTTTATATATACTAATATTATAAAGCTAGAAAAATTGTATGTTGATGTGTGTATGTAGAGTAATTTCAAAAACTACTCAACCACTTATGATAGTACTTTATTCTTGAAAAGCCATATTCTTTCTGAAGGACTTGGGCAATAAAAGCACCTTTTAATTTCAATTCATAAATTACTGGAAGACTAAAAGGGATTTGCAAGAGTTTCATTCAGAATGCCATGGAGTAGAAAATAAGCATTTCACAGAGAATACATGTGGAAACAAAAGCCAGTTAAATGTTATTCCAAACAGTATATATAGTTGGCTATGATGTACACTGTTGGACAAAAAAAATGAGCCACGTATTGAACACAAATATTTTCTAAGTCCTACATGACACAGCATTTTTGCTTACAACATATGCAGTGCAGTTGTATAGCTGCTGGAGAAAGTTGCTGTACAGCACTATTAAACAAGTTATCCTCCATGTGTCTTCTCTGTAGTGCTGTGGCAAAGTGTAGGGTTCTGTTGTGGTCAAGACCACAGGTTCGCTTCTCGCATGAAGCAAACACTTCTTTTCTTTCTTCTTTTAATGATGTTTACTCAACACATAGTGATTACTTATTTTCATTATACTGCATTTCATACACAGCATTCGGTAAAGTTCATAATAGAATAGTTATTACAATGAAAAAAAATCTGATGTGCTACACTCACATGACTTTCTCTACTCTTGTACAAACTATTTTTACAAACGCTTATTCTCCATATGCTTCATGTTAATCGAGATAAACATTTGCAGACTCTATCTTAGTGCTAATTTTCTTGTAGATGTAAGGGGAATATATATTTACAAGGGCAATATAGAAAAACAGTAGCCTTTAAGCACATACATATCTCTTAATAGCTGGTTGCTAGGTGCAGCACCATTCCCTTTGCCACAGATTATAACTCTTTGCATATCCAAGACAAAAAAATGAATAACGAATTCCCATTTTAGAAAATAAGTATTGAAAAATTTAAGGGAATAATAAGCAATATCTCGAAAATGGTTCACTCAACAAAAAAATGTATATGGAATAAATTGTGTGTTTTAACGCGATCTACATTTTTTGTGTAGTAAAATTTTGTCCATCTCTTATGGTTTACCAGTTATGCAAAAGTCGTTCACAATGAAGAATACTTTTGGAGACATTCCCAGAAAATTCAAGATATACATTTTATTTGTCATAAAAATATCTTAAACATATGATACTTTAATCAAAATCGTTAGAGGCATTTTTGAGAAAATTAAAATTTTCGAAAAATGTTCCATGTAAAGGGTACTCTGGGGTGGGGGGATTTTCTTGAAAACCGTCGTGTCACATCTCTGGAAGATACTGAACCTAAATACCAAGTTTGGTTTTATCCGACTGTTCATTTCTGAGTTATGCTGTTCACAGACAGACACGCAGACACACAGACACACGCACGGACATGTTTCCAAAAATGTTTTTTTTGGATTCAGGGGATCTCAAGACATGTATTTCCGGTGAAATCTCGGTATCGAATTTTTGGGTGGAATACAATACTTCCCCTACTTACTATACGTAGTAGAGAAAGTAATACATGGCTTCACAATTTAATCACAGTCGCATATCTGTATCTTGTTGGATATCAAGCAACGGTCTACGTGTGTTGTGGTAGCTGGATGATACACTGAACAGTGTGCAATACACAGTAATACTTGAGAATAGGTTGATTTTCTCTGTGAGGATAAGATATCCTGTTGGAAGTGTTGAATTCGTATGTGAAAATTATCCTGTCCACATATGTCAAAAGGTTTCATATGAGTTCTCAGAGAGAAGTGACAGACTGGCCTCCCTGTTCACCAGATTTGAACCCTATTGAAAATGTGTGGGCTGAGATAAACAGGGAGCTATGCTCAAATTTCCCTGCAAATGTGCGAAGGGCAAAAGATGGTTTCTGGGCACTAATTCAAGAAGCATGGGAAGTTGTAGCTTCTCGTCCATGTTACTACAGGTATTTGATTTCATCTATAACTCGAAAATTATAGATGTTATAAGTGTTCTTATACTCAGTATTAATTTTGTTTGTTTACTTTTTGTGTGTTTAGATTTAAAAGATAATAATTTATATTCATTTATTTCTTTAGTTGTTTAAAACAAGTAGTTTAGTAGAATTATGTTTTTGTATGCATAGATGTGTTTAAAACTTAGTATGATAGTTACATTAATGCAATATTATGTTCTACACATCCAGTATAAGATTAAGAACATGAAGAATAAGAATAACTAATGTGAGATTTGAACCAAGGAGCTTATGAGTGCGAGCAGTGCCTTCTTTACCTCTCAGCCAACAAAACATTGTTCCAAGATCTGTTTTCAGTAACTTATAAGCGTCACCACCAAGAAACACTGTTATAAGGTGACCATTGCCCTCACAAGTATAGCGTTCAGTTCCTGCAAGTGTGCTGTGAACTCAACTGTTACGAAGGTTCATGAAGCCCTCCAATCCTCACGTGGAATCTGGGAATGACTCATTTTTTGTCCATTGGTGTACCACTTAATAGAAGAGAAGACAGAGAATAAAAAGCAATAATCAATGCTCTTTATAACAGTACAAATTGTATGTTATATTCTTTCTGTAATTGCCGTATATGAAATCCTATAAATGCTTGTGTTAGGAAGCAGTGTCAACACTTCTGAATAAGCTTTATTCTATTTCTGTAGATGCATACACTGAAGTTTCTGATTGCCCAAACCTAATAATCCTATGCAAGTTAGGTTTTTTAATTTTATGCTGTTATCAACTTCATTACCAATGTATACTGAATGTATATGTATAGAGGGAGAAAGTTATGTCCAGTGAAACATCTAAAATGACTCAACCAATACCTATATGTTGACAAATAAGAATACTGATTAGCATGTAACAAACTTTATTTATTATGTGAAATGAGCTACAAGCCTTGCTTTGCAGCTCTGACTTACAAATTGCTTGTAAATTACTCACATTTATTTTCTACCATCTTTTTATATTCCCCTGTTGCTTTCGAGACACATTAATGCAATGTTGCAAATTTACCCAATGTGAATATTAAAAGATGACTTCCATCTTGTGTTAACAAAGGATTAAATCTTGAAAAAACACATAAAAATGAAGACAGATTTGCAAAGGACAAACAACAAACCAATATCTTGAAGGAAAATAAATTGTTGGAACTTATTCAGAGGGAGCCAAGTACATCTATAATTTCATTAACAACTTTGAATAAAAATAAATGAGATGAATTTTGCTTTTGGCACAATTTATTATTACATGGGTAGCTGAGAGGACATGTGAACAGGTGGTCTACAGTTTAAATCTCACATGACTGTCCTTCTGATTGGGGTTTCTTCCAGGTTTTCCTCAGTCTCATAACTGGCAAATGCCAGGGAGGTATCCTAAACTTAGACCTGGAACGTTTTCTTTCCATTTATAATTTCATATGTGTCATCTTCCACTGCCTGTGGTGCCATATACAGTAAAACTGGGTGTTAAACACTGTTTAAAAAAGAGCAGAACTTATTTCAGTAAAATGATCAGTATGATTCATTGTTGGTCAATATTTATTTGTAAGTGAGCTGCCATCTTCTAGCTTGAGTCATGTCATGAGGTGTTGTAAACTGTGGCTGCTAAAATGAAGCTGTAGGTCTCTAATAGGGCTAGGGCTTACTGGTAGGAGGGGCTGGTTTACTGAAAGGAAGAAGGTTGAACAAATCTTGAGACAGTGGGTTCAGGAATTGCTGGTTTTAAGCTGTGGCTCACTATAATTAATACCAACCAAAGTCTACCTGTTTGAATTTTAAATTCTTGTAACATGGTTGTAATCTGACTTCTATTTGTCCAATGTAGAACTTTTCACAAACCATACTGCAGATTTTGTAGAAACCTGACTGTTTGTTGGGAGGTTCTCTGTCTTTATGACTAGCTGTCATGTAACTTTAAAATCGTTTTTGGTGTCAATTTTAAGTTGCGGTCTTTTGAATATTTCCACCAATTTCTGAATGGATAATATGAGAGTTCTATGTAGGTGTCTGTTTCTTTTCCCCTATTGAGTGTAATGATTTCTTTTAACCTTTCTGTTTCTTTGATTCCTTATGGTAAGTGAAGGAGGTATAGCTTTCCACAGAAAATATGCAGTTGAAATTTCATCAGAATACATCTTCTGAGGTCCTCTGAATAATAAAATGTGTTAATAGGTGTGTGCTGATATATCAATGAGACAGTGAGAACAGTGTATTGAAACCAAAATATTGGTTGATTACCAAATCATTTTTGGTTCAGCAGGAATCAAAGTAAAGGTTTTCAGGAAAATTACCACCGTGAACTACCCTTTACATGAAAAGATTTTCAGTATTCTCTTTTTCTCAAAAATGGCTCTTAGCAGATTTGATTAAAATACCTTATGTTTAAGCTAGTTGTCTAACAAATCAAACATATAGTTTTAGTTTTCTGCAAATAGTCTGTTAAGTCCCGCTCATTCCAAATGTGTTTTGTATAATTTAAACCATTAAAGCATAAGAGATGAATAAAACGCTATTAAACAAACAATGTAGACCTCATTAGAACACACAGTTTTGTGAAAAGGAAGCTTCTAGTGTTAATAACCATATCAGATATTTGGTGTTAGGAGTTTGAATCCTTCTATACTACATATTAGAAGTGGTAAGTCATCATATGTTGTCTGTCATGATATAATCAAACAAGTTAATTTCAAAAGCAGCATATAAACATTTGACTATCACTTCAGTCTCCTGTATTCCTCTTGTATCTACAAAGAACTGTGTAAAGAAAGCATTTTTGTATACATTTATCTCAATTAACATGAAGTAGATCAAAGAACATGCTTTTGTAAGAGTAGTTTTAAAAGAGAGTATACAGAAAGTTATATGAATGTAACATTTGCTATTTCTCTGTGTTCTTGATCATATTCTGTTTTGTTCATTGTATTGTTTACAATATGTATGTAAGTCTGTTGATCACTGCATGTTTATTGGGTTGTGGTTGTGCTCAACGTAGTTGTCTGTGTTTTCTGAATATGCTAAACTCTTAAGGCTGGTTCACAACCAACGAGAATGGAAAGTTGAAATACATGTATTCAAATGGGAGTGTCCACAACCGACGGGAAGCCTTCCCGGGCCCGGGAACGTGAAGAAGAGTTGCCCAACTTTTAACTTTCTCGTTCTCGTTCCCAGGCACGGCATATTAGATCCCTATTGTGCATATTAGACTCTTCACTCTAGAGGTTATTCTAAGCGGCCGTGACATGAAACAGCCACTAGTGCTCTCTATAGTCGCAAGCTGGAAACATGAAACTGGAAGGAATTAGTAGTAAATGTGCTTCCTAACCTCATCCCGACACCTGCAAATCTAATCAACGTTGGTTCCTCTGGTGAAGGGGTCATTTGTAGTTTGCTTATATGCAACTCAAAACTGGCTATTACCTAAAAAAACAATGGCAAAAGCTACAAAGAACAGCTAAATCCGGTGGAAATGAAAAAAGAATAAACAATTTTAATGTATGCCATTAAATAAAGGAATGAAAGTTTGGCATAAGTAGGGGGATCGGAAATGTAATGCATATGCATTTAGATAATGTTTACTCTATCGAATTTTGACGTTGGCTTGGCTAAATTGGAAGTAGGTGAAAAAATGTCATTGGTCAGTTAAAAACAAATGAAATCCCAATGTGCAAAATCGACTTTCACTTTGTGATCGATATGCATTCCTGTTCTCGTTTCCGTTCTGGTTACCATTACCGGGTGGATGTGAACCAGCCTTTAATTTATTGTTTTTTTGTATCCATAAGGTTGATGTATAAGAACAGCAGACAATTGCCAATTTCAGTTTCTGCTGTAAACTTTTTGTCTTCTACCAGCTACTCCCACAAAAGCTTGTTGTTCTATCATCTACTTCTTGTTAATCAGATAAACTGTAATTACAATTTGACATATTTCATTGTAGATATAAGAAGTATACAGTAGGCTAAAGCAATAGTCAGGGGATTGCTATACGATGGCTTTGAAATGTATGCTCTTTGCATAACCACGAGAAAATACAAATAGCAACACACTACCTGAGAAGAAAAAACTAAACGAGATATCTATATTTTGTATGTGACAAGCTTTTGTCTATCTCTTACAGTTTAATAATAATTATTATACAAAAGTCATTCAGAATGAAGACGCCTTCACAGGCTATTCCCAGAAAATTCAAGATTGCATTTTATTTGTCAACCAGATATTTTAATTGTGTGGTGTTGTAATCAAAATAAATAATGCCATTTCTTAAAAAATAAAACATTTTTCCATGTAAGGGGCAGTTTACAGTAGGGGGATTTTCTTGAATGTCTGTGTTGTATCCTTGAAGGATCCTGAACTTCTGTATAATTTCAAATGCTCATCACTGTTACTAGCTTATCCATATTTTATACTAATCGAATTTGGTATTTAACCGACTTTGTTTTTGAACTGTGGATAGCTACAGGGAGCCTCAAAACATGTATATTGAATGAAATTTCAGTAACAAATTTTTGTGTGGGATGCAACACTTCCTCCACTTTTCTTGGTCTCTATCTCTGTTTATTATTGTGGGTCTTCTTTTTTTCTCTTCATCTAAAGTCAATATTTCCTCTACTGGGAGACGTTTTCTTATTATGTCATTGACAACTTTTGATGAGACATCTGTCATTCCTATCATTTTGCTGGAGAAAATGATGTAGCTGCTTCCATTTGGTCCTATGTGTGTAATTTTGTCTGTTTCGCTCACAGTTTTGTTAAATGGAAACCTAAAATTAGGATAAATTTAAATTCACCTTAAATTAATCATCACAACGTCCCCCAAACAAAAAAAGACTAATGGCATTTACTTTTCCCCATAATATCAAACAACTTTTATTCAAGACATTTCTTTCTACAACACTTAGTTTGGAGATATTGTACAGTCTCAACTTAAATGTGCTACCATGGTGTGGTGGTTAGCCTCTAGTTCCCAAGGTTGCGGGTTCAAACCCGGCGGAGGTTTTTGGATTTTTTAGGCATAAAAATCCTTAGCATGGCTTCCTTGGAAGGGAAGTAAAGCCGGTGTTCCCATGTCATAGATGATTTAGGCACATAATATAACGTCAAGCCTGATAAAGAGGCCACTCAGCAAAATTGCTGATCTTTTATGCCTAATATAAAATGAGACACTAAGGACCACAGGAGTTAAAGAGCTCCATAAATAAAACTGAATTTACTTTTAACCCCATATGCACAGAGTATTCAACATAAGATTGCCTGAATCATTAAGAGGTTGATGGGTGAAATTTCTATTTTCCACAATTTTAAAACTAGACACTTAATTTTTTGTACACATATTTGGGGTGTTAAGTTGAACTATTTGGCACAGTTTCATTTTTGTATGTCAATTAGTTTTGGTTTATTGAAAATTTTCTTTCAGAAAATTTGCAAATTTCGAAATAAAATCCACTCCGCACATTTCGAAACAACATTTGATTTTTTTTTTTTACAAAACCAGAACCACATTTAGAAGAACTTGATGCATGGGTTTTGTAAAATCTTAACTGTAAGGGAAACTAAAAGAAATTTATGATCTGCAGAGCAAAAATTTCAAAATGTTTGCAGTCACTACACACATTTTATTTTTTATCTCTAAGAGCACTAAGTTCATTCTGAATTCCTTGTATCACTTTTTTTTGTTATGCTTCATTGAATGTAGAGTAAAAATTTCAGCTCTCTAACACTTAATTTGTAGATGTAATTTTGTTTTGAATGAATAAAAATGTAGCAAAAATTAAAGTGAGGAAAAATGAGTTAAAAAGTTAGCATGCAGTTAACCAGAAATAATGATTTGCAGACCTTCCTAAAACTGTCCAGCTTAGATGTGCAATTTGTACTCTTGTTTCATTATAACAACAACAGTTTTACAAATTTATTCTTAATCCAATTTCTAAAAATAACAATAAAATAAAATATAAAGAAAAGTAACCTCTTAACTACCAGTAGCCAGCATTTCTCCTAATCTAAAAGTACAATTGTCAATTTATTTAATCTCCAATACTAACTCTAACTCTACCTTGAGTTGCTTTACCTTGGACCCAACAAACTCAAACCTTGAGGTTGTCGAGTTGTTGGGTCCTACTTGCAACATATCAAATAAAAACTACTGTAATTTAATACTCATTTACCTCTTCCTTGCTAATTTTCCTCATCCATTTTGCTCTTACTCTGCCCAAAAAGTTTCCTACTTCTATTATATTTTTCCTAGACTTTACATTTACTAACTTTTTAGCTTGAATTTCAATTGGTAAATTTAACCATTTTCTTTTCTCTATCCTGTTTCTAAGCAACTTCATTTCTTCACACTCTAAAACTATGTGCCACTCTTCAACTTTTCGGTGGCATAGTGGGCATTTCTCCAAATCAATCTCTGTTCTCAAACCTTTCAAATTCACCACCTCTGTCCTAGCCCATGCAAGTCCTGCTCTTGCTGTTTTATCACATATATCAACATACTGTTCCCTGCTCCATACTACTTTCATTTCTCTGTATAATCTCAGTGAGCTCTTAAAAGTAAAACTCGCTAATAAATCTTGTTTTTCCCTGTCCTCTATTCTTGTCCTAATTTCATTCCAGAAACCTATTTGTTTCATTACAAGCACTGCACATCAGTTCTAATTTATGGCATAAGCCAAGCCTTTCAGTGCCTATGTACAAGTGCTTTTGATTGCGGTCATTACACTTCAGGTCAGTCACCAATGATGACAGTAAACTGGTGTGCACCAATATATATTTACACTCTTCATTATTTAGAGCAAGTATATGTTCACAATTATCCTCCAGCTGTTTCTGCCTTAAATTTTTTTTTGGTATACCATATTCTTGCTCATCTAACCTTTCATCACAGTATTATTTACATAATTTACACTTGTTTCTGGCTCATGTGAATAAAACACATAATTTTGTGTTGCACACCATCTACGCTATTACTATGTTATACCAATCATGGTGGCTCAGTGGCAAACTGGAAACTAAGCTTCACGGAAAAAAATCCCACAAAAATGTGTAAAAAAAGAAAAACGGAATATTTGCTTCATGCAGACTTCATCACCTGCCATGCCTTCTCAGGGACATTTAACGAGCACAAACCTTTAAATATGATGTAATTAGAGCAACTTTCAGCCACTGTAGTGCTTTAAAACTTTGTATATATGCACTTCAAATGACCTAGTATTTTTTGATACAAAAAACACAAAGTGTGAAATTTTATCATTTTTGGTCACATTTTCACCCATTTCCCCCCTTAAAACATCATCTGTAATGAGTTTGGTGCTGAAAAGGCACATGCTTGAGTTCATGAGACACAATATTGCTCCTTTTGGCCATTCTCTGTCTCCTTGAAGCCCGTGACTGTGTACTGTATACAGGCCTACATCCTGGAACTGATGGTCTAGCAGGAGGAAGGTTTCTGTTATGATGACTGCATTGTATTCCTTAAGAATATCGCTGTATAGCATCAAATTTATGGCAGTCCTAACTGACTCTATTAAGCATTTTAATTTCTTGTTCCATTTCTTGTTCTTCTGTCTTGTCCGAAATCTTTTTCTGGGCCATCTTATAGAAGTGTGGTTTTCTGCTGTATCTTTCTCTGGGAAAGGGATACCAAATCTTGACACCTTTATTTGTTCTCCTCAAAGACAATTCTTGATATTCTTTTATTTCTGTCATCCCATTAACATCTGTCATCCTCTTCTGTTGTCTCCTTCAGTTTTTCTATGTGCAGCCATGCTGCCTGTTCTCTGCAACCCACTTTCTCCTCTTTTCTATGCCTTGTGGTTTTTGTACATGAGCTGGTCTCTCTTCAGTTGTTATTTCATGTCTGTCCATTGTGAGCTGAGGGTACTGGTTCCCTGTTTCCTTGTTCGGTCATTTTAATCATTAGAGAATTTCTTTTGATTATCCTGTGCAGGTATTTGCACTTCTAGGTTATGTTTCTTTCTCTTTGCTTCTTGTACTGCTTGTGCATATGAAGATGGCCCTGTGGCATTATGTGCCCCATATGTTGTAGCTGAGCTTTCAAAATGTCATTTTTTCCATAAGTGCTTTGTTTATATGTTTTCATTCATTTCATCACACATCATCTTGTTTTTCATTACCACTTGTTTTATTTATTTCTGTTCTTGCGAGGCTGTATTCACCCCAGAAGTGAATAGCATGTTGCGATTCTTGCTACACATCCATAGTAAGAGTCTACTTTTCCCCTTTTAGCACATTGAATTCTGTGGTAATCAGAAGGGTATAGTACTTATGGTACCATTGCCAGTAATTTCCGTCATAGCCCACTACCGCATTGATATCATTATCTACTGTATTTTTGCACTGTGGACATATATCTGCCTCATTATTTTTTTGACTGAATACTCTTAACATATTTGGGTTCAACAGCATACTTAAAATTTTAGTCATTCATTCATCCATTCACTGTTTAACCTCATCTTATGTAGGAGTTACACCCCCAGGACTTACAAGGGAGTGCCTGGGGTCAGAGGCCCGTTTGAGAGCAGACACTCTCATGGAGCAGACAGAATGATCAGGATGGGTGATCAGCCCGATGCCCAGTATGGGATGAAGGGAGTAGATAAAACGAAATGACGGCGAAATGTATGAAAGGAGAGGTGATGATGGAGCAGTTGGTGGAATGAATGATGAGGGAAACTGGAGAACCCGGAGAAAACCTGGCCAGATGCCGCTTTGTCCACCACAAATCCCACATGCGGGTCCCTGGGATTGAACCCTGGCTGTCTCGGTGAAAGGCAAGCTGTCTAACCACTCGGCCACAGCGCCGCCTAAAATTTTAGTCTTTTGTCTTTATTCTGTGTTATCCCTATGGCCATGAACTCCATAAATGGTTTTTACTATGACCGTTAAACTGGCACTTTAACTTCTCAAAGCCAATATATTTGCTTCACCTGCTTGCCCTTCAACACCAACACTAGTATGTAGTCTAGAAACACTAAAGATAGATACAGTAAATGCTATGATACTCAATGAGATTGAATATTCTAATAATTCACAATGTTTAAATCTAGCACACGTCACTCCACATGCACAACACTATACCAGCAGTTCACATTCATGATAGTTGTTGAAATATGTTGTTATAAGACATGTGAAATGTGTCAGTTACTGCAGAGAGGGTATTGGGGCTAGGGTAATAACACACAACACAACTATATACAGTGATATGTCTCATAGCCATACAGTTATTCAGTGTTTAGTGTTAGAAGACATGTGAGATAAGCCAATTACTGCAGAGAGGGTATTGGGGCTAGGGTAATAACACACAACACAACTATATACAGTGGCATGTCTCATGGCCATACAGTTATTGAGTGTATAGTGTTAGAAGACATGTGAAATGAGCCAATTACTGCAGAGAGGGGATTGGAGCTAGGGTAGTAACATACAACACAACTATATACAGTGGCGTGTCTCATGAACCATACAGTTATTCAGTGTATAGTGTTAGAAGACATGTGAAATGAGTCAATTACTGCAGAGAGGGTATTGGAGCTAGGGTAGTAACATACAACACAACTATATACAGTGATATGTCTCATGAACCATACAGTTATTCAGTGTATAGTGTTAGAAGACATGTGAAATGAGCCAATTACTGCAGAGAGGGGATTGGGGCTAGGGTAGTAACACACAACACAACTATATACAGTGATATGTCTCATGAACCATACAGTTATTCAGTGTATAGTGTTAGAAGACATGTGAAATAAGTCAATTACTGCAGAGAGGGTATTGGGGCTAGGGTAATAACACACAACACAACTATATACAGTGGCATGTCTCATGGCCATACAGTTATTGAGTGTATAGTGTTAGAAGACATGTGAAATGAGCCAATTACTGCAGAGAGGGGATTGGAGCTAGGGTAGTAACATACAACACAACTATATACAGTGGCGTGTCTCATGAACCATACAGTTATTCAGTGTATAGTGTTAGAAGACATGTGAAATGAGTCAATTACTGCAGAGAGGGTATTGGAGCTAGGGTAGTAACATACAACACAACTATATACAGTGATATGTCTCATGAACCATACAGTTATTCAGTGTATAGTGTTAGAAGACATGTGAAATGAGCCAATTACTGCAGAGAGGGGATTGGGGCTAGGGTAGTAACACACAACACAACTATATACAGTGATATGTCTCATGAACCATACAGTTATTCAGTGTATAGTGTTAGAAGACATGTGAAATAAGTCAATTACTGCAGAGAGGGGATTGGGGCTAGGGTAGTAACATACAACACAACTATATACAGTGTCTTGTCTCATGGCCATACAGTTATTCAGTGTATAGTGTTAGAAGACATGTGAAATGAGTCAATTACTACAGAGAGGGTATTGGGGCTAAGGTAATAACATACAACACAACTATATACAGTGTCTTGTCTCATGGCCATACAGTTATTCAGTGTATAGTGTTAGAAGACATGTGAGATGAGCCAGTGACTGCGGAGAGGGTATTGGGGCTAGGGTAATAACATACAACACAACTATATACAGTGTCTTGTCTCATGGCCATACAGTTATTCAGTGTATAATGTTAGAAGACATGTGAGATGAGCCAGTGACTGCGGAGAGGGTATTGGGGCTAGGGTAATAACATACAACACAACTATATACAGTGTCTTGTCTCATGGCCATACAGTTATTCAGTGTATAATGTTAGAAGACATGTGAAATGAGTCAATTACTGCAGAGAGGGGATTGGGGCTAGGGTAGTAACATACAACACAACTATATACAGTGTCTTGTCTCATGGCCATACAGTTATTCAGTGTATAATGTTAGAAGACATGTGAAATGAGTCAATTACTGCAGAGAGGGGATTGGGGCTAGGGTAGTAACACACAACACAACTATATACAGTGTCTTGTCTCATGGCCATACAGTTATTCAGTGTATAGTGTTAGAAGACATGTGAAATGAGTCAATTACTACAGAGAGGGTATTGGGGCTAGGGTAATAACATACAACACAACTATATACAGTGTCTTGTCTCATGGCCTTACAGTTATTCAGTGTATAGTGTTAGAAGACATGTGAAATGAGTCAATTACTACAGAGAGGGTATTGGGGCTAGGGTAATAACATACAACACAACTATATACAGTGTCTTGTCTCATGGCCATACAGTTATTCAGTGTATAATGTTAGAAGACATGTGAAATGAGTCAATAACTGCAGAGAGGGGATTGGGGCTAGGGTAGTAACACACAACACAACTATATACAGTGTCTTGTCTCATGGCCATACAGTTATTCAGTGTATAGTGTTAGAAGACATGTGAAATGAGTCAATTACTACAGAGAGGGGATTGGGGCTAGGGTAGTAACACACAACACAACTATATACAGTGTCTTGTCTCATGGCCATACAGTTATTCAGTGTATAGTGTTAGAAGACATGTGAAATGAGTCAATTACTACAGAGAGGGTATTGGGGCTAGGGTAGTAACACACAACACAACTATATACAGTGTCTTGTCTCATGGCCATACAGTTATTCAGTGTATAGTGTTAGAAGACATGTGAAATGAGTCAATTACTACAGAGAGGGTATTGGGGCTAGGGTAATAACATACAACACAACTATATACAGTGTCTTGTCTCATGGCCATACAGTTATTCAGTGTATAGTGTTAGAAGACATGTGAGATGAGCCAGTGATTGCGGAGAGGGTATTGGAGTGGATCAGTGACAGACACAACAATATACAATAGTCCTGCCTCATGACCATACAATTATTCTACACTGTGCTTGCCATTGTTCTGCTGTTCATGATTGTTTCTCCACAGTCTTACCACCATCAGATGCAGCAGCAACAGTTGTGAAATGGATACCAAAGTAGAAATTAAAGAAGAGGATCCATTCTCAGATGACTTAGGGCACACAAATGAGAGCACAATGAAGATAGACTGTGATACTGTGCTTCTAGATGATTGTGGCATGTCATTCAAAACAGAAATTAAACCAGAGACTCCTTTACCAAACGTCTCTTTACACAAAGAATGTTCTATGGAACATCTTGTAAAACAGATTAAGTCTGAAACTATTATATGCAGTAAAAACTGCAAGACAGATACCAAAACAGAAATTGGTTCACAGAAAGAGAGAGAATTTCTTCCAGACGATCATGTAATGAAGGTTAAGAAATGCCACAGTGATGATGAAATGGATAACAAAATAGAAATTAAAGAAGAACCTTGGTGGCTGGAAACAGAAACTTCATCTGTTTGTGATGACATTAAGGTAAGTTTTGTAGAAATCCACTGTAGTTTGTGTTTGTTTATTGTTATGACTTGATAAAACATTTTAATTATGTAATATAAAATTAGTAAGGCTAAAGATGTTTTTGAATGTGTGCAGTGTTAATCACATGGCATATTTAAAGGGTCAAACCTAATTGTGGTATTAGTTTTTGAAAATTACAAGATACTTGAGGTAAGTTTTGTTGAAATCATAACAAAATATTCCCTGATATTGTACCACCTTACGACCAGTTACACCTTCCTCCAACTTGAAGAAAGAAAAACTCAATGCAAAATAAAATCAAAGAGAAATTTTGTCATTGGTTCAATACAGACAGTCAAATTATAAAGCTTAATGTGTCTACTTTTACCCCCTTAGGACTGTAAGGCCTAAAAATTAAAAACGATCAGTCTAGTTTGCAGTAAATGAAGTAGGGCGAAACTGGTTATAAGTTTGTAGAATCTCCAAATTTTTTACTTTGAAATATGTTGAAATTTGTTAGAGTGTATATCCTGCAGGAAAAACATGATTCAGTGGTGAAGAAATTATCAAAATCATTTGCAAAAGGAATCAGCATTGTCACTTTTATGGTCCTGGTTATCTGAACTCTTGTTGCTTTAAGTGGAATAGAATGTTCTACAGAATATATTCAGATATGAGAGGATAGTGGACAAAGCTATTCTTTAAAAACCCATTTTAGTTTGCTGTTTTAATATCATTATTAATACTGTAAAGTGGGAGAATTTGTATGAATATATGTGTGACAGAGAGAGAGAGTGTGTGTGTCTTTTTAGGTTAATCTTTAAAACCACTTCACCCATCAATATCTTTTAAGGTTGCAACAAGATGATTTTCAAGGATATCCTCATCCCCAAGGTACACATTGCATGGAAGAATTACCTCTTTTTTTTTAAAAAAAAATGGCACATAGCTATTTGGATGCTATGGAATTGAATTTTTCAGTTCTGTTTCTATGTTTCCAATATGTTTTGCAGACACACAGTGAATGTAATGCAATTTAACATGTAGCTTGAATTGTTAATAATTCCACCTAAGTACAAGGAACCCAAAAATCACTGTACAAAATGCAATGTTAGTTAAAAAATGTGAGGAAAATAATGTTTTGAAAATAAAAAAAGAGGTCTCCCACTAGATGCTTTTACCTGCTCTGTCATCATCCTGTCGTCCTCCGTGGTATAGCGGTTACCATGCTAGCCTCTAGTTCCCGAGGTCGCAGGTTCAAACCCAGCAGAGGGCGATGGATTTTTTCGGGCATAAAGATCCTTAGTATGGCTTCCTTCGGAAGAGAAGTAAACCCTGTGGTCCCGTGTCATAGATTTACGGCACATAAAAGACCCTCAAGTTGATAAAGAGGCCTCTGAGCAAAATTACTAATCTTTCACGCCCAATATAGAATTGGACGCTAAGGACCACAGCCATTAAAGAGTGTCCATAAATAAAGCTCAGTGCCATACTATTGAGTTTTTTTAACCTGGGTACACTCCATCCTAAACCACATGTGAAATAGAGCACCCAAATTATTTAACCATACTTCACTAATGGCATATTTCTGGCCATGACATAGACACTGTCTTAACATCAGAGAGCAGTTTGACTCATACCAAATGACTTGAGACTTTCAGTCAGTATATATGGCAGAGAAAGAACAAAATGTACAACTATATTGTATGAGAGCTTAAAACTTACAAAAGCATAAGTACAGGAAAAATACTGAGCTCATCCAAATACTCAGTTTGTCAAATATTGCTCATAGAGTTAATGTTTCCAAAATATTCCACGTGAAAGTTTAATGTTTCTCATATATCTGTCATCTAATGAAGATGCTTGAAAGTTTGCAATTCTTCTTTTTCCTCCTTTTGTTTGCTTCACAGAGTTTCTTAAAATGAATAACATTTAAATGCTGTTTCTAGATGTTGTAACTAAAGCACTTCTTTCTTAATTTGAATTCATTATGTATAGAAGAATAAGACTCCATTCACTTTTTATTTTGAATGCGGCTTAACACTTCATATGAATACTAATAATGCATGTTAATTTTTTTCTTGATACAGTCATGTGAATGTATCACAGAGCTAACTGAAAAATAGATTCTTATTTACCTTTATTACTTACTCCTTTTGCCAGTTCTATTCTTTAAACCAACCTGTTTATTAAGATGAAAATATTTCTCCATTACTCTGTTTCCTTTTATCCCATTACATGATATAATCTCAAATATGTGTTTCTGTAAAACTTTTAATGCTGTATTCCAATTTAAAAATAAATCAAACTGCATAATTTAATGATAACTATGGGATGCAGTATGTTTAACTAATTCTATATAGATACATGTTTTAAACTGCATTTTGCAGACACCCTCTTTGGTGTAGTAGTTACCATGCTAGCATCTAGTTTCTGAAGTTGCAGATTCAAAACTGGTGGAGGGCGATGTATTGTTTTTCTTTAGGGCATTAAAATCCTTAGCATGGCATCCTTCAGAAGTAAAGCTGGTAGTCCTGTGTCATAGATTTATGGCACGTAAAAGAACATCAAGCCCGATAAAGAGGCCTCTGGGCAACATTTCTGATCTTTCACGTGCAATACAGAATGAGATGCTGAGGACCACAGCAGTTAATGAGCATCCATAAATAAAAAAAATAATAACATAAATACATGTTTGCATTGTTCTGTTACAGGATGGGGACTTCACTACAGTAAAATTATCCAGGTAAGACCTCAAAAAATACTCGGCCGATTTTGATAGCACTTTTACCATTTAAAAGCCTTATTGTTTCTAACGGACTTGAGTTATAAAGCACCTTGTACCTTCAATTCATAAGTTATTAAAACACTGAAAAGGATTTATAAAACCTTTGTTGAGAATGCCATGGAGTACAAAGTCAATAACTCCATAGAGAATGGATATAGAAACAAAATCCAGTTAGTTGCTGTTACTCCATAGAGAATGCATGCAGAAGGTGAAAACAGTTACTGGTATTCTGCAGCGAATATGTGTAGCAACTAAGTCGTCCTCCATGGTGTAGTGGTTACCATGTTAGCCTCTAGTTCCTAAGGTCACCGGTTCAAACCTGGTGGAGGGCGATAGGGTTTTTTTGGGCATAAAAATCCTCAGCATAGCTTCTTTCAGAAGGGAAGTAAAGCGGGTGGTTCTGTGTCATAGATTTATGGCACATAAAAGAACCTCCAGCCTGATAAAGAGGCCTCTGGAAAAAATTACATCTTTCATGCCCAATATAGAATGGGATGCTAAGGACCACAGCAGTTAAAGAGCCTCCATAAATAAATAAAAAAGAAAACACACAAAAGAAAAAAAAAACGTTTAGCGACTAAAGCCAGTTAGTTGTTGTTATTCTATAAAGAATGCATGTAGAAAATAAAGCTGGTTAGATGCTGTTACTTCATATAGAATGTGTATACAAACTAAAGCCACAAATTTGCTGTTACTCTATGGATAATGCATGTAGAAAATAAAGCCAGTTAGTTGCAGTTACTCTATAGACAATGCATGTAGAAATTAAGACCAGTTAGTTGCTGTTACTCCATAATGAATGCATGTAGAAATAAAAGCTGGTTAGTTGTTCCTACTCCAAAAGAATGCATGTAAAAACAAAAGGCACTTAGAATTTTTCCAGTGATGTACCACTTTAGCAAATAGAATATAGAGCTGAAAACTAGCAATCAATCCTGTTTAAATGTCACAAATTGTGTGTTAAATTCATTTCTTTAATTGCCATTTAATTAATGCTTCAGATACATGTGTAAGGAAATAGTGTCATAACCTCTGAATGAGCTTTATTGTAATTCTATAGATTAGAGGTGGCGAAAACATGACTCGCGAGTTATTTTGACTCGCAGGTGCCATTCCCTCTCTGCAACCATCCCATTTGTTTTTCACGTGATGCAGTGCGTGTTGCATATTTTGGTGACTCACGGAAGGAAGTCGTTTTCGCCACCCTTGCTATAGATGTAAGCACTGACATTGTAAGGAGAAAGTACTCTTAATCAACTTTATTTATTTTGGGAAATGTGCTGTAGGCCTTACTTTGCATCTGTGGCTTATAAATTGGTATAACCCGCAACTATCTCATAGATTAGATAGTCTTTTCTTAAGTTTTATAGACCTGCCACATGTCAGTGTAAAATGTTTCTTTTGCAACCGCATTGGAAGAGATGCTTTTATTGTTTTCAAAAATCTGTTCCCTGGGCAAGTTGTGTTTTTTGCCAGAAGGAGCAATGAACCAGGATATCTGAGGCAGTTACCTCATACTCTTGCACATGAGTTTGTCTTTATAGAGTCCTACTGTAAATAGATGTTTCCTGAAGTGACCACGTTCAGAACTTAATGCATCCACTTTCCTTATTCTTCTTCTGTCCAGTATCGGGAGAGATGAGGAAAGAATGTAGGATCTGGCTTGTCTTTATGATAGGTATAGTTTTTGTTTTTCTGTAAACCATGCTTTTACTGAGGTTTTGGCAGTATGTGTGCTGATTCCAACCACACGTTCAGGACCAACACAAGGTATTATAGTACCTTTTTTAGCCAGTTGATTGGCTTCATTTCCGTAGATGCCCTGATGCCTCGGCACCATCATATTTCAAGCCTGTTACAAGATGACAGAGCACTTACAAGATTTAGGCATTTCCCCAGGTTTTGATTTTACCTGGTGTGAGAATACTGCTTTTAAAGTACTTCGGCTGTTTGTAAGGATGGGAATATGTTTACTGGTAACCTTTCCCAAGTCCTGTTAAAGCAGAGCTCGGGATAGCAAACACTTCTGTCTGAAATATTGTGTAGTGTTTCTTAAAGCTTACACTGATATTTGTCCTCAATATAGGACATATATACCTGTACTTGATTGTATCCCTATACAGGTTCAAGTTGGTCACAGTTTTATCAGGCATAAATCTTTCCATCTGTCTTCTTGAGAACCGAGTTATCTTAAATGGAGGGAAGGAGCAATTCTCTGTATTGATTAGGTCAAACCACAT
Organism: Deroplatys truncata; assembly: GCA_030765065.1. Classification (NCBI taxonomy): domain Eukaryota; kingdom Metazoa; phylum Arthropoda; class Insecta; order Mantodea; family Mantidae; genus Deroplatys; species Deroplatys truncata. Next base: position 120,494,285 of record CM060989.1, read on the forward strand.
GCTCGCTACTGAGACATACAGAAAATTAAAATGCAGGTGTGTCCAGTTGTTGAGCAGCTACATCTCCAGTTCCCTATCTGCAGTAAGTCTGGCCTTCACTTTTAAATAAATCCCAATGGGAGAAAGTCCCAGCAGAGTCTCCAGTGCAATGATTAAAGTTCTCCTGAAGCCCCTTGGGGGTAATACAAAGACATGCCACTCTCTGTAGTTTGGAAAATTTACCTGCTACAAGAGTTTGTAGGTGTTTTCTGCCTCAGAACTATGCCTCATAAGATACCCAGGGCCTAACCATAGCACATATGCTGGATGTGTGGCTTTATGTTCAATTGTTCCAGTTAGTGCATCTGATGATTACATGCATCTTCTTATCTCTATGGAAAGTAATATCAATGTGATTGTTCCAGGTAAGCTTCTATTCAGTGTAAGGTCTAGGTATTTTACTAACTCTGAATATTCCAGCATTGAATTGTGCAGATTTCCTGGCATTTAAAACTCTTCTTATTGTTAAAAGGAAGAACAACAAGTATGTTGCTGAGATTGATGGAATTGTCCACCTGAATACACCAGTTCAGAATTTTCTTCAGTTCTTGATTACCATGTCTGAGACTGTAACAGGAAATTTCTAAAAAACAACCAGTGCTATGTCATCTCCGTAGCCTTGTGTATAGTATTCCTCCTGGGTCATATCATAGAGTAAACTGTCCACCATAGGGCTCCAAAGCAGAGAAGGGAGAACTCCCCCTCCTTGTGGGCAATCCCTAGTGGCAATGATCCCCCTCATTTCATCAAGGGGGCTAGCTGTAATCTTTCTGCTCCTGAAAATGGAGTTTATCCAACTACAAAGAGTCATTGACTCCATATTTCTGTGCAGCCAAAGCTATACATTCATAAGGTGTGTTATCAAAAGCACAGGGCATTGTGTCCTTTAGTCAACTGACTACACTGTGCAGCCAAAACCATAGATTCATAGGGATGTTATCAAACCATAGATTCATAGGGGTGTTATCAAAAGCACAAGCCGTTGCGCCCTCTAGTCTACTGACAAGACTGTGCAGTCAAAACTATACATTTATAAGGTGTGTTATCAAAAGCACAGGCCATTGTGTCCTTTAGTCAACTGACAAGACTGTGCAGTCAAAACTATACATTCATAAGGTGTGTTATCAAAAGCACAGGACATTGTGTCCTCTAGTCTACTGACAAGACTGTGCAGTCAAAACTATACATTTATAAGGTGTGTTATCAAAAGCACAGGCCATTGTGTCCTTTAGTCAACTGAAAAGACTGTGCAGTCAAAACTATATATTTATAAGGTGTGTTATCAAAAGCACAGGCCATTGTGTCCTTTAGTCAACTGACAAGACTGTGCAGTCAAAACTATACATTCATAAGATGTGTTATCAAAAGCACAGGACATTGTGTCCTCTAGTCTACTGACAAGACTATGCAAAAAAAAAAACAATTTCAGTTTTATTTATGGACGCTCTTTAACTACTATGGTTCTTAGCGTCCCATTCTATATTGGGCGTGAAACACCTGTAATTTTGCTCAGAGGCCTCTTTATCAGGCTTGAGGTTCTTTTACGTGCCGTAAATCTACGACACGGGACCACCGGCTTTACTTCCCTTCCGAAGGAAGCCGTGCTAACGATTTTTACGCCCGAAAAAATCCATCGCCCTCCGCCGGGTTTGAACCCGCGACCTTGGGAACTAGAGGCTAGCACGGTACCACTAGTCCACGGAGGACGACAAGACTGTGCAGCCAAAACCATAGATTCATAAGGTGTGTTATCAAAAGCACAGGCCATTGTGTCCTTTAGTCAACTGACTACACTGTGCAGCCAAAACCATAGATTCATATGGTGTGTTATCAAAAGCACAGGACATTGTGTCATTTAGTCAACTGACTACACTGTGCAGCCAAAACTATACATTCATAAGGTGTGTTATCAAAAGCACAGGCCATTGTGTCCTTTAGTCAACTGACTACACTGTGCAGCCAAAACTATACATTCATAAGGTGTGTTATCAAAAGCACAGGCCATTGTATCCTTTAGTCAACTGACTACACTGTGCAGCCAAAACTATACATTCATAAGGTGTGTTATCAAAAGCACAGGCCATTGTGTCCTTTAGTCAACTGACTACACTGTGCAGCCAAAACTATACATTCATAAGGTGTGTTATCAAAAGCACAGGCCATTGTGTCCTTTAGTCAACTGACTACACTGTGCAGCCAAAACCATAGATTCATATGGTGTGTTATCAAAAGCACAGGACATTGTGTCATATAGTCAACTGACTACACTGTGCAGCCAAAACTATACATTCATAAGGTGTGTTATCAAAAGCACAGGCCATTGTGTCCTTTAGTCAACTGACTACACTGTGCAGCCAAAACTATACATTCATAAGGTGTGTTATCAAAAGCACAGGCCATTGTGTCCTTTAGTCAACTGACTACACTGTGCAGCCAAAACTATACATTCATAAGGTGTGTTATCAAAAGCACAGGACATTGTGTCCTCTAGTCAACTGACTACACTGTGCAGCCAAAACCATAGATTCATAAGGTGTGTTATCAAAAGCACAGGACATTGTGTCCCTTAGTATACTGACTACAATGTGCAGTAAAAGCTATACATTCATAAGGTGTGTTATCAAAAGCACAGGACATTGTGTCCTCTAGTCAACTGACTACACTGTGCAGCCAAAAGTATACATTCATAAGGTGTGTTATCAAAAGCACAGGACATTGTGTCCCTTAGTATACTGACTACAATGTGCAGTAAAAGCTATACATTCATAAGGTGTGTTATCAAAAGCACAGGACATTGTGTCCTCTAGTCAACTGACTACACTGTGCAGCCAAAACCATAGATTCATAAGGTGTGTTATCAAAAGCACAGGACATTGTGTCCCTTAGTATACTGACTACAATGTGCAGTAAAAGCTATACATTCATAAGGTGTGTTATCAAAATCACAGGACATTGTGTCCCTTAGTCTACTGACTACACTGTGCAGTCAAAACTATACATTCATAAGGTGTGTTATCAAAAGCACAGGACATTGTGTCCCTTAGTCTACTGACTACACTGTGCAGTCAAAACTATACATTCATAAGGTGTGTTATCAAAAGCACAGGACATTGTGTCCTCTAGTCAACTGACTACACTGTGCAGCCAAAACCATAGATTCATAGGGATGTTATCAAAAGCAATGTCGTCCTCCATGGACTAGTGGTACCGTGCTAGCATCTAGTTCCCAAGGTTGCGGGTTCAAACCCAGCGGAGGGCGATAGATTTTTTCGTTCATAAAAATCCTTAGCATGGCTTCCTTCGGAAGGGAAGTAAAGTTGGTGGTACCGTGTCGTATATTTATGGCACATAAAAGAACCTCAAGCCTGATAAAGAGGCCTCTGAGCAAAATTACCAGTCTTTCACACCCAATATAGAATGGGACGCTAAGAACCATAGTTAAAGAGCATCCATAAATAAAACTCAAAAGCACAGGACATTGTGTCCTCTAGTCTACCAACAAGACTGTGCAGTCAAAACCATAGATTCATAGGGATGTTATCAAAAGCACAGGACATTGATTCCTCTAGTCTGCTAACAAGACTGTGCAGTCAAAACCATAGATTCATAGGGATGTTATCAAAAGCACAGGACATTGTGTCCTCTAGTCTACTGACAACACTGTGCAGTCAAAACTATATTTTCATAGGGATGTTATCAAAAGCACAGGACATTGTGTCCTGTAGTCTACTGACAAGACTGTGCAGTCAAAGCATAGATTCATAGGGATGTTATCAAAAGCACAGGACATTGTGTCCTCTAGTCTACTAACAACACTGTGCAGTCAAAACCATAGATTCATAGTGATGTTATCAAAAGCACAGGACATTGCGCCCTCTAGTCTACCGACAAGACTGTGCAGTCAAAACCATAGAATCATAGTGATGTTATCAAAAACACAGGAAATTGTGTCCTCTAGTCTGCTAACAAGACTGTGCAGTCAAAACCATAGATTCATAGGGATGTTATCAGGAGCACAGGAAATTGTGTCCTCTAGTCTGCTAACAAGACTGTGCAGTCAAAACCATAGATTCATAGTGATGTTATCAAAAGCACAGGAAATTGTGTCCTCTAATCTACCAACAAGACTGTGCAGTCAAAACTATAGATTCATAGGGATGTTATCAAAAGCACAGGAAATTGTGTCCTCTAGTCTACCAACAAGACTGTGCAGTCAAAACTATAGATTTTTAGGGATGATATCAGAAGCACAGGACATTGTTTCCTCTAGTCTGCTAACAAGACTGTGCAGTCAAAACCATAGATTCATAGGGATGTTATCAAAAGCACAGGACATTGTTTCCTCTAGTCTGCTAACAAGACTGTGCAGTCAAAACCATAGATGCATAGGGATGTTATCAAAAGCACAAGCCATTGCGCCCTTTAGTCTACTGACAAGACTGTGCAGTCAAAACCATAGATTCATAGGATGTTATCAAAAGCACAGGCCATTGTGTCCTCTAGTCTATTGACAAGACTGTGCAGTCAAAACTATAGATTCATAGGGATGTTATCAAAAGCACAGGACATTGTTTCCTCTAGTCTACTAACAAGGCTGTGCAGTCAAAACCATAGATTCATAGGGATGTTATCAAAAGCACAGGAAATTGTGTCCTCTAGTCTACTGACAAGACTGTGCAGTCAAAACCATAGATTCATAGTGATGTTATCAAAAGCACAGGACAGAGTGTCCTCTAGTCTACTGACAAGACTGTGGAGTCAAAACCATAGATTCATAGTGATGTTATCAAAAGCACAGGACATTGTTTCCTCTAGTCTACTGACAAGACTGTGCAGTCAAAACCATAGATTCATAGGATGTTATCAAAAGCACAGGCCATTGTGTCCTCTAGTCTACTGACAAGACTGTGCAGTCAAAACTATAGATTCATAGGGATGTTATCAAAAGCACAGGACATTGTTTCCTCTAGTCTACTAACAAGACTGTGCAGTCAAAACCATAGATTCATAGGGATGTTATCAAAAGCACAGGAAATTGTGTCCTCTAGTCTGCTAACAAGACTGTGCAGTCAAAACCATAGATTCATAGGGATGTTATCAAAAGCACAGGACATTGTTTCCTCTAGTCTGCTAACAAGACTGTGCAGTCAAAACCATAGATTCATAGGGATGTTATCAAAAGCACAGGAAATTGTGTCCTCTAGTCTACTGACAAGACTGTGCAGTCAAAACCATAGATTCATAGTGATGTTATCAAAAGCACAGGACAGAGTGTCCTCTAGTCTACTGACAAGACTGTGCAGTCAAAACCATAGATTCATAGTGATGTTATCAAAAACACAGGAAATTGTGTCCTCTATTCTGCTAACCAGACTGTGCAGCCAAAACCATAGATTCATAGGATGTTATCAAAAGCACAGTACATTATGTCCTCTATTCTGCTAGCAGGACTGTGCAGCCAAAACCATAGATTCATAGGATGTTATCAAAAGCACAGGACATTGTGTCCTCTATTCTGCTGACAAGACTGTGCAGTCAAAACCATAGAATCATAGTGATGTAATCAAAAACACAGGACATTGTGTCCTCTATTCTGCTAACAAGACTGTGCAGTCAAAACCATAGATTCATAGTGATGTTATTAAAAACACAGGAAATTGTGTCCTCTAGTCTACTGACAAGACTGTGCAGTCAAAACCATAGATTCATAGTGATGTTATCAAAAACACAGGACATTGTGTCCTCTATTCTGCTAACAAGACTGTGCAGTCAAAACCATAGATTCATAGTGATGTTATCAAAAACACTGGAAATTGTGTCCTCTAGTCTACTGACAAGACTGTGCAGTCAAAACCATAGATTCATAGGATGTTATCAAACCATAGATTCATAGGATGTTATCAAACCATAGATTCATAGGATGTTATCAAAGGCACAGGACATTGTGTCCTCTATTCTGCTAACAAGACTGTGCAGCCAAAACCATAGATTCATAGGATGTTATCAAACCATAGATTCATAGGGATGTTATCAAAGGCTCAAGCAATTATGCCCTCTAGTCTACTGACAAGACTGTGCAGCACTGTTATAGAGGACTTAGATGGCTGGTAGACATGTTGATTTTGAAGGAATGGGGTATATGTCAGTACCCTCCTGACAAGATGGCTGGTAGATATGTTGATTCTGTTGAAAGGAGTATATGACAGTACCCTCCTGAAATGGATGGCTGGTAGATATGTTGATTCTGTTGAAAGGGGTATATGATAGTACCCTCCTGATTTGGATGGCAGGTAGGCATGCTGATTCTGTTGAAAGGGGTATATGATAGTACCCTCCTGATTTGGATGGCAGGTAGGCATGCTGATTCTGTTGAAAGGGGTATATGATAGTACCTTCCTGATTTGGATGGCAGGTAGGCATGTTGATTCTGTTGGAAGGGGAGTATTTTATAGTACCCCCCTGAATTGGATGGCTGGTAGGCATGTTGATTCTGTTGGAAGGGGGTATCTGACAGTACCCTCCTTCAAATACATCTTCAATTCAATATTTTTCTAAAAGCTTTAAAATGAATAATGTAAGACTGATCATTTGGTAGGCCTTTGCTCTGTATAATTATTATGCCTGCACTTAGGAGTAAACACTACTTTTGTAGCTCCTCAGGCCAGAGGAGTATAGCTCAAGGTTCTACTGGCCCAGAAGAGGTTACAGAGGGAATATTAGGCGAGTCAGGTACCTTCTGCAGCAATGCAGGAGAGGTACCATCTCACCTGGTGAGTTAGATGGGTTAAGTTAACCATTTGCATATTTAACGCTGTGAACTGTGACTACTGTATGTGGTTCCTTGTTCTTCTGTGATGCTCCTGTTCTAGAGTTTATAGTGGCCTGTGAATTCGCAGATCTCGTCATATATGCATCAAGGGAAGTGTAACTCATAGATATCTTTTAGCTTTTCTTCCCAAGTATGTAATTCCACCTGTAGGCTGAAAGACTTCATGCACAACTGGCCCCCACATCCATTGTCGTACTTTCTTCGAAACTGGCATTAAAAGAAATTGCCAATCAGTTGGAAAAAATACATAGATAAGATGGATGAATATGTAAAAAAAGTAACAAATATGTTCATTTCAATTAATCTTCTTAAATAAAATTTTTGGAACAAAAGGCCTGGTAAAATTTGATCCCCCCTAAAGGAGATGGTGTTCCTATAGAACTCACAGTAGTAAGATTCTATAAAATAAATGTACCCTGAAACCAAAGTAATTCATATTTGACATTGGCAAGTGAAAACAAAATTCCTTGCTTCCCAAAAGCTACATTGCAAATATAATTTCATGTATAAAAGATTCTTAACAGAATTATTGGAAATGCCTAGAAAACATGATAAAGTCTTAAATATCTAAGATAGTAACATACAGTTAGGGCAGGGCTTCAAATAATTTAAACAGACGGAAATGTTTAAAGCCATGACACTGCTGAAACAAAATTACATATTAAATCTGTGCTGTATTATAACATAACAAAATGTGCAGTAACAACTTCCAAATAAGTTACTTAAAATAGTACACACACTGATAAGTAAAGGTGAACTTGTCATTTTCCTGAAATTATGCCTAACAGTATAATAAAATTCAAATTTTACTATAAAACTTCACGTACATCATTGTTGTGTACAACATATACCATAGTAGCAGCAATTTTAAAGTAAATAACAAAATTTCTAAACAGTTAGGAACTAGTGTGCAATAAAAATATCACATACTACACGCTGATATGCTTGACACATAAAAATAAAATGTATAAAGCTAGGAAAAAGATTTTTAGAATGATATAAAATACAGATATTTCTGTTTTGTCACATCTTGTCCTGAAGAAGTGCTGGAAACTTATCAGCATTTACAATTAGCTGGAGTCAGTCGTAGTGCAGCACAGGGTTTCTTTTTTTCCCTTCAATTTAAAGCAATCATTGGACAATAATACTTACCTCTGTAATTACAACTTAAAATTTTCGTGAGTTATCCTAAAAATTAGCACAATAAGCATAAAATCAATAAAACTCAAAAGTTTATCCTAACCAAAATCAGCGGAGCTGAGCTGGCGGCCCAGGTATCCCCTGTTCATAACAATCAGTTCCAAAACTAAAAAAAGTTACAGTAGGTTGTTAATGATGAATTAACAATAGGGAATATTAAAAACATGCACCCTATATCATTTGTATCGGGCATGTGAGGAAAAATTGGTCATGCTACACATTAACTTATGCCATTCCATGAACCTATTTAAATAATTACTGTTATCATCAGTAGGTTATTCCATGAACCTACTACTCTTAGCATAATCTTGGTGTAAACAACTTGCACGTGCAACAAAACTCCATAACCCAACTCCTATTGGGCTTTTACTCACAAATGAGAGCAACCTCTTGTATACAACCATTTAACATAGATAAGTAAAATCTTAGGGGCCTCGCGGCATGTTTTAGGACTAAGATTACCAAAACTGTAAACAAGAATTCTTAGCTTCCAGATCCTCACAGCTTACCTGCAAACAAAAGGACTGCAATGCCGACTTCCATTGTCACTCACATACCCTGGACGATGATAACCTTAATTCAACACAACTACATAAACTGCTACATGGGCAACCTCATGATACATTGTACGTAGAGCAACTAAATAGCCAGTCTATACTACACAGTTCCTGATGTGCCATAGACAGCATACACAACTATGCATTATTATCCACAGAAAAAAGATATTCAAATACTCAAGGCTGCACTCAAAGCTTCTAGGGTTCGTGAACTTAAAAATTAGGTAAATTTAGTTAGGGAGCGACCAATCAAATCTCATGCTTACTCTCATTGGCAAACACTGAAGTGGAAAAGTGAATATCATGATCTAACCTGAAAAGAACATAAGCACAGACTGCTATATGTACTGAAAACTAGAATTGATGAAAATACTTAGTTTAACGTATCCTATCACATTACTTTAAAAAGACGAGCATTATTAAGAAACAATAAGACTTTGCCCTGAAATGTGCAAGAAGAGCAAAAACCAAGGAAGAAAACACACTAACTAGCATAAATCAGCCTAGTACAACTTTTTATTCATTTTTCTACTGCTGGTCTCCCATGAGTTCAAAGACTAGATGTGCATGCTTGTCTTGCGAAAAGGGAACATCAACCATTTTATTTGTATATGGATAGTTTAAGAGAAAGGATTGCTTTGTTGTAAAAGTCTGTGAACGACAAGGAACATGAGACTTAGCATTTGATAATGAAGGAGATGAGGTACACGAAACAATGGGAAATCTGCAACTGACCCTTGTACTTGGGAAAGGTTTTCTGTTGTATTGCAGTCACTCAGCAATCACAAAGGATGGTGAAGACAGCTAGAGGAACTACTACTCTCTTTCCACAAATGAGTGAATCTACCACCCACTAAAGACCTAAAATAAACCAGCATTTTTCCAGAAATGTCTCATTACTACAATATTCCTATTTGAAAGTCTTTGAATCAAACCAAACCCATGATATCACGGGGGAAAAACATTAAAACAACACAAGTGGTAAGATAGGCCTTTTAAGCTATAAAACCTTAAAAGAATTCTTAATTGCCAAAATACACTTTTAGGTACCACAAAAGCCCTTTCATGCATTTATGTTTTAAATAAAACATGAAGCTATTTAACTAACTGAAGTTTAATCGTACACATAAACTGGATATTTATACATATTCGAGGTCTAGTAATAAATTTTGTAATAATGCATTGCTGAACAGATGTGTTTACCTTCTGCTCACGCATTGTGCTAATGACCACAAAAGAGACTCTATACTAGGTCAATATAGATACTTAATTTAATAAATAATAATTGCCAGAAATCTGTTTATAAAATTGTTTTGCTTGTTTAAGAAATAAGACCATGTATATAGAAACATCACATTACAACAGCTTTTAATGCACTTGGTTCATGAATGACTGAATGTTCTGTGTCCAAGGAGGAATTAAATATTCTATGTTCACATTCAAGCTGAGATTATGTAGAGATAAGCATTGCACCATAAGAATTTCTCCAGACATTGCCACAAATCAGTTTACTTGCAGAAAGTTGTGTTTTCTGTTTGATCCATCCTTGCATTTGTCATACTACAAGCCTAGTAACTGGTGGTGATGGAGAGATCTGATACTATCATTATTAATGAATTGAATTGTCTGTGAATAGTGTGTCAAGTCCTCTTCATTCTGAAGTAATTGTGTACAATTCTGTATTACTGGTAATCCATGAGAGATAGACAAAGACTACACAAAGCAAAAACTAAACAAACAAAAAATGCAGGTTTTATTTAAACACATGATTTTTATCAAATATATTTTTATGGCATTAACAGTTTCTGAGGTATTTGTTGTTATTGGTTTGAATATTTGAATGTTTTATACTATTTTGAGGTGTTAAGCTGCCATTTAATTTGTTTATCATGATGTCAAGGAAAGAGTATGGAATTTCAAAGGTAACACATAGTCATTTAGCTTTTAAAGATTTTCCTGTATCCTTCCTGTACCTTAAACCAAAATGTGTAGTGAAGCCATTTCTGAGAATGTTTATCTGGATTAACATGCACCAGATAGAAAAATCCTTTATAAGAAGAGTGGGGGGAGAAACTTGTGCATCAAGGGGTTTTAAAAGGCATTAACTGATTTTGAAACATTGCATGTTGAATAATGCATTGATGTTCTTCATTCACACTTTTAGAATCTGTTAGAAAAATTCCATCCATTGTATTGGTTGCTGACTGTTAACTGGCTTGATAACTTCTTTATTATAAGAGTATTTTCGTGCAAGTTTAATCAACACAGGAATTACATTGAATAATTGCTAGCAAAACTCATTTACACTCTTCACTTAAGTAAAATTACCTGGATATGTTTTGAGAGACCTACTCGTAGGTCAGCAGCTGATGAGAGCAAAGTACTCTCAAAACATGTCCAAGTAATTTTACTTAAGTGAAGAGTGTAAATGAGTTTTCCTACTCGTTCATTTTCATTTGAAATACTTCACTATCAACTGCTTCTACATTATTACTTATAGTTGCTAGAAAACCTGAAAGTTGATATAATTCTCATTGCATGTAATGCATACTGCATGTATTGCCACAAACATCACATTGGCTTTACCATTAACGTGTTTATATTTAAAAGATTCTAATAAGTACTTAATAATATTGTGGATTAATAACGTTGTTTCAATTGTAATGAAAAATGTGGTAACTACACTTTACAGTTGTAAGCAAACAGATTCCCTTTCAGATTTAATCGCATTCATTCTTTGATTTTTGAACCTAACACTAAATCCTCCAAAGTTTCAGATTATGCACAGAAGCCATTTCTGCTAATAGGAGTGGTGATTCTCCATTGCCCTCTGCTGAACCCACAAGGAAAATCACAAGTTTCAGTTATGAAAAGGATTCTCCTGAATGTGAAAGTCAAGAAGATAATGTCACAAAAATACTACCGTTAGAAAATAATGTTCAGTTTGAACAATTTGGTAATTGTAGTGCTGGGAAAGTTAACAGCAGGGCTTTATTGATTTCTGAAGGTGAAAAGTCACACATGTGTGACAAGAGCTTTACTCATTTGTCGGCTTTCAAATTGCATAAGTTGATTCCTGAGTGTAAAAAATCTCATAAGTGTGAAATTTTTGAGAAGAGCTTTACTCATTTGAGCAATTTGAAAACACATAATTTGATTCATCAGGTTGGAAAGCCTCACAGATGTGAAATGTGTGAAAAAAGCTTTACTCCTTTGAAATCAAATTTGATACTTGGGGGTAAAAGCCCTCAAAAGTGTAAAATGTATGAGAAGAACTACATTAATTTATCAACCTTGAAATTTCAAGATATGATACCCGAAGGAAAAAGGCCTCACAAGTGCGAAATTTGTCAGAAAAGTTTTACCCTTTTGCGCCATTTGAACAGGCATAAATGGACACATGAAGGCAAAAAGCCTCACAAGTGTACAATTTGTGAGAAGAGGTTTACTTTCTTGTCAGATTTAAAATCGCATAATTTGATACACGAGGGCAAAAGGCCTCACAAGTGCGAAATTTGTGAGAAAAGTTTTACTCTTTTGCACCAGTTGAAAAGGCATAAATGGATACATGAAGGCAAAAAGCCTCATAAGTGTACAATTTGTGAGAAAAGGTTTACTTGCTTGTCAGATTTAAAATTGCATAATTTGATACATGAGAACAAAAGGCCTCACAAGTGTGAAATTTGTGGCAAGAGCTTTAATCGCTTGGCAAGTTTGAAAAGGCATACTTCAATACATGAGGGTAAAAGGCCTCACAAATGTGAAATGTGTGAGAAGAGCTTTATTCTTTTGCACCATTTGAACAGGCATAAATGGTCACATCAAGGCAAAAAGCCTCACAAGTGTACAATTTGTGAGAAGAGGTTTACTTGCTTGTCAGATTTAAAATTGCATAATTTTATACATTAAGGCAAAAGGCCTCACAAGTGCGAAATTTGTGAAAAAGGTTTTACTCTTTGTACCATTTGAACATGCATAAATGGACGCATGAAGCCAAAAAGCCTCACAAATTACAATTTTTGATAAGAGGTTTACTTGCTTGTCAGATTTAAAATTGCATAATTTAATACGTGAGGGCAAAAGGCCTCACAAGTGTGAAATTTGTGGCAAGAGCTTCAATGGCTTGTCAAGTTTGAAAAGGTATACTTTGATACATGAGGGTAAAAGGCCTCCCAAATGTGAAATGTGTGAGAAGAGTTTTACTCATTCTTCACATTTGAAGTTTGCATAATTTGATACATGAGGATATAAAACCTCAGGTGTAAAATTTGTGAGAAGAGCTATACTCACCTAACATCTTTGAAGTCACATAATTTGATACATGAGAGTAAAAGGCCACACAAGTGTGAACATTGTGAGAATAGCTTTACTCATTCCTTACATTTGAAATTGCATAATTTGATACATAAGAATAGAAGACCTCACAAGTAATATAATATATACTATACCAGAGGCATGAAAAATATACCAGGAAACCAATTGGTAACAACCAAATATGGTTTGAAGGGTATAATTCACATTACCAAAGACTACAATGAACTTACATTACATATTAGAGAAATTAATAAAAGACAAAATCCATCACTGGAATATTGTAATAAGTAATACATTAGTTACCTATATTATGATATGAACTAGTATGTTAAATTCCAATGTGTAAAAAGGTTTGTGCTATTCGTGTGAATTAAAGTTTATTTTTATTTTTACCATTTCATATTTTGTTTATATCCATTGTCTATTTAAGCTGTAATAGGAGATGGTTTAATAATTTAACCTTATTGTCCTTGATATGTAGTTTCTCTCTTATTTCTCCAAATTCATTACCATGTTACTTGACGCCATTACAGTTCTTAATGTGTAATTTCTTTCCATCTGCTCTTTTTATAATTTTTCAGTGTAAAATATAATATAAGGTTTTTCATGTTATTTACTTATTCTGTAAGATTATGAGAGTTCTTGTATATTTTTTCTGTAATGTCTACTTATATACTGTTTCCATCACTGAATGTATCACTGCAATTTATATTATAATACATGAATGCTCCTTGTGATCCCAAGGTCTCCTTTGGAGTTTTATCCAAATAAATAAAAATTAAATTAAAAACTTGTTTAATAGGTGCTATTGAAAGCAAAGAGTAAAGTAGTGATGAATCAAAATGCCTTATTAATGTTTATCGAGCTCTGATTCAGTCCAAACTGGATTATGGTATATTAACCTCCAAATGCTGAATCCACAAAACACTGCAAGTCATGTAATTTTGTGAGCATTCAGATCTAGACCCAGAAGCAGTTTACTTGTGGAAGCTGATCTTGTTTAGTTGTGATTTAAGCAATTGTGTGTAAACTTCTCATTTTCTATGTACTGCTCAGCTTCTAAACTGACTAACAATGGTTTTTTGTGCCTCTAAACCAAAAGTTTATAATGCATCCAAAATCAATAGGCGTCAGACTTCTAGAATACTACTGAGAAATTGACACGACAGAGCCAATAGCTTCGCAAGGTATCAACTTCGCCTGCCTACATGGTAGCCTTTTCTCCCTTCTATGAATTTGAAGATTACACAAATATTACACCCTGCAAGTTTATCTTAGTGCCAGTGATTTCATCATTCCTTCAAGACTATCAAAGGTGTTTTTTCCAAGATTCACTGACAGATCAAAACATGATTTGAGATCTCGATGTGTCATAGTTGCATCCCTCAGATTTACAAGAAGCTCGCCCCCATCCAAGTTATACAACATTGTTTTACCACTCCAAAAATAGTATCCAGATATCATTAGCATGGCTCCCTTCACACAAAGGTAGTATTGGTAATATAACTGCAGATAAGGCAGCTACATTTTTCTCACAAATAGAAGACTAAGTAATACATCATTCAGATTGTATATTATGAAACACTGAGATGTAAAACTAGCTTGTCAGGAAATCCGTTAATGAGTCAGCTGTCCTGAATCTCTCTTCTGAAGAAGGTAAAAAGTCATCCTTACCAGGTTATGGATTGGTTAATTCATTAAAAAATGTTTAGGATCCTTGCCCAAAATGTAGAGAACATGTAACCATCTCTCAACTTCTTGGACCTGGTTTATTAAATCAGACATATTGAAATTCAAGAGTGACATATATTTTCAGATGTAGAGAGGTTATCAATGTGTTGGAATTATCGCATTTGAAAATATTTATGATCTTAATTTAATTGATTGTTTGATAATAGATTTCAAGTCTACTGTAGGTTTTATATGTTTAATATTTTGCACTCCCATCAAACTTCAAATGTGTATAGTTATTAACACACTTATTTAAATCACTCTTTCTACAATTGTGCAATATTCATGTATAAGTTATTGTGGTCACTGGTGACCTTTGCTGTTAAAGTTGACCTGAGATAAAATTAAATTAATTATTATTATTTGTTTCTCCCATCGATATTTTCCTTTACAGTCAGTTTTCAAGAGCTATACTGTGCCAATATCAAGTCGGCAGATGTATTAGTTTATACCTACATTTGCCTTCCTTTTCGCCATGCCAGTCATTTGTGTGCGCCAGGTTAATTTGCAGTTCAGCTCGAGCACCATATCGACCTACTACGATCCTTCAGGCAACTCTGTTCTATTGCCATTCTAACGTGATCTCTCGCACGTCCCGCTACATCACATCTTTTGTGATTCGTAATATTACAAGACTTCATGTTTACCTATATCGTTATCACACCTTTCTCCATCTCATAAGACGTAATACCATTCTTCTGTACGTCGTGGTAATCACGTGCTACCTATCCACGTCTGTGGTCCTTCGTCATAATTTACTGCTTGGGTCTTTAGCCCAGCAGCATCGCCACCATATATTCGCATTTTCTAATATTTGTCAGCTTGCATTTGTATTCCACTTGTGTTATATTATAATTTCAGTTCAAATTCTTCCTCCCCACCTTTTTCTGCTTCTTCCTCCGCCTCTATCTGCTGCATCATACTACAGCATTTGTGATAAACCGCATTACTTCCTCTTTTGGATGTAATGTGGTGGAGTCGAAGCCCTTAATATTTCAATTATCCTTGTGATAAGCGTATATAATTTTGGTTCATGGGACGCTCGAGTGTATTGCTGCTCTGTACTGGGAGGAGTATCCTACGCCTATGAGCACGTGTTTGTTATTAAATGCCCACTCAGAAGTTGGCAGATTTACATATTGTTACTGCACGTGCATTTGTTGAGCGACAGAAGGGACATAGATTGGTAGGTCCACAGAGTTAGCTACTGACTATCATAATTGTAAAGGGTCTTTCAACAAGAGTGTCCTATGTTATTTCTTTTTTTATTTTGGAACAATGTCATTACGTGTGGAAGAGAACATCAGTTAAGTGACCGCCGCGACTTCGTGGGGTTGCGCGTATACGGTTGACCCAATTTTCAATGACAAAAGAACGTAAATTAGGTCCAACTTCACGAATAACACGCGTGATGTTATTTATAAGATCATAGACTGTTTCTGGCTTGTTGGCATAAACTCGAGATTTAACATAACCCCACAAGAAGTGATCCAACGGCGTTAAATCACATGACCTCGGGGCCAGTTAACATCACTACCACGGAAATGATGAAACATCTGAACTTCAAAAGATCGATTGTTTCGAGAGTAGTATGGCATGTGGCACCATCTTGCTGGAACCAGATGTTTCTGAGATCCATACCATCCAATTGAGGCCAAAATAGTCCCTTATAAGAGCCCGGTATCTTTCTCCATTGACAGAACTTTTCCATCTTCATCTTGAAAAATATATGGACGAATGATTCCCCATAGAGTAACCTTTTGGGGATGAAGTGGACGTTCTTGAATCTGCATTGGAATGTGATTGCTCCAATAGCGGCAATTTTGTTTTTAACACAACCATCCAAAAGTGGGCTTCGTCGCTGAAGACGATTTTTCGACAAAAATCCGAGTCTGCTTCCAATTGCTCCATAGCCCAGTCACCGAATACACAGCGCAACTTATGGTCGTTGGGCTTCAGTTCATGAGTTAACTCCATTCTGTAAGCTCTCACAAACGGCGCCTACGTTTTCGTTGGAGCGCTTACGTCGATTATGTACAGGTGTTCTTTGCTCGCTGACAGAACCACTTCTTTCAAATTTATCGATCAAACGCTGAATCGTTCTCACGCAGGGACGATTATGCACACCGGAAACTTCACGCAAAACACGGAAAGTGTGGCGAACAGATGATCCATTTTGATAATAAATTTTCACAATTTATACGCGCTGCTGAATGCTGTGACGTTCCATGGCTATTTGTCAATAACAACTCTAATCACATGAAAAAAATGACTGCTGTAACTCAATAACAACGGCAGTTATTGCATGTTAAATGTAGGACACACTTATTGAAAGACCCTATAGTAATATAAGTAGTGCTACGCAGTTGCCTATGGTAATATTACTCGTATGATAGATCTTCCTGAATCGCTTATGACCAAAAATATAATGTTCTTTGTGAACGCCATTTAAATTCACCAGGTGATAACATTTTTTTTTTGGTCCCGGCACTCATTACGGCCCGGGTATCTGGAACCCAGGTCGCCAGCTAAGCTCGAAGTTTCTTCTATGATGCAGTTTTAATTCGGCTCACTTTAGGTTCATTATACTGAAATTTATGATATATCGTTTGTTTTAAGTTATGCTTGCAGAATTCATTCTTTTGACAGCAACTGCCTAAAACTGCGAAACACATGACTCCGCATTTCTTCCATTTGACCCGTTCATCTTTAAATGTTGCTAACTTTCCAGCTCTTCTGCTATAAAGATGCGGCAAGAAGAATATGCTTCTTTGTGTTTATCACAATCTTGTATCGTTCTAAATGATTGCAATTTATATTTGCACGTCTTTTTTAAAATCCTATATTATACTTTTATGTATTATTTTCTATGTATGACTGTATAACATGTACTCCTATTGTATATTTATTTCAAACTGTTTTGAACGTTATTTATTTTAGTATTGCTACCACTTTTGTGCATGCGATTCGAAACAATGTTGCGTTAAATTTTATTTGGGAATCCTGGCATCCTTTATATTGTAAATGTGAACTTTATTACACACCCGGCCTAAGTTCAACAAAATGCCGATTTTCAATTTCATTTTATATATTCGAAGTTTGCACAGTTTTTCGTACTGCAATACTAGGTCATTTGGATTCAATCAGCTTACTTACAAGCAATAGCTATTATGTTATTATTTTATAATGGATTGCAGTTTCAATTTAACATTTCCTTTCAGCGGTTTGTTTCTTTAATCGTTAACCTTCCATCTATTTAATGCATTTGAAGTCATGACTCAAACGTATGTTGCTATTCGAGTTATATAGTGAAACTTTACTCAGGGTTAATGTGTTATTTTCTGGATATTTGCTATGATTTTGTTTGGAATTTATAATCAAAATCTGATGTGTTACACTCACATGACTTTCTCTACTCTTGTACAAACTATTTTTACAAACGCTTATTCTCCATATGCTTCATGATAATCGAGATATTGATCTTATTGCTAATTTTATTGTAGATGCAAGGGGAATTGGTAGGCTATAAGCGAGTCAAATAGTTTAAGAGGTGGTTGCTAAGTGGGGTACTCCATTCTCTTTGCATTATCAGGACAAAAAAATGAATAACGAATTCCCATTTGAGAAAAAGTATAAATATTGGAAAATTTAAGGGAATAACAAGTAATATCTCGAAAATGGTTCACTCAACAACAAAAATGTATATAACATAAATTGTGCATTTTAACGCGATCTACACTCTTTGTGTAGTAAATGTTTGTCTATCTCTTATGGTTTATCAGTTATGCAAAAATCGTTCACAATGAAGAATACTTTTGGAGACATTCCCAGAAAATTCGGGATATGCATTTCATTTGTCATGAAAATAACTTAAACATATGATATTTTAATCAAAATCGTTAGCCATTTTTGAGAAAATTAAAATTTTCGAAAAATGTTCCATGTAAAGGGTAATCCGTGGTGGGGAATTTTCTTTAAAACCTTCGTGTCGCATCTCTGGAAGATACTGAACATAAATACCAAGTTTGGTGTTTATCCGACTGTTCGTTTCAGAGTTATGTTGTTCAAAGATAGACACACACGCGGAACATGTTTCCAAAAATGCTTTTTTTGATTCAGGGGGTCTCAAAACATATTTCCGGTGATATATTGGTACCGAATTTTTGAGTGGAATACAATACTTCACCTACTTACTATACCTAGTAGGGAAAGTAAAAAAAATCTGATGTGTTACACTCACATGACTTTCTCTACTCTTGTACAATCTAATTTTACAAACGCTTATTCTCCATATGCTTCATGTTAATCGAGATGTCAATCTTATTGGTAATTTTCTTGTAGATGCAAGGGAAATATGGTAGCTTTTAAGCGATAGTCAAATATTTTAACGCTGGTTGCTATGTGACGCATTCCATTCTCTTTGCATGTCCAGGACATAAAAAAAATGAATAACGAATTTGAGAAAAAGTATAAGTATTGTAAAATTTAAGGAAATAACAAGCGATATCTCGAAAACGGTTCACTCAACAAAAGAAATGTATATGACATAAGTTGTGTATTATAACGCGATCTACATTTTTTGTGTAGTAAAATTTTGTCTATCTCTTATGGTTTACCAGTTATGCAAAAGTCGTTCACATTGAAGAATACTTTTGGAGACATTCCCAGAAAATTCGAGATATACATTTTATTTCTCATGACATTATCTTAAACATATGATATTTTCATCAAAATCGTTAGAGCCATTTTTGAGAAAATTAAAATTTTCGAAAAATCTTCCATGTAAAGGATAGTCTGGGGTGGGGGGATTTTCTTGAAAACCTTCGTGTCGCATCTCTGGAAGAAACTGAACCTAAATACCAAGTTTGGTGTTTATCCGACTGTTCGTTTTTGAGTTATCCTGTTCACAGACACACACACACGGACATGTTTCCAAAAATGCTTTTTTTGGATTCAGGAGGTCTCAAAACATGTATTTCCGGTGAAATCTCGGTATCGAATTTTTGGGTGGAATGCAATACTTCCCCTACTTACTATACGTAGTAGAGAAAGTAATTAGACTGGTAAATTGTGATGAAGTTTTTGCGTGCAAGCAAATTTTGTTTTATTGGCTCATGTAATAAATGAATTACTTTCTATCTTAATGTTAGATTCATTTTAGAAAAACTTATTATCGTGGATTTTATAAGGATACTGTATTTTTTCTTTCCTTTATATTGGTGTTTGCTCTTCTCCCGTGCCTCACTCATTCCTCCTCCATAGTTTTTGTATTATACACAGGTAATTTGTATTTCTGCTCCATTCTTTTGAATACTACGTTCCTTCATTTTGTTAATTAATGTACCCCTTTGTTTCTGTTTTACATTCCACGTGAACCTAGGACTGCCACGGGAGTCGGTTATCAAGAACGTCTGCACTTTGGCAGTGTCTGCCGAAAATCGAACACAGTCCTGAGGATTCCTTCTTGTGCAGTCACCTGCTGATTTCACTGACCTTACAGGAAAGCTCCACGCTTGATCTACATTTGAACGCCTCATTACGCCATGACATCTTCAGCTCCTTTTGGTTTACACCACCGATATTGTTTCAGCTTGTTTCTTTGTTTTCGCATCAAGGGCAATCATGTGCGGAACTGCTGTCTGCAGTCCTGTACGAATGTGCATATCAACCGCACTCTATCTTCCAGTGGTGTATGCTTCATCAAGTTGAACTGTTGCCTTGCATTGGTGTAACTGTCCAGCGAGTATTCTTCGGATTTCACTTTTCTGGTTTAGTGATTGGTGAAAATCCCTACACATTGTCCTTTCCTGGTCATGAATCTGAACATTGTTACCTGGCGTGTATGAATATGTGTGCTCCTGCAAATTCTCTTTATTCTCATGTGCAGCATTACTGAACTTTATTTGCTATTCAGTTGTATACAACTTATTTTTGTCAATGTTTGCTGCTATGGAAGATATTCAGTGATGTGTATTGGTGAAGATTGAATAATATTCATTACTTTTGTTGTCGGGTCGGAGACCTTCGGAATATGTCACATATACTACCGGTAAATGTACTGAGTTATGTAAAGTTGAATGTTTATTAAGAGTCTAAATACTTTCGAGCGTTCATGTTTTACAGTTTTACTTAGCTTTCTTGAGTTGAGTTCCTAAACGGACCTTTCTGGTTTACCTCTTCCGATGGCGACATACATGGGTCTTTACAGTGACATCATTTTCTGCTTAGTAACAAGCAGAATCGTGTTTAACTTGACACTGTTGCATAGGCACCTTAAACCGGGCATAGGTTTACTATATTTATTAACCTCTGTCGCGGTGTTAAGTAGGCAACCGCAAGACTATATAACACGTCGCTCAGATAACTCGGCTCTCTCTTGTCTCTGGCTGGAACTCCTGATTTGCCAGGAAGCTCCCTGACCCCTTGCTGCCGCTCGTACTGTTGTTGGACCTCCCGTAACTACGTCTTTATAATAAAGTGACATAGTCTTAAGGGTAAGGTAATGTAATCTCAATTGTTAATCAACCTTAGCTACCATCTGTAATAATCACTTTAAGACTTATGTGCTTCCCTTAAAGCTAGTGCCCTATACTTGTAGTATCCCATCATATCTAATAAAAGACATTGGCATGCCATTTAAACTTCTAGCTCTACCATCTAATCGTTTGGCTACGTCCTCCTAGCCACGACTTAGAATGTGGCAGCATACGTAACAAGGAAGGAAAATCTGGTGTGATAGATTCACAGACATTCTCTACCCTCTATCGTTTATTATTGGGTATACAAACTAGTCTTACTATAGTTGCCTCATTTGAATCTAAATACATTTTTGCACAAATAGTTATATTACACATTTCCTTATAGATACAGCGATGTTCAAATGTTTGAAAATGGACGCTATATGCTGGCCTTATAATTTTCAACGGAATAGGATAAACTTTTGTTGACAGGATGTAAAGAAGGACTAAATATTGAACAATTCGAACCTTTAGTAAGGGATATCACGGAAATCCCTTTTCTTGACAAAGCTTAGTAAACTTGTGATGCAGTGCCCAACAAAGGTGGTAGGTCATCTTAAAAATTGTAAAACCACTCATGTATATTTCTAAGGCTTGGTGTACAGATCTATATGGGCTAACAGTGTAACCCTTATAGGTTATTGTGTTTCTCATTTATGAAAAACTAACATAATATCCTGGGCTAATTACTCTCAAAAATAAACACTTCCATACTTAAATGAAGCAAGAGTATATGGAGAGCACCTTAAGTTATCTGCTGATGGTAGTGAGAAAGTAAGCAGGTGTCGGTCGATAACAGCTATCTTGGTAAAGTAGTACTGGAGAAGAGAACAGTCTATTAACCGCCATGGAAGAATTTCCGTTGTTTGCGATGTTAAAGGTATATAAAACATGGCGGGCTGTACGTAGTTTGAACTTTAAATTGAATTACAGCGATGTTCTATATTGTTAATGGCCACAATTACAACCCAAGAACTAGAAGCTTCTGCACTTATATTGACCCTTATTAGAATAATTTTCTCTTTTACCTGACAAAAATAGAGTATATGACTGAAATCAGATTCCAAAGAATCCATTAACTCTCGAAACTGTCCGTGATTCAACCCTGCAAATCGTATGAAATTTACAATGCTAACAACAACATTCATAGCCATGTCAAATTGCAGTCTTGGCACGGTGTCTCTTGATGAATCACAAAATGCAATGAGTGAAATGTTTGTTTTGGGGTCAACTTAGTTTTTGGAAGTCCCACAAATATCACAGTGCAGCCTATCACATTTGAGGCGCCATCAATGACGACGGAAACCCAGCTTATTCCAGGGCAGATCCAATTTACCAACAGGATCCAATGTTCAACAGGACGAAATATAGCTTCGTCATTATATGCATCTCTCTCACGGATTCAATCCAGGAGCTCTTCTGTGATCTACACTCCTCGGACGAAAATACACGGCTGTGCTGTGTCGACAAAGTCGGCGCTTTCATCAAGGCTTTGAGAATAGTGAATTATTGCCCTCTCAATGTTAGTTGTTGAAGATCTGCACAAAGGTCTTCTGCACGGCGTAGAATTGCATGACGAGAGACAAATTGCATTAAATTGTGGTTTACTTAGAGGAGATACGGATTCACTAGCAATGTCCAGACACTTCTTCACAAATGACCCAGTGGAGAATGGTCAAAGTTCCCGAGCACTTTTAAAGCTCGCCCTACCGCACCGTCGCTTGTAGCTGCATAATATTAGAAATAAAATTGTGGGGTAAATAAAATTATATAATAAGCTCTAATAAATTTAATGGTTGGTATCAAGTATACTGAAGTAAAAGAGCTCGCCTCATTGCCGACGGTTTCTTTTAAATTTGCAATTAGTTGTAAACGCTCATCTCCCTCAACAATGTTACACATATCAACATGTTTTGAATTTTAGTGTCTTTCAACGTTATGTGTTTATTTTTATTTGGGGGCGCATTACAGAATGTCCACACACTAAACGTTTAGCACGTTCTCCAATTTGCACAAAAAGTCATTGACCTTCCCATCGGGACTCTTGTCACACGTTATTTGCACTAGAACTTGGTCTCTTCTCCGAAACCATGTTGGTGGCAACAGACGTCACTGCAGCGAGACAATAAGTGACAACTCGCAAGTACTCCGCCGGCACGTGTACCGTGCCGAGCGCCCACTAGGCTCAATGCCCGATGTGAGCAAGGCTGTTCTACCTTGTTATCTTTTTTTGGTTAAAGTTTGTAGGGCTTTATTTCGTTTTGATAGGAGAACTAAAATGAAGATATAATCTATTTTAACCAATTTCTCGGACTTTCATTAACTGTATATAACCCGTCCACGGGTTCACATCCCTACCTAAATTATACCCGCATCCTGCAAACCCCAAATCGCGTCTGAACGTGCTTAAGTCCTATTCATGGCAGATACCGCTAGTGTTCACAACCGTAGCGGAATCCCGCTACGCGTAGCGAAATTTGAGCCTTCAGAAGATACTGCGGCAAAAAGCGAAAAAGTGGGAAAATTTAGCGACTTTTGTTAATTTTAATTTTAAAAAATAAATTTATAGTTATCGCTAAAATAAACACGTGAAAAGTTTCATTTGTATTTCTACAAAATTAATTTAGTCGTTTTAAGTTTTATCAAATATATCATAATGAATTATATTCCCTTAAGAAAGAAAAAACCAGAATACTGCGGAGAATTGTCCAAAGGTAAAAGATGAGAAAACCGTTGTTTTCGATAAGTAGTTAAAAGATTTTTTTTTGAGATGCTTCACAACCATCTAAATAATATAGTGCAAAAGCAAAATGTACAACACGTAATGTTCTGTGTGATCTTTGAAACAGAATATTGGCCCTTACCGATATCAAATTAATTAGAATGCAATAGGTGTTAATTAATCAGAATAATATATATCATAAATAAGCAATGATAATGTAAGAATAATGTAATATTTCAAAGAGAGTATATAGCAATGTGTAGGGAAAAAGCGATACGTGTAAGAAAATAGCCTTCGGTTTTGGAAGTGACACAAAAGACCGACAATAGCCAGCAAAGCTGTTTAAAAATATTTGTTTGACTAATAGGGGCGCCAAATCCGCTCGTGCATGAGATAGCATAGCCACGTCATAGAATGTTCTGGAACATTACTATACCGCGGTCAGTAGAGTTTAAACAAACCAATAAGAATTTTTAGGAGGTGGAAACGAATGCTTGGGGATGAAGAATTCGTAGGAAGCCGCGAGAGAGGAAATTACTGCCATCCTAGCGCTCGCGCGGGTAACACATGCGATGCACGTTCGAGTAAAGTAGGTACATCAAATACACTTAGGGCGGCGATATCACCATAGAGAAACAACACTAATACACTAATGCGGTCACTAAAGGGATAGACACAGATTAAATACCGTGGAACACCCACAGTAATTGAAATCACTGTCAAAGGGAATACATTATAATTTAGAATCCTTCCTAAAGAGAATTGAATTGAGGGTAGTCAGTGTCGCGTAGAAATCAGAATAAGTACGCATTGTGTTTGTTTCGGAGACACACAGTAATTGTTATACAAATACACTAATACTCAGTAAAGTCTAAATAAATAATTTACTGGTAGTGAAATCTGGGTAACTTATTTATCAGATACACAAAACCCATGCTGAGATAGTGTCGAAGCCGCAGTAAAAGTAACCCCTCAATATTCACGGCGCACTAACCTGTGAACAAACACATCAAAGCATTTATCACCAAAAATGGCACAATCAACGTGAGATTATTCGCTTTCCCATTACGTGATCTTTTGAAACACTGTGAAAACCAGAAATACGTGAAGGATATAAAAGCTTCCGCCACACAAACATTTCTTAGGTAATAAATAAATCAATCAATAAATAGTAGTGTTAATTATTCACTTAATAAAAATATAAATTATCGCCAATAAAACAGGCCTAAGTTACTATAAGAGAGACCGTAGCAAAATGTTCTGACTTATAGTAATGTAAATAATAGTATTTCGCGCTTTGCTATTACGACAGCGTATAACAGTTCACAATAATACCAAACTATTTCCGGGTTTGGGTAAATTGCCTTACCTTTGCCCGCATTAGCGACTGAAGAGGTCTTACACTTGCTCTAACGTAATGCTGCCAACATATGAATAATGCCACCGAAACCCGTAAGATACTCAGCCTAAAGGCGTAGCCGAGAGATTGAGGGCCCTCAGCCTCAAAGCTACCGAGGGATGTTTTTATAGACGGAGAGGAGTGTAGCAAGTTGCGCGAACGACGACAGGGCGTAGCCGAGGGATCTGCACGTCTAAAACTCGAATGATTCACGTTCGCAAAAACAACAGCACATCGCATATTTAGTCCATTTCACTTTTTATTTAGGTTGCAGTACCCACTTTGCATGTAATTTATCGAAAAAATGGCTACGTTTGTTGTGTTCCTCACGCGATTTGCCTATATAAATGAAACACCTAAAACGGGCGGGCAGGTAGGCACCAGATATAGAACAGACCACATCATGTTCTAAACTCACTCCTAGGGTAATTTATTTCATTATTTCTCACTTCCTTAAACCTAATGTAGGTGGGTAAAAGTATGACAATTTCGCCCCGGTTTTACGGTGTTTTTTTCCGTTTAACAGTTGGTACCAGATATTGCGCATTTATATCGTTCGCCATGACACGTCGAGCTCTGGAGCAACATTACCTGATATGTTTCTAGCGGAATTTTATGACATTTGGCAAGATTCAACATGTTTTGATTGGCAACCGGTAGACGCATAATACTCTTTCGGTCTGCCGACTGCCTTCAGCCAGCAGCCCAGCATGTTGTAGTCGTTGGTCGCAGTAGTGTCATAAAATAACCCCGCAGTGCAGAGAAATAAGGTATCCACGGTTTTATATCTGTTTCTTGCAATGTGTTTACTAGGTTAGATTGCAGAGGCCTATCCATATTTATTTAAAGTAGATTTAAAAATTTATCATGACGCTATGGAAATATTTGCTACTTAACTAAGTGCTTTAACCTCAAAATGAATAAGGGACGAGCTTAGGATTTCAGGACATTGTGCCCCACAGTAAAACCACAAGGAACTGAAATTTCAGGCTAACAAGGTGCTACATTGGCAGTGAGTTCACACTAACAAAAGCTTCTTCTCAGATGAACTGTTCAAACAAGAAAAGGCACTAATTTACTATGACTTACTATGGTTTTAATGGGTAGATTTACACGATTGCTCCTATGGTGACCGCTCAAAGCACTTAAATGAACTAGCAACATCATAGCTGTGTAATTTGCTGCATGCAACCTCTGCCACAGAATATGTAACACTGCTAGACATTAAACAAGCCTGGAATGGGTCAACCATAAGATATTGACAAAAACTTATACAGAAAAAGTGTAGATCTCTTTAAAACACACAAATAACTATGTATGGCATCGGCAAATCTCCTCTTAGAGTATCCCCGTTGAAAATGTTTATAAAATCAAAAGGAAAGCCAATAAACTACCTTAGGAGTCAGTTTAGAACAGGATGTGATCTCTTCTATATCTTGTCCTCACCTGCCTGCCCGTTTTAGGTGTTCTTATTTATATAGGCAAATTGCATCAGGAACACAACAAATGTAGCCATTTTCCCGATAAATCACATGCAAAGTGGGTACTGCCAACCTAAATGAAAATGTGAATTCCGCTAAAAATGCGATGCGCTGTTGTTATCACTATTTCTTCTTCGTTTGTTTCCGCTGAAAAAATGCAACGCATTCATACTAAGAAAGACTATCCACCAAAGTTGTAATTTTTGTATTCTTTTTGTGAAAGTTTGTTATATTAATATGTTATTTCCATTAAATAAAGAAGTTCCTTTACTGCAACAGTGGTAGTTAGTTAACGCAAGCTTACATAAAAAAAAAACGTAACCTAAGGCTAACCTTCCGTCAATTCAGAAACGTAAGCTTATGTAAAAAAAAAACTAAATCTAACCTAACCTCCCGTGAATCAGAAACCTAAGCTTAGGAACGCGTGCTTTGATGTAACCACTGGTAACAACTTAAAACAAGGTTATATATATAAAAGTAAATCGGAAACCTAAGCTTATATAAAACAAAAACTAACCTAAACCTAACCTTCCGTGAATTCAGCAACGTAAGCTTATATATAAAAAAAAAACTAAACCTAACCTCCCGTGAATCAGTAACCTAAGCTTAGGAACGCGTGCTTTGATGTAACCACTGGTAACAACTTAAAACAAGGTTATACATAAAAGTAAATCATAAACCTAAGCTCATATAAAAAAACTAACCTAAACCTAGCCTTCCGTGAATTCATAAGCCTAAGGTTGCATAAGATCCCTCGGCTACGCTCTGTGGTCGTTTCTGCAGTCGCGGCACTTTGGCGGCATTAATTTTTCATATGATGGCAGCATAAGTGTATGCCGTACAGTGACATGTGTTGAGCTAGTGCATGGCATAGTGTGACATCTGTTGGACATATAACACATCATATTCATTGCCGTGGGGGATACTCTAAGAGGAAATTGTCCTATGGCATCCTGCATATCCTGCATATCTGTTATTGGATAAACGACTTGTACAAAAAACTATAAATCTCTATAAAACACACAAATAACTATGAATGGCATCATGCATATTGCTAGATATCGGGTAAATTGCTCTTAGGTGGTTTTCAACAGTGATGGAAGTGATGTCATACAGATGTCACTCTGTGTCATTCTCTAACCCTACAAATGTCACTCTGTCATTCTCTAGCTCTAACACAATGTTGGCAACATATGAATAAGTAATGCCACCAGAACCGGTAAGATATCGCTAACTCTCTCGGTGTGCGTTCTTAATTACTTCTTATTTTAGGTTTATTAATTTTGCTAGGTTTCTGAATTCACAAAAAGTAGCCTTAGGTTAGGTATTTTTTTATATAAGCTAAGTTTCTGAATTCACGGAAGGTTTGAAGAACGTTGTCGCATATTTTGCAGATAGTTACTTCGTTGATTATTCCATGCTGCACCAGTAATTCCTGCAGGGACTGCAAGTTTTCAAAACCTAAGTAGTCTTTTGTAGTGGGGTATATGCTATTTTCGCAGCCTGTGCACATCTTCTTTCCTGTTATGCACTGCTTCTGTGAATGCGTTGCATTTTTTTAAGCAGAAATACAAAATGAAGAAGTAACAATGTATCGCTGTGTCGCTTATTTTGTGGATTTTCATTTCTTATTAATGTCCGCACTTCCCATTGAGCGTCTGTATTAGCGGGAAGATGGCTACATTTGTTGTGTTAATATCACAATTTTCCTATTAAAGTAACACCCCTAAAATAGCGAGCAGGTGGGCACCAGTTATTGGCGAGATCACATCCACTTATAACCTCACTCTTAAGGTAATTTAGTCCATTCCTTCTTGCTTTTTTCAGCGTTTTCAATGCAGACTACCTAAGAGCAAAATAGCCAACATATCTGTTAGTGTATAAACAACTTATACACAAAAGCTATATATCTCTTTAAAACACACAAATAACTATCTGTGACATCATGTATATCCTAGATGTCTGTTATTGGATAAACAACTTGTACACAAAAGCTATATATCTCTTTAAAACACACAAATAACTATCTGTGACATCATGTATATCATAGATATCTGTTATTGGATATACAACTTATACACAAAAGCTGTATATCTCTTTAAAACACACAAATAACTATGAGTGGCATCATGCATATCCTAGATGTCTGTTATTGGATAAACAACTTATACACAAAAGCTGTATATCTCTTTAAAACACACAAATGACTGTGGCATCATGTATATCCTAGATATGTTATTGAATATACAACTTGTACACAAAAACTATATATCTGTTTAAAACACACAAATAACTATGTGTGGCATTATGCATATCATAGATATCTGTTATTGGATATACAACTTGTACACAAAAACTATATATCTGTTTAAAACACACAAATAACTATGTGTGGCATTATGCATATCATAGATATGTGTTATTGGATATACAACTTGTACACAAAAACTATATATCTGTTTAAAACACACAAATGACTATGTGTGGCATTATGTATATCCTAGATATGTTATTGGATATACAACTTGTACACAAAAACTATGTATCTGTTTAAAACACACAAATAACTATGTGTGGCATTATGCATATCATAGATATCTGTTATTGGATATACAACTTGTACACAAAAACTATATATCTGTTTAAAACACACAAATAACTATGTGTGGCATTATGCATATCTTAGATATCTGTTATTGGATATACAACTTATACACAAAAGCTGTATATCTCTTTAAAACACACAAATAACTATGTGTGTCATTATGCATATCATAGATATTCATTATTGGATAAAAACTTAAACACAAAAACTTTAGATATCTCTACAACACAGAAATAACTCTCTTTGTAATAAGAGCCATCGTGCAGATTTATCCACTAAGGTCATAGCAAGTCATAGTAAACCATTGAGTTTTCTTGCTCATCTGAGTACTTCCTCAGAATGTTATGACCCATATTGCTTAACAAGCTAAATCAGAACATGGAGGAACTATTAAATAGAGGTGTATACAAGGGTTTTATGATAATGTGACTTTAATGCAAGGGTTGCGGAAAGTCAAATCCAGTTAATAGATCTTGAAGGTGAGTTAACTGGGATAGTAAGAAAGGTGGATGGAAGGAGCAAGGATAAATGTAGTAATAATGAAGGCAAGAAATTTGTGGAGTTTTCTGAGGTATTTAATTTGGTGATGTGAAATGCAGTGAAAGGAAAATATTTCGTAGGGGAGTTTACATTTATGAATAGAAATGGGCAGATATACATTATATTGTATATTCATCATTTAGATGAATATTGTATGGATTTTGAGGTGCTGAGTATAGCTACTTGTAGTAACCATTCTCCAATAAGGGTAATATTGATAGGCACAAATAAGGAAAAGGAATCAAAATCCAAAAATATAAAATAAAGGGTTGAGGAAGCAGAAGTATTTCTGGAGGAGCTCTGAAATCAAATATGCTAAGGGTAATGTGTACAGAGGAAATGCTGAAAGAAACTAGAGTTGAGGACACGTATTAAAACTAGAGCAGTTAGTGAAACAGACAGAGACAAAAATGAGAATGAAAGATGAACTAAATAATAGGAGTTGCTATGATGAAGAGTGCAGAAAGGCGAAGTAGAGACTTGTAAAGGGAGTGAAGAAAATGGGGGACATTCAGGAAAAAGATTATTTTATAATTGAAAGATGCGCATACAAAAATCTTATGGAAGCTAAAAAGAATGGATGGGGGAAGAAAATCTGACATGATACATTCACATGACTTTCTCTACCCTCTGTCGTTATTAGTGGGTATACAAACTATTCCCACTAAATCTTTTTTATTTTTCTATCTGCTACATTTTAATCTAAATATACCTTTGCAAAAATAGCTATGTTACACACTTCATTATAGATAGAAAGAGAACAGCGATAGTTAAATGTTTAAGAACTTGACGCTATATGCTGGCCTTAAAATTCCATACTGTTTCCATGACATCACAAGAAACAACTGAAAATACAGAGACTTTAAAAGAATGACAAGTACTGAACTATTCAAACCTTTAGTAATGGATATCTCAGAAATGGATTATGCCACAGAAAAACTTCATTGAAAGAAATTGTGTGTTTTTAAGAGATCTACATTTTTTGTAGGGTGCATTTTCTTCTATCACTTAACATACCAGTTATACAAGATTATACAAAATTCCTTCCAGATGAAGAGGGTTTCACAGGCTTTTCTCAGAAAATTCAAGGTATACATTTTGTCATGTAAATATCATCAATATATGATATTTTAATCAAAATTGTTATAACCATTTTTTAAAAATATAAAAATGTTTGAAAGATTTTTCATAAAATCTAAGTTGAGTTATTTATGAATGGTCTTTGACTGCTGTGGTCGTTAGCATCACATTGTATATTGGGCGTGAAACACCAGAAATGTTGTTCAGAGGTTTCTTTATCAGGCTTAGGTTCTTTTATATGCCATAAATCTATGACATGATCCACCAGTTTTACTTCCCTTCCAAAGGAAGCAATACTAAGGATTTTTATGCCCAAAAACGTCCATTGCCCTCCGCTGGGTTTGAACCTGTGACCTTGGGAACTAAGGGATAGTTGGGGTGGGGGATTTTGTTGATAATCTTTGTCACATCTTTGGAGGATACTGAACCTAAATACCATGTGTGGTATTTATCCAACTTTTCGTTTTTGAGTTATGCTCTTCACACACAAACCTTTTTCTGAAAGTTACTTTTTGTAATTCAGGGGGGCCCCAAAACATGTATTTCTGGTGAAATGTCTGGGTGGAATGCATTGCCTTCTCTACTTACTAAGTACATGGTGCAGAAAGTAAAAGTGAGCCAGAAAATTTCTGAGGCAGCAAGAGTAATGATACAAAGTATAAGAGAATTACAAAATCTAGGATATACCCACAATTAGACATAGGAATAAAAGAAGTAAGAGAACAAATAGATTAAAAAGGAACAAAGCAAGAGGTATAGATGTGATTCCAGGAGAGATTTGGAAGGCATGGAGTGTAAATGAAAACAGACTAGGATTGCTAGATAGTATTCTAAACAAAGTATTTGAAGGAGGTAATGTCCAAGGAATTGGAGAACAGCAATAGTAGTGCCAGTATTTGAGAATAAGGGAGAGGTAAATAACCCAGAAAATTATAAGGAAATTAGGTTACTATCTGTACTAAGTAAGATACATACTGTGGTTTTGGCAAAAAGAGTGTAAAAGTGGCAGAAGATGAGAGAAAGCTATTGGATCTCCAAGCAGGCTTTTGACGAATTAAGAAAACAGGGGATAACATTTTTGTGATAAACACAGTGGTAAATAAATATTTAGCAGATAAAAGAGGGAGATTGTACATATTACTTGTGGATTTTGAAAAGACGTTTGATACTATAAATCCAAAGCACTATGGTTCAAATTGTGGAATGAGCACTAGCTTTATAACAGTATTACAAAGAATACATACAGACAGTGAGTTTTCTAATAATAAGAAAGAGAAGTTAAGGTAGTCAATAAATTTGATTATCTAGAAGTACAATTAAGTAGTAGGGATGGTTGCAGTGAGCAAAAGAGAATGGTACTGGCTAAAGGTAAACTTGTGTAGGAAGGGAGGGGATATGGATATGATCCATAGAAACAAATCCTGGGCTTCCCAGAGCTTCATCAAATGGAGTGGCACAAGCAGAATTAGGAAACTAGAGGAAAAATTGTAGAAAGAGTGTTAAAATATTGGAATAGAATTATAAAATTAGATGAACAGAACGTTGCACATAAGTGTTCGGTAGTGCAGGAATGGCTCAATCAAAAAGATACTTGGTTCAGTAAGAAAAAGGAAATTATGATGAAAATTAGTTTTGGGGAAATTTACAGAGCTAAGGAATCTTCACAAAGGGTTTCTGGAAAGAAATTAGGTTTAGACTGGAAGATATTGAAAGAGAAGAAATATTAGCAAGTTTCAATTCAAAAAGCTCTTTGGGAATATATAGGAAAATGAAAGTGGCCTGGAACAGGGAAGATTATGTTGACATATGCGATAAAGCAGCAAGAGAATGCCTCGCATAGGCTAGAATGAGAGTGGTGAAATTGAAAGGTTTGAGAAAAGAGAGCAATTTGGAGAAATGCCCCTTGTGTTACCTGAAGAATAAGAATGCCATATAGTTTTAGAATGTGAAGAAACTAAGGTGCTTAGGAGGAGGATGGGTAAAAAGGAATGGGCTAACTTACCAGCAGAAATCCAAGCAAAAAAGTTAATGAGTGAATAAAAAATGTGGGAAAAATTGAAACGAAATTGCAGACTTTTTGGTTAGAGCAAGAGCCAAGTGGTTGAGGAAAATTAGCATACAAGATAAAGAAGAAAATTAAACAATAGTAGGTAGTAGGTATTAGATAAAGAAATAAGCGGGACCCAATAGCTCGGCAATCACAAGTTTTGAGTCTGTTGGGTCCCAGGGCACAACACAATTTAGTGTAGTGATAAAGTAAAGAAATGTGTACTAAGTGGTAAAATTTATTGAAATAAATATATATATATATTAGTCCTCTCTCATGGCCATACATTTATTCTCACTTTTCTTGTCATTGTTCTGCTATTCATGATTGATTGTTTCTCCACAGACCACATATGCATTAACAGTTGTGAAATGGATACCAAAATAGAAATCAAAGAAGAGGATCCCGATGACTTAGCCACACAGAATGAAAGAGAGTTCTTTACCAAAAATGTTACAATGAAGACAGACAGCGATACTATGCTTCTGGATGATTGTGACATGGCACTGAAAACAGAAATTAAACCAGAGACCTCTTTTCCATACTTCTGTTTACAGAGAGAATGTTTTACCAAATATCCTGTAAAGCAGATTAAGTCTGAAACTAATACATGCAGCAACATTTCTGAGACAGATACCAAAACAGAAACTGGCTCAAGGAAAGAGAGAAAGGATCCTGTAATGAAGGTTAAGAAGTACAACAGTGATCATGAAATGGACAATAAAATAGAAATTAATGAAGAACCTTGGTGGCTGGAAACAGAAACTTCATCAGTTTGTGATGACGTTAAGGTAAGTTTTGTAGAAATATTATGCAGTCACAATGTTTATTTATTGTTATTGTTGAAACATTTGAGTTTCGTCATAGAAAGTTAATAAAAATAATAGGTGTTTCTGAATGTGTGCAGTGTTTGTCACATGGCGTATTTAAAGTAATGGCCGTGGTCTTGAAAATTGTAAAATATTTGAGAGAAGTTCTGTTGAAATCATACCAGAATATTCCCTGATATTGTATCTCCTGATCAACAGCCATACTTTCCTCCAAGTTGAAAAAAAAAAAAACCAAGGGAAATTAAATCAAAGAGAAATTATGTCATTGGAAGAATAAAGACAGCCCAGTTATAAAGCTTAATGTGACCCCTTTTACCCCTTAGGACTGTAAAAGTATCAGCCTAATTTGCAGTAAATCAACTAGGGTGAAACTGGTTATAAGCATGTAGAATCCTCAAATTGCTTATTTTAAAATGTATTGAAATGTCTTCCAGTGTGTGCCCTGCAGGAAAAATATGATTCATTGGGGAAGTATTTCTCAAAATCATTTTCTCTTTTTATAATACTCAGTATACAGTATTATGTGTATCTGAATATTCTGAAAAAGAATGAACATTGTCACCTTTACAGTATGGTTATCCCAACTCTTGTTGCTATAAGTGGAATAGAATGTTCTATAGAATATATTCAGATATGACAGGATTGTGGACAAAATTATTCTTTTAAAAAGCCATTTAGTTTCCCTTTTTTATGGTGCTACCATTATTAATAATATTATAAAGAAAGAAATATATATGTATATGTGCGCACGCGCGTGTGTGTGTGTCCTTTTAGGGTAATATATAAAACCACTCAACAGATCAGCACCTTCCAAGGTTGCAACAAGAAGGTTTTCAAGAATATCCTTATCCCCAAGGTACCCATTGCATGAAAGAAGTGTTATCTTTTATTTTTATCAAACTTGACACTTAGCTATTTTCAGTGCTATGTCATTGAGTTTTTCAGTCTGATTCTACCTTCCCAATATGTTTTAACAGACACCTAGTGAATATAGTGCACTTTAGCATTTAGTTTGAATTGTTAATTATTCCACCTAAGTACGAGGAACCCAAAAATCACTGTGCAAAATGTAATAGTAGTTAAAAAATTGATTATAGTAGTATGTTTGGAAAATTTACCAAACCGGTCTCACACTTGGTACTTCTATCCATCCCATCTTCATCCAGGGATGCCCTATTACAGATTTCTTTAACCTGGGCACACCCCATCCAAAACCAAAGATAAATAGAGCAACCTAGAGTTCCAGCCACACTCCACTAACTTCATATTTCTGGCTATGAAATAGACACTGTCTTGGCGTCAGAAGTTTTGAATCAGTATATGTGGCTGAGAAGAAGCAAAATTTATAAGTATGTTTTAAAAAAGCTTAAACACTGACAAAAGCATAAGTTCAAGAAAAATGCTCATCCATATACACAATTTGTCAAATTTTTTTCATAGTGCTAATCTTTTGAAAATATTCCATGTGCAAGTTTGTTTCTCAAACATTATCTAATGAGCATGGCTGAAAGTTTGTGTCATCCTCCGTGGTGTAGTAGTTATCATGTTAACTTGTAGTTTCCGAGGTTGCCGGTTCAAACTTGGCGGAGGGCGATGGATTTTGTTCGTACGTAGAAATCCTTAGCATGGCTTTCTTTGAAAGGGAAGTAAAGCTGGTGGTCCAGTGTCATAGATTTATGGCACGTAAAAGAACCTTAAGTCTGATAAAGAGGCCTCTGAGCAAAATTTCTGGTGTTACATGCCTAATATAGAATGGGATGCTAAGGACCACAGCAGTTAAAGAATATCCATTAATTAAACTCGATTACATTTCTTGTTTTTCCTCCTTCCGTTTACTTCCCCTGCCAGAGTTTCTTAACATGAATAAATGTTTGAATGCTCTTTCCATTTGTTGTAACTAAAGCAGTTATTTCTTAATTTAAAATCATGTTGGTAAGAAAGATACTACAACATAATATGAATAGAAGAGTAAAGCTCATTCACTTTTCATTTTGTACCACATCAAACTTTCCTCACTACTGTGCTAACTGAAAAATGGCTTCTAATTTACATTTACTAGACATTGCTTTTGCCAACTCTGTTCTTTAAACCAACCTATTTTATTCAGATCTAAATTTTTCCCCATTGCTGTTTTCTTTCACCCCATTACATAATGTTTCTGCAAAACTTCTAATACTATATACTAATTTAAAAACAAAGCAAACTGGGTACTCTAAAGATAAGTGTTCTGCAGGATGTTTAATTAATTCTGTATAGATGATTGATTGAAACTTTGTTTATATTGTTCTGTTACAGGTTGTGGACTTAGCTCCAATAAAATCATCAAGGTAAGACCTCAAAAATACTCAACCAATTTTCATAGTAGTTTCACCATTAAAAACCCTTATTCTTTTTTCTAAAAGACTTATGTTATAAAACACTTTGTACTTTCAAATCATGAATTACTAAAACACGAAAAAGAATTACAAAGGCTTTGTTGAGGATGACAAGGAGTACAAAATAAATAACTCCACAGAGAATGTGTGCAGAAACAAAAGCTGGTTGGTTGCTGTTACTCCATAAGGAATGCATGTAGAAACAAAAGCTGGTTAGTTGCTGTTTACTCCATAGAGGATGGATGTAGAAATTAAAATTGGTTGGTTGCTGTTGCTCTTTTGAGAATGCATGTAGAAACAAAAGCCAGTTGCTGTTACTCCATGGGGAATACATATAGAAACCAAAACCAGTTAGTTGCTGACACTCATAAAGAATGCATGTAGAGGCTGAATCCAGTGGCTTGTTACTCTATAGGGGATGCATGTAAAAACTGAGGTCAGTGACTTGCTGTTACTCTTAGAGAATGTATGTAGAAGCTAATACCATTTAGTTACTTCTACTCCAAAGAAGATGCATGTCAGAACAAAACTTGTTTAGTTACTTCTACTCCAAAGAAGATGCATGTAAAAACAAAAGGCACTTACATTTCCTCCAAGCGATATTCATAGATGATGTATCGTTTAAGCAACTAAAAGACAAAGCTTAATATCACCAATCCATCCTGTCTAAAATGGTACAAGTTATGTGTTACATTCATTTCTTTAATTGCCTTTTATCAAATACTGTAGATGCATGTGTAGTGAAACAATGTGAAAACATCTGAATGAGCTTTATTGTAATTTTATAGATGTAAGCACTGAAATTTCTGGATAACAAAATCTAAGAATCCAATGTAAGTAAGTTTTACTGCATTTTTTTGCAACCAACTTGATTACCTGATATATATATATATATACATAAAATTTTGAGAATTATGCTACCAATGTGCTTTGTAGCTGTGACTTACAAACTGGTAATAACTCGCAGGTATCTAATAAAGTGGATATTAGTTTGTTTGTTTGTTTTGTTATACTAACCTCCCAAATGTCAGCCCTAAAGGCTTACTGTGCAATCCCATTGGAAGATACTCTCATTGTTTGCCAGAATCTCCCTCAGCAAGTTGCCGTATTTTGATTCCAGTATCAGTATCCTATCCTATGTCTTCCTGATTATAGCAAGAGTAAATCTCTTTCTTGCCAGGATGAGCAATCAAACAGGATATGTGTTTCCTCGTCCTCTCTGCACATTCTACAGATGAGTTCATCTTTGTAGAGTCTTACTTTAAACAGATGTTTCCTCAAGTGACCATGTTCAGAACTTAATGCTACTGCTTTCCATATTCCTCTTCCATCCAATCTCAGGAGAGGTGAGGAAAGAGTTTTACATGCACCTAATATCCTGGTTTGCTTTTGTCCAGGTTAGGTGTACCACTAGAGTTGGTGGTTTTCTTTATATTCCATGTTTTTCCCAGATTTTAGCAGTATGTGTGCTGATTCCGACAGGTTCAGGGCCAATACAGGGTGTCTTGGTACCCTTTTTAGCCAGTTGATCAGCTTTTTCATTTCTACATGTGCCCGATGTCGTGGCACCTACCACATTTCAAACCTCTTGCGACATCACAGGGCTGTCAAGATATTTTGGAAATCTCGTATCAGAAGAGTATTTTTAAGCACTTTGACTTTTTGTAAGGATGGGAGTTTATTTACCATGGTAACCTTTCCCAAGTCCTGTTAGAGCACAGCTCAGGATAGCAAACACTTCTGCCTGAAATACTGTGCAATGTTTCCCAAGACAATACTGATATTTGTCCTGGGGACAGGATGTATATGCCAGCACTTGATTGTGTTCCTATACAGGATCATCTGTGGACCACATTGGTCACAGTCTTTTTCAAGCATAATTCCTGCCGTCCAGCTTCTTGAAGCCCAAGAGTTACCTTAAATGGAGGGAAGGAGCAATATTGATTATTCATTAGGTCAGACTGCATACATGCTACTGAGATATGCAGGGAATTTAAAATGCAGGTGTGTCCAATTGTTGAGCAGCTACATCTCCAGTTCCCTGTTTGCATTAAGCCTGGCCTTTCTTGTAAATAAATGTCCATGGGAGGGAGTCCCAGCAGAGTCTCCAGTGCAGTGGTTGGAGTTCTTCTGAAGGCTTCTGTAATACAGAGACGTTTTAATGTCTCTAGCTTGGAAAATTTGTCTGCTACAGTAGTTTTTAGTGTCTTCTGCCTCAAAACAATGCCTCCATAAGATACCTGGGGCATATAGCCAAATGATGTGAGGCTTTATGTCTGATTATTATAATAGTGCATTTGATTATTACAGGTGACCACCTAGCTCTACGGTAAATAATATCAATGTGATTGCTCATGGCCAGCTTCTCTCCAGTATAAGGCCTAGTTATTTTACTGTCTCTGAATATTCCAGGGTTGAATTGCGTAGATTTCCTTAGCCTTTAAAGTTCCACATATTGGTAAAAGGAACAACCTGGGATTGATGGAAAAGCACTCCTATTTACACCAGTTGTGAATTTTCTACAGTCCTTGATTCACCATGTCTGATTCTGTTTTGGGAAATTTCTCAAAAGTGACAGTGGAATGTAATCTGTATAGCCCTGTATATAGTATCCCTCCTGGGCCATACCTTTGAGTAGACCATCTACAACAAGGCTCCAAAGCAGGTGAGAGAGAACTCCTCCTGTAGACAAATTCTTGTGGCAATGGTCTCCCTCATTTCCCAAGAAGCTTGGGTGTAATTGTTCTGCTCCTGAGCATGGAGTTTATCGAACTACAAAGAGTGCATTGACTCCATACTTCTGTGCAGCCAAAGCCATAGACTCACAGATGTGTTATCAAAAGCACAACCATTGTCTTCTCTAGTCTGCTGTCAGGACTGTGCAGCCAAAACCATAGATTCATAGAGCATGTTATCAAATGCACAGGCCATTGTGTCTTCTAGTCTGCTGACAAGGCTGTGTGGCTAGGACCATAGATTCATAGAGCGTGTTATCAAAAGCTCAAGCTATTGTGTCCTCTAGTCTACTGACAAAATTGTGTGCAGCACTGTTATACAGACTTGAATGGCTGGTAGGCATGTTGATTTTGATGAAATGGGCTATCCGACAGTACCCTCCTGACGTAGATGGTTGGTAGGCATGTTGGTTTTGTTGGAATGGGGTATCTGACAGTACTCTCCTTCAAATATATTTCACCCATCTTTCCAAAGGCTTTAAAAGGAATAATGTATAACTGATGATTCGGCAGGCTTTACTTTGGCATAATTATTATGGCTGGATTTAGGAAGAAACACTACTATGGTAACTCTTCAGGCAAATGGAGTATAGCTATAGGCTATACTGAGCCAGAAGAGGTTGTAGAGGAGATATAAAGTGAGTCAGGTACCTTCTTCAGCAGTGTAGGAAAAAATATCATCTCCACCTGGCTATTTAGATGGGTTTAGTTAATCATTTGCTCATTTAACACTGTGAATTATAACTACTTGATGTGCAAGTTTCTAGTGCTTCTGCGATGCTCCTGGTCTAGAGTTTTTGCAATGGCTTGTGAATTCGCAGGTCTCATCATATCTGCATGTAGGGATGTATACCAAAGATAAGTTTGAGCGTTTCTTCAGCCAAGTGCACAATTCCACCTGTGGGCTTGCATGTTGTTGTTATAGGATATATTGGATCATGGACCAATGATATTTGTAGCCTAGCTTTCCCTAATAAGCTAAATATTGCCCGAGTGAAGGCTTGCAAGTAAGATTGTTAGGCCTTGCATATACTTTTATTATGATCCTGAGGCTGTATGATAGTCCCTCCAGTCTCTAGTTCTTTTTGCCTTCTTAAAGAGATATTACTCTGTCTCTCCTATGTTCAAGGTCTTCAGTAGTTTATTACTCTGTTATTTTATCAGTATTTGAATGAGGAAGTTATCATAATAGCTGTCAGCTATAGCCTCTTGAATTGAGTAGGCGACCTTGTCAATATACAAAAGATCTAATCCTATCTGTCTACCCAACCTACCTGAGAGATCCTGCATATTGGGCTCCCACCAGCTTTTCCTATGATTAGTTCTTTTAATTACAGCAACATTAAAAGATATGTAGTAATGATCCAAAAGTGATGATTCATGCAAATCCCTCCAATTGATGATCTAGGTTGAAATAAAGTGGGTAATACAGATAACTTTCTGCCTTATATGATTAACAAAGAAGGGTTTGTTGCCGCTATATAGGATATAATTACAGATTACTGTAGAGCAGAAAGTTTAAAAGGTACTCACTCCTTTTGTTCGTGTTTTTACTGGCCAGATTTCAGGATGAGAGTTTTGGTCACACCCAGAAATACTACTCTAGTTCCCTAGTGGGTGCGTTATTACCATTGTAGGGGAGGTAAACAGAGCTTAATAGGCCTTTTTTCCCCTCCTGCATCACAGTCAATTTCCACCATGCTGCTGTCACTGGAAGTTACAACGAAGTTTTCTAGAAAATGTAAGCATTGAGTTCCACTATGAACAAGAATACAACTTATTAAGATTGCCCATGCTGCAATGTATTAGCTTGCCTTGACATTCATCTAGCTGTAAATTTTTACCCTTGTTAATCCAAGTTTCTAATATCAGGGCTAGTTCTATTGCTTCTTCATTGAAGATTTAGTAGAGGACAGCCAAAGTCACCTTCTTGTGCTGAAGGTTTATCTCTAGGACCCTTAGGGTCATCCCTGGTTAGTCATAATTTTATTTTTACATGATCCAAAAGACTTACCCAGAACTTTTGTAGCTTCCTCGTCCCTCAAGCAGACACTTTGTGTCTTGGTGTGTTGGACTTGGAACTTAACCTTCCAGTCTGCTACACCCAACGGTTTGTTCTGGTTCTTAAGCATCTTAATGATGTTTTTAGTTTCAGTTTTTGAACCTTTTTGGTGTCTTAAAAAGCACCTTAATTCTTCGTAGTATTTCTGCTGTGGACCCTACAGCAAGTTTTGTGCCCTCCCATGGCTCCGATTGAGAGATCTGTTTGATCAACCACTTTTGGTGGTGTTATTCGCATACAAGAGAATCATAGCACCTCTCTCATTGCAGTCCTCAGTAAACTGTGGAAAGCTCCTATCTTCAAGTATCTCAAATGCCTCTACAATTGTCTCTTGGAGTTTATTGACGGAAAAGTTGTCAGATTACTGCTACCTTGAAACAGGTTAGTGATTCCGTGTAAGTTTCTCTGGTAGAAGTGGAAGCTCTTTCATCCTCCACACCCTTACCTTGTTTGCTTTTCTTAACAAATCCAATAGGAGAACGGGTAGATCCCTCAGACTGGCTATGTCTGGTTTAGAAATGTCCCTGCCGCTTTAATTCAAGATAATACCTTTCCCAATTTTTAATTTCAGTGCTTGTTTTCTTTGTGCCCCTTGAAGTTGATGCTTAAGCTTGTCTGTTTTATCCAAGGCTTCTGA
The DNA here is from genome assembly GCA_030765065.1 of Deroplatys truncata. NCBI lineage: Eukaryota > Metazoa > Arthropoda > Insecta > Mantodea > Mantidae > Deroplatys > Deroplatys truncata. The sequence continues at coordinate 120,535,986 of CM060989.1, forward strand.
GAGACCTGAAGTAGGACTCTTAGATTCTTGTTCCTCACCCGAGGTTAATATACCACCTTCAGAAGAGATAGTACCCAGTTCCATGTGGAGGTTTGCTCTTGAGTTTTAGCTATAAACAACCCAAGATCTCATCAACATGCAGTTGTAAATAGTTTAATGCTTAGGCTTGTGAACATATCACTTTCAGGACATAAATATGTAGCAGAGTATAATAAAATAATTGAAATAGCAGAAATAAATGGTTTCCAAAAGCCTTCGTTGGGTAATTAAGGGGAGGCATCTGTGAAAATTGCTAAAATCCATAGTTTTGGTCATAATGATGTGAAAGTTTGTATGTATTTGTGCCAACGGGTATCTAGTAGGTACTAAATTTCACGTTTCCATCTAAGATAGTTTTGCAAAAAAAAATTATTTACTGTTTTTTTTGCCACAGTTTTAGTGTAGTATAACATTATTAGTTGTAAATAAACTAAACTCTGGCTGTATGTTTCTTTTGATTATGTCTACAAAACTTGGTATTCTTTTTTAGATGTGTCAAATAGTTTTGGAGAAAAAAATTATTGAATACATAATTACTTTTTTTTCCAAATTATTAATAACTTTAAAAATAAAAATTCAATAACAATTAAACTGCTCCATATAGATCATTTAAAATACCAAGTTTTATGTAGCAGTTATCTAACAACATGCGTGAAAAATTTCAAAGAAATCCATTAAAAACTGCATTGCAACGAGCATTTTGAACATTAAAAAATGTAGAAAAACAGAAAGCGAAGAAAAATGACTTTAAACTTTTAAATGTAAAACAAGACATATTTACTGCTTTAGAATTCCCCTGAACCATATGAAGGTCATTGAGATAACTGTTTAGCTTCCTCTTCTTTAAGTTTTAACACTTTTAACTGTTTCTTTGCTGATTTGAATGTATTTAATGTACTTAGTGCACTCTGCTTTAATCATCGCCTATCCCTGACACTACTAATTCTTTTGCTGACTGGACTTACTTTACTAGCTGTGACCCTTTCCTTTGCATACAGTGTACACTCACAACCCATATTCAATTCACTGATAGTTGAAGTCACAGCAATTTGTATTCTTTCTAGAAACAAAAACTTCTTTGGGACATTTACTCCATATTAAACTATGTAAACTCTCATTTGCATTTTGAGTTGTTCCTTTTGTACACCTCTAATAAATTAGTATTGGTTAATCTTTGTTGTACTGGCATAATTGCACTGACTACATTGGATGAAACAAATGTTCTCTTCCCTTCAGGTTTAGGGATTTCCTCACTTTTAACAACAGACAATTATAAAAGTACCAAGATGATTCACCTCCAGGACATTTAAAGTGCTATGGCTTCTCATCAGTTGACATGCAGTGATAGAGAGTTGCAAATATTGCAGATTTCACCTAATCCACATTTGGAAGATTGTTTTTAATTGCATATCTATAATAATTTTGAAGCTTTACAATGGTTTCAGCTTTCAAACTGCTTGGTGAAATGCATCAACCATTTTGCTATTTACATCAAAATGTGCTCATTGGTAACTCTAGGGCTAGTGTATGTATCCACATAACTTTAATGACAAGAAGAGGATTGTACAGTTACTTTACTGGCAAATCCTTTTGTACCACTAAATTTTGCCTCTAAACCTTGCATTGCATAATCTGTGCATGTTAAACTGCTGAATATTTTACTCCGAACTTCACTGAGCACAAGTGCATACTCTGGATTTGGTAGTTCCACATTCATTTCATTTCATCATCCTTGAAGAAATTTTGAAATTTTTTACCACTTGAACTTGCTTCTTCAAGATCTACTGCAGGCCTAACTTTGTTTCCCCTCTCAGATTTGCCATCTGGACATTATATTTTATCTTGCTGCAAGAGATTTCTTTGTCTGTCTTCTCTTACTAGGCCTAACAATTTTGTAATAATGTTATACCAATTAATAACAAGAAATGTATGAAAAGTTAGTCCACTTAACATACAATTTTTACAACCTTATAGTAGATTCTGACAGTGAAAAGAGAATTAGGTGCTTGCATGTTTATAAACAACAAACCAGATTTTCTCTTACAATAAGACACTTATTTGATATTCCCTGCCGTATTTTCTACTATATTGTACATATTCTTATTCCAAATTATACTTATCTATTTGTAGGTCACTATGAGGAAGACTTCTCTCTTGTACAAGGTGTATATCATGTCTAAATTTTTCAAAAACATGAGCATGTGTTCACTCACTGACAATAAACAAATGAACTGAAGACATGCCTTCCCGGGGTGAATGTTTGCAGAAAATCCCAGAAGATGTCTCTGCTATCATTTACCAGCACTGAATATGACCGCCTGATTTAAACTTCAAAATTGTACGCGATTTTGCTTGTACTGGGTAATGAGTGCATTTCAGGAGCCACGCCCACCCACACATGGGCATTTAAATCATGATATAACAGCCTTTTAAATGGTGATGCGGTGTAAACTACAATAGATTCTGAAAGTACAAAGTATAAACATAATTTTAAGGCAAAAAACGAAAAATTGGATTTTTCATAATTTTTGCCTGAATTTCACCAATGAACATAGCAAAAAGGAACAAAGTTTTAAAAGAAACAATTATGCTCACTAAAACAGAAATGAATATGTCTTTCAAAAAATTCAGTTATCAACCACAGATATTCAACTAAATCAAAAAGATTTTAGCAACATCCAATTGGTTCAAATTAACACATACAGAATACCCTACCACTAAGACAGCATCCCTTAACAAAACAAATCCACATTTACAAAATACATAACTGTAACCAAATTTATGTAAGAAAAACAAAGAGGAACTTGGAAACAAGGACAAGGAGGATTTTAGAATTATAAATCACAAACTTCTAGAGAAGCTAGCAATTGACACCCGTTTTGGAACAAAAGTCATGACATAAATCAGGAACCAAAACTACTAAAACATGCAAGGGGGAGAGCAAGAATTTTCAGCATGAGAAGAGATTTTCACCCGCAAAATTAAAACCAGAGTCTTCGTTTTCAGCATTCTCCATAGAGACCCATTGTACAAGTTCCTAGAACTGACACCAGAGCAGTGTATATTTGAAACATACAAGGGAGAAAGCAAGAATTGTCATCATGATAATGGATTTTCAACCGAAAAAATATAAAACCAGAGTCTCCATTTTCAGTATTCCCCAGAATTACCTATTGTAGAAATTCCTAGAACTGGCACCAGAGTGATCTACAGATGTCACTTCAACACCCAGGATCAGTCAATGTCAGGTTCACATTGAGAAAACTAGCCTCCAAAACATGCTCAGGAAAATTTAAAAACTGAGAGTTGTTCTGTTTCGTTAATGGACTCATGAATTTGCACAATAGTTTCATAAAGAATGGAGCAAGTAATAAAATTATTTAAATCAGCATTCGAGTTCGACAAGCTCCCCATGAAGCCTCGGGTAAGCCAGCAAGCTTATAATATGAACTCTCATATATGTTGTAGCAGATGTGTCGTATTCTTGACCTGATACAAATGGGAATGTAATAATTACTCCAGCAAATAGTGTATTGAAATTTGTTCCATGCCTTATTCTTGTTTTATGATGAAGTCCACAGATACTTCAGAGGGTTATATACCTTATACAGGTAGATAAAATATAAACCAGATTTTTTTTTATTCTTAAACAAATTATGTTTCTGATTGGTGCTGGAGTTGTTTATTATGATATGCTGGTTTTACCTCAACCACAAACCTGAAGTATAGGCATCATTTATTGTTCTTCTTTCATGAAGAAAGTCTCTGATCAAAATGCTCGTGGAGGCCTAAAAAGTAGTTGTGAGTTGATGAACGTCAGTTGGTGTTGACTGGTGCAGCTTCACCTTTGTTTGCTACTGCTTGCTTGTTCAGACTCAGGTATGTGGTGGTGGACCCAGGTATCTTCTCGTTCCTCCTGGCAGCTTTTGACAGACTTCCAGGTCCTGATTAGCAGACAAGGAACTCACCTGTCTGAGTCAAGTTCATCATCAACAACTCCCATAGCTGATGCAGTTTCAGGGATTGTTACTTGCCCATCTGCCTCAATAAAATCACAAACAGCATGGGTGTTTCCTGGAGTCAACATTGGTAGGTTCTCACTTTCCACAGCTTCCCAGCCAAGTGAAAATTGTTTTCTGCCTACTCATGCACTTCTTCCATTCAAGTTTTAGGGCAAGGACCTATTGCAGATTCAAGGCTAGAGTTTTTAACATCGTTTCTTAGGGTGGCCCAGAGATCTTTTCCCTCTAGGATGGTAATTAAACGTGGCTTTAGGTATCCTACTAGAGTGCATTCGATGTATGTGTTTCTTCCAGTTCTTCTGGTACTTTGGAATGTTGAACTACAGGTACTGTTTGTAGCTCCTTTAGCACATCTTCATTGTGTTTGTGATCCAATTCTATATAGTCAGCTGTTGAGAGAATAAATCTCATTTCATTAGCTGTTATTCTCTTTTCATCATCTCATTGTCTATGCCTCACTACCATAACATTAGACTGGTCTTGCTAAAGTCTGTAGAGCATATTCTTGTGTGCCTCTGTACTTTTAAGGTTTTCATTAAGTTGTTTACAATCGTTATGGTTCTGGTGTACTTAAGAATTTTATCTAGTATATCTACTTCTTCTACAAAAGATTCGTTATAGCCAAGATATGAAAATTTCTTTCATTCAAACTTAGCCATCTATTCACATGGAAAGCTAGAAACTAAACCTATTGTTGACTACATAATACGTAAGAATAAATGAACAGATATAATATTACACACCAGAATACGAGCACCTGTACCTTGTATATCAAGGACCTAAAACTGAACCAGTTCACCATCTTTTTGGTGTTTTACACATGTATCAATCAAATATGGTATAAAAAGAAAAAGATTCAAAATAAAAATAATAACTTACATTTTGAGTAAGTTCACTTGATCATCCTAGTGTGGTTTGGCTTTGTAAAACAAGAATGGAAAGATCATGAAAGAAATAAAACTCATACACTAGGTCTTTGAAAGAGTTTCTTTCTTAAACTTTGCCTGGAATCTTCTCAAATTTTGGCATGGCTTTAGTTTCTTTGATATTAGATAGACCTCAAAATTTAGGTACCTAAAAATGACTTCAATAAGATAAACTTTTAATTATTGTTCTAAAATATTTTACCATTTTCTAAGATCCCAATAAGTTTAATTACTTAGCAAGCATTAAAACTTGCACAAACAGCAATTTTTACTAAAATATCCCTAAAAAGATTTTATTATATCTTAAATAATTAATTTAAGGTTGCTAATATATAATATGACTTTACAAGGTTAAAAAAAGACACTCAAAACTTATTGAGTAATCACTTAGTAGAAATTCACCATATGCTGTTGATATATCATTGTGACCTAAATGCACTACAGCTGATATGAAGCTACCTCCAAAATGATGTTTGTGAAAGACAATAGACAGGAATGTCGAAGTGTTTGAAATATATTTGAAAAAGACACAGAAACTCTGGAGAAATCTTATGAATATTTGCATATCAACTGCTTTATTTACATAGGATAGTTTGAGAGAAGGGATTGCTTTCTTGTAAACTCTCTGAATGATGAGTAACATATCATTTCAGTTATATGTAGGAAGAATAATAGATCGTTATTATGTCCAAGAATAATATCATTATTCTTGATAATGGAGACAAGGTATGCGAGTCACAAAACAATTGGAAATCTGTCACTGATTCCTCTTGCACTTGGGAAGGAATTTCTGTTGTATTGCAATCGCCAACCAATCACAAAGGATGACAAAGACATCTAGAGGGGCCAAGTATTGTCTTTCTCCTTCCACAAAATGAGTGAATGTATCACCTGCTAAAGACCCAAAATAAACCAGTATTTTTCCAGAAATGTCTCATTCCTACCTCATTCTTGCCATCAAATCTTTTAATCAAACCAACCCCATGATATCAATGCTCTTGCATGTGGGAAAAAAATATCATTAAAGCTACACAAATTATAAAATAGGCACGTTTTATGTCTAAAACCTTAAAGCAGTTCTCAATTGCCAAAATACATTTTTAGGTGCCACAAAAAAACCTTGCATACATTTTACTTTAAATAAAACATGAAGGTATTTAACTAATTGTAATTTACTTTTACACATAAAAACTAGACATTTATATGTATCCAAGGTCTAGGAATAAGCTTTGTGATGATACATTACTGAACAGATGTGTTTATCTTCTGCTGATGACTATAAAAGAGGTTACTTTATGCCAGGTCAACATAGGTGCTTAATTTAACAAATAATAATTGCCAGAAATTTGTTTAAAATTATTTTACATAGAACAAAGTAACTACATATATACATAGTAAATTCACCACATTAGAACAAGTTTTAGTAATCTTGTTTCATGTACTATTTTAATGTTCTATGTCCAAGGAACAGTCAATATCCTATTTTCACATTACAAGTTGTGATTTGAATATGTATAGGATAAGCATTGCCACCATAAGAGGAATTGCTCCAGACATCCCCACCATTGTCACAAATCAGTTCGCTCACTTGCAGAAAATTCTGCTTTATGTTTGATCCATCCTTGTATTTGCCATACTTCAAGCCTAGTGACTGATGAGTGGTGGAAAAATCTGATACTAATGAACTGAATTCTCTGTGAATAGTAAGTGAAATTCTCTTCACTCTGAACTAATTGTATACAGTTCTGTATTACTGGTAAACCATGAGAAATGTACAAATACTAAATAAATCAAAAAGCAAAACTAAATAAATAGATATTGTAGGTCTCATTTAAACACTCAATTTTTATCAAATTTATTTTCAAGCCATTAACAATTTCTGAGATATTTATTGGTTTGAATTTTTGAATGCTTTATGTTAAGTATTAAGATGGCATTTGTTTTGTTTCTCATGATGTCATGGCAAGAGCATCAAATTTCAAAGCCGGCACATAGTGATCTACTATTAAAGATTTTCTTGTATCCCTTCTGTACTATCAAAAGAATGTGTAATGAAACATTTCTACAAACGTTTATCTGGTTTAACATGAAGTAGATGGAAAAATGAGGTTTTTATTAGAGTGGATGGAGAAACTCATGTGACAGAGTCGGCCTCCATGGCCTATTGGTACCATTACCTTCTAGTTCCCGAAATTGCGGGTTCAAACCCGGCGGAGGGCAATGGATTTTTTTGGGTATAAAAATCCTTAGTTGGCTTCCTTCAGAAGTGGAGTAAAGTTGGTGATCCCACGTTGTAGATTTTGTGGCATGTAAAAGAACCTCAAGCCTGATAAAGACACCTCTGAACAAAATTTCTGATCTTTCACGCTCGGTATAGAATGGGACACTAAAAACCATATCAATTAAAGGATGTCCATGAATAAAACTCAATTTAATTTTATTTGACACAGAGGTTTTAAAAACCATTAACTGATTTTTAAACATTCCATGTTAAATATGTAATGTGTTGATGCTCTTCCATTCATACTTTAGAATCTGTTAAAAAACTTTCCATCCATTGTATTGGTTGCTGACTGTGTACTTGGCCTCATAAGATCTTTATTATGAAAATATTTTCTTGCAAGTTTAATCAACACAGGATATACATTGAATATTTGCTAGAAAATCTGAAAATTGTTATAATTTTCATTGTATGTAACACTCACTGCGTGTATTGCCACAAACATCAGACTGCTTTACCATTAACATGTCTTTATTTGAAAGATTCTAATAAGTACTTAATAATATTGCAGATTAATAAAGTTATTTCAGTTGTAATGAACACTGGTTGTTCTATATGAAGAATTTTTAACTACAGTTCACCATTGTAAGCAAACATTGTTGTACCTAATGCTAAATCCTCCAACATTTCAGATTATGCACAGAAGCAGTTTCTGATAATAGCAGTGGTGATTCACCATTTCCCTCTGCTGAACCCTCAGGGAAAATCGCAAGCATCAGTTGTGGAAAGTATTCTCATAAATGTGAAAGTCAAGAATGTGCTGTCACAAAAATTCTACCTTCAGATAAAGATGCTCAGTCAGAGCAATTTGGTAATTGTATATATGGAAAAGTATACAATAGGGCGTTCTTGATTCATGAAGGTGAAAGGTCATACATTTGTAACATTTGTAGTAAGAGCTTTACTCATTTGTCAGCTTTGAAATTGCATAAATTGGTTCATGAGCATAAAAAGCCTCACAAGTGTGAAATTTGTGAGAAGAGCTTTACTCAGTTGGGCAGTTTGAAAACACACAGTTTGATTCATCAGGATACAAAGCCTCACAAGTGTGAAATTTGTGAGAAGAGGTTTACTCAGTTAGGTACTTTAAAATCACATTATTTGATACATGGAGGTAAAAAGCCACACGAGTGTAAGCTTTGTGAGAAGAGCTTTACTCAGTTGGGCAGTTTGAAAAAACACAGTTTGATTCATCAGGGCAGAAAGCCTCACAAGTGTGAAATTTGCGAGAAAAGCTTTACGCTTTTGCACCAATTGAAGAGGCATAAATGGACACATGAGGGTAAAAAGCCTCACGAGTGTGAAATTTGTGAGAATAGCTTTACTCAGTTATCAGATTTAAAATTGCATAATTTGAAACATGAGGGTAAAATGCCTCACAAGTGTGAAATTTGTGAGAAGAGTTTTACTAAATTGTCATTTTTGAAGTCGCATAATTTGATGCACAAGCGTATAAAGTCACATAAGTGTGAAGTTTGTGAGAAGAGCTTTTCTCAGTTGTCATCTTTGAAGTCGCATAATTTGATACATCAGGGTAAAAAGCCACACGAGTGTAAAATTTGTGACAAGATCTTTACACGTGTGTCATCTTTGAGGTCACATAATTTGATACACGAGGGAAAAAAGCCTTACAAGTGTGAAATTTGTGGGAAGAGCTTTACTCATTCCTCACATTTGAAGTATCATAATTTGATACATGAGGGTAGAAAACCTCACAGATGTAAAATTTGTGAAAAGAGCTTTAGATCTAAATCACATTTGAAAAGGCATAATTTGATACATGAGGGTAGAAAGCCTTACTAGTGTGAAATATGTCAGAAGTGCTCCACTCGTTTGTCACATGTGAGTTGACATATTTTGATAAGTGTGTGTAAACGGCCACAGAATTTTGAATTTTGGAGAAGTGGTTTACTCATTTCTCACATTTGAAATGCCATAATTTGAAGCATAATGGTCAAAAGCCTTACAAGTGTGAAATTTACTAAAAGAGCTTCAATGTTTATCACATTTGAAATTGCATATTTTGATACCTGAGGTTAAAGAGCCTTACTTATGTGAACTTTGTGAGAAGTTTATTCAATTGTCACATTGGAAATCTCATAATTTGATACACAAGGGAAAAGCAACTCATGTATGAAATTTCTGAGAAGAGCTTTACTCATTTGTCATATTTGAAATTCTATAATTTCTTGCATGAGTGTCAAAAGCCTCAAATGTGAAATTTGTAGGAAGGAATTCACTCAATTCTTATCTTTGAAATTACATAACTTGATACATGAGGGTAATACACCTCAGAGTTATAAAATTTGTGAGAATAGCTTAACGTAATTGTCATCCTCAAAATTCTATAATTTAATACACGAGGGTAAAATGCCTGTAAGTGTGAAATTTGCTGGAAGAATTTCACTGAGGTTTCATGTTTGAATTTGCACAATTTGAAACATGAGGGCAAAAAGCCTAACACATGAACTTGATACAAGTTCACTCATTTGTTTCATTTGAAGTCGCATAATTTGATACATGAAGGGAAAAGGTCTCTCTAGTGTGAAATTTAACAAGAGCTTTATTTCAGCACCTTGCATGAATAGTAACCTATACAAGCTGCTACAACTGCTATATCCAATCTAAGTTCTAACTTAACAGTTGCATGACCGGTTTTCTTTAAGTAAACAATTAACAATGGAATGGTTACACTGGTCTGTCAAAAGAAATCAAATAAGGATAAAGTGATGAGACATGTTTAGTGTAACCTCTTCTGTAATGTTATCACAAATGATAACACCAGTTACTCCTAAACACACTTAATTCACTTAAGTGTTCAGCGTAGCACCTACGATACACTTGGACACTGTTGGTGCATGCTTAGAACAGAATACAACTGAACTGTTGAAACAGAAGTTTACCACAACTCATAACTGATGTGCACTCAGCATTGTCCACTGTTATCTGTTCAAACTCTTTGTAACTTTTTAACTCAGGGAACTCGCCTGAACTGAACTGTTTGTCTTTTTACTAACTCTTGAAATTTCTGGGCTAGTGCAAGACCTTAATCCCTGCATATAGAGTGGAATTGTCCAAGAAGGGGAGCCTACTCAAAATGGTCAAAAGGAGTTCTTTAACTGGGGAAGCGACACAATTGGATTTTGTTCTGCATGTGTTGGCCATTAGCCCATCCGTGGCCTGGAGAAACTTGCACCATGGTCACAGTATATATGATTAAACAGCAATTTCTGGAAACATAATAATAGGATTGAGAATAGAACTTGAACTCAGTAAGCTATCAAAGGATCGGTAACTTGAACATTTGAATTAGATTTTTATATATATATGAGTGACTTTTCAAAATGCAGTAAGTTCACACATGGCACAAATTAGTTTGAAGCGGATTTCTCCACCAAAAGATGGGCTGCATCAAACTACAGCCATGCTTTGCTACCAAACAATTTTTGACCTTTTAAATAAAGTAAAAATGCTGGGCTTTGGTTCAAACCAAGATCAGGCCAGCATCAAAATTTGTTCATACCATAATAAGTCCAACTTATTACAATCATTAATGTATGTTGCACCCAAAATCTAATAAAAAATATGGTAATCTGAAAAAGCCAACATTCCAAACCAATGTTTTTAGTTGTATACTATTTATTGTTGTGGCCAAAGTATTGTCATGTGTCTCAGGTTTGTTATGTTTTTGCTGGCCTGTAGTTCATGTAAACAATGAACATGGAAGAAGGTGTATGTGTAGGGGATGATTCTTCTGGATCTAGGAAGTAGCAGTAGGGTTTGGTGACACAAATGCTGTCAGTTTGATACTACCATAAAATCAGACAGGAAAAAAATAGAGGAACTTGCTCTTCTGAAAATTCTCTGGTGATAGTTGGAAGAAGGATGAAACCCTGAAACTTAATGTTGATCTACTTGTGAAAGATGATGATGTAACAATGTTATAAGTTGAGAATGAATACTACTTGGAGGCAGATCTGCTTATCCAATTATGTGAAGAGAAGTAAGAGGCATCATATCAACATTTTCACTAAAATATGATGTCTCTGAAACTACTTTTAGTGATGATATTTTTCAGGTCAGTATTGTTTAATTTTCTAATACCTGCTGTTTAAAATGATAATTGTTACTCTTGCATGTAATGAGTGCCTAAATTACATGATGTGTTGATATTAATAATTGTATTTCTTATATACTGTGTGAATAGAAGCTAAAACAGCACTTTGCAAGTAGTTCAGGAACAGGTTAATTTTCATCCTGTTTTTAATTCTAAGGTGTGAAGAGAACTTGTTGAATTAGTAATGATTTTGATTGTATTTCTTAATATATACAGAGTAGATGGTGACTTACGATAATGCTTTTAAACCATGAACGATCATGTGTATTGCCTTTACTTATACATTTTTTCTATGGAGCTTCTGTTCTTGAGATAATAACTGTTGTATGTTGCACAATATTGTAACACAGCAAATTCAATAGCTTCACTTTACATGGAATAGGTTGACTTTTAATTCTTTAGTCTCTGCTGCTATGGCAATGAACAAATAAGTACTTCTGGTATACAAATAAACAGAAAACTACATAGGATTGCAACATATGGAAAATATCATACAGAAAATGGAACTGAGGAAACATTTACAATATTACACAGATTATTAATAGGTACATTTATTTATAAAGGTAGGAACACTTATTTATAAAGATAAATAAAATCTTAAGAAACCCAAGTTGAAGATTCTGCTTTGTTTCTTTGTGAATTATAAAACTCTACAAATAATTAAACCAAGGCAAGAAGGGAAAATCATTGAGAATGCCTATTTAATGTTTACAGAAACTTAAAAATGTTCACCCCTCGTCATCACACATGCTTCACAATGTTTTCTGAAATTCTGCCATACTCAATGAAGTATGTCCATGTTTTTTCTTTCTTCTGCTGCTCAAAGTATTTTTTCTTGCAATGTTTCTGTAATGTATATGCAGGCTTTTCTATCTAGTTCTAGTTTAAAAAGGGGTGGGTTTTATGCCCAAGCAATGTGACCTTTTCATAGATCTATTGTGCATCCCCCCTTTCATCAGTTAAGTATTCTGTTGCTCGTTATGAACTTAACCAGACTGCTAACTGAGGCTTTCGACAGTTCATGTATCTTTGGAAAGTGATTACCAAAAAATACTTGCTCTTTGATTTGCAAGAGCAGGGCAATCACAACAGATGAGTAACGGTCTCATCTCCTTCCATCTACTACAGATAGGATTGTTAAACAATCCCATTCTGTATAGATTAAACTTTAGGGCTCAGTGTCCTGTAATGAATCCTGTTGCCCATACAAGCCTTCTTTTACTTAGACCTCACAGGTACTTTGTCCTGCTGTGTTCCAGGTTTGTGATAACTTGGAATGTCTGCAACCCTCAATGGAGTTCTTGTGTTCTGCTTGAGCCCAACACTTGATAGCCTGTTTCACTGGTTTGTATGACACCCCCAGTGCAGGCTCCAGACCCAAAAATGGGATTTTGCTACCAAAGGCTTTTGTATCACCTCAAAGAAAAAAACTGATTAGATTTAGATCTGGGGATCTTGCTGACCATCTTATCAGCCCATTCTGAGCAATATAGTGTTCTACATAAGTGTTAGTAGATGGCCACACACGCCTCTGCTTATGTGCGCTGTTATGTAATAGCCATATGTCATTTCTTACTGCCAGGGGAACATCCTCAAGTAGATTTGGTAACATTTCTTGAAGAAACTGGCATAGATGGTTCCTGTTAAACCCGAGGAAGAATCCATGGGCCAATTAATGTGTTTCCTATCATTCCTGCCCAAACATTTACAGAAGATCTGTGCTGAAAGCTGTCTTATCTTATTGCTTCTGGATTATCATTCCAGGTGTGTGCATTATGGTAATTAGATACTCAGTGTGTCCACCCAAATCACATTTAAAAATTCCCTGACATTTCCCTGTTTTCCAGCAAAAAATACTTTTACCCCGGATACACAGTAATTAAAAAGAAAGTTGAAATGAAAGTTTTACCACTAGCAGTTTGTAAAATGTGTATTTAAAATGCAATTAATCTAAAAGAATATAAATGGACAAAAATGTAGTTTTAACACAAATTAATTTTAAAATGGAGTTAATGTATCTTTATTGCTTAAGAGAAAAACATTTCTTCATCTATTGCAACCAAAGGTGGTAGAGTTTCTTCAGTGACCTTCCTCTTTTAATTTTTTGGAGAATAACCCAGCTTTTCTCTTCTCTATTTCAAAAGAGCTTTTAGCTTCTAAAGCATAACGTTTATTTTGCAGATTTTTAACATACAGTGAATGAGTACTTCTTGCGGCTTACATGTTCTTATTGATGACATTTTCAACACTCCCATATACTCTTCTTTGGATTACTACACATTCTTCTGGCATATTTTTTCTATAATTTCTTTATTTACAGAAAACCCATGTTCAAGTGCTGCATTTCCATGAAATAGTAATAAGTATCATTTTCAGAAATGAAACCAACCTCTGTTTTCAAATTTACTGTCGGAAGAACAGTGCTGATCCAGAAATATCTAATGGCTCGCCTTCTTCAGACAGATTACTTACTGATTCTCAAAAATGATCACATTTATACATAAAAGTAAACTCCCTTTGTATATGATGCACATCATGACCTGAGATTCCTTTGTTTTCAATAAGTGCATTTAAAGCTAAGGTAAGCCGTTTTCTACTTAGACGTGGCTGTTAGACCACATTAGATCAAAACAAGAATGCTTTAGTTTATAAGCTGGAGGTGACTGCTCCAGCAACTTCTTGTACAGGCTTACCATTGGTCTTAGACAGCCTGTATAAAATTCTAGTACATCTCTTCTTAACACCAGCAGGAGTGCCCTAGCAGCATGCCCTATGTCAGCTTTTGATGTAGAAAGGTTTTCTTTGACTTTTAAATCATTTTGGTGATGTTTTCGGAAGACTGCAGTGCTTTAGATTTAACAAATCTTATCATTACATTTTTCATTGTAGCTAGTATAGCTTCATAAAGGAGTGGTGCAAATGAAAGATTTATCTGAAACTGTTTTAGTAATGGTCCTAAATCTCTAATGAGGGATAGTAGAAAAGACAGCTTTACCTTAAGAAGTATTTTTTTTAACTTGAAGGTGCCACTATTTTGAAGGTGAGAACTTTGTTGTTTCTTTTTGCTCCTTCTTCATATTTTTCTAAATTTTATAGAACATCTATAGCTTACTGAATGACTTCAGAGTTTTCAAGGCATCTTATAGCATGAAATTTCAAAGGAAATAAGTATCACTTAAGTAAAGATTAAAATCTACACATATTGCAGGAGGAAATTTAATGTCCCATCCAGTTTCCTTTAATGCAACCTAATATACATTGTGTATCGCTTGCAGCCTACAAGAGCCAATATTCGGCAGAGTAGGCGAATCTCCATTATGTAGAAAAGATTTTATATCCTCAAGAAACCTTTTTATTTACATTTAGACCTCCATCAAAATTTGTAACTTTAAGCTTAGTCCTTACAATGCTTGCAAAAAACCATCTAGCAAAGCTGAGGTGGTAAAATGTCCAAGAAACAAAGAATCAAAATAATGTGTGGAGATCTCATTTGTTTCAGGATTGAAAAAGGAAATTGCAAGATCCGTTTGACCCTTTTGAGAAACTTTATTTAATGGCTCGTCAAAGCCAGCGTGAAATGTGTGCACTTACTGCACATCTTAAAAACTTGATTATAAAAATATGGAGCCAAATCATAAGTGATAGTGTATGCTATTTTGTTTCTGTGCAGTTGAAGTTTTGAAGCAATTTCTGAGTCTGGAAACATTATTGGAACAAATGTACTCCAGCTTCACTTGCACATAAAGAACGATGTTGCATGACTGTATACATGCACCACATTATCTCTGCTTCAGTTGCCTGCTCTCCTGGAATGTACCTTTGTACACCTTTAATCTGGTGTAATGGTGAGGTTTTATTATGAGTGAGTCATCTGTAATGGAAGCCAGAGTAGTGCAACTGTGTGCCACTTGTTGCAGTATTAACACCAATTTTGTTAATGGTTGGGTTATCTTCTGTTGAATACGCTTGAGGTTTATTTTTTTAAAATATGTGTAAGTAATTATGAAAGTTGGTTGCTCTTAACAGCACTTGCATGCTTCTTTCCCATCATATGGGTTTTTAAAGCCTGTTTACCCATGTTACTCAATGAAAACATTTACATAGGTATAGCACAGGGTGCGGAAAATTTGTCTTGAGTCACAGGTTTCAACGACGCTATGAAACTTTGCAAGTAGCCACCTTTCATTAAACGCTGCTTTCCTTTCTCTAGAAGTCATTGTTAGCTGTAAAAACCGAGAACAGCGTATGACTTTCTTTAGCTTTTGCCAACTTGCAGCATATGTGCTATTAATATAAAAAGCTCAGTTTTCCATCTCCTTTATCTTAATCACAATGAGGCTGTATTACAACTTTTTGGACGAATCCAATACTTCTTTCACAGTTGTATTGTATTGCTCTTTTATTATCACTCAAGGTGTTGAGAGTGAAGCTGTTTGATTTTTGTGCTGTTTAAAATAAGTTTTCTAATTCAAATCCAAACCACATACATTTACTACGTTTTTATATACTTTCAGAACGTTTTATGTACGTTACCGTCTTGAAAATGACCCAGTTCTCATGCAAATTTCAAAACGTTTTAAATACGGAAGCAATTTTCGGAGACGCTTAGTTGTTTAGCATGTCATTAATGTATTAATTATAGCTGGATTATATATTTCATTAGAACATACCTATTTATCAAAATATGATACAAATGCAACTGAAAAGTGGCCCAACCACATTGTAATCTCACTCAATTTAAACAGATTATGCGCCCTTGGTAATTGATTAAACAAATGACTCGAAACCACTGCAAAGAAATGAATGATAAGGTGTTCATGCGCAACTACATAAAAACGTAGTAATTATTCAGCAATACAGATTTGGGCAGCCCAGATTTGATTTGTATAGTAAAGAGAAAATATAATTGTAATGATAAATAAATTTAATTGTAAAAGTAAAGTTTGTTAGAAAACATCCAACACAGGAGCCCGCAGCAGGCGACAATGGAGGTGAACGATCCCGGATTAGAATACACATACAAAATCAGTAACGTTTCCTAACGATAACCATTTTCGTCCTTTTGAACTGCGTAAGTTAAATCTGTACGTTAGCGCGTGTTACTTCTCCAAAGTATTGGCACTTTATTAATAATAAAACAAAGCGTGTTGGTAAAAACGGGCGTAGGTCTAAACGATAAACTACATAACCGTTAACACATTACACAATACACCCGAACTACATATATGGTGAATTAATAACTAAACAAGGGAATTAATATAATTGGCACACCGGTACATATATAGCCTAACTATCGTTATTTATGAGGGTATTAGAGAAGCCACAGTGTGTTACGGAGCATAATTCACTGGTGGACAGCACTGCTCCGACAATCAAGACGGGAACAAACGGTGCGACTGCAATTATGTATGTCCGTTCAACATGGTAAATTCCTTCCTTTGAATACGTGCGGGAATTCGAAAACACGGATTGTAGTTTTAAACTCTGGTTATTCAATTTTATTTTTGTTTCAATTACAGAAATAAACGTTTCATTTAACAGAGAAGCAATTTTCAGAACATTTCTCCCGATTCTCTGACATTCCCTTGGCAACTTCCGGGTTTCCACTGCTATCAACTCCATTCTGATAAACGTTGCGTAGTCGATTGTAAGAATTTTAAGAAGAAAGTCCCTACTTGTTGAAGAAACCACTCGAAAAATGCTACCTTGGCGCGTAATCTGTTTCAGGGAGATATTGGACGCGCTGAGTATAAGGGCGTAGAAATTCTTTTAATGTTCTCAAATGGGATACACAGATAGTGCGAGCTATACCACGGCTGCTGTTTCCAGGATCTTCCACAAAGTGAAGGAGTTGTTCTTGTGCAACATTTCTTTGAGAAACTCCTTCCAACATGATATAGGCTTCTTGTATCTAGAATTCCTTGACAGATGAAAACAAAAAGCCCTGCGAGTGGCGCCTATCTATCTGGAAATGTTTCACGATAAATTTTTGCCGCAGCTGCCACATTCCGATGTGTTTCAGCGTAAATTAGTAACATTTAAAGATACTGGGTCAATTATAACTAATAATCCGCTGTTTTGAAAAGAAGCCATAAGCGCAATAAACAACAGCTGAAGTGCGTTTCTTCGATCTTACAGTGTGTTACGTGTAGTTTCATGGCTAATGATGTAGATTCAACTGAATAAATTTTGAAAGCTTTTGGCAGTAGTAAAGGTGTGGATTGTTGTAATTCAAAGTGTACTTAAACATGCAGAAAATATTTATATTTGAATCTCCTCTAAGAAGTATTTGGAAAAGTATTTAAGTTTCGAAAATTCTTCATTTACAATAGAGTTAATATTCAGCAAATTTTGCATTCTTTCCTCTTCAAAAACTACATTAAAATAGGAAAACTGTTCACAGATTTTTTGTTCTATTGATTACAAAAAGCCACCCTGTTCCAGGATGATCGTAGATCACCTTCCACCCTGTATTAAAGCTGTCCATCGAACGATTTGGTCTATATGGTGTACGATTCATGCCTTCGAACAGAAATGAGCTGCATGTGGGCGAATTGGGTGTTATAGATTCCGAGCGGTGTCCCCCGCTCAGACCATTCTGTTTGGTTTACCGAGCGTGTATGTATCATTTTCTGTTCGAACGCCCAAAGTGACCCTACTCAGTCTACTTCACTAGCATGATAATGGAGCTGAACTATACGAGTGAAATGCAAGCGTAATGTTGCATGAACAATAATAAGCTTCGTCGGCTGTTTTACAATTAGTTTATTATTCAGACATTGTGTATGTAGATTATAAGATATCTTCTTGCTTTGAAGCTATGACAAAATTTCAGCTTTCCTAGAATTTGTACTGGGGAGTTTTCTTTAAGCATAGAGTGATAGTTCGCATTTTTCATTATATTACACCCTCCTCCAGCCTCTGAAGGAGATCAGTTAACATTCCCTAAACACTACATTACTCATCTCTTTATGAATATCACCTCACTTTTTTACTGAAACACTAAATCTCCCCCTTCTATGAAATCGTATTTGGCCTATCTGGTATGACAGATTATTAGATATGATCCTTTACCTAATGGAATCCGTAGACCATAGTTTCATTTAGAATCCTGCCAGGTAGAACTTCTAGCATAGTTTGCTTTACCCGAGTTTCGTCGGGTAAATAATGGTACGAGAGTGTTCTTCTGGACTTTAAAGAATAATCCTTATTTCATGTGTTGCATTATAATGTACAATCTGTAATGTTTATACAGGTGACAGTTGTTTTTTCCTGACAGAAACGCTGAATGAAATTGTATATGAAAAGTTTATAATATTTATTTTGAATATATTTTCCTTTGGTGTAATTATACAACAAAACATGAAAATGGAATGTGTTATCACAATGCAGTAAAAGAAGTCTTGAGGGTTTTCGCACTGGCCTGTAAATTTGCAGGATTTATAACGTATGCATCCAGAGAAGTGTACCTCCAAAATAACTTTGAGTGTTTCTTCACGGAGTATGTGAATCCACCTGTAGGCTGATAGACGTTATGCACAACCAGTTCCACACTCGTGGAATTGCCTATCTGTTGGAGCAGATGCATATATAAGATGGGTGAATATGTAAAAAAGATATGAAAATGTTCATTTCAATTAACCTTCATGGATAAAATTGTTGGTACAAAAGGCCTGTTCAAGTTTGATCCCCGTCATAATTAAAGGAGATAGTGTCTGTATAAAACTCATAAGATTTTATAAAATAAATGTACCATGAAACCAAATAACTCATATTTCACATGGGCGAGAAAAAACAACATTTTTTGCTTTCCAAAAGTTAAATTGCAAATATAATGTAATGTAAAAAAATTGTAAACAAAAGATGGCAAGTGACAAGAAAACATAATAAGGTGTAAGCTATTGGTTGCCTTAAATGGCTAGGGGGCAACACACAATTGGGGCAGGTTCCAAAAACGTTAAACAGATGGGAAGCTATCATACTGCGGAAAGAGAATTATGCATTAAATCTGTCCTCTATCATAATATAATAAAATATGTAGCAACAACTTGTGAATAAGTTATTTAAAACAGTGCATACACTGATAAGGTTAAGGTAAACCTTGATATTTTCCTGAAATTATGCCTGGCGATGTGTCAGAACATTCAAATTTTATGATAAATGGGATATCAAGGTCCCAAAATAAAATTTAACATACACTATTGTTGTATACAACATGTACCACAGTAGCAGCAATTCTAAAGTTAATAACATTTCAAAACAAATTGGAACCAGTGTGCAATAAAAATATCACATGCATGACACACAAAACTAAAATGCATAAACTTATAAAAAATGTTTAGAATGATAAGAGATACACATGTTTCTCTTTGTCAGATCTTGTCCTGAAGAGATGCTGGGTATTTATCAGCGTTTAGAATTAACTGGGGTTCAGTCAGTTGTCGTGTAGTCACGCATTTCTTTTTCATTTTATGTAATCATTGAGCAAAATAACTTATTTCTATAATCAGAACTTAATATTTTTGTGAGGTCTGCTAAACATTAGCATAATAAGCATAAAATCACATCAAATTTTAACTTGAAATAAATGGAGCTGGCCTGGTGTCCTTGACATCCCCTGGTTTATAACCAGTTACGAAACTTAAAGAAAAATTCAGTATGTTCTTACCCGACAAATCTACAACAGGGAATATTAGAAAACATGCACCCTATATCGTTAGTCATTAGGCACGTCAGGAAAAATCGCTCATGCTACAACACATACTTAGGCCATTCCGTGGGCCTATTTAAATAATTACTGTCATTGTCAGCAGGTAATTCCTTGAACCTACTAATTTGAGCATACACTTGTTGCTAATAGCTTGCACACGCAACAAAACCCCATAACTCAACTCCTAATGGGCTTTTACTCACAATGCATAGCTAGCATAAACTAGAGCGACCTGCACTCTACAACTATTTAACACGTGAATAAGTAAATCCTTAGGGGCCTTGCAGCATGTTTTAGGACTAAGTTCACCAAAACTTTAAACAGGAATTCCTAGCTTACAGGACCTTGCCCTTATCTCCAAAAATTAAGGACTCTAATGACGAGCTCCATTGTCGCTCACATACTCTGGACGTGATAACCTTAATTCAACACTAACACAACTATACAAACTACTACATGGATAAGTTCATGATATATCCATCATAGAGTAATTAAATGACAGCCTATACTACACAGTTCCTGACGTGACATAGACAGCATGCTTAGCTACACATTATCCACAAAATAGTACCTACTCAAATACTCGAGGCTGCACTCAAACAAAATTTCTAGGCCTCGTGAACTTAAAAATCAAGTAAATTTAGTTAGGGAATACCAATAAAATCTACACTTACTGTAATTGTCAAACAACAAAGAGGAAAAGTGAATATCATGATGTAATCTGGAAAGAGCATAAGCATGGACTGCTATATGTGCCTGAAAATTAGAATTGATGAAACTGCCTAATTTATTGGACCCTATCACATTACATTTGAAAGAGAAGCATTCTTAAAAAACAATACAACTTTGCCCTGAAATACGCAAGAAGAGCAAAAGCTAAGAAAGAAAACACACTAGCTAGCACAAATCACCCTAGCATAACCTATTATTCATTTCACTGTTGCTCGTCCCACACAAGTTCAGAGACCGGATATGTACGTTTGTCCTTTCAGCAAAAATATTTCTTACGTACACTGGCTGAAGACTTGTTTTCAGTTCTTAATTTCTGTTTTTCCTGCATGTATAGTAATTATACTAGTGTCTTAAAACAATCCCAGTTTTTTTTCTCTCATAGCCTTCCTCCTGGTTATCAAAATGACAACTGTCCCAATTCGAATAGAAAGAAAAAAGGAATTGAAAGATGACATGATCATACTGAACTTTTCACACTTTTCGACTAATGAACAAGTGTTTTAGGGGTAGGTTCTTTTTGTTGGCTACCCAATAGCTGAACAGACATTCTTATTATTGCTTTCGAAACTAAACGGCTACTACATTTCTAACCAAGCCATGCTGCACCTGGGAAACAAACATCTCCGCACTTGGGAGAGTGGATGGGTGGAAGGATAAAGGAAGCTCTTGGATTGAAATAATGTCACGCCATAAAGATAGGGAGAGATCAATTGTTGCGGTGGTTTTTGGGGTTGGGTTTCTGTACTGTGGCGACTACCCTAAAGTGAACAGAGGCCCATGTGCCTCTACCATTTCTTGCGGTGGCCCCTGTTTTGGTTACAGTTTCAAACCTGGGGGCAGCTCTAAATACTAGTGCCTCCACGCACATACCATGAACACCCACAGAGGGTGGCGTATGGGCCCAGGATCTGCGTATAGGCCAGAGCTACTCACTAAGTGCACACCCACTTCTAAGAGAGAGTGGTTTGACCAACTAGGAGATCAGGGCAGACATGAGTTCTTGGGGTTTAAACTGTTCCAGGCTTGTGAGAGAAGGGTGATTGTAAACACTTACATGGTACACCCAAATGAAGTTAATATTAATCTTAATAAGAAATTTAAAAGGACCATGAACAACTAAGATATACGCATATTCAAATGAATGAAGTGCTTACCTGAACCACGAAGATGATGCTCAATGCATGATGTTTGTACTTTTAGAATACTACTTTGTCCCACGTGGACTTTTAAGAGGGTGACCGACACAGAATCCAACAATTGACCATGAGGTCTAAAACATGGAGTGTTCAAGTCCCACCCCAGCTCAGCTAAGTAACAGGCATTGCCTGGGGGAAATGACCTAATGGACTCAGCAGTAATTCGTCCATTGACCCTAGGGAGAACATTTCCTGACATTGCAAATGTCATTCATCAGGTTTCTGAACTCCTGCTTCACATTTGGAAACCTTTAGGAAGCTTAAAATTTGTGTGAATAACCGCAAAATAATAACAATGCACCATAGCAATATTATTAATGGCAGGTATATTAAACAACTGTTTGAACTATATTTGAAAAAGCAACAGAAAAAAGCTGGATAAATCTTACAAACAGTTACATATCGGCCATTTTATTTGTATAGTGTAAGGATTACTTTGTTGTAAAACTCTCTGAATGATGAACACATAACTTAAAGGATTTGATAATGAAGATGAGGTATACGAGTCACAAAACAATGGGAAAACTGCCATTGACTCTTCTTGCACTTGGGAAGGAATTTCTGTTGTATTGCAGTCACTGACCAATCACAAAGAATGGCAGACACCTAGAGGGGCCAAGTATTCTTTTTCTCTTTCCAAAAATGAGTGAATCCATCGTCCGCTAAAGGCCTAAAGTAAACCAATATGGAAAAATATTGCAAAATGTCGCATTTATAAAACATTGCTATCAGGAAGTCTTTCAACCAAACCAATCCCATGATATCGATACTCTTGCATGGAGGAAAACATCAGTAAAACAAAATAAGTGGTAAAATAGGAACTTTTAGTCTCTAAAACATAAAAATATTTCTCAACTGCCAAAATACACTTTTAGGCACCACAAAAACGCTTCCATACATTTATATTTTAAATAAAACATGTAGGCATTTAATTAATAGTAGTTTATTTGTACACATAAAAACTAGGTATTTATAGGTATCCAAGGTCTAGTAATAAACTATATGGTATTGCATTGCTGTACAAATGTGTTTACCTTCTGCTCACTAATTGTGTTGACTATAAAAAGCTTTCTCTTTGCTAAGATACTATAGATACTTAATTTAATAAATAATAATTGCCACAAATCTGTTTACAATATTGATTTATTCAAGGAAAAGTAACTACATAGCAACATCACCACAATACAACAGTTTTTAAATTCTCGGTACATGAAAGAGTAAAATTCTATGTCTAAGGAACAGTTAAGTTTTCTATGTTCACATAAGTTTTGATTATTTGGTTATGTATAGGATAAGCATCGCCACCATAAGAGGAATTCCTCCAGACACGCCACCATTGTCACAAATCAGCTTGCTCACTTGGAGAAAATTCTGATTTATGTTTGATCCATCCTTGTATTTGCCATTCTACAAGCCTGGTAACTGGTGAGTGGTGGGGAGATCTGATAGTGTCATTACTAAGAATTGAATCCTCTCTTAATAGTGTGTGATGTTCTCGTTCTGAATTAATTCTGTATTATCGGTAAACCATGAGAAATGTACAAAAACTAAACAAATCAAAAAGCAAAAGCTAATCAAACCTAAAATGGTCCTATTTAAGCTCACATTTTTTATCAAATATATTTTTATGCCATTAACCATTTCCGAGATGTTTATTGTTATTGGTTTGAATATTCAAATGCTGTTTACTATTTTGAAGTGCTAAGTTGCCATTTGTTTTGTTCCTCGTGATGCCAGGGAAAGGGTATGGAATTTCAAACCCGGTACATAGGCATCCACTTTTAAAGATTTTCCTGTATGCCTTCTGTACCACCAACAAAGTGTGTAATGAAACCATTTCTGCAAATGTTTGTGTGGATTAACATGAAGTAGATAGAAAAATGAGTGTTTATAAGAACAGGAGGAGAAACTTCTGTAACAGAGGTTTTTAAAAGAATTATTGAATTTGAAATATTCCATATTGAATATGTAAGTGTTGACTCTTCCATCCATTGCACAGGCTGCTGACTGTGTACTGGCTTGATAAGCTCTTTATTATAACAATATTTTCTTGCCAATTTTAATCAACACAGGAATTGCATTGAATGGTTGCTAGCAAACCTGAAAGTTGATATAATTCTCATTGCATGTAACACACACTGCATGTATTGTCACAAACATCAGGCTGGGTTTACCATTAACATGTTTTAATTAAAAGATTCTAATAAGTACTTTACTAATATTACAGATTAATAAAGTTATCTCAGTTAATGTACAATGCTCTGCATGAAGACTTTTTAACTACAGTTCACGATTGTAAGCAAACAGAAATTCTCTTTAATTGCCTTCATTCTTTGATTGTTGTACCTAACACTAAGTCCTCCAAAATTTCAGATTATGCACAGAAGCAGTTTCCGATAATAGCAGTGGTGATTTACCATTGCCCTCTGCTGAACACTCAGGGAAAATCACAAGCATCAGTTATGGGAAGGATTTTCCTGAATGTTAAAGTCAAAGTGATGTCACAAAAATACTACGTTTAGAAAAACATGTTCAGTTGGAATAATTCAGTAATTGTAGTGATGGGGAAGTTTACAGTAGGGCTTTATTGATCCACAAAGGTGAAAGAGCTTTACTCATTTGGCAGCTTTGAAAGTACCTAAGTTGATTCATCAGCGTAAAAAGCCTCACAAGTGTGAATATTGTGAGAAGAGCTTTACTCAGTTGAGCAATTAAACGCATAATTTGATACATGAGGATAAACAGCTCTCCAGGTGTGAAGCTTGTGAGAAGAGTTTTGCTGATTTGTCCCATTTGAAAAGGCATACTTTGATACATGAGGGTAAAAGACCTCACAAGTGTGGAATCTGTGAGAAGGGGTTAGACTTTCTTCACATTTGAAAAGACATAATTTGCTACACGAGGGTAAAAAGCCTCAAGTGTTGAATTTGTGAGAAGAACTTCATTTATTTTCATCTTTGAAAATACACAATTGATGCATGAGGGTAAAAAGCCAAATGAGTGTGAAATTTGTGAGAAGAGCTTTACTCAGTTGTTATCTTTCAAGACACCCAATTTGATACATGAGAATAAAAAGTCACACTAGTATAAAATTTGTAAGAAGAGCTCTACACCTTTAACGCCTTTGAGGCACCATAATTTTATGCATTGGGAAAAGAGCCTCAGAGGTGTGAAATTTGCAAGAAGTGCTTCACTCATTTGTCATATGTGAATTCACATAATTTGGTAAGCATGTGTAAAAGGCCTCAGAATTTTGAAATTTGGAGAAGTCGTGTACTCATTTCATACATTTGAAGCACCATAATTTGAAACTTGAGGATCAAAGTCTCATAAGTATGAACTTTGTGACAATGGCCTCGGTGAGCTCATACATTTGAAATCTCATAATTTTATACACGAGGTTGAAAAGCCTTATATGTGTGAAATTTGCAGGAAGAGCTTCAGTATTTATCACATTTGAAATCTCATAATTTGATACACGAGGCTAATGTGCCTCACAAGTGTGAATCTTGCGAGAACTTTACTCATTTTTCACATTGGAAATCCCACAATTTGATACACGAGTGTAAAAAGCCTCAAGTGTGAAATTTGTAGAAGAGATTCACTCAATTCTTATGTATGAAATTACTTAATTTGAGATATGAAAGTAAGACGCCACAAATCATGAAATTTATGAAAACAGCTTCACGCATTTGTCATTTTCAATATTATATAATTTTATCCATGAGGGTAAATGTTTACAAGTGTGAAATTTATTACAAGAACTTCACTGAACTGTCATGTTTGAAATTGCATAATTTGATACACGAGGGTAAAAAGCCACACTTGTTTCATTTGAAGTCGCATAATTTGATACTGAGTGGAAAAGAACTCACTAATGTGAAACTTGACAAAAGCTTTACTCTACACCATGCATCAGTAATTCGTAATATAAACGAGCCGCTATAATTGCTATATCCAACCTAAATTCTCGTTAACAGTTGCATGAGTAGTTTTCTTTAACTAAACAATTAACAATGGAAGGATTACTCTGGTCTCTTGAAATAAATCAAAGCAGGATAAAGTGATGAGACATTTGAGTGTAACCTCCCCTTTAATATTGCCACAAAGGAATGCACCAGTTAACACAATGAATCTCTTAGATGCTCAGCATAGACCTACGCTACACTTGTACACTATTGGTGACTCTTAGAACAGAGTATAACTGAACTGTTGAATCAGAAATTTACCACAACTCACAACTGATGTGCACTCAGCATTGTCCACTGTTACCTGTCCAAACTCTTCGTAACTTCTTAACTCTCTGAACTCACCTCAACCAAATTGTTTGTCTTTTCACTAACTCACAAACTCCTGGGCTAGTGCAGGCCCTTTATAGGCCCTGCATAGAGCGGAACTTTCTGAGAAGGGGAACCTACATAAAATAGACAAAAGGTGTCCTCGGAACGGGGAATTGGCACATAATGGTATATTGTTCTGTGCAAGTTATTCCTATGAAGGGAGACCTGCCATTAGCTCATCCATGACCTGGAGCCACTTGCCCTGCCAGTCCATATGTAATTTTGTGCTGTGATCACACTATATATTATTAAACAGCAATTTCTGGAAACAGTAACAATAGCTTTTGAAGGTTGAGAATAGAACTTGAACACACTAAAATATCATAAAATTGGCAAATTGAAGATTTGAATTAGAATCAAAGATATATACAGGGTGAATCACTTAAGTTGAGACTGTAGAATATCTCCAAAACTAAGTGTTGTAGGAAGAAAAGTCTTTAATAAAAATTGCTTGATATTATGGGAGATTTCATTAGTTGTGTTTTATTTGGAGGAGGTTGTGATGGTCATTTTAGGGTCAATTTAATTTGATCCTAATTGTAGGTTCCTATTTAAAAAAACTAAATTAATGACCATCATAATGTCCTAAAAACACTTTTGACATTTACTTTCCCCATAATATCAAGCAACTTTTATTCAAGACATTTCTTTCTACAAGATTTAGTTTTGGTGATATTGTACAACCTCAACTTAAATGGTCATTCCTGTATATACATAAGGAGTGAGGTTTCAAAATGGGCTGCATCAAACTACAGTGCTGTTTTGATTCAAAATACAATTTTTAACCTTTTAAATCAAGTACAAATTTTAGGCTTTGGTTCAAAACGTGATCAGACCAGCATCAAAATTGGTTCAAACTATGGTAAGTCCAACTTATTTCTATCGCTAATGTATGTTGTACTCAAAGTGTAATAAAGAATATGGTAATCTGAAAAAAGCAAGGATTCCAAACCTTCACAACAGTGCTTTTGGTTGTATACCAGTTATTGTTGCGGTCAAAGTTTTCTCATATATATGTTAGGTTTTTGTTGGTTTTTTGTGCTAGCCTGCGGTTCAGTACACCAACATGGACAAATGTGTATGAGATGATTCATCTGGACCTAGGAAGTAGCAGAAGGGCTTAGTGACCCAAATGCTGTCAGCTTGATAATACTATAGATTTAGAAAGAAAAAATGAGATACTTACTCTTCTGAAGCAATGCTTTGGTGATGGAAGAAGGATGAAACCCTGAAATTTGATATTGATCTACTTGTGAGAGAAATGATGTAACAGTGTTAGGAGTTGAGAATGAAGAGTGCTTGGAGGAGGACTTGGATTTCAAACACCTGAAAAGGAGTGAGAGGCATAATATCTGTTCCTATTTAACATTTTAACTGTAATATGATGATAGCCTCAAACGAATTTTAACTGTGATATTTGTCAGGTCAGTATCATTTGATTTTTTTAATACCTGCCTTTATTTAGAAACTGGTTAATTATTACTGCTTCATTTAGTGCAGTCTAAATTACATTATCTATTAATATTAATAATTGTATTCCTTACATAGTGTGTGAATATAAGCCAAAAGAAAACTGCAGGTGGTTTAGGAACAGATTAACTTTGATCCTGTTTATTATAATATATGGTGTGAAAAGATGTTGCTGAGTTAGTAATGATTTTGATTGTAGTTCTTAATATATACAGAGTGGAAGGTGACCTATGATCATCGTTTTAAACTATGAAAGGACACATTGTTTTGAGTGTTTTGCCTTCATACATTTATCCCATAAAGATTTGTGTTCTGAGATAATTACTATTTTATTTTGCACAAAACTGCAACACAGCTAGTACAACAGGGTAACTTTTAATTCTTCAGCTTCTGCTGCTGTGTTAATGAACAAATAAGCACTTCTGCTATATGAATAAACAGAAAACTGCACATGATTGTAACATAACCTAAATATTATTTGGAATGTGCAACTGAGGAAGGATTTACAATATTACAAAAATTATTAACTTATTTATAAAGGTAAATAAAAGCTTTAGAAACCCAACTTACAAGATTCTGCTTCTTTCCTTTGCGAATTATAAAACTGTGAATAATTAAACAAAGACAAGAAGAATTCAACAAGAATTTCTTTTCAATGTTTACAGAAATTGTTCGACACGTGCACCTCTCGTCAACATAAATGCTTCACACCGTGTTATCTAATTCTGCCACACATTACTAAGTACATCCAAGTTGATTTTTATTTCTTCTGCCGCTCTAAGTAATGCTTCCGCATCGAGTACTTCTGTAAAGTATATATGTGATTTATCATATCGACCCAAAGGAAAACGTTTATTGTATTTAGATCTCGCAATCTTGGTGACCATCTTATCTGTCCATTTCGAGTGATCCAGCATTCTTTGTAGGTGTTGTGAAGATGGCCACAAAGGTCTCTGCGTATGTAATAGCCACATATCATTGCATACTGCTAGGGGAACATCCTCAAGAGAACTGGTAACATTTCTTGAAGAAACTTGTATTAGATGGCTCTTGTCCTGGGGTAGGAAGGATTCACGGACGGTTAATGTGTTTCCTATGATTCCTGCCCAGACATTTACAGAAAATCTGTGCTGAAACTATTTTATCATATGGACAAGATATATAGGTTTAATAAAAAATTAATTTTAAAATAAAGGTACCTTTATTGCTTAAGAGCAGAAATTTCTTCATGTATTGCAACCAAAGATACACAAGTTTCTTTATTTCAAAAGAGCTTTGAGCTTTTGAAGCATTATGTTTATCTTGCAGATCTTTAACATACACGAATGAGCATTCCTTGTATCATGGAGCATGTTCTTACTGATGAGGACCTTTTCAACACCACCATATACTCTTGTTCAGGTTACCAGAGGTTCTTCTAGCATATTCTCTACTATAATTTCTATATTTACAGAAAACCCACGTTCAAGTGTTGCATTTAGAAGAAATAGTACCGGTATCATATTCAGAAATGAAGCCAACTTCCCTGTTTTCAAATTTACTGAGGAAGAACAGCCCTGAGCCAGAAATCCAGTCCCTCCACCTTCTACAGATAGATTACTTGCTGATTCTTGAAAACGATCAATTTTATACAGAAAAGTACACTCCCTTTGTATATGATCCTCATCATGATCTATGTCGTCCTCCGTGGTGTAGTGTTTGCCATGCTAACCTCTAGTTCTCGAGGTCGCGAATTCAAACCCAGCGGAGGGCAATGGAAAGCCGGTGGTCCCATGTCGTAGATTTACGTCATGTAAAAGAACCTCAGGCCTCTGAGCAAAATTACGTATCTTTATTTATGTACGCTCTTTAACTGATGTGGTTTTCAGTAATTTAACAAATCCCCTGGCAATACCCTGGTTTTCATACGGGTGGACACACTGTTGCTTACTCCATCGTAAGAATTTTAAGGGTAAAGTCCCCCACTTGTTGAAGAAACCATAGGAAAATTCCACCTTGTTGCATAATCTGCTTCAGAGATATACTGACGCACTGAGTATGATATGGCGTAGCAGATATTTCAATGTTCTCAAAACAGTCCAGTGGGATACGCCTATAGTGCGAGTCGCTGCTTCCAGGATCTTCCTCCACGGACTGAAGGAATTCTTGTGCAACATTTCTTTAACCAACTCCAGCATGAGATATATTTCCTGTATCTGGAACTCTTGATGAAAACAAAATGTCCTATGATGTGGTGCTCATCTGCCTGGAAGTCTTTCTCGATAAATCCTTGCCGCATTACTATGTGTTTCACCGTAATGTGTAACATATCAAGATATTCGGCATTAGTATAGTGAACCATTTATTAACTGATAATCCGCTGTTTTGAAAAGAAGCCATAAACGCTATAAATAACAGCGGAAGTGCGTTTCTTTCGATCTTACAGTGTGTTATGTGTAGTTTCATGGCTATCGATGTATATTCAACTAAGGCAAATATCGATAGCGTAATAAAAGTGAATTCTTTTAATTAAAAATGTATTTAAACATGCAGAAAATATTTAACTTTCAATTTTCTCTAAAATATTTTTAAAAAAGTATTTAAGTTTCCAAAAATCTTCATTTAAAATAGAGTTAATGTTAAACAATTTTCGCCTTTTTCTCAAAAACTACTTTAAACACCGCAAAACTGCACTTAGATTTTTTTGTTCATTACAAAACGACATCCGGTTCCAGAATGATCATAGGTCATCTTCCACATTTTATCAAAGCTGTCCTTCGAACGAATTTTGGTCCACATGTACGATTCATGCCTTAGAAAACAAATGAGCTGCATAGTGCGGCAGTCACCTCCTGTCCGAAGTTGTGGTTTTTAATGCCCGTTGCTCGCGGCTTACCTTGCTGCATCCTCCACGTTGGCTCCAGATGTTCGCAGTGTGCTGGTTCTCTGCATTTTTTTTTATCCTCGGCTAGCTGCAGTAATGTTCTTTAAACTATGTGGGAGCATGGACTTATCCTTGGTAAAGGAAGCGTAGATCTCGGGTGGTGGTAAAAGGAGAAATAGACGTGCTTTGGTTACGAAAAGACGAAACTCCAGTTTCTTTTATTTAGCTACTCCTCGTAGTACACTACACTGATATTGCCGCCGTTAAAACACTGTCCACTGCTGTTGAAACACGGCGCGGATATGACGCGAAGTTTAAATATGCTTATTATCTCTTTACGCGCAGCGATTCTTATGTGTGTTACGAAAACTGTCTTAATTCACTTTTGGCGCGATACCTCTCAAACATCCTGCAGCATCTCTCCCTGCCTGTAGTTTTGCAAAAGACCAAATGACAAATGCCCCCGAATTTGTTCCTAACAGATCCATTTATAGTCGCAGGCTTCTGGGGCTGCTTCCCTTTCTTATTGGTCCATTTTTAGCGCCACTCAACACGTCTCACTATTTCATATAAAATTGCAGGGATCTCATTGGTCCAAGTTTAACGTAAATCGCAGCTTTTCCTAAATTTACCGTTAAGCTAGTTGTCTCTCTCACTTTGGTCACGGCGAATTATCGTATAAAGGAACAAAAGATCTACACCCTCGCTGTATGAACAATGCCCCTGCGACCAGAGAGACATCGTAAAACTAGACTTTCTGCCTTCGAAGACACTATTCCTGCAGCTAAGACATTTCGTCGTGGACAGTATTTTAACATAGCGCTTAAATTATTTACATTAAACAATTTATAACTACTCTAATATTAGTAACCTAAATACAGACATATCGTTAAATCACCCTTCTTAAACTATACAAGCAGTAAAAGAAAAATATATGTACATAGCATGATTTAACATCAATAAAAGTTAATTAATGAAATTATCTATAATTACATTTCTCGGGCTCGGCCTAGAGTTGCCGTGTCCATAAGCCGAGTTGGGTGAACTGGATTCCGAGCGTGTTCCTCTCTCAAATCATTCTGTTTGGTATACTGAGCGTGCATATATCATTTCTTGTTCGAACGCCCAGAGTGACCATATTCAGTCTACTTCACTAGCATGATAATGGAGCTGAACGATATAAGTGAAATGCAAGCGCAATGTTGCACTAATAATAATAATAAGCGTTCTCTGCTATATTACAATTAGTTTTTTATTCAGACATTGCGTATGTAGATTATGAGGTATCTTCTTGCTTTGAAGCCATGACAAAATTTCAGCTTTCTTAGAATTTGTATTGGATTTTTTCTTTAAGCATGTAGTGATACTGTCAGCGACTCAGGAATTTAGCTCTCACCTTGTGGTTGACGTAAGCAAACCTGAGTCAGCGATGTGTTGTTCTTCCCTCTCCCTCTATTGTTTCACACCCTGTTCCAAAGGTACTTATATCCTTTCTTTCCCAGAACAATAAATATTACGCGAAGTAGCATCAGTAGTACATTATATTACTGCATCAAACAATACAATTATGATCGTACTTCCAATAAGTAAAACCTGTATACATGTAAACCACTATATTTATGACCGTTTACATGTGAAACATTATTTGGACTGCACCTGTTGACAATCGCTTTGAACTGCTGGTGTTAAGCTATTTGCATCGCAGGCAAGAAGCTCCCTAGTCCACTGCACGCTTGCAGTTCAAGGACAAAGCCAATCTCGTGAGTCACTCACAATAGTTCTCATTGTCCATTATATGACACACCCTTTCAGCCTCTGAAGGAGATCGGTAACATTTCCTAAACAGTACATTACTCATCTCTTTATGATAAACACCATCACTTGGCTAGTGAAAAACGAAATCTGCCAATTCTATGAAACCGTATGTTTCCTATCTGGTATGGCAGATTATTCTTTACCTAATGTAATCTTTAAACCAGCATTTCATTTAGAATCCTGCCAGATAAAGCTTGGCATGGGTTTGCTTTACTCAGGTTCATCAGTGTAAATAACAGGACCAGGATGTTCTTCTGAACTTCAAAATCAAAAGCTCAGTAGCATGGCACAGGCTGCTGCCATTTCTCTGCCTCAACGCACTTGAAGCAATATGCCTGACAACACCGCAATGCTGAACTCTTCAACTTATACAGAGAAAGCCAAAAAAACTACGAACCGGCTGCGCGGTGTTTTTCCTGCCCGCGTCATCGGCGCTCGTTGCCGTCTGTCACTATCATAGAAAGGCGCGGATGAAACCATATCACATTTTTAAACTGCTTTTAAAGACTTTACTTACCAACTTTGTGAAAGGAGATGCTAAAACTGGCCACCATCGCTGTCCATGCGTTTTTGGCACCTCTTTAGGAAACTATCCAACATTCACCGCAGTTCACGTTGAGAAATGCTGGCAATTTCCTAGCGGATATTTGGTTTTAATTCTTCCAGGGTGTGTGGGGTCGTCTTGTATACGTTATATGTTAAGCTACCCTAGAGTTAGAAACCACAAGGGGTTAGGTCGAGGGCTGGAGGGGGGCCACAAATCTCTACTAATGATTTTGTCCTCAAGCACACTTTCAATTATTCTCATCGAAATATTGGCCGAATGAGCTGTTGCAGAGTCTGGTGGAAAAAGGCACAATCACGCTCCCTGTCTGTTAATTCTCTAAAAAGGGGGTCGGCAAAATTGTATTCACGTATGTACGGGCGTCAACTGTTTACTCGAAAGAAAGAAATTGGCCCTATATCTTTTACTCCGCTCATGGCGCACAATTTCGTCATGAAGGGGTTCTTCATAATAATATTATGTTTGTCAGAGCTCCGATAAGGATTATTTTATGTACACACATATCCATGAAGGCGGAACCATGCCCCGACCGTGAAAAATATTAAATATGAGTCTATTTTACCATTGTGTACACTATTGAGTCCCCACTCATAAAATGTGCCTAATTACAGGATCAGCTGGTTGAAGAGCATGTGTCACAGTTATTTTATATGGTTTTAACTTCAGCAATTTGATCGCTCTTCACGCAGAGCCATAAGAAATGCCTGCCTGTTGGGAAAGACGCCCAAGTGATTTTTGGGGGGAATTTTACAAACGATGACCGATGTCGTCTAATGTTTCTTCGGTAAGAACTGTACGCCGTCTGTTAGATTTCTTAGCCTGAAAACTTCCTGTGGCCTGAAATTTATTGTAAAATTGATGGATTGTTGTATGGCCTGTAACTTTTACACCTGGAAATCTTTCTGCAAATGGTACTTTCACTTGCGAGCTGAGTTAACAAATCTGAGTCACAAATAAATAAATACACGATGTGCAGTAGAAAACATACTGAGCCATAATATACTGTTTGACTAAGTACAGGACAAAATAATAAATAAAGCATAATAATTGAACTACATCACATCACCGTCAATTCAATACTGCACTTCACACTGCAGAGCAGAATCGCGCTAACAGCGTGACCTTGTTTATAGCCGTAGTGCGTTATCATGTTTCCACACGCCCAGTGGAAAAACAACGCGCAGCCAGTTCTAGTTTCTCGGCTCTCCCCTTAGTTCTGGTATATGTATTGTATCCTTGATTATTTGATACCTCAACTGAAATTGGTTTACCCTTTGAGGCAGTATTTTATATCACAACACTGTGAATGCCAGAGTGATTGTAGTGTAAATTAACATTATTGTATGACACTGATTTGAGATGTTTGTTAATTATAAGCATTGTTAGGAAATAACTTTACACGGCCTCACTGAAACTGACAATAGGAGCGGGTAACAATGAGCGAGGGGGTGAGTTGTTTATCAATTATAAGAGACAAACAAATGACGTCAGAGTAGCGCGCTTTTCTTTAGAAATGGAGGGAATATCTTCCCTAGAGCATATGTGTTCGTAATTTTTATTGGATATAAAAATAGACGCTAATGTTGGCGCACTTTATTAACCAATAGCAGCTCTATTATAATGTTTAGGCATATCGGGGTGAGGGAGTATAAATTCTAAAGCCAGAGACGGGTAACGCACAGTTTAAGAGAATCATTCACGCGTTACACGTCGCACAGTTCAACAGAATCATTCACAGGTTACACGTCGCGCAGTTCTACAGAATTTCTCGCGCCGTAAAGCTAGTTATAAAATGTGAAATACTCGAATTAATAATGTGCGGCAAATAAGTGATTATAGTTACATTCGAAAATATAACAGTTTCAGTCAGGCGTGTATCAAAAGTAAATATGAGAAATTAATGAAGTGTGACGGCAATAAAAGTGTAAAAACAAATTATTTTATCAGTGTTATCTTTTAGTAACAACTCGTTTCCGTTTACACACCCTGTTTAAGAGATTTGCTCGACTGGGTAATACTAGCTAGCCGGAGGACAAAGAACTCAAAATTCAAAATAGTAAAACAATAACAGGCGATCAGCAAATAAGATAACACGAAGTTACCGTGACAACTTGTATTAGTTTTCCCGGTTTCCTTTTTAATTACTTGCAAAAAACCTTACTTTTGTTTGTTGCACTCAGAATATGCTTCTCATTTTCCAAATTTTTTGCAACCCTAATGACTTCTTTTGTATGTTTTGTTATACCTCTATAAAATTTAAGCTTTCTCTGACATATTTTCCTTTTTTCCAAGCTATGCAAAAATCTTAATCTCCCTGAGGACACTCTTACCACTTTTGTTACCCACCCTTTATGGTGTTTTTTTTTAACTAATTATTTTTTTACCGGAAATGCTATATTAAACTTGTGGTTAACTGTTCCTATTTCCTTATTGGATTTTGAAGTAACATAATCTTCTATGTAAATCTCATCACAGCTTCCCTTGCTTAATAGGTATTTAAATAGCTTCGAATTATCCTCATTGAATTATCATTGATTGATTTTTATGCTGATTTTTCTCGGTGATTGTCTTTAACAATTTTAGAATTTGTGCTTTGTGATCCGAGAAACCTTGTTTTAATTACTTGGGCTGGCACCTCATGGTCCATATTTGTACCTATCACATCAAGAAGCGTCTCTGAATGTTTTGATATTCTGGTGGGAACCTGCACGATATCGTTCATGTTATATACCAGAAATAAATTTTCTATTTCCTGCGTCTTTGGTTATGTTGCATTAAACTTACATTCCAGTCCCCATATGCAACATTTTGCATTGTTTGTTAAGTCCTCAAGAAGCAACGAAATTATTTCTGAATATATTAAAGTCACTGTCCAGTATACGCACGTGATCACTGAGAGTTAGATCCATTACAAATAGTTCAAAATGCCTTTCTACACTTAAATATTGCAATTCTTTAACTTCTGACCTGCTTTAAGAATATTCCTAATCCTCCGTGCACACTTATGTCACTAATAAATACTGATGATTGGTTAAAATTATCTACCGTTACACAGTTTACATTTTTAACCTATTGAGCCAGTGTTCTGAGAGACAGCATCTTCTGACTTCAGTCACTTTATTACTTAACCTGTGATTATTTTATAACAGTGGTTACTAATATTATGGTATCAACTAATATGTTAAATTCCAATGTGCAATTTGTTTGTGGTATTCCATGCAAATTGCTTGCAAGAAGGACGCATGATTAAGATTTAAATACTGTTCAGTTAAATATGTCCAAACGTTGTCTAACTTTACATTACTAAACCGCATTTAGTGACTATTGGAGACAGTGGCGACAAGCAAGCCCCGCCCATCCATGGCGGATGGCATTCATGAACATGGCGTTGTATCTAACTCCAACAAGGGCGCTATGAATATATTCATAAAATGTATGAAACGGGGGCCTAGTTTTAAGCCAAAGTGATCTGAATATAATATCTTATTAAAATGTACATTTACAGACTTCTTCGTATAGAAGGTAGGTACTTATCACTAACAAAGAATTTTATCCCTTTTTACGTACAAGCTATCAATATCGTAAATTATGTGAATGGGCACAAGAAAAGAGAATTGTGGCAAGGAGAATGATATTGTGATGTACAAATGATACACGATTACCGCACGTCCTCATGTTAAACACAAAACCGAGGTTCCGCTTACCAATGGGTTAAAATAAAATTAGCTCGTCCACGAAATATGTGTGCATACATAAATTAAATATGCAGAGGAAATTCCTTGTGCCTTACTTGCTTATAAATACCCATGGGTGACTCGTAAATTTGGCATATAAATCTTGTTCTGTTAGCTCCTCTTCTTCAGATAGATCCCACCTATGGTGAAGTTGTCGAAATTTATTTACAAATCTAACTACACAGTAAAACCGAAATTGATAATTTTCCATTGTTGTTGAATAATTTTAGTTAACTGATATAATGAGCTAGGTGCCGTGGCCAAGTGGTTAGACCACTTGTCTTTCACCAAGGCGACCGCATGTGGGATTTTTGGTGGACAAAGTGGAATTTGGGTGGGTTTTCTCCGGGTTCTCAGTTTCCACCGCCATTCGTTTCTCCAATTGCTCCATCATCACTTTTCTTTCATTCATATCATCTCCTCCCTCGCTTCAGGCTGATCCCTCTGATCCATATTCTGTGCTCCCCGACAGGAGTTTGACCCCAGGCACCCGATTGTAGTCTTGGGGGTGTAAGCTATAATAACAGCGATGCTGAACAGAGAAAGGAAAACATGATGAGCTACCCTAACACAAAAAATAGGAATTTTAAAATATATGTGCAAGAAAGGTCGAACTGAAACTAGGAAATTAACATGCGTTAGGTCCCACTTATAGAATTAGGCTATATGGCATATTAATTACTTTTTCCCAAAGGGGAGAGGGTTACCAATGGGACTCAAAGTAAACAAATAGAAATCCCTCTTCTTTTTTTTGAAAATTTTACATAAAATTACTGGCAGGCAGTGTTGTTTACATTTATATAGGATGAGTATTTACACAGGTTGTTTTCATGGCTATTATCTATTTGTGCCAATTATCGTTGGGAAACAGTAGTTCCGAAATTACGTATCAATGTTTTATAAATACTTCGAAAAGGCCGAGGGAGAGAGAATGTGAGAGAGGGAGGAAGGTGGTAGAATTAGAGAAAGAGGGAAGCCTTCTAAGAACTTTTACACTATAAAGGTCCAAAACCCTTTGTCGGATTTCAACCCATGACCAATGGAAGTAGAAGCTGGCATTGTAATTGCTGCTGACAAAATAGAGAACATTTGGGTAATTACTGTAAACGAAGTTACCGTTCTGCTGATAGATTGTAAAGTTTTCTATTTGAGATACCCTTACGAAAAATAAACATCAAAGAGACTTACTGGCACATCATTTAATAACTTTAATTTTAATGCGTATGAAAGAAGTCTATTATACACATCACGTATACTGCAATATTTAAAATTCATAACCCTTCCCAATGAATATTCGAAAAATCCATTTCCATTAAAGCGATTCCTCATGATAAAAACAGGGTCGGTCGTTTGGAAAATGTCGCATTAACATGACCTCCTTGGTTGAATCGCTGCAGCAAACTAGGCATGTTTAAACGCTGAATGAACGTTTCTATTTTATTGTTACATCGCTATTACGATGAAATAAACAGATAAATACGATTAGTTTCGGTCACATCTGCACAACTATATCCACGCCGCTGTATTTATGGCCCTGACGTTTCGTGAGGGTAAAAAAGGGGATACGTGTATGTATGTATGTATGTATGTATATATATATATATATATATATATATATATAATGGCCACCTACTAGCGCTGTGAATTTCCATAGTAGAGGAAGCTATAAGGGCCATTCAAATGAAACCCGGTCACTTGTGTAAAGTAACGGTAACGATTTTATTAACTCAAAAATAGTCGCCAAAACTGTTGGCACATTTATCCCATTGCGACACTAACCGGTCGATTCCATCTTTGAAGAAGCTAGTAGGCTGCTGTCGGATCCAGGCCCGGACCCCGACTTCGTCGTCTGTTGTGAATCGATGTTCGCGAATAGCTTGTTTTAGAGGTCCGTAAATATGAAAGTTACACGGTGAAAGGTCTGCACTGTACGGTGGATGTTCCAGTGTTTCCCATCGAAGCTGCTGTAATGTCATCTTCGCCACATTGGCAATGTGTGGGCGGGCATTATCATGCAGGAGAATAACGCCGTTGGATAACATGCCTGGGCGTTTCGACTTGATGGCTCGTCTAAAGTTCTGTAAAGTGGCTTGATAACGCTGGGCATTGATTGTGGTTCCCCGTTCAAGGAACTCGACAAGCAATGGGCCCTTGTGGTCGAAAAAGGACATCATGACCTTACCAGAACTGGTGTGCACGGCCTTTGATTTCTTTGGAGGTGGTGAAGTCGCATGTTTCCACTGCTTGCTTTGACGCTTGCTTTCCGGTTCAAAATTGTGACACCATGTTTCGTCACCAGTGACAATATGCGTCAGAAAGCCGTATTCCTCCTCATGACAACGTTGCAGATGACTCAAAGACAGTGCCGTTCGAGTATTGCGCTGTTCGGCGGTCAGTTGGTGGGGAACCCACTTTGCACAAACTTCGAAATTTCAAGTGTTTATGCATTATGGTGTGAATGGTGCCCACGCTAGTAACAGATAGATCTCGTCCATGGTGATTCTGCGGTTGCCCAAGACTAAAGCATTCACTTCTGCAATCATTTCAGGTGTGATGACATGATGAGCCTGTCCAGGACGAGCATCGTCTTCCAATAATTCGCGCCCCTCAAGGAATCTTTTGTGCCATTCCACCACACTTGAACGACACAGACTGTACTCACCGTACACAGCCTTCATCCGTCGATACATTTCACGGCCTCCAACTCCCTCCGCCGCTAAAAATCGAATCACTCCTCGTTGTTCCTGCTTACTCGCCTTCATGTTTAGTAGTGGACGATAACTTGTGTGACCACCCTCTCTTCGGCCTGAAACCACACTGTCGCTATTCAACGTCAAACGTTGCGTACGCTGCAGTCGCTCTACCAATATATGGTGCCACTATACACGTAGTTACGTGGTGCCACCTTACGTGTAATGCCTAGATAGATGCACTGACCAGGTTTCATTTGAATGCCCCCATATTTCGATTCGTTTCAACAGTTAAATCGGGACTCTAAACTGATTTCTTGCAAGTTTATAATAAATATAGTTTAATATTGTTGCAGCTTTGCTACACGCTAAACGCAACACAAAAGAAAAGAATGGCTATTCCGGCAAAGTTTCCTGTGCTAGGTTCACTCGCACAGAAAATGGTGAAAGTTGCCTGCTAG
The DNA here is from genome assembly GCA_030765065.1 of Deroplatys truncata. Taxonomy (NCBI): domain Eukaryota; kingdom Metazoa; phylum Arthropoda; class Insecta; order Mantodea; family Mantidae; genus Deroplatys; species Deroplatys truncata. Next base: position 120,575,947 of record CM060989.1, read on the forward strand.
TCTCCCTCTCCGTATGGGTCCACGGCATTTTGGGCTGTGTTGCCAATTCTATTGTGAGCGAAGTATGTATCGTCAATAACTGTTTGCTTTACTCCAGGGGAGGCTATTTTTTTGTGTGCGCGTGCGATTTACTGCGTTAACCTTGTTTATGTTTCCTGTAAATGCTATCTCCATACTTTAAATACTCTAACATAGACAATTATTTCAATGTTTGGATTTTCCGAAGAGATGACACAGATATAAACACGTGTTCACAGTTGATGGAAGAATTGGTGACACTGCATCTCTGACCGAGCACCTAATGTTAAAGCCGGAGGTAAACCGGCGGTAGTATATCAATAATATGTCGGATAATACCACATGACCAATTACAATCGATACACCATTAGTCGTCTCTGTAGCTAAGCCGCGTTTTAAAGTGCCTATACCCGAAAGCGAACGCAACGCGGCAACAGTATTTTGAAGCTTTCTTAATTGGGCACCACGCGGCGTAGATGTTCCCGAAGTTGTCGGAAGAGGAGTTTTGAGAATTTCAACTTTTTTTTACGCCAAGCGGCGCAGAAAACAATGTTCAAGCGAGTAGAAAATTTCTGCGTTACTGAAAGAGAAACTTTATCGAAAATATTAGAACAGTTTGTGGTACAATATTACCAAACCATTACTTTAAAATAACCATGTAATAATTTAACACAGTATAACAAGTACTTTTAGAAATTTGAAAAGTATAATTAGCATCTAACAGCATAAATTTGGTTGCCGTAATAATTTGTAATATGTAAAACTAATACCAAATTACCGCAGCAGTTGCTTTATTTGAACTGAAAAGTGGCATATGAATAAGGTTATGTGGTGCTAAAAGACAAATCTACAAAAATCAGTGCTTGATAATAAGCACATCCAGTTTGATAAGTTGCAACAACACATTTTTATTATTATGTCTCCTGATGCTCTCAGTGACTTTTGAGTCGTCCTCCGTGAGCTACTGGTACGGTGTTCCCGAGGTTGCAGGTTCAAACCCGGCGGAGGGCGATGGATTCTTTCGGGCGTAAAAATCCTTAGCATTGCTTCCTTCGGAAGGGAAGTAAAGCTGGTAGTCCCGTGCGTAGATTTATGGCAAGTAAAAGAACCTCAAGCGTGATAAGGGGCCTCTGAGCAAAATTTCCGGTCTTTCACGCCCAATATAGAATGGGATGCTAAGGACCATAGTAGTTACTGAGCGTCCATAAATAAATAAATAAAAAAATTGACTTTTGAGCATGTTTCATTGTCATACACTCAGCTCTATTCACTTAAATGCTGGGGTGTCAGATGTGTTATATTGGGAATATACTGAAGTAATTTTTCAGTAGTAATGTTCAATTCATAAAGGCTATATATTTTTATGGATGTGCTAAATATTCCTGAAGGTCATGACAAAATAGTTCCACTTCAATCTTAACACCATGAAGGAATGATCATACTCTGTGCAGCAGTACCTTTAAACAGTAGCACTAATTAAAAGGGTGAGGTAAATGAATCAAATGTTCTAAAATCCTCCACAGTAGATTCACATACACTGCATGAAATCTCATTTTAAAATGGGGTAAGGTAATCTATGGCTTATTACATAGAAAAAAGCCGGAACACATTTTTTCCTATTAAAATGCTGCTCCTATAATTAACTTGTATGTATTAATCTGGGAGGAGGCATACTACTATATGCCCTGAGTGTTGTATCTGAGCAGGTTAGATGTTAGTGGATGATAAAGCATATTTTCTCCTAAAATTACATACAGTGTACGAGAGGCAGAAACATTAATTTAATTTTTGTTGAATAGTGTTACTAAACTTAGCTACAAGACTACTTAATTAAATATGGATATGAATTTATTACCCAAATCTTGCTTAGAATTCCCTTTTGATATAGTACTCTAGGGTATTAAAACGTTCTCTGAACACTCTTCTCTTGTAATATCACCCTTCTTTTCCCTTCTGGGTGAAAAACTGTTTCATATCGAACAAAGATATCAAAGAATCACAATAATCTACGTCTTGTTTCTCTGCTCTTGCTCCACAAATGTAAAATAATAGTGGCATTTTAGTTTAAATGATGTCTAAAAATGGACGTAATTTAGACACTGTTTAACACTAAAAAGTGTTTTTACAAGTGACCCTCTGTTTAGTACTCCTATCAAATTTAAAGTTATGTGCAGTTGTTACATAATATAGTTATTTAAATCACGCTTTATACACTTGTGCAGTATTCATGTATAAATTATTGTGGTCACTGGTGACTACCTGTTCTAACCTGAAAAAATAAATTTAAAAACTTGTTAGATTTCTGGTATGGTATTATTTTTTCTTCCATCTCTGGTTTCCTTTAAAGTCACTGTTTAAGAGTTAGCTATACCTAGTCAGCAGATGTTTATAGCTTCATTTTCTCCTTGTCAGTCATTTGTGTGTGTACCAGGTTAACTTGCAGCTCAGTTTGAGCATCGTACTTGCCCAATATGATGTTTCGGGCATCTCTATTCTTTTATTACCATTCTAACTTGACTTCTCGCACGTCCCGAAGTCACACTATCTTCACATCTTTTATCATTTGTAATATTACAACTCGCCACATTTACCTATATAGTTATCACAGTTCTGTCAGTTTCCTTTCTCCACAGGACATTAAACCTCACATAATTGTTCTGTACATCATAGTATATCACATATACTTCGTTATGTGTCCATGCCTGTGGTCCTTACACTGCTTTTATCTGTAGTTTCATGTTTATTACACCTTCAGTTGATTTTGGATACCATGCTGCCTCTTTGCTTTTGCAGGCCTATAGTTTGCTTAATGTAAGCATTATTATTATTATTATTATTGCTATATATTGTTTCTTCAGCTTTTCCATTTTCTAACTTTTTTTAATTTTGCTTTTATATTCCACTTGTGTTACGTTTACCTTATAATTACAACTCAAATCTTCCCTCCATCATTTTCCACTTCTCCTTTCTCCATGCACTCAGAAGCATATTAAGATTACCTACAGAAGAATCCTGCAAAGAACATTTTAAACGAATAGAATCATGACGGTACCAGGATTATATATATTACTATTTTAATTTTTATCTAACAGAATTTTTAACAATATACCATAAGAGATAGCATCCATTGTTACAATATGCCTACAAACCAAACAATTGATATACCATATTCCAGACTTTCCAAAACACATCACAGTTACAAGCATTTAGGGCTAAACTTATATAACAAATTGCCAATATGCATCAGCTCACTTCCAATAAATAAATTTATATCTTTCTTACATAAATGGTTATAAGACAAGGCTTTCTGCTCAGTGGAAGAGTACTTTGAAGTTGTAAAACAAATCAATCAGTAGATTGTGCTAGTAATTAAGATTGTTTCTAATGTATTGTATTAGTTGAGGTTGACAAAAGCATTTGCTGTGAAATGGTTTAAAGATCTTATCTGCAACTGTATGTACTGCATCATACTACAGCATTTGTAATAAATCTGGTTACTTCCCTTTTCAGATGTCATGTGATAGAGTCCATCGCATTAAGTTATGTTTAGCATCTCCAGTTCTGCTGCACTTATAGCACTCCATGCCTATTTTGTTTTCACACACGATTATGTATTCCCTTTACCCTTTTGTTGTTTGTTAATGACACTAAGGATGATACATGTTTGATTGGTCATTTGGCCAATAAGTTTACTTGACCCTTGGTTTCACGAGCCTTAGCATTTTGTTCGAGTACAGCATTATTATGTATTTTTGTGGGTAATGTTTGATGTGTATAGCAGGAACTTGTACGATTAGCACATATATGATAAGTAATTTGAGAGGTTATGTTTAGTGGAGTTCATGTTGGAAAGGTAGAATCAGACAACTGAAAAATTCAATGCCATAGCTGGAATTTGAACCACGGATCTCGCAGTCTCCATCCGGTTGCTCTAACTATGGAGCTACCATGGTAACATGCCGGCATGAACTTTAAATTCTCCAACTGATTTACATTTTTCCCAGTAAACCACAAAGAGATCTCAAATTGAATTGACTTACAATGTTGTTAGTACTTCAAATCCTGGGCTTCATAGTTTAAACCACTATTAGGTCAATTAATGGAATTAATTGTTCTTCCACACAAGCCGAGTGTTGGATAGGGCTGGAAAGGTAGAATCAGACAACTGAAAAATTCAATGCCGGTAAGCGATCTGCTCCAGTGAGCATGTTGTTTTATGCTAGCTATCCATTGTTAATAAATCCCATTTGGAAGTTGGACCTTATATATATAAGAGCAAAATCAGTCTGTGAGAATTGTCAGTTATAATCAAATTAAAAATTTGCTGCTGCCTTCATGGTAAATAAACATGTATGTTAGCATATGCAATTCAAATTTTTGTTGTGAGAAAATCAGGTGCTAAAACTATAGAAAGAAAAATACAATGAAAGCTTAAATCTGTCATTTATTTCTTAGAATAAATCTGTTGAAATGTAATAAAACAATGATCGAACCTGCTATCTTGAGTGTCACAGTATGAACTGTGTTATATTTCTTGGTGCAAATATTTACAGCCTAAACCTACATACAGTATCTTGTGTTGCTCTATTTCCTTTCTATTAGTGAATGCCAATTGACAACAATTTACATGAATTACCAAATTTAAAACATCGGCACTATTTTTGAGGTGTTCTGTATAAAACAAATAATGTTTAGATAAACATCCAGTGAACAGCTAATTCTTTTTCTTTTTACATACCAGTGAATGAGATGAGTAACTTCTCATTAATGGGTATTTAAATGAGCCAAAGAATGCTTGTTTACATACGAGAAAAACCAGAAGAAAAAAGTTATTGATGCATTACATTCATATGGCTTTTTTTACCCTCTATCATTTAGTAATGAGTATAACAACTATTCTTACAAAAGCATACTTTTCTATCTATTTCAGTTTGATTAAGACAAACCTATGCAGAAGTAGCTATATTACACATTTTATTATAAATACAGAGCCAGAGATAGTCAAACATTTAAAAACTGGATGCTATGTGCTTGTCTTAAAATTCAATACTTTTCCATGAAACTGAAAATCGACACTACTTTGGTATTTATCTGACTTTTTGGTTTTGAGATATTGCTGTTAACCCATGCATATGCACACATGCACAGTTCTCTTTCTAAAAATATGATGTTAATTTGCATGACTTTCTCTAGCGCTTATTAGTAGGTATACAAATTATTCTTACGAATGTTTATTTTCCCATCTACTTCACTTTAATCGAGATAAACCTTCCCAGAAATAGCTGAATTACACTTTCATTATAGGTTTAAAGGGAATAACAACAGCCAAATGTTTTTAGAACTGGACACTATTTGATGGGCTTAAAATTGCATACTCTTTCCAGACATTGCAAGAAATAACTGAAAATCAACAGGTTCTGTAAAAGAATGGCTAAGTATTGAAAAATTTGATCTATTAATACAGGATACCTCAGAAATGGCTTATGCCACAAAGAAGTTATTTGAAATAAAGTGTGTGTTGCAAAGATATCTACTGTTTTAACATTTACCAGTTATACAAAGTTCTTTCCGAATGCAGAGGACTTCACACGTTACTCCCAGAAAATTCAAGATACACATTTTATTTGTCATTTAAATATTGTTGACATGTGATATTTTAATCAAAATCTGAGGCATTTTTTAGAAAATAAAAAAAATTTGAAAAATATCCCATGTATGGGGTAATTAGGGTGGGGGTTTCTTGAAAATCTCTGTGATGCATGTTTTGAAGGTACTGAACCTAAATAGCAAGTTTTAGAATTTATCTGACTTTTTGCTTTTGAGTTATGCCTGTTCTCTCTCTCACACACATACACACTTTTCCAAAGGAGCTTTTTTTGCATTAAAGCACTAGAAAACATGTATTTCTGGTAAAATCTTGGTATCAAACTTTTAGGTGGAATGCAATACCTTTTCTATGTACAGTGCGCTTCAAATATTTTCTGATGGACCAAGGGGAGAGGAAGAGGGGGGGGGGGGGAAGGAATGACTTCTCAAACCAGTCACGCCTGGTTATAGCCAACAGTAAGTGTCGGTATCGTCTCAAAGGTCACATTTATTTATGTGTGTGCTCATATAATTCAGCAACCTGACTCTAAGAGGAAAGACAATGAAACTAAATACTTTTCTCTTTAATATATCTATTCAAGCGAAATAAATTAAAATTTTCTTTGCATATGTTGTTTAAAAATAAAATATTGCACTCTTTATGCAGGTACTACACAAGTTTAAGATTCAGTAATTTTCTTGAGAAACAAGGTTCCCATGATGTATATCTTGTTTTTAATGTTTGTTGCTAGTAATAAATAATAATAATAATAATTATAGTTACATAATTATCACCAATAGAACGTTCTACTTGTACTCCAAAGCAGAGGATATTTATAAGTTTGTGTTGGTTTTTGTCATAGATATTGATCACGTTTAGCGCTAAGTATGTAGTTCTATACAGTTGGCATATTCAGTTCTGATAATATTCAAGTAATGTTTTAAAAATATGGAAGCAAAAGTAATATTTATGTTAAACTGTTGAAGCAGTTTGGGCACAATTAAGTGCAACATTAAATTTTCTTCAAAATGAGATATATTTTGCGTTTGTTACTGAAAACTGAATAAAGTATGTTTTATTTTAAACATTATTCCCCTTGCACACACATGCTTACAAGAGAAAGGAAGAAAAACCATGTCAGTCATACACTGGACGTAGAGTAAAAACACCTATGTAGATATTGTATCCAAAAGGAGAAAATATTAATAGATACGAGGAAACAACGTTTAGCGCAAAATATGCAGTTTCTATATAACTGTTTTATTTGGTTAGGATAACAAATAAGCTAAACTTTCAAAATAGTCACCCAAAAGTGTTAATGCAGACAGATTGATGTGCGTTTGTTGCAATTGGTTCATTTGAAAGCATTCTATTCTGAAAATTAAATTGTTTTCAAGTTACAAATCTGAAGATGCCCACCCCCAAAAAAAAAGACTTAGGTACTTTGTATTACGATTCACGTTCTGAATTCTTAAAATGATTCTCTTCCCTGGTCTGGAATGGAGTGGGATGTGTAACAGACCCTGATCCATTGAATGAGGATATTGTGCTTATGCCCCTTGAGGGGGCGTTCCTGGGAGGGAGGGACGGACGAAGTGAGAGACACCGGGCGGTCAAAACCAGGAGTGATGGCACAGCAATGACAAGGTTCCTAAAGTTTCCAGATTGAGATGCCCTGACAGTCGGGCAGGCAAACCAGGGACCCCACCCCACACAGAGGGTCCAACGCCCCGAAGAAGCAGTCATACCCTGGTAACCAGCCGAAGATCGAGAGACGGATAAGGTTCCACAGAGAGCATCCTTTTTCCCTGCCACGCCGCACCGGAATATCATCGCCAACACTTCCAACCCTGAAACAGACCTTACGAGATTAAGGATGAATGAAATGAGGAATAGAACGATATTCGGGGGCTGAGAAATCATAGCAGCATTCGCCTGACGACCCGGGAAAACAATCGAAAAAAAACCGGGTCAGATTGGGCAGTCGCCGGGAAGTGAACTAGGGATCTCCCGAATGCGAGTTGAACGCGTTACCACGGCGCCACGTGGACGTAAACTGGAAGATCCGTAGTTCAAATCTCGGCTATGGCTGATTTTTTCAATCTAATTCTATCCTTCCAACCTTGTCCTACATACGGCTTCATAAAAGAGTCTTCTTATTAATTGAGATGAACTGTCATTAGAAACTTTGTTGTAAGTATAAGGAGAATGCAGTAGCTCAAACAATAACCAGATTTTTATGTGGTGTCTTTGAAACTCCATGCTCTTTACTTCAGCATGAGAACAATATAATGTGTTGCATTCACATAACTTTCTCTTCTCCCATTCTACAAATTCTTTTTTCTAAAGCTCATTTTTCTGTGTACTTCTTATAATCCAGATAAACTTGCAAATCACATTTACCCATCTCTGGTATGGGGGCCTGCCTCACATTCAAGAGGTCTCCCAAGTTCGAATATTGGTTAAAGTGAAATACCTGGGTAATGTTTTTCCAGGGTTTCCTCTTATCCTGAGAAGATACATGTTAGATCCTAATTTATAGGGACCTTGGGCCCATCTGAGCATCATTTTAACCATTACATTCATTCACCGTCCGTAATGACCTACCTGGTTAAAGGACTTTAATTAAATACCAAAAGAAAAAGTTCACATTTTGTTGTAGTATACATAGATAAAGTGATAGTCACATTTTCAAAAAGCATGTCACTATGTGATGCTTTGAAATTCCATGCTGTTTGTATGACTGTGACAAAAACAAAACAAATAGTGACTTCTCAGTTACGAAAAGTATTCACACCAATAACAAAAAATATCTGGAAAAGTTAATCTCATAAAATATATGTATAACAAATTGCGTGCTTTAACGGGATCTGGACTTCTTGTATCGCAAAACTTTATCCAATCTTTTACAGTTTACCAATCATACAAAAGTTATTCAGAATGAAGAAGACTTAAGAGGCTCATCTCAGTCAGTTCAAAATATATATTTCGTTTGTCATGAAAATAGTTTAAACAGACAGTATTTTAATTAAAATCATTACAGCCATTTTTAAGAAAATAAATTTCAAACATTTTTCCATTTAAAGGGTTGTTCAGGATGGGGGAGATTTTCTTGAAAATCCTTGTCACATCTTTGAGAGATGCTGAACTTAAATATGAAGTTTGGTATTTAACCGATTTTTTGCTTTGGATTAATGTTGTTCACTGGCACACAGGCATATGGAGCTTTTGCTATAAAATGTGTGTTGCATTCACATCACTTTCTCTACTCACTCCTCTACAACTATTCTTACAAAGCTTATTTTGCATCTATGTCATGTTAATTCCGATAAATCTTCATTGCTTATTTTCCCAATTCGTTGTAGGTATAACCAGAACATATTAGGCTAAAGCAATAGCCAAATCCCTCAAAGCTGATTGCTATATGATAGCTTTGGATTGGTTGGCTTCATAGTGGATATTGTGCTATGTCCCACAAGGGGGTATTCCAGGAGGAAGGATGAGGTGAGAGGAGACCCCGGGTGTCTGGAACCAGGAATGATGGCACAGGAATGGAAGGGTGCTTAAGTTTTCAGATAGAGACTCCCCGGCAGATGGACAGGCGGACTGGGGACCCCACCCAGCACAGAGGGAGTCCAACGTCCCTCAAGGAAGTTAGGATACCCCTGACAGCCAGGCGAAAGTCACAAAAAGCATTCTTTTCCCCTGCCACACTGTACCAAAACACCATCGCCGACACTTCCAAACCTGAAAGAGACCAACGGATGAAAGCTGAAGGGAAAAGAAATGGAGGTTCAGGAAATTTGGGGATGTGAGATTCCTTCCCAGCATTTGCCTGACATACCACGAAAACCCCCTGATAAAACCCATGGGGTCAGGAAGGTCAACCAGAGGAATCAAACCCATGACCTCCCGAATGCGAGCCACAGGCGTGATAGCTTTGAAATTCTGTTCTCTTTGTATGAGCATGAGAAAGAAATAAAGAAACACAATATACTTCTCTCAACTGCAAATAGCTAAAGTATTTGAAAATTCAAACTAATAACAAAGAAAATTTCAGAATAAATAAAATATAAGTTATTTGACATAAAATAAAAATGTTATTTGATATAAATTTTGTGCTTTAATAAGATCTGCAGTTGTTGTGCAGTAATATTTTGTCTCTCTCTTACGATTTACTAATTATCAAAAGTCATTCACAATAAAGACTAATTTGCTGACTATTCCTGGCAAATAAGAGATATACATTCTATTTATCATGAAAATAGCTTAAACAGATCTATTTTAATCAAAATTCTTAGAGCCATTTTTGAGAGAATAAAAAATTTCGAAAAATGTCCAATGTAAAGGATAGTTTGGAGTGAGGGATTTTGTTCAAAATCTGTGTTGCATTCTTGGAAGAAGTTGAACTTAAACAGTTCAACTTAAAAAGTTCGGTTTTTAACTAACCTAGCTTTTGTTCCTGGACAGACACACACACACACATTTGGACCATTTTCTAAAAATAAATTCATTGGATTCAGGGGGTCACGTGATTTCTGGTGAAATTATGTCATTGAATTTTTAGGTGGAACACAATACTTTCTCTACTTACTGTAGCTACATAGTAGGAATGTAAAAATGCTTACTTTGGATTCAGGAGTCACAAAACATGTATTTCTGCTGAATCTCGTTATTCAATTTTTTGGTGGAACACAATGCTTTCTCTACTTACTGTAACTACGTAGTAGAGAATGTAAAAATGCTTTCTTTGGATCCAGGGAGTTTCAAAACGTGTATAACCGGTAAATCTCATTATTCAGTTTTTGGGTGGAATACAATACTTGCTCTACCTCCTGTAACTACGTATTAAAGAAAGTAACAATGCTTTGTTTGGCTTCAGGGAGTCTGAAAATGAGTATTTCCGTTCCGAGTATTAATCTCGTTATTAAATTTTTCAGTGGAATACAATACTTGCTCTACTTACTGTAACTATGTAATGGAGAAAGTAAAAATGCTTTCTTTGAATTTAGGGAGTCTCAAAACGAGTATTTCCGGTGAATATCATTGAATTTTTGGGTGGAATACAATACTTCCTCTACCTCCTGTAGCTACATAGTAGAGAAATTAAAAATGCTTTCTTTGGATTCAGGGAGTCTCAAAACGTGTATTTCCAGTGAATCTCGTTATTCAATTTTTGGTGGAATACAATACTTTCCCTAATTGTTATACGTAAATAATAGAAAAGTAAAAAGAAGAGCTGTGGTATAGATAAATGACTGTTTGTCATTACAGCATCTTGCATGCAACCAAATACGGGAAAGTGTAACTTGAAACAATTTCTGGCATAAGTTGTCAGATTAAGGTAAAGTGCATGGAAAAACCATACGTTATAAGGATATATGAAAATAAAGAACAGGTTAATTGATAATGGCTAGAGAAAGTAGTGAATATTGAAAACCAAACCACTCCTTATTATACAATAATATGATGCCTTTAATTCTTAAAAATTTGTTTGTATACTGCTTATGTTGCTGTATTGTAATGTTATTTCTGCTTTCTTTTCACATTTATTACTTTCTTACAGCCAAGTCTAAGGAAACTGTGTTGGAATGACATTTTCTTCAGCACTGTAACTTCGTAGAGCAGGTATGAGCAAAGGCACCTGGCATAACCTCTTGATAAGACACCCCACATACCCCTACAGGTGGAATGGAAAACATTTGGAGCCGTCTGTACATAGTAGAGAAAGTAAAAAGCTGTTTTTATTGAAAGGACCTCAATACATTTATTTCCGATGAAATCTCAGCATCAGATTTTTTGGTGGAATGCAATACCTTGTCTACCTAATATACATGTGGTAGAAAAAGTAAAAGAAATGTATTGTGGTTAGGTATAAATGGAATAGAGAAAGCTGAATCCATAGTCAGCTGTTTAAAAGCGGCTCACTATATGCTGGATTTTAAATTCCATACTCTTTGCAAGAAATGAATGACCATGAAAAAGATGTGAATCGTGACAGCACTTTAAAAACAATAACAAAGTATTGATCAATTCAGATCAATATTTATGGATATCTTGGAAATGGTTGATGCCACAAAAAAGTTATTTAAAATAAACTGTGAGTGTTTTAATGAGAGCAAACTGCAAACAGAAATGTGGCATTAAGCATGCAAACTATGAGTGATTATAGTAGAGTGGTTGACGTAATGTGGAATCATTTTACATCATAGTGCATTGTCATTGTGTTTTGAAACAGTGCATAGAACTTACAACTCGACCTACTCCGCTGGCATTCATAATGAAGCCCTCATCTGTCTGTAACATCAAGTTAAGAAATATACCCATTTGACAGCATAAGGTTTGGTTTTAAGTTTAAGGAGAAATATGGGCATATTTTATCAAAAAAGTCCATTTTTCCTAATATTTCTATTTGATGTATTAGACATTTGAGCACATATTTCATGGGGATTTTGTTTGGATTTCCACCCCTAAATTCATATAAAAATTTAAAAGCTAAAGCTTTTAAGGACTAGTATTTTTGCTCAGAGGCCTATTTATCAGGCTTAAGATTCTTTTACATGCTGTAAATCTACAACATGGAACCACTGGCTTTACTTTCTCCAAAGGGAGGCATGCTAAAGATGTTTACATCCGCAAATATCTATCTCCCTCCGCCAGGTTTGAACATGCAACCTCAGGAACTAGACTAGCATGATAACCAGTATACCATGGAGGACAACAATTTCAAATCTGACACATGGTGAAGTTTATATTGCAAACGTCACACTACTGAGTATTTTTACCTTCGTGTATAATTTTATGTAATTTCAAATTTGACAATCGAATGTAGCTTTTCTCACAAATTTCACACTTGAGAGGCTTTCTATCGTGTATCAAATTATGTGTTTTCAAATATGACAAACTTCTAAAGCTCTTTTCACAAATTTTACACTTATGAGGTTTTTTACCCTCATGTATCAAGTTATGCCCTTTTAAAGTTGACATGTGAGCAAAGCTTTTCTCACAAATTTCACATTTGTGCGGTTTTTTACCCTCGTGTATCAAATTATGTGACTTCAACGATGACAACTGTGTAAAGCTCTTCTCACAAATTTCACACTTATGAGGCTTTTTACCCTCATGTATCAAACTGTGTAATTTCAAAGATGACAATCGACTGAAGCTCTTCTCACAGATTTTACACTTGTAAGGCTTTTTACCCTCATGTATCCAAGTGTGCTTTTTTAAAGATGATAAACATTTAAAGCCCTTCTCACAAATTGCACACTTGTAAGATTGTTTACTCTCATGTACCAAACCATGCGATTTTAAATGTGACAAACGAATAAAGCTCTTCTCACAGATATCACACTTGTGAGGCCTTTTACCCTCGTGTATCAAATTATGCAACTTTAATTGCGATATCCGAGGAAATCCCTTCTCACAGATTTCACATTTGTGAGGCTTTTTACCCTCATGTGTCCATTTATGCCTATTCAAATAGTCCAACAGCTTAAAGCTTTTCTCACAAATTTCACACTTGTAAGACTGTTTACTTCCGTGTATAAAACTATGCGATTTCAAATGTGACAAACGAATAAAGCTCTTCTCACAGATATCACACTTGTGAGGCCTTTTACCCTCGTGTATCAAATTATGCAATTTTAATTGTGATAAGCGAGGAAATCTCTTCTCACAAATTTGACAATTGTGAGGCTTTTTTCCTTTGTGTGTTAAACTATGCAATTTAGAGCTTGGTAAATTAATAAACTTCTTTTCACAGTTGTGAGCCTTTCTAGTCTCATGTGATTTCAAATGGGAAAAACGAGTAAAGTTCTTTCCACAAATTTGACATCTGTGAGGCCCTTTTCCCTGATGAATCAAATTATGTGTTTTCAAATCACTCAAATGAGTAAAGCTCCTCTCACAAATTTCACATTTGTGAGCCTTTTTACCCTCATGAACCAATTTATGCACTTTTAAAGCTGACAAATGAGTAAAGGTCTTATCACAAATGTTACACATGAGTGACTTTCCACCTTTATGAATCAATAAAGCCCTATTGTAAATTTTCTTATAACTGCAATTATCAAATTGTTCTGAGTGAACATGTGTTTTTAAATGTGGTATATTTGTCACATCACTTTCTTGAGTTTCACATTCAGGAGAATCATTTCCATTATTGATGCTTGTGATTTTCTCTGACGGTTCAGGAGAGAGCAATGGTGAATCATGACAGCTATTACCAGAAACTGCTTCTGTGCAAAATCTGAAATTTTGAAGGACTTAGCATTAGGTATAACAAAGAATGAAGGCAGTTAATTTGAAAAGAGATCTCTTGTTCGCTTACAATTATTAAATGTAGTTAAAAATTCATGCACAGCAACCACTTGGTTACAGCTGAAATAACTTTATTAATCAGCAATATTATTAAGTACTCATTAGAATCTTTTAAATAAAAACATGTTAGTGGTAAAGTGAGTATGACGTTTGTTGCAATACATGTAGTGTGTGTTACATGTAAGAATTACATAACATTTTGAGGTTTGCCAGCAAAAATTTAATGTAATTGCTGTGTTGATTAAACTTGCAAGAAAATATTTTTATAACAAAAAGCTTATAATGCCAGTACAGTGTCAGCAGCCAACACAATGCATAGCATGCCTCTAACAGATTCATAAGTATCAGTGGAAGAGCATCGAACATTACATGTTCTTAATAAAGAGTCAGCTGCAAAACTCCATTCCACAACAGGGATTTGAACACACTTCTCCTGCTCGCCATGCAGTTGCTGTAATCATTGAGCTACTGTGACAACATGCTGGTGAGACAATGAATTCCCCAACTAATTAAACTTGTTTTCCAGAGAGACCACAAAGGCATCACCTAGGGATGACAATCTCAATGGTGACTTGCATTGCGAGTACTTTACTACTGGGTGCATATGGCTTTCTTTCAAATCCCTAAGTTTCTACATGTATTCTCTGTAGAGTAGCAGCAACTAACTGGCTATAGATTCTACATGTATTCTCTGTAGAGTAGCAGCAACTAACTGGCTTTAGTTTCTATATGTATTCTCTGTGAAGTAACACCAATCAGCTGACTTTAATTTGTATATGTATTTTCCGTGAAGCAACAGTAACTAACTGGCTTTAGTTTCTATATGAATTCTCTGCGAAGTAACAGCAATTAACTGATCTTAGTTTCTATAGTTTTATCTGTGAAGTAACAGTAACTAACTGACTTTAGTTTCTATATGTATTCTCTGTTAAGTAACAGCAACTGACAGACTTTAGTTTCTATATGCATTCTCTGTTAAGTAAGAGCAACTGACTGACTTTAGGTTCTACAAACATTCTTTATGGAGTAACAGCAACTAACTGATTTTAGTTTCTACGTACATTTTCTGTGTAGTAACAGCTGAGGCAGTATTTTAATACCTGAATAATTTTAATTGTATTATATAATAAGTAAATTCAATAACAGCCTGCCTTGAAACAATATGTATGTAATTATTATTTAAATTGTATGTAACAGTCATTGCAAATGCTTATTTTTATTGTAAACATGTTTTAATAATGTTATGTGAATACATTACATACCTTAATAATGCAAGAGCTGTGAGGATAATAAGTTTAAGTTGCTAACAATGAGGTAATAATGAGGTAACCTTGTAGTAATAATGAGTTTGAAAGTTACTAGTCATGATTACAGCAACGATAATGTAAAATTCAGTAACAGTTTAAAATTAGCCAATCAACAGCAAAGAAAAGCTTTAAGTAAAATGCAGATATTCTATTGGACTACAATTAGCCAATTAGAGACTTGAAATACCGAAGCTTATGGGTTTAACGGTTGAAATAATGTTCAGTTGCTGGCAAACCTTGGTAGTCACCAGATGGAAGATGTGTTCTCTACAGAAATATTACGTGTGAATCGTAAAATATGTCTGTGTGTTAGCTAAGTGAAAGTATTAAAGAATCTCATAGCTCTTAAAAAGTGTAGTGCTTTATTCAAATGTGCAAGGATTAATAAAAGAAGTGAATTTAAAAAACTTAAAATTCGTGTATGTCTACAATTATTGTTGTACCGCACCCTGCCTAAGAAATACAGGACTCTACAAACATTACTGATGCAGCCGAGGCAAATTCAAACATAAGTAATATATAGAAGCAGTTTTAATAACAAAGTTAGATATTATAGTATAAAACTTGGAGTGTAACAACAAAATTACATCTTAAAATCAGCTTCTCGTACGTAGCAGCATATTGCGTAACAACAGTAACTATTACGTAATCAACAACTTCAAACCGATGCCCAAAGTAACTCCAAGAACAATACTTCTTCAAATTGACTTCCCAAACAAGAAGCTAAATAATTTACGTAAAAAAGAATATTATGTAACATAACACCTTCTCACAGCAAGTAACTGGCTTTGGTTTTGTAAATACATTTTCTTAGGAGTAACAGCAATTAACTCACTTTTGTGTCTACATGCATTGTCTTATGAGTAACTGCAACTATTCTCGCTTTAGTTTCTACATACATTCTCTGTGGAGTAACAGCAAAGTTTTCACTTTCTAGATGCATTCTCTACGGTAACAGCAACTAATGGGCTTTAGTTTCTGCATGCATTCTCTACAGAGTAACAGCACTAATGGGCATTAGTGTGTGTGTGTGTGTGCATACTTTATGGAGTAACAGCATTTAACCAGCTATATTGTCTATATGCATTGTCTACTGACTAAAGTATCTTCATGCACTTTAAATGGAGTAACAGCAACTGACTTCTATTCCTATACCCAATCTGTATGGAGTTATTGATAGAGACCCCAGATTGTTGGTAAATAAAATAATGTAATATCGGCGTAAAAATATTTTAGTGAGCGGTGTTTTGAGTGGTAAATAAAGCTGCTTAACCGTGTTATCTTGTGCAAAAAAAGGAAAAAAACAAAAACACAGTTTAAACTATTTTACTGTGGAACCAAGGGCACCTTACATGTAACTTAAAAAAGAGGAGTATGAAAATATTTACATAGTATACATTTCGACTGATTTACTTTGTTAGAGACAAACCCACCATAAGTTCGGTGTTCTCTGGCTTAAGATTTGTTCTTAAATTTGTCATGATGTTCCCATATGCAGAGAAAACTCTTTCACTGTCCACATTGGACATGGGTACCCACAATAGTTTCATACACTTCTCACTGAAACACAAGTGGTCACACTGAAATCCAGAAAGTAAATCCTGTATGTTCACTTCAGCAGCATTTGTAGTTTCTCACACACTATGTTCTTCAGAGCAGCATATCCCTCCTTCAAAGTCTTCTCTGGCGAGTCTCGCAGAAAAGGTAACATTCTTTTTGCTTTTTCTATAGTTATATCAGTAGATGCCTCATTTGATACTATTTTTCATACATCAAACAATTTAGCTGCAGCATGAATAATATCAGCAGTTGCATCAGCTGACATTAAGGAATTCAGCTTGGTAACTGACTTTGTGCCCAATTGCTTGAACTGACTGATAACATAAGACTTTTTGAAGCTTGGCAGTCCTTGAAGAAGACTTGAAGTTTTCTCTCCAAATGAGCCCTCAGCTACTATTATGAAGCCATTTGATATATCTTTAAGTTTGCTATATAGTTTATGAACAAATGGATATTTAGATCCCTCAAGCACTTCAATAAGGCAAATGGTGTCTTTGCAGTGTTCAAGAAGGAAAGATGCCTGGCAGTTTATTATGTTTTGAGACTCAGTGGTCATATTCTTGATGTATTGAACTGAAGAGCTATCTTCAATGCTGTCTTTGAAAAATTCACATATATCATTCATCCTACAGCATGGAACCAAGAGTTCCACCTTGTCAAAATGGGAGATGGAAATGCTCCAGCTTTATCAGCATTATATTTCCCTCGGAGATATTATAAGTACCTGTGCTTCCTTTTTCTTGCATTCAAAAACAGACTTTTTATGTTTGTTACACTTTCATTTAATTGAGGAAGCTCAGCACTCCACAGGTTTCCTACCAAATTAAGTTTATGTGCCCAACACTGCACATGAATGAGGTTGTCACCAATGAACACTTTTAAAGAGTCAACACATTTAGTCATGTATTTTTCCGAGTCACTAACCACACAGATTACATTTTCAAACTGAAAACTGTACTTATTCAGCATTCTACAATGGCTCTGTTGCATTTTGTAGCACTTTGATGCCAGCAACAAACATTTCAGGTTCAACTTTATTTTGTAAAGTTTTAAATATTACCCCAAAAACACACTGCCCTTTTCTGTCTGTTGTTTCGTCACAGAGAATTGCTAACGTCTTGACATTCTCCATAAGTGCTGTTCATGTTTCTCCTGCAGCTCTGGTATGTATGACACACTCAAAGTTTCTGCATTTGACAGATCTCCAGCACTAGGGAATGAGAACATACTGTAAATTAAAAGCTGCAAATTGAATATTAATTTTGTGGGAATTTTAATATTATTTTAGTATGGAAAATAATGATCTAGTTTTTATCTCACTCCAGTTGTAGATGCCTAAGATTACTAATTTCCATTTATAATTCTTCCTGAAATAAACCTACACAAATAGTAACATTAATGTTAATTACCTTCTATATATTTGTTCATCCAAGCACCGAAGCTAGGGTGATCAACTTTTTCTAGGGGGATGTTTGCTTCCATGAAGGCCTTTGTTGTTTCAGAAACAAACTCATGCCTATCAATTTTGGTCTTTTTAGTCTTATTAAATGCATCTGTAACAGATACTTGCAGCTTTGCTCATTCCTTATTCTTGTTATGAGTTGCACTTTCCTTGCAGTGTTTCATGCATGTGTCGCTGCATATCCAGTCAATTCTCATATTGCAGTATGTGCTTCACTTTATCGGAAACATAGAAACCTTCATCTTTAAATTCACTCACACGCGTAAAAATGCTCGTCAGTTTAGGCATGATGAACAGCGATTTCTTCAGATAAAATGAATCAATGATACACATGCAAGCACGTCCAGGTTCATGGCTCACAGCATGGAAGCAGAAGTCCTTGACTTCGAGAATCTGGAGCGATGATATGTGTTACTGTACAGCTCGATCTATCGTTCGATTTGGCGGTCCCAACAGTCAAAACCTTTCTTGTAATCTCTGCTAATAAAACTAAGTTCTCCAAAAACTTTTCCCACGACATTTACCCAGTAATTCCAGTCCTCAAAGAACTCTATTCTTATTATAGTAATAATAATTAACAATACATGTTTTCTAACGGAAAGGTTTGATTGGAAAAATTAGTTCATCCTAACTAGTGCGTTTTGCTGGCTTCGCGTAGTAATGAATGAATCTTTTTATCACAGTTCTAGTGTTCAGTTTACTCTTATAGTTATGTTGCAAGTAAGTACGAAAAACAAAAGATAAATTATCACCTGGTCCATTTTCAGAATCCACTTATCCATTGTTAAGCATGTAATGAAACCGCATTGAAATACTACTGTGGAATCGGTTTGAATTCCCGTGTGGCGCAAAACTTAACTGACCTGGCAATGTCTTGCACATGCTGTCTGTACTCCACCGTCAGCTGAATTGTGCATGCGCTACCTTAATTTGAAACATGGCTCCATCGGCGTAATTCCTTTTCTTTTTCAGAGCAGAAGGTAAATTGACTCCTTGCGCTAAATTGTAACATAATTTAAAGAATATAACTTGACTCCAAACGAATCTTTCAGTATAGAGGGCACAAAATATACCTAGACAAGCGTTCACATTATGGCAATGTCGCGAGACAGCAACAAATTTTGTGTGAGGGGTACAGGAAACAGAGACGGTGATTGGTAGAAGAAGCTGTCTGCTCTCAGAATAGACTTGAACCAGACTTAGAAAATTCATGCATTATTTAACGATACTTTTGCGACAGTCTTTTCCAGGTAGCATGAAATTGGGCGATACAAGCACGAATCGTTAAAATATGGCATTACAGAAGAATTGCAGGTAGTATTGTCATTTAAACCCAAAGAATAATTTGAGTGAAATGAGAAATCCGTCACTGATACGGTGTTGCCAAGTTCCGATAAACATGGCATTCCTTTAGTTGTGCATGTGATAGGTGAAGACAGAAGGGGACAGGGTAGCTGAAGCAATACCGATGTTTGCGAAGCTCTGGTTAAATCACAGTCCAGTTTGGTGTCCTGTGCCATGCAGCACACAACAACATGCAGCATGGCCATAGCGAATGACAATACACGGCATTGGTATTCGTAAATGATTGATAAGTCAAATATCTGATTGTTTATGTGAAAAGGAGAGACAAATGCCCCCCTCCAAAAAAAAAAAAGAAAGAGAGAGAAATTTCGGTGTTATTTTGCACATTGTTTTCATAATGGTGTTATTTCGCGATATAGAATTAATGTCGCATTATTTTGAGACTCAGAATGGATATATATATATATTTGGAATTTAAAAATAATTGATTAAAGGGTTTCCTTATTGTTAATTTTCAGCCAATTTCACAAATTAACTACTCGCGAAAAGTCGGGGTCCCTAGTTACCGACTTTGTACTCCATGGCATTCTCAACAAAAGCTTTGTAAATGCTTTTTAGTGTTTTTATAATTTATGAACTGAAGGAACAAGGTATTGTAGAACTCAAGTCTGTTACAAAGAATAAGGCCTTTCATTGGTGAAAGTGCTATCAAAATTGTTCAAGTAGTTTTTGAACTCTTACCTTGATAATTTTACCGCAGTGAAGACCCCATCCTGTAACAGAACACATCAAACATGCATTTAGTTTATGACTTTTTATTTATAGATGTTCTCTAACTGCTGTAGTCCTTAGCGCCTCATCCCATATTGATAGGAAATAACAGAAATGTTGCTCAGAGGCCTCTTTATAAGGCTTGAGGTTCTTTTGCATGCCATAAATCTATGACACGGGACAACCGGCTTTACTTCCCTTCCGAAGGAAGCCATGCTAAGGATTTTTATGCCCAAAAATAATCCATCACCCTCTACCGGTTTTGAATCCAAGACTTCAGGAACTAGCTGTTAACATAGTAACCACTATACCATGGAGGACAACTGCAAACATGCACTTTATCTATATAGAATTAGTAAACGTCCTGCATCACATTGAAATCATTAACGTATGCAGTTTTATTTATTTTTACATTTGAATAGAGTATTACAAGTTTTGCAGAAACACAGATTTGAGATTATATTATGTAATGGGATAAATCAAAACAGAGTAATGGAGAAATATTTTCATTTCAATAAATAGGTTGGTTTAAAGCATAGAACTAGAAAACGGAATATCTAGTAAAGGTAAATCAGAACCTACTTTTAGTTAGCTCAGTTATACGGAAAATCTGACATGATACATTCACATGACTCCTTTTATAAAAAAAAAAAAAAATCATGTATATTGGTATTGAGACTTACTCTTCTATCCACATTTGTTACAATATCTTTCTTACCAACAATGATTTCAAATTAAAAAGGAACAGTTTAGTTACAGCATGTGGAAACAGCATTTAAATATTTATTGCTAAAAGAAACTCTTACAATGGAAGCAAAAGGAAGGAGGAAAAACAAGAATTGCAAGCTTTCACATGGAATATTTTGGAAACATGCACACTTTGAGCAATATTCGACAAATTGTGTATTTGGTTGAGCTCAGTATTTTTCCTGTACTTATGCCTTTGTCAGTTTTTAAGCTCCCTTACAATATACCTATACATTTTGCTCTTTCTCAGCCATATATACTGACTGAAAACTGCAAGTCATTTGGTATGAGTCAAACTGCTCTCTGATGTTAAAACAGTTGGCCAGAAATATGCTGTTATTGGATGTGGTTAGATACTTTGGGAGCTGTATTTCACCTGTGGTTTACGATGGGATGTGCCCAGGTTAAAAAAGCAGTAATATGGCAGCCTGGACGATGATGGGGCAGGTAGAAGCATCCAGTGTTACACCTATTTCCTAAAGTTTCAAAACTTATTACTATACGCACATTTTTAAATAATATTGTATTTTGTACAGTGATTTTTGGGTTCCTTGTATCCAGGTGAAATAACTAACAATTCAAGCTAAATGCTACATTGCATTACACTCACTGGGTGTCTGTAAAACATATTGGAAACATAGAAACAGAACTGAAAAATCCAATGTCATAGCATCAGGATAGTTAAGCACTATTTTTTTTTTTAAAAAAAGTAAGAAATAAAAATTCTTTCACGCAATCAATACCTTGGGGATGAGGATATTCTTGAAATTGAGTTTTATTTATGGATGCTCTTTAACTAATATGGTTCTTAGCATCCCATTCTATATTGGGTGTGAAAGACCGGAAATTTTGCTCAAAGGCCTCTTATCAGGCTTTGAGGTTCTTTTACGTGCCGTAAATCTACGACACGGGACCACTGGCTTTACTTCCCTTCCAAAGGAAGCCGTGCTAAGGATATTTACGCCAGGAAAAATCCATCACCCTCCGCCGGGTTTGAACCCGCGACCTCGGGAACTAGAGGCTAGCATGGTACCACTAGTCCACGGAGGACAACATATTCTTGAAAATAATCTTGTAATCTTAGAAGAAGTTGATCTGTGGAGTGGATTTACAGATTACCTTAAAAAGAAACTTCTCTCACTCTCTCTCTAACACACACATTCATACAATTTTTCCCTCTTTATATTATTAATAATGAAAACATAAAGAACAAGAAATTAAAATGGGTTTGTAAAAAATAGCTTTGTCCACTATCCTGTCATATCTGAATATATTCAGTAGAATATTCTATTCCACTTAAAGCAACAAGAGTTGGGATAACCAGGACCATAAAAGTGACAATGTTCATTCCTTTTGTAAGTGATTTTGATAATTTCTTCACTAATGAATCATGTTTTTCCAGCAGCATATATACTCTAGCACATTTCAACATATTTTAAAATAAACAATTTGGAGATTGTAATACTTATAACTAGTTTTATCCTGGTTCATTTACTGCAAATTAGGCTGGTCTTAGGCCTTGCAATCCTAAGGGGTAAAAGGAGACACATTAAGATTTATAATTGGGCTGTCTGTATTCTACCAATGACAAAATTTCTCTTTGATTTTATTTTGCATTGATTTTCTTTTCTTTCTTTCTATCACCCCCCCCCCCCTCAAGTTGGAGGAAAGTGTAACTGATCATCAGACGGTACAATATCAGGGAATATTTTGCTATGATTTCAACAAAACTTCCCTCAAGTACGTCATAATTTTCAAGAACACCACCATTAGTTCAACCCTTTAAATACACCATGTGATTAACACTGTGCACATTCAGAAACATGTTTATCCTTAATAATTTTGTATTACATAATTCAAATGTTTTATCAAGTAATAACAATAAACAAATATGCAAACTGCAGTAGATTTCTACAGAACTTACCTTAATGTCATCACAAACTGATGAAGTTTCTGTTTCCTGCCACCAAGGTTCTTCTTTAATTTCTATTTTGTTATCCATTTCATCATCACTGTTGCATTTCTTAACCTTCACTACATGATCGTCTGGAAGAAATTCTCTCTCTTTCTGTGAACTAATTTCTGTTTTGGTATCTGTCTCGCAGTTGTTACTGCATGTAATAGTTTCAGACTTAATCTGCTTTACAAGATGCTTTGTAAAACATTCTTTGTGTAAAGAGACGTTTGGTAAAAGGGTCTCTTGTTTAATTTCTGTTTTGAATGACATGCCACAATCATCCAGAAGCACAGTATCACAGTCTGTCTTCATTGTGCTCTCATTTGTGTGGCCTAAGTCATCTGAGAATGGATCCTCTTCTTTAATTTCTACTTTGGTATCCATTTCACAACTGTTGCTGCTGCATCTGATGGTGGTAAGACTGTGGAGAAACAAACAATAGCAGAACAATGGCAAGCACAGTGTAAAATAATGGTATGATCATGAGGCATGACTATTGTATATTGTTGTGTCTGTTAGTGTTCCTCTCCAATACCCTCTCTGCAGTCATTGGCTCATTTCACATGTCTTGTAACACTATACACTGAATAACTCTATGGTCATGAGACAAGCCACTGTATATAGTTGTGTTGTGTCTGTTACCATCCCAGCACCAATCCTCTTGTGTTTAAGGGCACTCAACTGCTAGGTTCTTAGCGCCCCAATCCCCTCTCTGCAGTAATTAGCTCATTTCACATGTCTTCTAACAGCATATTTGAACAACTATAATGAATGTGAACTGTTGGTATAGTGTTGTGCATGTGGAGTGACTTGTGCTAGATTTAAACATTGTGAATCATTGCAGTATTTAATCTCATAGAGTATCATAGCATTTATCTATCTTTAGTGTTTCTAGGATATATACTAGTGTTAGTGTTGAAGGGCGAGCAGGTGAAGCAAATATATGTGGGCTTTGAGAAGTTTAAGCACTGGTTTAATGACTATAGTAAAAACCATTTATGAAGTTCATGGCCATAGGGACAACACGGAATAAAGAAAAAAAAAGATTAAATTTTTAAGCATGCCGTCAAACCCAAATATGTTAAGAGTATTCAGTCAAAGAAGATAATGAGGCAGAATATGCCCACAGTGCAAAAATTACAGTCGATAATGATATCAATGCGGTAGTAGGTTACGATGTAAATTGCAGGCAATGGTACCATAAGTACTGTACCCTTCTGACTACCAGAATTCAATGTGCTAAAAGGAGAAAAGTAAACTCTGAACTCTTACTATGGATGTGTAGTAAGAATCGCAACATGCTATTCAATTTTGGGGTGAATACAGCCTCGCAAGAACAGAAATAAATAAAACAAGATGATGTATTATGAAATGAATGAAAACATATGAGCAAGGCACTTATGGAAAAAATGACATGTTGAAAGCTCAGCTACAACATATGGGGCACATAATGCCACAGGACCATCTTCGTATGCACAAGCAGTACAAGAAGCAAAGAGAAAGAAACATAACCTAGAAGTGCAAAAACAAGACTACTGCAAACCTTTTCATGTACAGGGTAGTTCAAGGAGGTACATTTCCTAGAAACCTTTAACTTGGTTCCTGCTGAACCAAAAATGATTTGGTAATCAACCAATATTTTGTTTTTAATACAATGTTCTCTCTGTCTCATTCATATACCAGCACACATCTTTTTTAACACTCTTTATTATTCAGAGGACCTCAGAAGATGTATTCTGGTGAAATTTTAACCATATATTTTCTGTGGAAAGCTTTACCTCCTTCACTTACCATAAGGAATCAAAGAAACAAAAAGGTTTAAAGAAATCAGTACACTCTACACAGGAAAAGAAACAGACATCTACATAAAACTCATATATTATCCATTCAGAAAGTTGTGGAAATATTCAAAAGACTGCAACTTAAAATTGACACCAAAAACAATTTTAAAGTTACATGACAGCGAACCTCCCAACAAACAGTTAGGTTTCTACAAAATCTGCAGTATGGTTTGTGAAAAGTTCTACATTGGACAAACAGATAGACTTTGGTTAATGTTAATTATAGTAAGGCACACCTTAAAACCAACAATTCCTGAACCCACTGTCTCAAGATTTATTCAACCTTCTTCCTTTCAGCAAACCAAGCCCTCCTACGAGTAAGCCTCAGCACCATTAGAGACTTACAGCTTCATTTTAGCAGCCAAGGTTTACAACGCCTCAGTACGTGTCTCAAACTAGAGGATAGCATCTCACTTGCAAGTGAGTATTAACCAACAACAAATCATATTAATTGTTTCACTGAAATAAATTGTGCTCTCCTTTAAGCAGGGTTCAACACCCAGTTTTACTGCATATGGCACCACAGGCAGTGATCAATGATGACATACATGAAATGATAATTGGAAAGGAAATTTGTTAAGGAAACATTTCAGGCCTAAGTTTAGGATATCTCCCTGACATTTGCCAGTTATGAGGACAGAGGAAAACTGGAAGAAACCTCAATCAGGACAGTCATGGTGGGATTTAAACCGCAGACCATGGTTCACAAGTCCTCTCAGCTACCCATGTCTTTGATAAATTGTGCCATAATTTTCAATATATATATACATACACATTCAGTATACATTGGTAATGAAGTTGATAACAGCATAAAATGCAAAAAAGCTAACCTATATAGGATTATTAGGTTTAGGCAATCACAAACTTCAGTGTTTGCATCTATTGAATTCAAATACAGCTTATTCAAAGATTTTGACACTCCTTCCTAACACATGTATTTATAGGATTTGATATACGACAATTAAAGAAAGAATATAGCATACAATTTGTACTGTTATAAAGAGGATTGTTTGTTCCTTTTTATTCTCTATCTTCTATTCTATTAAATGGTACACCCATGGACAAAAACTGAGTCATCCCCAGATTCCATGTGAGGATCGCAGAGCTTCATGAACCTTCTTAACAGCTGTGTTCACAACGCACATGCAGGAACTGTAGCATGGCCTGTGCTTGTGAGGGCAATGGTCACCTTATAACAGTGTTTCTTGGTGGTGATGCTTATAAGCTACTGAAAACAGATCACTTCAGAAAAACGATGTTTTGTTGGCCAGGAGGTTAAATTGAGCTTTATTTATGGATGCTCTTTAACTACTATAGTCCTTAGCATCCCATTCTATATTGGGTGTGAAAGACCCGAAATTTTCCTCAGTGGCCTTTTTATCAGGATTGGAGTTCGTTTACATGCTGTAAATCTATGACACGGGACCACCGGCTTTATTTCCCTTCCAAATGAAGCCATGCTAAAGATTTTTATGCCCACAAAAAATACACTGCCCTCCACCGTGCTTGAACCAGTGACCTTGGGCCAAGAGGTTAAGAAGGCATTGCTTGCACTCATAAGCTCCTTGGTTCAAATCCTGCATTGGTTATTGTTATTTTTCATGTTGTTAATTTTATACTGGATGTGTAGAACATAATACTGCATTAATATAACTTTATCATTTTAAGTTTTAAACACATCTATGCACACAAAAACATAATTATACTAAACTACTCATTTTAAATAACTAAAGAAATAAATGCAAATAAACTGTTGTCCTCTAAAACTAAAACACACAAAAAATAAACAAAACTAATACTGAGTATATGGACCCCAAGCACTTTTAACAACCCTAAATTTTCCAGTTATAGATGAAATCAAACCCCTGTAGTAACATGGACAAGAATCTACTTACTACCCAGGCTTCTTGAATTGGTGCCCAAAAGCCATCTTTTGCCCTTTGCACATTTGCAGGGAAATTCGAGTGTAACTCCCTGTTTATCTCAGCCCAAACGTTTTCAATAGGGTTTAAATCTGCTGAACAGGGAGGCCAGTCTGTCACTCTGATATCTTGCCTCTCTGAGAACCAATACGAAACCTTTCGACATATATAGACAGGATGATTCTCACATATGAATTCAACAATTCCATCAGGATATCTCATCCTCACAGAGAGAATCAACATGTTCTCAAGTATTACTGTGTATTGCACATTGCTGAGTATATCATCAAGCTGCCATGACACACCTAGAGCATTCCTTCATACCCAACAAGATACAGATATGCGACCATGATTAAATTATAAAACCACGTATTTTGCATCGTAATTATTCTATTATGAACTTCATCAAATTCTGTGTATGAAAGGCAGTATAACGAAAATAAGTAATCGCTATGTGTTAATTAAACATCTAACAGAATAAAAACAAGTGTTTGCTACATGCGAGAAGCAAACCTGCGGTTTTAACTACAAAAGCACCCTACACTTTGCCCAGCACTGCAGAGAAGACACATGGAAGGTAGCTTGTTTAATAATGCTATACAACAATGTACTCCAGCAGCTACACAACTGTACTGCATATGGTAAACAAAAACTCTGTGTCATGTAGAACTTACAGAAATTTGGTGTTCAATACAGGACTCATTTTTCTTTTTTGTCCAGCTGTGTACATCATAGCCAACTATGTATACTGTTTGGAATAAAATGTAACTGGCTTTTGTTTTTACATGCACTCTCCGCAAGTAACAGCAACTAACCAGTTTTTGTTTCCACATGTATTTTCTGTGAAGTACTTATTTTCTACTCCATGGCATTTGGAATAAAAGCTTTGTAAATACCTTTTAGTCTTCCAGTAATTTATGAATTGAAATTAGAAGGTGCTCTGATTGCCCAAGTCCTTCAGAAAGAATATGGCTTTTCAAAAATAAAGTACTATCATAACTGGTTGAGTGGTTTTTGAGATTTGCCTACATATACATACCCACATGCAACATAAAATTTTTCTCTTTATAATATTAGTATACATAAAGAAGCACCAGAAGAAAAATGTAACACAAAAATTACAGGTTTTCTTATTGCAACATTAGCCAAGAGTTAAGTCCTACCTTGGTGATTTTACTGGAGTGAAGTCCCCATCCTGCAACAGAATAATGAAAACATACAGTTCCACACAATCAACTATATAGCATTAGTTATACGTACTGTATAGCATAGTTAACTTTAAAGTATCAGGTTTGATTTATTTTTAAAGTGGTATATGGTATTAGGAGTTACAGAGAAACAAAGTTTAGACATTACATCATGTAATGGGGAAAAAGAAAACACAGCACTAGAGAAGTATTTAGATCTGAATAAATAGCTTTGTTTAAAGTACACAGAACTGGAAAAAGGACTGTTTAGTAAAGGTAAATCAGAAACTAAGATTCAATTGGTCCAGTGTTAAGGAAAACCTTAAGTGGTATATTCACATGAATTCTACCAATGACTAATTCACATTATTAGTACTCATATACAGAGTAAATGCCAATTCAAAATGAAAACTAGGCGCAGATGCAGCATAAATGCAAGATTTTGCTGCATGTTTTTTAATAGAAGTATTCTCATAGTCATTTAAGGTGCAACATAACACAAGTGATTGCAAACTCCAAATTTAATGCTTGTGCTGTATGCATAGAGGAAGAATTCTGCACTTCTTTGTTGAAGCATTGCCACTTTTATGAACATTGTGAGATTTTATGCTATCACCATGCAATCGTGGTGGTCTTCCACTTGGTCATGCCACAGTAGATACTAATCTGTTTGCTTTGTTCAACACCTTTTATGTCCTATTTATTTATAAAGAATGGATGAATTGCTATATTGTATACTACTGATTATGTTATTAATTTTGAAACTTGAGGTATACTAGCAGATTTTCCCATGCAATTTACTGATCCAGCTGTGGCAATTTTGTGTTACGTCTATGGCTGCATTGCAAATAGGGACTTATTCTTCCATCCACATTATGTCACAGTGTCTTTTCCCAAGAATAATTCCAAATTAAACAGAAAGTGCTTTAGTTTCATGTGGAAGTAGCATTCCAAATTTATTCACATTAACAAACTCTGGCGATGGAAACAAAACGGAGAAAAACAAGAATTGCAAACTTTCAAGCATGTCCAACAAATGACATTTGGAAACAGCTAAGGGTATGAACACAATTTGACAAATTGTGTATTTGGATGAGTTCTACATTTTTACTGTGATTACATTTCTATCTGTGTTTAAGGGTTCTTAGATATAATTATACAAAATTCAATCAAGTAAAGACCTTTGTACACTGTTCCCAAAAAGTCCAACAAATATGTACTATTTGTCGTGGTATATTACGCATATTGTGAGGTAGATTCAGATTGAAAACTTGGCATCAAGATACAGCTGTTTTTGAAAAAATGAAAGTTAACAATTTTACATGTAAGGAGAAGTTTAGGGTAGGGGAATTTTTCTGAAAATCCTCTTGTTGTAATCTCGGAGAATGCTGCACTTAAATATGGAGTTTGGTACCTATCCAACTTTTTTTTTTAGTTATTGTATTTTCTGTAGCTCCCTCAGAGATATGCATGAATGCACACCCAGACCTTCTTTTCTTTCCAAAAAGTACTCTTTTGGCTTTAGTGGAACTCAAAACATGTAGTTCTTATGAAATCTCAAAATTTAATTTTTCAGTGGAACACATTACTTCCCCTACTAACCATATGTATGTTGCAGACAAAGTAAAATGCTTGAGATGTTTAAGAAGACAGGTGCAGAGAATAGCTGGGTACTCCTTCAGCAATAATCTGGTTGTTGACATATACTAGGCTTGTAAACAAGTATCTCAGATTTAAAATAAAGAGAGTTGAAGGTTGTTACACTACATCACTAAAATGTTCTTACTTGAACGTCTTTCAGGAGACAGTTTGCTCCCATCGTCAGCATGTTTTCAATTAATAACTATAGAATATGGAGGTAAGGACAGATTTACACAATTTCAAGGAAAACTTGGAATAAAACAGGACATAAAATTATACTTAAAACTAGAAATCAAAAAGAAACACACGGCTGCAAATATAAGGTTCCCAAATCTTTGCCTAAAACAGAAAGTCACACCAAACTTTGTTAGAAAATATGTAAAATTTAATCACAATGTAAAACATCAAACAATAGCAGACAAGAAAGTAATCAAAATTGAAAAGTAAGAACATTATGCACATTTACAGGACTTGGACCTTAGAATCTATGAATTACACTTATGGTTACTGAAAGTTTTAGGACAACCCTTGTGGGAAACTTTACTGTCAAATTTCCTTACGCTACTTAGCAAGTAAATGAGCATCAAAACAATGAAACTAAAAAAGAAACTAAACAACCTAGTATTCAAACAAAAAAACTCCCTGGAACACCGGAAAATATCCCCTAGACATAACCAAAAACAGAAAGCAACATATAAACATAACCAAAACAATGAGCCTAGAACAGGCCAATATCTAGTTAACCTCTCAAAAGAACCATTTACCAGCACTGAGTTATCTGTCTTGAACAATGGCCACAATTGTATTTCCTTTTGCCCATGTTCGCTGCGTTGATTTCCAAAGTAATACCGACTCCCCCAATTTGCTTTTTGTTTCTGAAGCACCAGTCTAGGCAAACTTCGCTAGAGAATGAAGACCAGTCCACCACGGTGTATGCAGATACACCTAATTCACGCTCCAAATAAATTTGTCATGGTGGATCTCGGGATAGCCAATACACTACGAACAAACACACTGTTTCTAGTGTTAAATATATTTGGGAGAAGAAGGTGTTGTCATAAACAGAGGCCTTGAAGCTGCACTCTTCCCTCTTCTTTTTGCCGGTGCTAACCTTCTTCCTGCATCTGAAACTTTTTGTGTTGCAGTTTGGACTTAAAGGAGCACCACAGTTTTTACAGCTATGAGCATTAGGCAACACTCCGTGATTAATAAAAAATGACCATAGTTTTTCTGTATTCGGCACATTTATATAAACGTAAATGCTGTAACAACACACCCATTACAGGAATTGAAGCCTTGTCCTTCCGAAGTGCTCGGTTCTATTTTACAAACGCAAATGCCATGTGTCACCTCCATTCGGAGTTTTACGTTTGGTCAATCACGTGTCGCTCTTTGAACTTATAACGTATGAAGTTGTCATGTATATGGAGAGTTAATGAAAAGAGGTTAAAATAAATCGACAATTTCAGTAACTCAACAAAGCTAAAAGGAAGTAAAATTAAGATTTTATGGACTGAAATTTTATGAATAAAGGAAAGGAAGTGAAAATTTATGCTGGAAGTAAAATACAATTCTATTGTTTCGTAGTTCTTGTCATGTATACTATTGAATGAGCAACTTGACATGAAACCTTCACAGTGCAGTGGATAATGTGTTGAATTGTAAAGTTGCAGTCTCTCGGATTGAGTCTGAGTTAAGCTGAATTGTAAAATAATGTATGTACATGTGTAATTGTGTAAGACAGTGAGTAAAAGAGTAAGAAATGAGAGGACAATGGGGAGGAAAGAAGATAAAGAGGGGGGGAGAGAGAAAACCAAAAAAGTAGGAGTTACTTTTTGTTACGACAGTTCCCCACCCAAACCCCTCATTCCCACGGTTGCCCCATTAGTGTGCAAAACAGACATAAGTCGTGGTAGAAAATGCTGGCGGCCCAAGTTCTGCATAATTACCAAGGTGGCAAATGACCAGTTACTGATGTGATACCATCATTTGAATCCAGTTCATACACACACACACACACACACACACACACACACATACACTAACCTTAACCTACATTAGATGAATCTTGAAACTACAGGACACTGTGGTTTCACTGGGCTTGCTAGAGCCTGATGGCCTATGCTTCCCCGACACTCATTCTCTGTCACTTCTATCTTGCACTACTATTTGCTCCAACATTGGTAGCCCTTGAGGATGAACTCCATGAATTACGATAACGACATACTGGAATAACAGTCAACTAATTACTGAAGGTAAGTATGGAATTAAGTTAAAATATTGCTGCAGGTTAAATTCCTTTACCTCAAGACATGTTGTGTTGCATGTTATACAGAAACAACTCACCTCACAGAACTTGCAAGTCCCTCTGGTGACAGAGTATAAAAATATCCCTCAGTTCTGCTGCTGTGTAATCCTCACAAGAAGGGGAAACTCCTTGAAGGCAGATTCATTGACATTTACACAAGTATCTACACAGAAAACATAAGACATCTTAAAGCCCATAATTGTGTGCAACAACTAAACATTAGGCAGCCATGTTAAAGGCCGATTGTACATTCCTGCCAACTTAACTGGTGCGAATAAAACAATAAATAGGGTGCAGTTAATTTATCACTACAGTTCTGCATTTGTTTAAAATTAAATGTTCAAGAATGCCAGTTTCAATCACAATAGAATGTCGGTTGAAGGTTATACAATATGACTAAAGATAAGATTTGGAGGAATTCAACATTTAAAACTTGGAAAAATGATAAAAACCTGATGTCTCACATTTACATGACCTTTTTCAACCACCTTGTTTATTTTAAAAAGCTTACTATGCAAAAAACAAATATTTTTAAAATTCGCAGTTTGTACCAAAATTTACTGTGATATTTCCGAGATATTCTTGACTATTGATCTAGATCTTCCAATTAGCTTTATCATACTTCTCCGAAGTGCTAAATAACAATTGTTTGTTGTGTCGATGTCTAAAGGGTGGAATTTCAGTGTCAGCATATAGCAACCCACTTTTTAAACATTTGATAATCTCTTGAGATTCCTGAATACCCATGCATGTAGGCCATTATTCTGTATGCAGTTAGGGAGCACTTTCGCTATCAACATGTGAAAAAAAAAAAACAAAAACAAAAAAAAAAAAAAAAACACACACACGCACGCACGCACACACACACCATTGAAACATTGAGTGTCCTAAGCTGCAAGGCTTAGCCAAGGGATTGAGGGCCTTCAGGCTCAAAGTGTAGCCGAGGGATTTTTTTTAGGAGAGGAGTGGAGCATTTATGGCCCTGTGAAGTGAATAGCCTTAGGATGAGCGCATGTAAACTTGAATGATCCACTTTAGCTACATTTTCACTGGTTTGTGACATCACGTTGCCAATAATCCCCGAGAAGATGTCCGCCTTCACTAAGCAGTCACCAAGAAGGGCCAAATATTTTTGATAAAGAAACAACTCCTGCATAATTTAATAAGTCAACATACTACACAATCAACTGTACATATAAAAACAACTGAGATTCTATAAGTTTGTTACATTTCATAGCTCCTACCCGCATACAAAATAATGTACCAAAGATAAGTGTAGTAAAACCATTTCTATAAACTAGATTAACATTGCTGAATTTCAAATGAATATGAAAACAGTTTCCCTGTAAGCAAACTGTGGCTATAAGGCAAAATCGTAAATTTGCACAATGGCAATATTAGGGCGACTATGAAAAGCACTTAAATCAACTACCAACATCACACCTGAGGACTGGAAAATGCCAAATGTCATAAGTATCAAAACTGGTAATTTGGAGTTATATACATCAAGATGTTAAATAAACCAATGCCAATTCATCCTAACAAGCACATATGAATGCAGTTCGGAGAAGTAGTTCATAAGAACCACACCAGGTGACACAGGCTGTAAGTACCACAGCCTGTGCACACCAAAATGTGGCAAATACCATGTGCTCACTCCCAGCACAGAACCCACCAGCACACTTATAACAGATATGCAACAAGTTTATTTATTCCTATTCTTACTCATACAGAGATATTTTACTCTCGACAACTTGTCTGCTATAATTTTGGGGTACACGTTGCTGACAGTAATTGAAGGGTACATGGGTGTGTGGCACAAGGATGAACCAGGATAAGGTGCAGACCAAATTAAATTGCCTCATGCTTACTTTGCGTTCTTAATCGTGAAGCCTTCAGCCACAATCTTATCTGATTGTGTAGAGTTAAAACTGCAAGGTACAAAACAAAAACCATATGATTTTGTTTTTGTGCATGTACCTAGTCAGAAGGGGTATACTCTGGTCCATTAAACACAACTTTTTAACAAGTGGCCACACCTATTCAGCTTGTGACAAACATTCGGGACTTGCAGAATATCGCATAAAAAAGTTGCCAAGTGCCTGAGGATGTTGAGAAAAGATTGCAGAAACCCGCTACCAGCTTCCCTCTCATATTATCAGGGTTCTAGAGGACCAGTTTCTGGATTTTGCTGCTGCTGCTACCAGCCTGATTAATACAGCAAAACTTCACATTACATCTGTTTGTATCATTAAAGTAACACACAAAAATCTTTCTGTAATGTTCACTAAGAACAGTTTCAATGAGACTGCACTGCACAATATTTTAATGAAAGCAATATCTGCTGATGACCATCATTAATGTTCAGTTTCATGGTGTGTGAAAAACACAAGAAAAACACGTAAATGTTGGATTATATGGATGAACAGTATAAACCCCTTTATTTGGACCTCTATGAAGCGACAACTACCGACGAGTGTTGTCAGTGATACTTGTTTTGTATTACATAAGTACAAAGCAATTTATTTTGGTTTGTATGTATTTATAATATCACTAGTAGACATTAATGAATTTCGTTTTGGTCAATTTCATGTTAACAAGTACAATTATTATGCTTTTTAAGTGCACCAGTACTTACCACTGTTGTCTATTATTATTTCTCTGACGTAGTGATTAATAATGCAATTGCTTGTTTCAGCTTAAGCCACCAGTGATGTACTTACGATTATGTACTGTGCATTTAACAATCGTTTATTTCTTTTACCTCAGAACCATGGTGTAGGACTTACCATATTTGGCATTTCCAGTCCTGGACTGTGTATTTGCTGGATGCATGCCCACTGTCAGTGAGCTCACACATTCATGTACTGAACACTCCGTTACTGTCATGTCATATGAGTGCTTGTATGCAAAGCTGCATGTATTCCTTTGCACTCAAGACAAGCATGGTCACAACTTTCCAAAAATAGTTACCTGCTTATTTTATTTTTAACATCCTTTAACCGGATTGATCATATTGGATGATGAATGAATGAAAGGGCTGAAATAATTTGAAATGAACCTGAGGTCCATAGAGCTTAAAGTTACCCAACATTCATGTTTTCAAGATTTGGGAAAACCTTAGAAAATACCTTATACAAGTAACTCACCTTGACCAAGATTCGAACTTCGGACCTCTTGAATGTGAGGCGCACAAACTATCCCCACACCACAGAGGTGGGTATTGCCAATTCTGTCGTCCTCCATGGACTAATGGTATAATGCTAGGCTTTAGTTCGTGAGGTCACAGCTTCAAACCCAGCTGAGGACGATAGATTTTTTTTTCGGGTATAAAAATATGGATCGTAAATCGCTTTCTTTGGAAGGGAAGCATAGCCGGTGGATCTGTGTCATGGATTTACGGCACGTAAAAGAACCTCAAGCCTGATAAAGAGGCCTCTGAAGAAAATTTCCAGACCTTCACACCCAATATAGAATGGGACGCTAAGTACCTTAGTAGTTAAACAGCATCAATAAATAAAACTCAATTTCTTCTTTCTTTTATTGCTAATTCCTTCCATTGTTGTGCAGAGTAGGGGATTTTGTGCAGAAGAAGCTACCACTGTTCTGCATGTTGGCTGCAATAAGAGAAGTAATAGTGCTAGTCGTCAACTGTCATTTCTGTACACTTGCAGAAGCGCAATGAATCTTCGGAATTAGAGAAGTTTCTCCAGAAACAAATATCTAGGATGTCCGATGCTACAGATAAAGTTATTTAAAATAAATTGTGTTTTATAGAGATCTACTGCTTTTGTCTATATCTTATGGTTGATCCATTCCAACTTGTTTAACATCTATCAATGTTACATATTGTGTCGGTAGAGGTTGCATGCAGCAAATATACAGTTATAATGTTGGTAGTTCATTTAGTTGCTATTGCCATAATAAGAACCATCATGCAAATTTACCTGTTAAAACCACAGCAAGTCATAGTAAACAATTGAGTTTTCTTGTTTCAACAATTAACCCAAGAAGAGGTTTTTGTTAGTGGGAACCCACTGTCAATGTAGCACCTTCTTACGCTGTACGCAGAAGTGCTGCTACCAAAGTAAAAAATCTGATGTGTTACACTCACATGACTTTCTCTACTCTTGTACAAACTATTTTTACAAACGCTTATTCTCCATATGCTTCATGTTAATGGAGATATCAAGATGTCAATCTTATTCATAATTTTCATGTAGATGCAAGGGGAATATGGTAGGTTTTAAGCGATAGTCAAATATTATAACGCTGGTTGCTATGTGGCGCATTCCATTCTCTTTGCATGTCCAGGACATAAAAAAAATGAATAACGAATTTGAGAAAAAGTATAAGTATTGGAAAATTTAAGGGAATAACAAGCAATATCTCGCAAACGGTTCACTCAACAAAAGAAATGTATATGACATAAATTGTGTATTTTAACGCGATCTACATTTTTCGTGTAGTAAAATTTTGTCTATCTCTTATGGTTTACCAGTTATGAAAAAGTCGTTCATAATGAAGAATACTTTTGGAGACATTCCCAGAAAATTCGAGATATACATTTTATTTGTCATGACAATATCTTAAACATATGATATTTTAATCAAAATCGTTAGAGCCGTTTTAGAGAAAATTAAAATTTTCGAAAAATGTTGCATGTAAAGGGTAGTCTGGGGTGGGGGGATTTTCTTGAAAACCTTCGTGTCGCATCTCTGAAAGATACTGAACCTAAATACCAAGTTTGGTGTTTAACCGACTCTTCGTTTTTGAGTTATGCTGTTCACAGACACACAGACAGACACACACACACGGACATGTTTCCAAAAATGCTTTTTTTGGATTCAGTGAGTCTCAAAACATGTATTTCCGGTGAAATCTCGGTATCGAAATTTTGGGTGGAATACAAAACTTCCCCTACTTACTATACGTAGTAGAGAAAGTAAAAATTACCTGAAATTTTAATTCATATCCCTATAACACTTTGTAGCCTACTAGGCAAAGTGAATTAATATTTATAGATCTAGTTGCTCCTTTTTTTCAACTACTCCTCATGTAAACTTAAAACCAGAAGCATTATAGTGTATGTGGTATGAGAATCTTTCCATGGTAAATCACAACACTGTTAACACTGAATCACTCCCAAGACCACACTAATTTAAGCCCAATACAGGATTAAATATGCAAGCATCAGTTCCTACTCACTTAGAGGTTAAAGCACTAGTTAAGTAATGAAGATTATTGACACTAGAAGTGAGAGGCACAAACAACGTGCCAGTTTACAAATTTACAACACATCTACATCCAGTAGATACGTATAAAGAATATTTTACGGTACTAGCGTTATGCAAAGAATTTCACTTCATGCATTACCGCGAACTGGTACATTTCCAAGAGTACTTGTATAGCTTTACGAAAAACCCATTTTCGTTACCATTTCGGTAGCGTCATGATAAATTTTCAATATCTACCTTAAATAAATGTGGGTAAACGTCTGCACTCAAACCTAGTAAATACATTGCAAGAAACACATGTACGTTCGCTATCGCTTCACTGCGGGCTGGTATGATATGGGATTATTTATAGACGCTACTGCCCCACCAGTAAGGTTGGTTACTGCGTCTCAATAAAACTGTAGTAATCTACTGCATAGTATCTAAGAACGCCACATGCAGAATGTAACGGTACAACACCAAAACCAACAATCTGCTCTTAGTTCTCTTCTTTGGCTACGAAAATTGTTTTATGTCCAACAGACGAATATTTAATACCGCCAAAGCCAGTAAGATACTCAGCCTCAAGGCGTAGCCGAGAGATTGAGGGCCTTCAGCCTCAAAGCGTAGCCAAGGGATGTTTTTTAGAAGGAAAGGAGTGAGCAGTTGCAACCATTTTCAACAAAGAGAACTAAGAGCAGATTAGCGAACGAAAACTAAGGTATCAGTATAATTCAAAGTTCACATAGACATATATATCACTGTAGTAATTCACAAACACGAGTAAAACACCAATATTCGAAGATGGCACTGATAATAGTCGATACGAAAAATTTACACATCACGCAATGAAACTAGACATATAACAAACAGATCAAAGGTGAGTAATTATTAAAAGACATAACAAACTGAAAAACGTGTTCCCCCGCCGAAAGCGGAAGAGCGAATGCACTGCGGGAATATTTTGACTTGTATTGTAGATCACTCTTACATGCAGGGTGATCAACCTGGGAGCTTCAATTGTTGCCAGTTTGAACATAAAACATCTCCAGATAGTCGCTAGATTCCCGGCATTCAATAAACTACTTTACCATGTATAGAATAAACGTACGAAAAAACTTATGGCTGAAATACGTTATAACATCGTAAATGAATGTGTAGTATACCAATATAGAATTATGTGTAATATACCAATACAGAACTAAATACGCATATAGTTCAGTGCCTACTAAAAGCTATTTAAGGGCCAATAAGTTAAAATTAACAAGGTACCTTGATTAAATTGCTGTTATCCTCTGCCGTCACCACTTCGTGCTTGGTTGTATTTCCTCGTCTTCATTATCTAAGTTGATGCTGAAGCTAAAGTTTATGGTTGAGAGAAGTACTGCATGGTCCCTATCATTTGCAACAGCTCTTTCGGCAGTTCATATGAATGGTGACATTTGCCTTCCCTTTTTAGTCCATATATGACACACAATATTGAATGCAATCTACTGACATTCATTCTGTTCTTTTCTTTTGTGTTATTTACAAGACTGAACACACGATCGACATCTGCACTGCAATATGGGAGTGACAACACATTTAAGGCGATATTGGGCAGTTCAAGAAAAGGGATTTTCTCCTCTGGGGTCTCTATAATAATGCACTCGGTAAATGGCATACAGCTCTGCACTATAAATGGATATGCTATCATGAAAACTGAATGTATAGGGCTCAGTTCCATGAACATAAGCACATGCAACACCATTGGTGCACTTAGATCCATCGGTGTAGATCAAAATTTGGTCACTGTAACCGGATGGAAATTCTTAAAACCAAGTGCGGATACTGAACGTAGGTATCGTAGACTTCCGGTATACCGTCGTCCCAAGATCTATGTGAGATGTCGCATGTAACCAAGGGGGGAACACCCTCTCCACTTAGCAAGCATGCGAGTTATTTCAACATTGTGCTTTCTTAGATGCTCCCAAGCCATCAAAACTTGTATAGATCAATTACCAGAAATGCAATTAAAATGGTTACATAGAATTTATACTACTACAGTAGAAGCAAAAATGTTATATGGAGCATAGATTTGGGGCCTGGAAGAAGGGTGGGCAAATATAGACATGATCCACAGGAGCTTTTGTAAACAAATATTGGGCTTACCAAGATCATCACCCAACGGAGTAGCTCAAGCTAAATTAGGGAGAATGGGAATTAAGGCAAAAATTGTGGAAAGAGTGTTAAAATATTGGATTAAAATTACAAATTTCGATGATCAGAGCATTTTTACATCAATGTTTGATGCTGCAGGAAAGACCTAATCATAAAGAGTCTTGGCTA
Source organism: Deroplatys truncata (assembly GCA_030765065.1). Taxonomy (NCBI): domain Eukaryota; kingdom Metazoa; phylum Arthropoda; class Insecta; order Mantodea; family Mantidae; genus Deroplatys; species Deroplatys truncata. Next base: position 120,615,426 of record CM060989.1, read on the forward strand.
GGTAAGATAAAGGAAACCTTGATGAAGATAGGTTTTGGGGGAGATTTGGAGAGCTAAAGAATTATTACAAATAGGTTTCTGGAATGAAATTAGGACAAGAATAGAGGATATGGAAAGGCAAGATTTATTAGCGAGTTTTACTTTTAAGAGCTCACTGAGATTATATACAGAAATGAAACTAGTATGGAGCAGGGAACAGTATGTTGATATATGTGATAAAACAGCAAGAGCAGGATTTGCATGGGCTAGGACAGAGGTGTTGAATTTGAAAGGTTTGAGAAAAGAAATTGATTTGGAGAAATGCCCACTATGCCACCGGAAAGTTAAAGAGTGGCATATAGTTTTAGAGTGTGAAGAAACGAAGTTGCTTAGAAAGAGGATAGAAAAAAGAGAATGTTTAAATTTACCAATAGAAATTTAAGCTAAAAAGCCAGTAAATATAAAATCTAGGAAATATATAATAGAAGTAGGAAACTTTTTGGGCAGAGTAAGAGCAAAATGGATGAGGAAGATTAGCAACGAAGAGGTAATGATTACTAAATTACAGTAGTTTTTATTTGATATGTTGCAAGTAGGACCCAACAACTCGACAACCTTAAGGTTTGAGTTTGTTGGGGTCCAAGGTAAAGCAACTCAAGGTAGAGTTAGAGTTAGTATTACAGATTAAATAAATTGATAATTATACTTTTAGATTAGGAGGAATGCTGGCTACCAGTAGTTAAGAGGTTAGTTTTCTTTATATTTAGTGTTATTTTTAGTAACTGGGTTAACAATAAATTTGTAAAATTGTTGTAAATTTGTACAATTAATTGGGTTAACAATAAAATTACTTACTTAGAAGCTCCCGGAAATGAACACCTACAGGCCTTGGAATAATGGAGCTATTCTTAAAACGCTCATCCAGCACAGCTTGAGAAAACGAAGTGAATGTTGGATGCTGAAATATACATTTAAGTGCACAACAACAATTTCACAAGAGGATTTCACGCCGATAAAGCAGAGGAGGTTTTGCAGATTCGGTGTAAAGACTCATAACTGGGGTAGTGGGAAAAGCGCCAATGGCCACTCGAATGCCCAGGTTATGGACTGCGTCTAATTTCCTCAGCACAGGTGGTCATGCTGAAGAATAAAGTATACATCCAGTCTATTTTTGATCGGATCAGTGCACGATACAGTCACAGCAAAATAGTTCGATCTGCTCCCCAAAATTTGCCATTTCATATCTGCAAGATATTCAGAGAACGGTCACATCACACTTTTAACTTGCAATATGTAATGACCAGCTAAGCTTCCTATTAAACGTCAACCCCAGGAATCTCGTCGAATCTGCCAATTGTAGTATATCTAGACCGAATTGTAGCGAAGGTGGTAACCGTCTTCTACGGTGCCAGAAGTTCACGCAGATTGCAATATCAGTTGAGAAACAAAAGGCGTTTTTAGAACTCAATTCATGGAGATTATCTAAGCATTGCTGCATACGGTGTTCCAAAAGCGGTGTATGTAGAAAAGTACAGTAAACAGCAAAGTCGTCTACAAATAAGCATGACGATACCCCTGGAGGAACACATTATGAGATAGATTTAATCGCTATATCTAACAGTGTAACGCTTAGTACCGATCTCTGAGGTACTCTGTTTTCCTGAAAAAAAAAGGTTTGAAAAAAAAAGAGTCGAACCTTACTTGGAAAATGCGGTCCTTCCTAAACTCCCGAATGAACAATGATAAGTGTCCACATATGTTCCAGGCGTGTAGGGAACATTGTATATTCCTGCTTGCCAACATGTATTATAAGCTTTCTAGGGTCAAAAAATATTGCAACAGTTTGACAATTCTTCTTGAATCCGTTTATGATCTGTGTCGACAATGACACAAGGTGGTCCATTGCTGAATGGCGCCAGCGAAAACCACACTGGGTGTTGGTCAGTAGGTTATGAGTTTTCATCCACCATACCAACTGCTCATTGATCATGTGTTCCATCACCTTTCAAATGCAACTGGTGAGGGAAATAGGATGGTAGCTGGACAGGAAATGATGGTCCTTTCCAGCTTTCAAAATTGGTATGACAGTGACCTCCCACCATTTTCTGGAAAAGTGGCATCAACCCAAACATAATTATAGACCTTCAGGAGAGAGCTATTCAACATTTGTACGTGAATACAATCAAGTTCTGGTGCCGATAGTCACAAAGATGAAAGCGTGTTCTAGCTCCGCCATGGTGAAGAGGCGATTGTAATCTTCAAGATTTCCTGAATGAAAAAGGAAACCATGAGATTCCACCTGAGTCTTAACAGGAAGGAACTCAGGCGAATATTTATCTGAGCTAGATACTTGAGCAAAAGAGCAGCCAAATATGTTAGCCACGTCAAATGTATCAACAATAGCTCCTGCAGCTGTTGGCATGTGGGTTGATTTTCTGGCCAAACACCTTAACTTATCCCAAACAACAGAGGAAGGTGTACATCGACTTAACTACAAACTTGCTCCATGATATCTTTTCGCTATCCTTAATGCTTTGTCTAGACTTGCATTTTCTTGTACTGGATCAGATTATCCAGTGTAAGCGACAGTGAAAATTCCTAAGAGCACGCCTATGAGCACGAATGGCCTTTCGACATTCATTGGTCCACCAAGGGACCGGAAATTGATGAAGCTGGGCAATCGACCGAGGAATAGATTGATCAGCAGCACAAAGAATTGTTTCTGTGAGTTGTTTGACCCACACATCCACACAGTCGTGCTCATTGTAATTAAACACAGCCAACTAATAAAGGTTCCAGTTGGCTTGATCCAAGCGCCAACTAGGCAAGCGTGTGGAGCATATACTTTGTGTTAAGAGACCAATAAGACATGGAAAGTGGTCACTAGAGATGACATTCCATTGCAAGGAAACTGCTAACTGTGGTGAACAAACTGCAATATCAATGTGTGAAAAAGTGTTGAAGGAGTCTGAGAGAAATGTAGGCTTTGCTGTGTTCAGAAGAGCAAGTTATTATTGTCCAAAAAATCGCAATTAATTTACCTCTCACACAAGCCCGAGGTGATCCCCAAGGAGGATGATGGGCATTAACATCTCCCACCAACACAAAAGGTGTTGGTAACCGGGAAACTAGATCTTCTAAATCAGTGAGCAAGAGGTCATCGGATGGTGGCAGATGTTACAAATGGTAAATCGGATGGATGACAGTTTAATGTTTAGAGTCACTGCATGGATGTTAGACTGTATGGATACAGATGCTACAAATATATCATCTCTGAATAGCATCATAGTGTCCCTGTGCACAGGAATACCCTCTTCGGGTGTAACATCACCCCAGCTGAGGTATACCGCCTGTTTTGAAAGCCATCTTGCGGACGGAGTTTAGTCTCTTGTAAACATACGACCAAAGGCTCATACTTGTTGAGCAGAAGTTCAAGCTCTGGTCAATGAGTTCTAATTGCACGGATATTCCATTCTAGGATAGCCACTAGAATTATAATGGGATAAGCTCTTAATCGTAGAAGTATACTACGTTGTGGAAAGCGGTGGTCGAATTAAGTTTCCCTTTCTCTTTGGTGTGAGCTAACACCTTTAACGGAGGATTTATCCAGCCTCTTTTTCACTGTCGTTCTGGCAGTGTGGGTAGAATCCTCCTCCATCTTCTCCAATGGGGAGGACCCCTTTCATTAGAAAACCTCAAACTGATTGGAAGTTCAGGTCAGTGAAGATGTTGATCACCTATCCGAGTCCTTTCCCGAAGATTCCTCAGAAGAGGATTTGCAAGGATACGTTTGTGGACTCTTCCTTCCCTTGGATGTTGCGGGTACAGACTTTGCATTTTTTTTCAGGAAGTCAGTTCGGTTATAACCAGTCTTAAACTTTATCTGTAGTGCATTATAACTTATGGGCAGGCCAGTCTTATTGTTTGAAGTAGATGGTCTCGATGGTGAATTTACTGAAGGGATCTTCGCAAGTGTTATTGCAGATGTATATGTGGATTTCGTGGGCTTTGGAAGTGATATGGCTTCTAGAATCCTTTCTGAAATTGTAGCCCTGTTAACATAGGTGGTTTCAGTTGCGATTTTGCAACATGGCACCGGCTTAGCTGCAAATGAGCTATAGGTACTGCACTTCGGGACAGAGGGTTGCCGGATAAGCAGGAGTTTCCAGGCTTACGAGAAGCAAACCTTCTCCCTAACCCGGATTTCCTTGATCGCCCTTTCCGCTGTAAAACGGGGCATTCTCAGGAACTAGATGGATGTTCATCACTGCAGTTAACACATGTTGGAACTGATGTACATGCTCTCTCGTAAGAGAATTCTCCACAGTTAACGCAGGTAGCTTCACCGTTAAAGAAATCACTTGTATGACCAAAGTGCTGGCATTTATAGCATCTAGGCGGATTGGGGATATATGGCCTAACTTCAATGGGTTCATACCCTGCCTTAATCCTTTGAGGTAGTTCTACCCAACCAAACGTAAGAAACAGGGTACTGGTAGGCACAAATTCACCTGCTTGTCTCCACAGAATCCGATATACAGATGTCAAACTTGATCTTCTAGATTCTCTTGAATCTCCTTACTGGACATACCGTCCAATGCACGGTTGTTTACAACACTGCCCAAGGAGTTAAAGGTCTTGTGCATCTCCACTCTAATTGGATAGCATCCTAACAAGTTGGCTTTCAAGATAGTAACTGCCTGGGATGCTAAATTTGCTGCAACCAGGAGTGTGCCTTTGCGAGTTGTAATACAGGATTTTACTGCACCAGCAATTTTATCCAGACACTTTTGGATAGTGAATGGACTAACCGTACTGAACTTCTTTCTTTCCTCAGATCTACTGATAACTAAGTAGCGAGGACCACAACACTCGACTACATGTATAACACCTACTTTAGTTTTGTTTTTATTTTTAGTATCCATAGCGCTTGGATCCTCCACCATTACAAATTTCTCCAATGCATGCACACATCCTGGGCGCCATCCCAGTTTAGGTGAGAGTCCCAGCCTGAACCTTGCTCACCTTAGGGTCTCACCTCCCAATACATATATAGAGGGACCCAATCATCTTCAGGAGTGTAATAGCCCATGTAATGGCCCCTCCCCGGGACTGACCTTTATCAGCGGATACGAACACAGTCCTACATGATACTCAGGGGCTGGGAGTTACTCATTACCCAGTCACCCCTTGCGACTCCCTTCCTCCGTCTCGCGCAATGGTATCCATCAGATTGTGTTTAGGGAGGTAAATAGACATTGGTCAAACACGCTTGTGGACCAGAGTTGATTGGGCGATTGGCATAAGCCCTCTCACCTCTTAGAGGAACCCAATCGAGACTGTGGCTCGGGATGCCGGGAGTGCCAATTCCGTACCTACCGCAGTAGGCCCCTGGGGGAGAGTGTGGCTGGGACACCGAAGCGTCAATCCAGTACCTACCATAGTAGGCCCCTGGGGGATCCATCTGAGTGAAAACCCGGGAATGTCAGAGAATTGGGAGAAATGTTCTAGAAATTGCTTCTCCGTTAAATAAAACGCTTGTTTCTGCAACTGAAACAAAAATAACATGGAATACTTACAGAGTTTAAAGCTACAATCTGTGTTGTCGCATTCCCACGCGTGTTCCACGGGAGAAATTGGCCATCTTGTACGAACATATACAATTGCAGTCGCACCATTTGTTCCTGTCTTGATTGTCGGAGCAGTGGTGTTCACCAGTAAATTGTGCGCCGTAACACACTGTGGCTTCTGTTCTGTAATACCTTCATAGATAACGGTTGTTAGGTACTTTTAAGTTTAGCTACATGTGTACTGGTGTGCCAATTATATTAACTCCTTTGTTTACTTATTAATTCACCTTATATGTAGTTTGGGTATCTCATGTCATGTGTTAATGGTTATGTAGTTTATCGTTTAGACCTACATTAGTTTTTACCAACAAGCTTCGTTTTATTATTAATAAAGTGTCAATACTTTGGAGAAATAACACACCTTAACATACAGATTTAACTTAGCAGTTCAAAAGCGTGGAAATGGTTATCGTTGGGAATCATTACTGATTTTGTATGTGTATTTTAATCCGGGATCGCTCATCTCCATTGTCGCCTGCTGCATGATCCCATGTTGGATGTTTTCTAACAGACTTTACTTTTACAATAAATTGTATTATCATTACAATTATATTTTCCAATTATGATAGAAATCATAAATGTATTGTTGAATAATTATTACGTTTCAATGCAATTGTGCATGGACACTATCACTCATTTCTTCCAGTAGTTTCGGGTCATTTGTTTAACCAACTACCAAGGGCGCATTAATTGGTTTAAACTGAGCGAGGTTATGATCTACTTGTCCACTTTTCACTTGTGTTTGTATCATATTTTAATAAATAGTATTTTTAAATTAAGTATATAATCCTGCTAATTAATATGTTAATGAGATGTTTATCACAATAACTGTTTTACAAAATTGTTTCTGTATTCAAAATGTTTTGAAATTTGCATGAGAACAGGATCCTTTTCAAAACGGTAACGTACACAAAAGTTTTGAAACTATATGAAAGCATAGTAAATGTATAATATGGTTCGGATTTGAATTAGAAAAAACTTATTCTAAAGAGCACAGAAATCAAACACTTCAAACATCCCAATGGCTTGAGTGATAATAAAATACCAAAACAAATTACAACTGTGAAAGTAGTATTGAATTCATCCAAAGCGTTTTGGATACATACTCATTGTGATTAATATAAGAGCGATCGAAAACTGAGCTTTTTATATTAATAGCACATATTCTAACACCCCTACCAGGTGGTTTACCTCATCTGATGTAATCCCCAGCGCTCAACCTGATCCGCTACATCATGCTGTACACCTAAAATTTGGCCAAAGGTAAAGAAAGATTTATAGTTCTGAGACATGCTTTGCATCTCAAAATATTAAGCGCTGGCGACAGTAACTGATGAGAGTGAACATGGGTTCTTCATTATAAAATAGTATTACTCTTGTACTTTTTTCGGATTTTACAGTTAAGAATGGCTTCTAGAGGAAGGAAAGCAGCGTGTGGCTAGTGGCGAGTGTTTCATACGAGGGTCACTTCAAAAGTCCTGCACAAGAGCATGCGCGACTGGTGGCATGAACAAGTTGAAATTTGTGTCAATTGTGAGACAGACTTTAGGCTTAAGGGCTGTATATGTGTTTCCTGATTTGCGTGGCTATGTCATGAGTAATTTACTTTTAAAATGGAAGCTGAAACTGAGTCAGGTGGAATTACACATAGTGACCAGCGTTCATACATCAAAATCGAATCCCTACGTGGAAAGAACCCAACTTAAAGTTACAATTTGAGAAAGGTGTGTAGGAATAGTGTAGTGGATCGTAGTACAGTATGACGGTGGTCTGCTAGTTTCTGTGAAGGTCGGGTAAGCATTGAGAACTACCTGAGAAGTAGAAGGTCATCAACTGCAACAGACTACACCTCTCAGATTATTATTAATGACATTTTGAGAGAGGATCGGCAAAAAACATGTGAGGAAATTCCATATGAGATCACAGTGTCCGTCACTTCAGTTTACAGAATTGCTACTGAAAATTTAAATATGAGAAAAGTTGCTGCCAGATGGGTTACCTATGATTGGAGTGAAGAGCAGAAAGCAGGTCGCAAAAGAATCACAGAGTTACTTCAACGTTATCCAACAGAAGTTTTTGAAAAGGTCTGTTGCACTTAATGAAACCTGGGTGCAGGATTTTGAGCCAAAACCGAAGTACCAGTCATCAGAATAGAACAGTTCCGACTCTCCACTCCCGAAAAAATTCTGCCTCCAACAATCGAAGGTGAAACTGATGATGATCTGTGCGTACGACATGAATGGATTCATAGCTACAAGTAGAATGCCTTAGGGGAAGTCTATAACAGGCGCGTACTACAAGTTGTTTCTGCAAAACGTTTTGCACCCGAAAATTCGTCAAAGAAGGCCTGACAGCTTGCAGCTGGTTTCCTTACTTTGCACGATAATGCAAGACCACATATTTCCATACCACTGAGAGAAACGCTCGATAAATATGGATGGTAAATACCTCCCCATCCACCACACAGTCCTGATATGAGCCCACCAGACCTTGATTTTTTCCCAAATTGAAGGAACCTTTCCATGGAAAACGTTTTGATACAATTGATGAAGCTTCCAGTGAGGTAACGCGAGTAATCAGCTCAACAATGAAGATGCCCCATCCAGAATACAAATTTTGCCAAACCATTGGGAAGCTGTCATAAGCAAGAATGGAGAATATATTGAAGGCCAGTAAAGATATTTTGTAACATAAACATATGTTCTTTACTTCTATCTTACAATGTGCAGAACTTCCGAAATGACTCTCGTAGCATGTTTGACTCAAAGACAAATCTTCCACATTCTGTGCTATGCCTATGTAAAAGTTTTCTTTGAGTAACATGGTGAAACAGGCTTTAAAAAGTCATATGATGTGAAAGAAACATGCAAGTGCTGTTAAAAGCATCCAACCTACATCATTACTTACACATTTTTTTAAAAAAGAAAGCTCAAGTATATAATTGAATTCAAAAAAAGTTAAACCCAGCCATGAACAAAATTAGTGTTAATACTACAACAAGTAATGTGCCACACAGTGCACTACTCTGACTTCACTTACAGATGACTCACTCATAATGAAACCCACCATTAAAACAAATTGGAGGCATACATTCCAAGGCAGCAGTTAACTGAAGCACAGATCATGTGGTGCATGCATACAGTCCTACAACAACATTCTTTACGTGCAAGTGAAGCTGGAGTACATTGTTCCCAATAATGTTTCCAGAATCAGAAATTGCTTCAAACTTCAACTGCACAGAGTGAAAATAGTGTACAGTATCATTTATGATTTGCCTTCTTATTTCATAAGCAAGTTCTTAGAAGTGCAGTAAGTGCACACATTTCACTGCTGGTCATTAAATTAAGTTTCTCAAAAGGGTCAAATGGATCTTGCAATTTGCTTTTTCAATCCTGAAACAAATGAGTGCTGCACATATTATTTTGATTCTATGTTTCTTGGGCATTTTACTGCCTCAGCTTTGCTATATTTTGTTTTGCAACGACTAAACTTAAAGAAAGTGTTAGCAAGTTTGATGCATGGTCCAAATGTAAGTAAACAGGTTTCTTCAGGATATAAAATATTTTCTGCATTATGATTGAGAAGGTGAATTCTTCTCATATGGTTATGCCCCATGTATGTTGGTGCATAATAAATTACGTAAATTATTTAATCTGCTCTGCAGTTGATAGCCAACTTGTAGTAGTTGTTTTCTTCTACTGTTGAAGTTTTACTGTTGTTGTTGTCAGCCACACACTTGGAAGCCAACTTGAAGATGATTTGCTGCTGTTGTTGCGTAATATATGTTTACGTAAACTTGAATTGTTTTATGTAATAATAGTTGCTTTGTAGTTTGTAACACGCTTTGGGCATCGGTTTGAATTTTGATGCTTACGTAATATTACTGTTTGAATTTGCCTCCGCTGCGTCAGTCTTACTTTAGAGTCATGTATCTTGGGTAGGGCATGGTATGACAATTATTGTAGACATCACAGAATTAAACTTTTAAATTAACTTCTTTTATTTAAAATTCTTGCACATATTTATAAAGCACTACACTTTTTAAAGAACTGTGAGAAACTTTTATACATTCACTTAATGCATATATCTGTTTTTACTATTCACCCGTAGAGAACACATTTTTCCATCATCTCGCCAGCAACTGAATAACCTCAACGGTCAAAACCCATAGCTTCGGTATTGCAAGTCTCTGATTGGCTAATTCTAGTCCAATAGAATTTCTGCATTTAACTTAAAACTTTTCTTTGCTGTTGATTGGCTAATTTAAAACTATTAGAGAATTTACGTCATTGTCGCTTTAATCATGACCAGTACATTTCAAAACTTTAAACACATTATTGCCACAATTACCTCATTATTACTCATTGTTAGCAACCTAAAACTTATTACTCTCACAGTTCTTGCATTATTAGAGTATGTAATGTATTCACATAACATTATTAAAATATGTTTACAATAAAAATAAGCATTTGAAATGACTGTTACATACAATTTAAATAGTTATTACATACATATTGTTTTAAGGCGGGCTGTTATTGAATTTAATTATTATAAAATACAATTGAAATTATTCAGGTATTAAAATACTGCCTCATGATGGAGATTCTCCTATTTTGTTGAATCTTGGCTCTTGTGAACTGCATTAAAAGAAATTGGATGAGACATTACACTTTCTTTGTGCATTTATTTCTTATTTTCCTATGTTCCTGCAAGAAGTACAGATTTTGCTCTTTATCCAGTCATGCTTATTTCCTTTAAAGTTTTGATACAAGGTAGTTTGAAAAGTCTAAAGTGATTCAGCATGCTATAGATGATCTCCTAATAAAAAATCTGATGTGTTACACTCACATGACTTTCTCTACTCCTGTACAATCTATTTTTACAAATGCCTATTCTCCATATGCTTTATGTTAATCGAGATATCGAGATGTCAATCTTATTGCTAATTTTCTTGTAGATGTAAGGGGAATATGGTAGGTTTTAAGCGATAGTCAAATATTTTATCGCTGGTTGCTATGTGTCGCATTCCATTCTCTTTGCAAGTCCAGGACATAAAAAAATGAATAACGAATTTGAGAAAAAGTATAAGTATTGGAAAATTTAAGGGAATAACAAGCAATATCTCGAAAACGGTTCACTCAACAAAAGAAATGTATATAACATAAGTTGTGTATTTTAACGGGATCTACATTTTTTGTGTAGTAAAATTTTGTCTATCTCTTATGGTTTACCAGTTATGCAAAAGTCGTTCACAATGAAGAATACTTTTGGAGACATTCCCAGAAAATTCGAGATATACATTTCATTTCTCATGACATTATCTTAAACATATGATATTTTAATCAAAATCGTTAGAGCCATTTTTGAGAAAATTAAAATTTTCGAAAAATGTTCCATGTAAAGGGTAGTCTGGGGTGGGGGGATTTTCTTGAAAACCTTCGTGTCTCATCTCTGGAAGATACTGAACGTAAATACCAAGTTTGGTGTTTATCCGACTGTTAGTTTTTGAGTTATGCTGTTCACAGACACACACACGGACATGTTTCCAAAAATGCTTTTTTTGGATTCAGGAGGTCTCAAAACATATATTTCCGATGAAATCTTGATATCGAATTTTTGGGTGGAATGCAATACTTCCCCTACTTACTATACGTAGTAGAGAAAGTAAAAATATGTAGGAGGGGCAAAAAGGGACAAAGAAGTTTTGAGCTGCAACAGCTTCAAAATGTGGGAACTTCTTAAGGCAAAAGTGTTTTCTTTTTACTATCCCTCAGTGGAAATTTAGGACCATTCCTTAAACACTTTCAGACAAATCTTTCATTGGCACTACTCCTTTATGCAGCTTTACTAGCTACAATGAAAATGTAATGACAAAGTTTGTTAAATGTGAATCACTGCAGTCTTCAGAAAACATCACCAAAATTAATTTACAAAGCAAAGAAAATCTTCCTACATCAAAAGCTGACACAGGGTATGCTGCTGGGCCAGCTCTACATGACGTAATGGTAAGCCTGTACAAGAAGTTGATGGAGCAGTCGCCTCTAGCTTACAAACTAAAGGAATTCCAGTTTTGATCTATTGTAGCCAGAAAGCTGCTTCTAAGAAGCAAACGGATGACCATAGTTTTAAATGCATTTGTTGAAAACAAATGAATCTCAGGTAATGTTATGCATCATATACCAAGGGAGTTTACTGTTGTGCATAAACGTGATCATTTTCGAGAATCAGCATGTAATGTCTGCAGAAGTTGAGCGATTTGATCATTTCTGGCTCAACATGGTTCTTTGAACAGTAAATTTGAAAACAGAGAGCTTGCGTTATTTCTGAAATGATACTTGTACTATTGCATGGAAATGCAGCACTTGAACGTGAGTTTTCCTCAAATAAAGAAATTATAGAAGAGAATATACTAGAAGAATCTCTACTAGTCCAAAGAGGAGTATATGATGCTATTTCAAACCTTGGTGGTGTTGAAAATGTCGGCATCAATAAGAACATGCTCCATGCTGCAAGGAATGCTCATTTACTGTATGTTAAAAATCTGCGAGATAAACGTGATGCTCCAGGAGCTCAAAGCTCTTTTGAAATAAAGAAGAGAAAAGCTGGGTTATTGATAAAAGAATTAGAAGAGATGGAGGGTTATTGAAGAAACTCTACTACCTTTGGTTGCAATGGATGAGGAAATATCTTCTCTTAAGCAATAAAGATAAAACAATCTTTATTTTAAAATTAATGTGTTAAATCTGTATTTTTGTTGTTATATTCTTTTAGTTTAATTGTAGTTTAAACACACCTTTTATAAAGTGTTATTGCTAAAACTTTCATTTCAGCTTTCTTTTTAATTACTGTTTATTATGAAGAAAGGTATATTTTTTGCTGGAAAAAAAGGGAATGTCGGAATTTTCAATTGGAGTTGCGTGGACACACTGAGCAACTATTTACTATAATACACACATCTGGGCTAATGATAATCCGCAAGCAATAAGACAAGACAGCTCTCAGCACAGATTTTCTGTAAATGTTTGAGTAGAAATCATAGTAAACACATTAATTGGTCCATGGATTCTTCCTCAGGTTTAGACACAAGCCATCTACCCCCAGTTTCTTCCAGAAATATTACCAAATCTGCTGGATGAGGCTCCCCTGACAGTAAGAAATGATATGTGCCTATTACATAATCGCACACATAGTAGAGATGTTTGTGCCATCAACCAACACTTATAAAGAACACTAGATAACTCAGAATGAACCGATAAGATGGTCACTAAGATCGCTAGATCTAAATTCAATCAATTTTTTTCTTTGGTGTAATGAAAACCTGTATATACATTACAGAAGTACCTGATGTGGAAACGTTGCAAGAAATACTTTATTGAGCAGCAGAGGAAATAATAAACAACATGGACGTACTTCATAGCATGGTAGAATTGCAGAAAACATTGTGAAGCATGTGTGATGGTGAAGGGTAAACGTTTTGAACAGTTTCTTTAAACATTAGATAGATATTGTAATTGATTTTCCCTTTTTGCCTTGGTTTAATTATTTGTAGAGTTTTATAATTCACAAAGTAGAATCTTCAACTTGGATTTTTAATTTATCTTTATCAATAAGTGTACCTATTTGTAATATTATAAATACTTCCCCAGTTCCATATTTCATATGATATTTAGGTTACGTTACAATCATGTGTGGTTTTCTGTTTATTTGTATACCAAAAGTGCTTATTTGTTTATTGTCATAGCACCTGAAGCTAGAGCATTACAAGTTAACTTATTGAATGTAACGTGAACCTATTGAATTTGCTGTATTGCAATACTGTGCAAAATAAGTTTGTAATTATATCGAGAATGAAAGCTTCATGGAAAAAATGTACCAAGGAAAGACACTTAAAACAAGTTCTTCCATGGCTTAAAAGGATTATCATAGGTCACATTCTACTCTGTATATATTAAGAAATATAATCAAAATCATTTCTAATTCAGCAAGTTATATGTTTGTTGGCACAGCAGCAAAAGCTGAAGAATTTGCTGTATTGCAATATTGTGCAAAATAAGATAGTAATTATATCAAGAACGAAAGCTTTATGGAAAAAATGTATTAAGGAAAAACTCAAAACAACATGTTCTTTCATAGTTTAAAAGGATGATCATAAGTCACCTTTACTCCGGATATATTAAGAAATAAAATGAGAGTCATTGCGTATTCAGCAAGTTCTTTTTAACCTTATAATTACAAACAGGATCAAAATTAATCTGTTCCTAAACGGCCTGCAAAGTGCTGTTTTAGCTTTATTCACACAGTATGTAAGGAATACAATTGTTAATATTAACACATTATGTAATTTTGAATATGCAGTACATGAAGCAGTAAAAACTATGCAGTTTTAAAATAAAGGCAGTAATAGAATATCAAATAATACAGACCTGAAGAATCTCACAATTAAAAGTAGTTTCATAGACTTATCGTATTTTAGTTAAAATGTTGAAGTTTAAATGGATATTATGCCTCTTACTCCTCTTCACAGAACTGGATATGCAGATCATCCTCCAAACACTCAACCCTCAACTTGCAACATGTTACATCATCTTCTTTTACAAGTAGATTAACAACATATTTCAGTGTATCGCCCTCCATTCTACTATCACCAAGGCATTGTTTATGAAAAGTGAGTCTTTTTTTTCTGACTTTATAATAGTATCAAACTGACATTTGGGTCACTAAGCCCTTCTGGTGCTTTCTAGATCCAGAAGAGTCATCCCCTACACATACACCTTCTTCCATGTCCATTGTTTACATGAACTACAGGCCAGTACAAAAACATAACCTGCTGTGTATGACAATACTTTGGTCACAACAATAAATGTTATACAATTAAAGCATTTTTATGAAGGTTTTGAATGTTGGCTTTTTCAGATTACCAAATTTTTATAAGATTTTGGGTGCAAAATACATTAGTGATTGCAATAAGTTGAACTTGTTGTGGTTTGAGCAAATTTTCATGCTAGACTGATGTTTAAACAAAAACCCAGAATTTGTACTTCTTTAAAAGGTCAAAAATTGTGATTTGTAGCAAGCCAACACTGTGGTTTGATGCAGTCTGTCGTTTGAAGGAGAAATGCGCTTCAAACTATGCTATGCCACGTGTGAACTTCCATATTTTGTAAAGTCACTTCTCATATATATATAACTAATTCAAATCTTCAATTTGCCGATCCTTTGGTAGTTTACTGTGTTCAAGTTCTATTCTCAATCCTATTATTACTGTTTCCAGAAATTGCTATTTAATCATATATAGTGCGACCACAGTACAAAATTTCTTATGGACTGGTGGTACAAGTGTCTCCAGGCCACAGATGGGCCAATGGTAGGTCTCCCTTCACAGAAATAACTGGTAGAGAACAATATCCCATTGTATTGCTTCCCAGTTACAGAACTCCTTTTTGCTCTTTGAGTAGGTTCCCCTTTTCAGACAGTTCCACTCTATATGCAGAGCCTATGGGCCTGCACTAGCCCAGGAGTTCAGTGAGTTAGTGAAATGACAGTTCGGTTCAGGTGGGTTAAGAAGTTACAAAGAGTTTGGACAGGTAACAGTGGATAATGCCGAGTGCAGATCAATTGCAAGTTGTGATATGTTTCTGATTCAACAGTTTAGTTGTATTCTGCTCTAAGCGTGCACTAAGAGTGTCTAAGCGTAGCGTAGGTGCTACACTGAGCACCTAAGTGATTAAATGTGTTTAGGAGTAACTGATGTTTTCATTTGTAACAATATTAAAGAGGAGGTTGCACTAAACATGTCTCGTCACTTTATCCTTATTTCATTTCTTTTGAGAGACCAGATTAATCCTTCCATTTTTAATTGTTTAGTTAAGTAAGGTTCATCATAATCCTAGCATAATGCTTTGTAAGTCCTGCAATGACACCTGAGACAGTTCTAATGCGGGCTATTCATGCCTGACTAAGGTTCGTCTTGATACTCTCCTCTTGCACAATAAGTGCTGTTAGTATTTGTGTACCAGTTGAGATACTGGAGCCTTGGTTGTCATCTCTGTCATATAGGTTAGAACGAACCAGTTCTATCGACCTATATTTGTTTGTGAAGTTTGTCATCATGGTTTCCAGTTATGCCTAATCTTGGTAGCTAGGTTTCCTTCACCGTCTGATTTCACCAAGTCTACGCACAGCAGCCACGTCCGTCACTCCATAGTTATCCATTTGGCAAAGGAGATCTGTCTTTAATCTATCCCTCTGGCCTAGACCAGGCGTTTGATTCTCAGACAACGAAGACCCTGTTTATGAATAAAAAAAATCTTTTTGAAATAAAACGTGTGTTTTAAAGAGATCTACATTTTGTGTTATACATTTATGTCCGACTGCTTAACGCTTACCAGTTATACAAGATTATATAAGATTCTTTCCGAATAAACAAGATTTCACAAGCTATTCAGAAAATTCAAGCTATATGTTTTGTTTGTTATATAAATATCTTTAATGAATGGCATTTTAATAAGAATCATTACAGCCATTTTGAGGAAGTAAAAAATCAGGAATATTGTTCCATTTAAGAGTATTTTCTTGAAGGGTGATTGAAAGGGTATTATCTTCAAGGGAGATTTTGTTGAAAAACCTTGTATCGTATCTTTGGAAGATAGAAAGATTAAATACAAGTTTGGAATTTATCCGCCTTTTCATTGTTGAGTTATGTTGTTCACAGATGACACTCACATGGGCCTTTCTCTAAAAATGTTTTTTTTTATAACCAGGGGCCTCTAAACAGTAGTTTTCAATGAAATGCAATACCTACTCTACCGACTATGTACGTGGTAGACAAAGTAAAAATGCAGGATGAAGAATTTTCGATATTTCTGCCAAATTTAACGTATGGTTTCACAATCATTTCATACATATAATGCAGTTTATGTATGTTTTGCTTTAAACATTATTTATGTTATGCTTGATCTACATGTATTGTTTTGCGGTATTATTGCTATGCATTTCTGTGTTTTGCATACAATCCGTGCAGATTTTTGTGTTATACCCATGTTTATGCACATTTCGTTTTATTTCCCTTTATAGAGAACACATATTACTTATTTTATGTGTGTATTCATTGCCTGAGACATCCATTGCTCTCTTATTCAAAATGCACATTTGAACATAACACACGCATTTCAACATAGCTTGTACATGTTCCATGGTTGTTTATGGTCTGGCAATGTTAAATAACAGTGATGGTAGTGGCTGGCATTCAGAAATATACAGTTCTGGAGTTGGCACTTGAATAAGGTGCTGCGCATGGTCGCTATAGTTAATAAGAGTCGTTGCACAGGGTTACTATGTTTACTTTCTACAAAATAAGATTTTAACTTTTAATTTGCTTCTTGACATATAATTTCTAATTATTACATTCCTGTAATCCAAATGCATCTCATTGTCACGTTTGAGCCCAAGGTGCACACTTGGTCACATAACATAACGTTTTGTCGCATGCCTAGAATTTGCTTATGGGGAAATTGTTTTTATATTCATTGAAACTCGTGTTAATATAGTTCGCAGAAATGGCTTTATTACACATTTGTTTGTATATACAAGGTGATTGAGGAGGTAAAGCGATGCTCACACATTTAAAAAGTGGGTTACTATATAGTGACTGAAATTCCACTTTGAATAACCCCACAAGAAGCAGTCATTATTTAGCAGTTCAAAGAAGTACGATAAAGCCAATTGAAACCAATAGGTAGTTGAGAATATCTCGGAAATGATTATTGTCACAGCATATATGTATATAAACTGCGAATTTCAAAGATATCTGTTTTTTATGTAGTAAGCTTTTAAAAATAAACAGTGGTGGTTGGAGAAAGTAATATGTACGTATACATCAGGTTTTTAATCGTTTTTCCCAATTTAAAATGTTGAACTGACTCGTATCTTATTTTTTTCTCATATTTATGTAACCTGTAACCGACGTTGCTATTGTTATGGAAATTGCCATGTTGGAAATTTAGTTTCAAACAAATGGAGAACTTTAGTGAAAAATTAACTGCACCATATTTATTGTGTTATTTACACCCATTATTTTGGAAGTGACTTGCAGCTTTGCTGTCGTAATGGTGGGAGTTATTCACAAAGTTAATATAAGTGAATTAAGATGCTGTTTTGTGTTTTCTGTGCAGATACTTGTGTTTAAGTCTGTGAATCTGTCTTCAAGAGCTGGTGGTGAAGTTTCTTCTTCTTTTAAGGATTATAGAGCAGCAGAAGTGAAGGATACTTTTATGTTTTGGCACCAGAGGGACTTGCAAATTCTGTGAGGTGAGTTGTTTCTCTAACATGTATCATAACATGTCTTGAGGTAAATGGAATTTAGCAAATCTGCTTTTAGTGTATTCCTGTTGAAAATGCTTATAAAATTCTAAGAAAAGTGAATAAATTACCTTAGGAGTGAGTTTAGAAGTGGATGTGATCTCTTCAATAGCTGGTGCCCACCTGCCCACCCCTTTTAGGTGTTCTACTTTTATAGGCAAATCGCGTTATGAACGCAACAAACGTAGCCATGTTGTTACTAAAGCACATGCAAAATGGGAACTGCCAACCTAAAGAAAAAGTGAAATCCGCTAAATATGCGATGTGTTGTTACTAGAATTTCTTCTTCTTCTTCTTCGTTTAGTGTTGCCGCTGACAAAAATGCAATGCATTCATAGAAAGACTATCTACCAAAATTGTAATTTTTGTATTCTTTTTGTGAAAGTTTGTTATATTAATATGTTATTTTCATTAAATAAAGAAGTTCCTTTACTGTAACAGTGGTAGATAGTTAACGCAAGCGTACATAAAAAAAACAAAACGAAACCTAACCTTCCGTGAATCAGAAACCTAAGCTTAGGAATGCAACTGCTACACTCCTCCCCTTCTAAAAATCATCCCTCGGCTACGCTTTGAGGCCGAGGGCCCTCAATCTCGGCTATGCCTTGAGGCTGAATATCTTACTGGCTTTGGCGGCATTAGTTATTCATATGTTGCCAGCATTGTGTTACAGCTAGTGTATGACATAGAGTGACAGCTGTTGGACATATCACACATCATTTTCATCGCTGTGGGAGATACACTAAGAGCAGAATGTCGCAACTTACTCCCATACTTTCCTTCAGTGATTAGTTTACTGTTCGGCCAGTAGTGGGCACTTGTGGCTTTCATAAATCCTGGAGGTCATCATGAAGTGGCACCAACCTTTGAGTAAGCAATATATGAGATAGAAGTGATACAGAACATGTTTGAGGAGAGAATAGATTGTCAGGTCGAGCGAGCTGCAGTGAAACCATAGATTCCTGTTGTTTCAAGATTTACCCAAGTTTAGGTTAAAGAGAGACTGTGTGTGTAGTTGTTGCGCATGTGCTTTGCTTTATTTGAAGAGCATGTGGAGTTCACCAGCATAATTGAGAATGGATTTAATGGCTGGAGGTTAAGAAGCCCACCTAACAGTAAACACAGCCAGCATTTGTTTACCCAATAACAAATGACCACACAAACAATATTGCATCACTCTACTCTCTGTCATCAGATGACCAAATGGATGTGCTTGTGGCATTAATATTGCAGAAACAAATCATAAGCTGATTGAAGACATTCAGGAGATTTATCCCATAGTGTATTGGAATATTGCATTAGATTAGATGTATACATAAAACGATAGTTTAAACTATTTCATTGACTTGATGCATTGGTTTGTTGAAAGTTAGCAACAAAGGTCAGGTGACTTAACTTTCATATTTGTGAACACTCTTAGATGCAATATCACAGACAAGGTCAGAAATTACAAAACAATTAGCAGAGAATTAAAAAGAAGAGCACAGCTTCACTACATACATACTTCAAAGGTCTGTTCTTCCTCAGTCAGTCAATGTATGTATTTTATAATGAAGCTTTTTAGTTAGTTTTATTCATCCATTAAAGTGGTTTGGTACAATGTACATTCACTATTGGACATGTCAAGCTATAAACATAAACAATAATAGGTTTTTCGATATGTACAGTAGGTCTTTACGTGCTAAATACTACAGTTTCATGACCTACATTTGTTTTCAAGGTAATCATTGATAGAATAAAAGGAGTGGTTAATTAGACGTGCCTTGAGACTGGATTTCAGCTGGTTTACATTGCCTTGATATTACTTGGTAAATTATTGTAAAGTTTAATGCCAGAGTATACAATACTTTTTTGGTAGAGCGAGGTGTTGCAGCTGGTCACATGTATTTGTGTATTTTCCCTAGTGTTGTGTTCATGCACCATATTATTAGTTACGAATATGAATCAGAAGCATTAATGTTCTTGACTATAAGCAGAATAACTGCATATATGTAAATGCAGGGAAGTGGGAGGATTCCCAGTTTTTTTAAAGAAAGGTTTACATGACAACTTTGGGCTAACTCCTTCAATAGTTCTAATAATTTTTTTCTGTGCAATAAAGATTGACTTGCTTGCTGGAGACTCACCCCAGAAGACTACTCCATAACTTAGGAGTAAGTACACATGTGCAAAATATGCTGCTCTGTTTCTTTACTTGTACATGTTGACAATATTCTTAGCATATAACAGAGAGAGCTGAATTTATTATTTATGAGGCTAGTGTGGGCATCCCATTTCAGATTGCTTTGTACACAGACCCCGAGGAATTTTATAGATTCTGCTTTTTTAAGTGTTTTTCTTTAGTCAATTTATCGTAAGTTCATTAAATCCTCTTTGTGTTTGAAAAGCTTTCTCAGTTGATACCTGCCGGTCTGTCAGTTTGTTTTATTAGTTTGATCTCTCTTCTTGCTAGATGTCCTCTCCAAAAATGTGCTAATTTGAGTGGTGTTAATATAAGCAAGCATGTTGGTGAGCATCTGCTGGCAGTAAGCACGAGATGCCAGTAGCAGCAAGTTGATGTTTCAGTATTAATACAAATTTTTCTTGCATACAGAGCCATGTCTCTGAGTTCCTGACTTGTGTTTCCCCATTTGTTGCATGGTGCCTATTTTTGTAAAACAGCATTGTCAACCCTGTATGTAGTTGATTGAGCATGTTAATTATTGTGCCAGGGATCAACTACAATTATCACAAATGTCTGACGAAAGCCCTCAATTTCAGTCTAGCCTTTGTGCACGTCTTAACTGTCCAGAACCTCAGCTGCTTTGAGATGAAAATTGAAATTTAAATTGAGTTTTATTTATGGATGCTCTTTAACTACTGTGGTTCTTAGCCTCCCATTCTATATTGGGCGTGAAAGACCGGTAATTTTGCTCAGAGGCCTCTTTATCAGGCTTGAGGTTCTTTTACGTGCCGTAAATCTATGACATGGGACCACCGGCTTTACTTCCCTTCTGAAGGAAGCCATGCTAAGGATTTTTATGCCCAAAAAATCCATCACCCTCCACTGGGTTTGAACCCGCAACCTTGGGAACTAGAGGCTAGCACAGTACCACTAGTCCATGGAGGACGACTTAAGAGATGAAGAGAAAGTCTTATGTGGTGGCAGAAGTACAGTGGATACTAAAAGATGATTTTGACCCTTGTTTTTAGGCTATCAACTCAAAACAAAAGTGTGTGTATAATATACACATGTTGGAAGTGAAATAGTCGTGCAACCTGGGGAAGCTGGGAGAGTGGATGTAGATGAACAAAAACCCCCAACACCTTTTTTATAATTAAATGCACTGTTAACTAGATAATCACGTTTAAAAGTAGGAGTACTTGGCAACATGGCGCAACTTGGTGATTGAGTAGTCTGCTTCTACTGCCGGCGCCTTGAACTACTCCAACACTCTGTAAAACTATTTAAGTAACATAGGCCATATATTGAATTCACATGTTTTGTTGCTAGCGTGCGAGACACCACAAAAATTCCGAAAAAGTCAGGTTATTGTTCACTTCACTGTATGTAAACATTACCTCAAATTTTATATTCCCATATAATTACAAATATTTTATTTGAAATGTTTAAAAGCTTGAATATTAGGCCTATTCTGTTTGAGAGGCTTATGCCATGGTCACAAACTCACATGGAATAGTTACTGGTATTAAACAGTTGTGGGGTTTAAGTATGCATAATACATATGTACATAGTTTAAAAGGTACATTTTAATTATTATGCAATGCCATACTGCAGTGATATTTATGTGACAATGCAAAGCTTTACTTGAAATGAAAATAAGCATTTCGAAGGTTATGGCACTCTTAAGTGAAACACCTCTTACGTTATTAACACCATTATTCTGCGTTGGATTTAACAATGTGGCACTAATAATTGCTAAACATTTCAGAAAGCATAATTTATAATGTGAATTTACACTTGACTGCAATATGCTTAAAGAAAATTTATGTGCAATTCTTTATAGTTTTGGCCAATCGGGAAGTGTGGCGTTTATTTAATTTTTAATACACCTGCAAAAACCGTTCATTCTATTGAAATACACCAAAGGAAAAAGTTTTAGTTTATTCAGTTTTCTTTGAATATAGTCCAAATGAATAAGCTTTAATTAACACTAACCCAGTAAAGTGATGATAAATTTTTTGGATAAAAGAATTTTTTTCTCGAAAATGCAGCATTTAATTACAAAAAAGTGTAGGAGGTTTTTGTTCATCTACATCCACTCTCCCACTTCCCCAAGTCCGCAGGACTATTTCGCTTCCACCCTGTGTGTGCGTGTGTGAAAGAGAGGGATAAATTGCATGAAAGTGATGACAGATTTGCAGATGAAGGTAAGAAACCATTCATGTTGAAGGACTGAGAAAATAAATAACTTTATGAACTTATACAAATACTTTTATGATTTCGTGAACAGGTAAGAGAAAGAACAAAGTATCACCGAAATGGGTAGCTGAGGTGATTATGGCTGGGATTCGTGAATGGGAGGTCTGGGATTGAAGCTGTGGCAGGACTGTCCTTACTGAAAGAGATTTTTCTTGATCTTCCTGAGTTGTCATAACAGGTAGGATGCCCTAAACTTACACCTGGAGCATTCCCAAGTTTTCATTGCCAATTATTTTATTTCTTGTGTCATATGTAGTAAAACAGGCATTAAGTGCTAACAAAAAGCAAAAAAATAAGAAAAATTTATTTTATGAAACTATCAAAATGATTCCCTGTTGCTTAATATTGTGATGCAGCAGCTATGGGCTAAGTGTTCAGGAGGTTGTGTCAGTTATTCAGGGATAAACAAATATAATTGTATTCTCACTTGGCATAAACATCAGAAGTGCTATTGGCAGATAACCAGAATTTGCAGAATGTTTCCTTCCCCCAGCCTCAAGAACTTGTTTTTATATAGTTCTGGAATGTTCTGTGAAAGATTCCATCAGCTATGTAAGCAAGCGTTCTTGCGAAAGCAGTGAGTTGCTCCGTCAGTGAGTGAACGAGATACCAAGTGTGTTTCTATGTACAGTGAGTACTCCTACTGCAGGAGAGATTGGAGACAATTTGTTTCAATGCACCAGAGAGTGAAGTGAACCATCCGAACAAGAGGATGTATAGTATTTCATTATGCCGCTATGTCTCAAAGTGAAGTGACAGTGTGAAGTCGTGGAGTTTCAGTGAAAGTTGAATTACATAAAAACAGTGATAGTGTAAAATAGAGAAGTGACATTTGAAAAACTGTGCAAAGTCACAATATTCACTAATAACTGTGCCGTTGTCTTCTAGCTTAAGACACATACTGGACTGACTTAAAAAGTTGTAAACCACAACATCTGAACTGAAGCTGGAAGCTTGTTTCATTAATGCCAGTAATGGAGATGGGGCTCTCTATTCAGATGTGTTGAGTTGCTGAAAAGAGAAAGATTAACAAATCTTGAGACAATGCTTTTTATTAATGCGAAAGTGAGACATAGCTCAGGAATTATGGGTTTTAAATCATTGCTCGTTTTGCTTTCTCTACTACGTATAGTAAGTAGGGGAAGTATTGTATTCCACCCAAAAATTCGATACCGAGATTTCACTGGAAATACATGTTTTGAGACCCCTGAATCCAAAACAAGCATTTTTGGAAACATGTCCGTGTGTGTGTGTCTGCGAACAGCATAACTCAGAAATGAACAGTTGGATAAACACCAAACTTGGTATTTAGGTTCAGTATCTTCCAGAGATGTGACACGAAGGTTTTCATGAAAATCCCCCCATCCCAGATTACACTTTACGTGGAACATTTTTCGAAAAATTTTAATTTTCTCAAAAATGGCTCTAACAATTTTGATTAAAATATCATATGTTTAAGATATTTTCATGACAAATGAAATGTATATCTCAAATTTTCTGGGAATATCTCCAAAAGTATTCTTCATTGTGAACGACTTTTGCATAACTGGTAAACCATAAGAGATAGACAAAATTTTACTACACAAAAAATGTAGATCGCATTAAAATACACTTTGTTATATGTATTTTTTTAGTTGAGTGAACCATTTTGGAGATATTGCTTGTTATTCCCTTAAATTTTCCAATAATTACACTTTTTCTCAAATTCGTTATTCGTTTTTTTTTTGTCCTGTAATGCAAAGAGAATGGTATACTGCACATAGCAACCAGCCCTTAAAATATTTGACTAAGGCTTAAAGCCTACCAATCCCCTTGCATCTACAAGAAAATTAGCAATAAGATTAACATCTTGATTAACATGAAGCATATGGAGAATAAGGATTTATAAAAATAGTTTGTACAAGAGTAGAGAAAGTCATGTGAGTGTAACATCAGATTTTTTATTAATATTACCCAATGTCTGGTGTTTGAATTTTATATTCCTGGACTGTTCTTTTAATCTAACTTTGTTCTGTCCACTGTAGAACTTTTCAGAATCCATGCAGCAGATTTAGAAGAAACCTGACTTCTTTTTGGGAGGTTTTCTGTCTTTATGATTAGTTTTGATGTAATATTTAAATTGTCTTTTGGTACCTGTTTTAATTTGCAGTCTACTTTTTCCTTTTTGGGGGGAAGGTCCACCATTTATTTTTGTATGCACTCTTACTTTCTCTTTGCCTACAGTAAGTAGGTAAGTATTGCTTTCCACCCAAAATTTTTCAGCTTGAAATTTCACCAGGAATAAATGTTTTGAGATCCTCGTAATAAGAAAACTAAGTTTGTGTGTATGAGAGAGAGAATATAAAAATCAAAGTATCAGAGGGAAACTCAATTTGACATTTAGATTCAGCATTTTTTAATGAAAGATTTCTAGGAAATTCTTATCTTGAACTATCCTTTATATGGAAATCTTTTCAAATTGTTTGTTTTCTCAAAAGGAGTTCTAACAATTTTGATTAAAATCCTATATGCTTAACATATTATAAATCAAGTCCTCATCATTCAGAATATATTTTGTATAATTTTAACCATGAAACCATAAGAGATAGCTAAAACCTTACTACACAAAAATGTCAATCTCATTAAAACACATAATTTATCTCAAATGGAAGCTTCTAATGACAACCATTTCTGAGATATTGGGTGCTAATTGTTGTCAATTGTCACTGTAGGTATGAGGATACAGTAGGCTAAAGCAAGTCAGATTTTTAAAAACTGGGTCAGTATGCGATGGCCTTGAAGTTGCATGCTTTGTGAATGACCACAAGAAAAATCAAATAGCAATTTACTTGTTGACTACTTTTGAAGATTTAGAAGCTGGTAACAGTGATGTGTCATAATTTAAAATAGAGAGTTGAGGGTTGTTACACTACATCACTATGATATTCTTACTTGTAAAGTATACAAGTAAGAATATCATAGTGATGTAGTGTAACAACCCTCAACTCTCTATTTTAAAATAAAAAAATAGCAATTTACTGCTTGAAAAAAAAGTGTAAGTATTTAAAAATCCAAACCAGTAACAGAAATATCTCAGAAATGTTTAATGCCATAAAAGATTTACCATAAATTGTTTTAATGAGATCTTTGATGTAGTAAGATTTTGACTATTCAAGTCATTCAGATTGAAGAGGACTTAAAGGGTTATTCTTGAGAATAAAGATACACTTATACACTTTATTTATCCAGCAAATATCTTAACATATGGTGTGTTAGTCAAAATTCTTAATAGCCATTTTTGAGGAAATGGATTAGATTGAGATTTATTTCAACCTTTCTTTAATGCAATATTTCAATTATAGCATACATAAAAAAATGTAAAAATGTAGTGCATCTATAAACTATCTCTCCATACTTTAAACCTTAGCTAAATGTACAGGATGAAGCTAGTATACCATCTCTGCACCTTCCCAATTGTAACCATTTGGTTGCCCTTTTTTTAGGCTCCTTGTCCACTTATCTCTTACATTTCGTAAAGATTTCCCTACCAGTTTAATTGTTTCTGCCCTTCGGCTTTCCAGTGTTTTAACTGTTACTATCTCTTTGTTTAAATGATCCCAATTTTTAGTTTCATTTATCATATCTCCATATTTTAATCTCTTCACATTCTATTAGACAATGGAAAATATTACCCAATTTTTTACACATACTACATTTCCTTTCTTTTTAAAAATAGTTCTCCTGCGCGCATTCAAGTTAGATCTATTCTTTCAGATTGAAGGTATATCTCTACACCTTTTCCCTCACCCAATTTCTTTTAACTGTTTTATACAAACTCGAACTTTTATCCTTAAAACTATTAAATATCTCTTGTTTCTCTATATCTTCCACTCTCATACTCACCTCATACCAAACACCTGTGTTATTGTTTTTATCTAAAGTTTGGCCATTGGGTCTCCAGCCCTGACCTTTTGATGTTGCGGGGAGGGGTAGGGGGATGGTTATCATTGGCAACATCACGAATGAGTAGTTGAAAACAGATTCTCAAAATTGTCTTAAGAATGAAATTATATGACGTATATTAACTTTAAAACATTACAACACCATTCTGTTCAAGTACATCTGTTATGCACAGCTAACTGCTACTATTGGCAATACTGGGAGTGACTTCTAGCACACAATGTTAAACTATCTGCTGGCACCAATCACCAGTCTTGCTGCTAAGTATGGTGTGCAAATCTAGCACCGTGTTGCAAATCTGCCTCATTGCTTTTAGTATTTGTGCAGTTGAAGTATGTTTGCTATTTTGTGCGTCTGTGAATTCTGATTGTAGAGTCTTTAGGTCTTATTATTATCATGATTATTTTAATAATGTGGCTACTGGTCTGTCAGAATCCAAGAAAATCATTGGGTCTTATAAGAACCAAATTTGTGAGTTAATACACAGCCTACGTGAGTATTTTGAGAAGGGACAATGGATGACCCCCTCTATCTGTTACCAAAGTGGTGGGATAGAGTTTCTGATGCATTGAAGGTGAGAAAAACCACTGTGAAGAGTGTGAGGAAGGAAAAGTGACCAATTGATTTTAATACACCATCTGCAGTTCTGCTACTCTGGGAAAGCAAGGGCTATGAGCCAGCCCTAAGGCTTCACTTGATGCATTTCAAAATCATTTGATTAGGCAGTATGTGTATCATTATTGTATGAGAAAGGAATGTTCTACTTGTGAGAAGCTGCTATATTTTCTGAAGGAAGCTGGCTTATTCAACGGCAGAAAAACCAGCCTAAGTAAACTGGTGAAAGAACTTGGTTTTGATTTAAGAAATCGTCTGAGTGGAAATGTGCGATGGAAAGAAGTGACATTGTTGTTGTATGACGTGGCAAACTTTTGCAGAAATTCTAAAAACCAATCCCAAAAAGGTGGTATGGATTGATGTAACGTAGGAAATGCAGGACACACTAAGACAAAAGACATGGACTTTTGCAGGGAGAATGGAAGTGCCAGTTGGGAAAGGAATTAAACTGATTCTACTTCATGCTGGTGGTGTATACAGTTTTGTTTCAGGGGCAATGCTCTCATTCAGATCAAAGAGCACTCGTAATTATCACAAAGTTAATGGAAACACATTTAAGAGTTGGTTCCAAGAATCTCCTGCCAAACATTGGTGCAAACTTGATTATTATTCTGGACAATGCGCTATACCACTCAGTGTAATTAAACAAATCACTGGTAATGAGCAACAGCAGAAACATCATTCTTCAGTGGATGAAGAACAGTGTACCTGAAGTGTCTGTAGAAATGACGAAGCAGAACTTATGCAGATTTTTGTACAAGCCACGGCTCTGCACCCATGAGATAGACACCATTGCTGCTTCGCATGCTCACACTGTCATCAGACTTCCTCCTACCACTGTCATTTCAATGCAGTTGTATTAATTTGGGCACAAGTAAAAGGTTATGTTGCAGAAGAACGCAATGTTCCGTATTGCTGATGTTGAACTATTAGTGCAGCAGGAATTCAACAATTGACAGTGGAAAAGTGCCTTGGATCACACCTGGAAGCGTCTGAGACAAGTAAGGAAAGCTGACAGTGCAGTGGAAACACATGTGAAGGAACTGATAATTTCATTTATCCAATATAACAGCAGCAATTCCAGTGATGAAGCGAAGGAATTTATATTATGAGGATTGTGGCATCTTCCTACTCAGTTAAAATGTAATTTATTTAATAGCCAATTTCAATTGACATAATGTTTGGTTTTCTCTGGTAAATGGTATAACAATTGTCTATGTATTCTATTATTCTGTGATCATCTATATACATATTGTCCATGTATATTTAGTCAGTAGCGATGCATCTGCAAATGTGTGAAATGTTTAAAATGTGTATGTTCCTCTGCTTGAAATTCCCACTAAATAACTGGAACACCACATTCCCTGTCTTGATAAAATGTCAGGGCTAGAGGTTGGCCGGCTGGACTGTAATAGTTCAAATGTTCCTCATGCCTATCTCTTCTAACACATTTCCCATCTCCCCAAACCAACTCTCTCTTCCAATTACATGTTTTAGGAACTTTATGCATTCTTTTATTACTGTCATCTAAATTTACGCATCTGTACCAATCCTTAAGAATTCTCTCCACTATTATACCTTTTCTCCCCACCCTTTCTAACTGTGTCAGTGCCATGCCCCATGGTGAGCTCTTGGGTAGACCCATAACTTCTCTACAAAACAGTCTATGGACTACATCAATCTTTAGTCACCCCTTTGTTTCTCCCCAGATTTCTATTCCATTTAACAGAATGACTTAGGCTCAACTACTGCTTCATAAAGTCGTTCCAGCCAATTCATTGTCAGTGTGGGTGTTTTGTTTAAGTAGATTCTTAACAGCTTTCATGGCTAGTTTTCCTTTCAGTTGTGCATATTTAAACTGCGCATCCCATTTCCTGTTGCTTGAGAATCTAGTTCCCAAGTAATCATATTCTTTTACTACCTTAATTGACTCTCCATTTATAAATCACCAGATTTTGATAGCATGCTGTATCACTGATACTGCCCCTGCTATAGGACCATCTGAGTGCTAAGCAAGCAGTGGAAGAGAGCGGATGTGTGTTGAAGAAGCTCCTGGAGTGGAAGAAAAGAAGGGCATAAGTAACTATGGGAATCAGTATTGAAGAGTACAGAGGAAGAATTGGAACCTTTAATAAGTTAAAATGGAATGATTGTAAAATAAATAAAGGTACAGAAGAGATGATAAATATGATTCTTCTCACATGTATAATAGGTGTGCTATTGGTAATTGGTGGAGTCGAAATTAATCCTGGGCCAAATGGGAATCGAAACATTTTGGCTAGTATAAAAGTAATGGATGAGAAATTAGGAAACAAACTTAACAGAGTAGAAAAGGAACTAATAGATATGATATATAGTGAGATCAAAAATGAAATGCAAATATAGGAAATGAGGTACAGAAACTCAAAAAAAGTGTAGAGCTGTTGGAAGAGAGACACCACAAGTTCAATCTAGTTATAACAGGAGTGAAAGAAAGGAATGGAGTATGAGCTGTTGAAGAGGTCAGAGAAATTATAGAAGGAAAGCTTGGGATGGTGCTACAGGGCTGAGAGATTAAGGAAGCATTCAGAGTGGGAAGATCAAGAGGAGACAGAATGATAGTTGCAAGATTTACATCAGTGCAGTTTGTTTATGAAGTGTTAAAGAAAACAAAACAACTAAAAGGAAAAAATATTTTTATAAATAGAGATTTATCGGTGGAACAACGGGCCTTGAAGAAAGACTTAATACAACAAATGAAGCTGACAAGAATGGACGGGAAACGGGCCGTCATAAAGAACTTACGGTTGTGGGTCGATGGGCGCATGGTGGCTGGATGCGAAATAGGCACAAGGAGCAGGAGCAGGAAATGTTTCAGCCAAATACATCTGAGACCAGAGGGAAGGAATCCAGATCGGAAGGAAGTCCAAAGAGTGATTGGAAATCAGAGAAAGATGGAGATATGGAAGTTACGTCACTGCTACGTGGGGCTGGTGGGAAGAAGATGGCTATGTCAGAGGCGAGATTGGGAGCCGAGGTAGTGACGTCGGACATTTGGGCAACAGCTGGCAAAATTAGGAAAGTGACATCATCTAGGAGGGAGGAAGTTCAATCGCCACGTGATATGGTTGCAGGCAGGACAGAGGCATGGTTTCAGAGTGGCGAATTGGTGGAAGAAGAAAGCATTGCGTTGACACCCAATGGGAGTTTACGGATTTTGGACAGAAACAAAGCAGCACCATCAAGGGAGCCAACAGGAATAGATTTATGGAGTAGGAAAGTGTGCCATAAGTATAGAAATAGAGCAGGCTGTGAGAGAAGTATGGGAAAAGAGAAGTAGTAGTAGTAATAATGGGGGAGTAAATAGAATAGGGAGGGAGAGTGACTATAGAATGAATAGAAGGGAACAAATTAGACAAAGTAAAGACAAGTGTATTGATAAGCAAGTGATAGATTTATATAAAATCATGAAGTGAATGATTTAGATATAAAGGACGGTAAACACGGAGAGGGCTAGGAGGGAGAGGTACATTTCTTAATATGAACGAGCAAGTGTTGTTATGGACGATCAGTACAGGGTACACAATAAGCATTCTCTAAATTGCATCTAATAGTTCCCATTTCCCGCTGATAGTGGAGTTTTAAAGATGACGGATGAAGCAAGGGAAGGAGATGGGAAGGGGAGAAGAACACTAAGCAGTATACTGACTTTAAATGAGAAATTGTTAGCAATATGAAGCTAACTCAACACACATGCTTTGTAAATGCGGAAGCTTGGGTATGATCAGCAATAGGAGCCAGGGCGCGACGCTGATCATGCCCAAATGTATTGTATTAGCTCAACACTCAATAAAGATATCATGAATCATATCATAAATAAGACCATCTGATCCACAAATAATAGTCCTGGTATCCCTCTCTTCCCTATAACTGTACATTGATTATTGCTTTTCATTAATCTATCTGAAATATCATCCATAAATAAATTGAATAATATTGGACTAAGTTTACATCCTTGCCTCAGAACTAAACTTTGATGCATTGCAAATTCTATAACTATACATCTTTATTGCCTCTTGTTCCAGTTCTAAAGCACTTCATAATTTTTCACCCTGCCAATTCCATATCTATGTGCTTTTCTATTATTTCTTTCACTATTTGCTGTAATTGTTTCTCTCAAGTTTCATCCTACCCAGATATCACTATGTTGTGTCTTCTTGTCTCACTTTCATTTTCTCCTGTAACTTATCCATTCTTTCTTTGCAGGTGCAGAAGTTTTCATGCACTTTCTTTGTCAGCATTTAATTCTATCTTTTTGTCAGAGTTTAATTCTATTCTCTTCAAATTCATTATACCCTCTGAAATTACTTTTAGCATTGCTGTTTTCTGTTCTTTTTAGGTCCCAGGTTTACTCTACTCCTGAATAAACAATAATGTAACCAATATTGCCAGCAACAAGAAGTTCTCCCTTATCACATGTTTTCCTTTCACTACCTTTTTCATTTTGCCAGTTGTATACCACCCAATTCTGGCCTGATATATTTCCAAATCTATACCCATTTTTGTAGTCTTCTCCATATAGACTGCCTCATCCTTCATGGTGTAGTGTTTATCTGGGGTAGCCTCTAGTTCCTGATGTCATGGTTTCAAACCTGGCAGAGGGCAATGAATTTGTTCGTTCGTAAAAATCCTTAACATGGCTTCCTTCGGAAGGGAAATAAAGCCAGTGGTCCCATGTCGTAGATTTATAGCACATAAAAGAACCTCAAACCTGATAAAGAGACCTCTGAGCAAAATTACTGGTCTTTCACATCCAATATAGAATGGGATGCTAAGGACCACAGCAATTAAAGAGCATTCATAAATAAAACTCAATTTAATTTTTTTTTTATGGAGTGCCGTGTAGACAGAACCACTCACTTCTGCTACTCATACTAGACTCCTTGAGGAAATAAAAAAATGATGAGCACTTTTCTATGCAAAGGAGTTTATGGTGCGAGTACATTCTTGAAAATCTTTGTGTTGCATGCCTGGAAGATGTAACTTAATGCCAATTTTGGTATTTAACTTCTTGTTTTTGAATTACAAGGTTCACAGATACACATACACTCAATCAGAATGCATCTTTTGGATTCAGGGAGT
Organism: Deroplatys truncata; assembly: GCA_030765065.1. Taxonomy (NCBI): domain Eukaryota; kingdom Metazoa; phylum Arthropoda; class Insecta; order Mantodea; family Mantidae; genus Deroplatys; species Deroplatys truncata. The sequence goes on from CM060989.1 coordinate 120,647,490, forward strand.
CTGAAACCTTGTATTTCCAGTGAAATCTATATATCAAGCTATTGGGTGGAATGCAATACTTCCCCTAGAAAGTGTTGTCCTCCGTGGTGCAGTAGTTATCATGCTAGCCTTTAGTTCCCGAGGTCGCGGGTTCAAACCTGGCGGAGGGCAATGGATTTTTTCAGGCCTAAAAATCCTTAACATGACTTCCTTCAGAAGGGAATAAAGCTGGTGGTCCCGTGTCCTAGATTTACGGCATGTAAAAGAACCTCAAGCCTGATAAAGAGGGCTCTGAACAAAATTACCGGTCTTCTACACGCATTGTAAAATGGGATGCTAAGGACCACAGCAGTTAAAGAGTGTCCATAAATAAAACTCAATTTAATTTTCCCTGGAAGGTATTAAACTTTCCTAGGAATAGTCTGTAGAAGCTATATAAAAATAAATGATAGTGAATAGGGAGAGTCATGCAAATGTAACACAAACATTTGACTATCATTTCATATCCTGTATCCATCTTATTCCAACAAAAAAATGTGTAACAAAATTATTTCTGTAAATGTTTTTCTTAGTTAATATCATCAAGTAGTTCATTATAATTGTATATTGTTGCTACACAAGACAGTTATTGAGTGTCTGGTGATAGAGGACATGTGAGATGAGCCAATGCCTGCTGAGAGAAGAGTGTAGTTGGGCAGTGACAGACAGAGCACAACTATATACAGTAGTCTCTGTCTCATGACCATATAATTGAGTTTATAGGTTTATAGGACGTGTGAGATTAGCCACTGACTGTGTAGACAAAGTGGGGTGGGATAGTAACAGACACTCAGCACAACTAAATACATTAGTCCTGTTCATGACAATAGACTTTGCTTACCATTGTTTTGCTATTTATAATGTGTTTGTTTCTCCATTGACTTAGCACCATCAGATGCAGCAACAGTTGTAAAATGGATACCAAAATAGAAATCAAAGAAGATCCTCTCTCAGATGACATACTCTCACAGAGTGAGAGAGAGTTCTTTACTAAGAATGTTAAACTGAAGACAAACAGTGATGATGTGCTTCTGGATGACTGTGATGTGGCAATCAAAACAGAAATTAAATCAGAGGATACTTTTACAGACTTTTGTTCACAAAGAGAGAGAGAATTTCTTCCAGAGGATCCTGCATTGCAGGTTAAGAAATACAACAGTGATCATGAAATGGAAAGCAAACTAAAAACTAAAGAAGAACCTTGGTGGCTGGAAACAGAAACTTCATCTGTTTGTGCAGATATTAAGGTAAATTTTGTAGAAATGTATTGCAGTTAGAATTTTTGTCCTGTAATTGTTACTTGATGAAATATTTGAATTGTGTAACACAAAATTAATAAGCATAGGAGAGAGTTTATGAATATGTACAATGTTTATCAGATGGTGTATTTAAAGGGTTAAAGTAATAGTGATTATAGTTCTTGAAAATTATAAAGTACTTGAGAGAAATTTTGAAATCATACCAAAAATTCTCCTTAATGTTGTAGCATCTGATGATCAGCAGGATTCTTCTGGTTTGAAAAAAGAAAATGAAATATATGCTAATTAAATTAATCAAAGAGATACTCAGTCATTGGAAGAATACAGACAACCCCAGTTCGAAGCTCAGCATATCTCCTTTCAAGCCTTAATATTGAGGCCCCCCCCCAAAGATAAGCTTTGTTTGCAGTAAAGGATAAACAAATTTCCTAATTTTAATGTGTGAGAAAACTAGGTTGAAACACGTAGAGTATGTAGATACTCATAATAGCTCATTTTTAAAATGTTTGCAAGTAACATATTGTCCATCCTGCAGAAAAAACAGGATTCAGTGATTAAGGAATTAACAAAATAACTTTCTCTGTTTGTAATACCTGGTGTGTATGATTGTGTACAAGTATCTGAGTGCATAGGAAAGGAGTGAACATTGTCACTTTTACAGTCCAGTTATCCCAATACCACTTTGCTATAAATGAAATAGAATTTTGAAGAATATGTTCAGATTTGATTTGATTGCAGGCTAAAGTATTCTTTTGAAAATGAATTTTCATTTATTGGTTTTTTTTTTAATGTCAGTCTTGATCACCTGCTTAGAATTCTTAGAATACAGCATGTCAACCCTTAAAATATTTGTTTACAAATCCAGTTCGTATCCACAACCTGGTTATTGGTGTAGAAGAGCACCCAGTTTATTCCCTGCAGCTGTCTTCTCACATATCTCAAGCAGTTTTACTTTCTCTACAACATACATATGTATTATAAGAGGAAATATATTGCATAGAAAAATTCAATTTTGATCTTTTACCAGAAGTAAATGTTCTGAGTTCCTTGAACCCAAGAAAAAGTCTCTGTTTGTGTGTTTGCCTGTGCATGCTTGTGTTTCTGAGATAGAGAGTGAGAGAGAACAGCATAACTCAAAAACAAAAAATTCAGATAGCAAATCTTGTACTTAAGTATCATCCAAGGTTGCAACAAAATTGTCAAAAAAATCCTCCCCTCCTGTAGTAATCATACATGAAAAAACTGTTGTCTTTTATTTTCTCGAAAATGGCTCTGTTATATTTTGTTTCTATGGCATTGAATTTTTCAGACCAATTCTACCTTTGCAATATGTTTAAGATACTTTCCTGGCAAACAATATATATTGGAATTTTGATGAATAGCCTACAATTACAGGAAAAATGCAGGGGACATCCAAATACACAATTCGTCAAATGTTGTTCCCCAATGTTAGCTGTTTCGAAGATATTCCTTGTGCAACTTTTAGCATTTTCCAGATGCCATCTAGTGGACATGCTTGAAAGTTTACAATGTTTGTTTTTCCCCTTCTTTTTGTTTCTATTGCAGAGGTTTATTAACATGAATGAACATTTGAATGTTCTTTCCACATTTTGTAACAAAAGTCCATTTTGCTTAATTTGAATACGTTTTTGGGAAAACATTACTATGGCATAACATGGATACAAAAACAAGGCCCCATTCTTGATGCAGCTATAGGCATAACACAAAATTGTCATGGGTTTTTAGATTTGTAAATTGCTTGTGAATGTCGTGTGAGTATACCTCAAGTTTCAAATTGAATGACATATCAAATATAGAAAATCATCCATTTTTTATAAATAAGACAAAAGAGTTGTACCAAGCAAACAGCAGTTCAGCATCTGGCATGGCACAACCAAGTGGAAGAGCACCTGGATTGTACAGTAGATAGTGTTGCATCATAAACTGGCAATGCTTGAAGAAAAAAATACAGAATTCTTCCTGTAAACATGCAACTCAAGCATAAAATTTCAAGTTTGCAATCTCTTGCAATGTAAAGCTTACATGACTTAGTGAGAATGCTTCCATTAAATAACATGCATTCAAAGTGCTTGCTTTTCATTTTGAATGGGTCTTAATCCTTTGTGCTAATTCTGAATATGTGAATTTATCATTGATAGGGAGAGTCATGTGAATGTATCACACAGATTTTCCTTAATACTGGACTAAATGCATCATAAACTCTGATTTACCATTACTAAACACTCCATTTGCCATTTCTGTTTTCTTTGACGCTATTCCATGTTGTAATGTTAAATCTTTGTTTTAGCATAACTCTTAATACCTATACCCATTTAAGAATAAATTAAACCTGGTATTTTAAAGATAAGTACGTAATTTAGGACATTTAATTAATGCTATATAGATGATTGTTTAAAACTGTACGTTTTTATCATTCTGTTACAGGATGGGGACTTCACTCCAGTAAATTCACCAGGGTAAGACTTGACTCTTGACTAATATTTGAGTAGAAACCTTCTGATTTTTGTGTTACATTTTCCTTTATTGGTGCTTCTTTATGTATACTAATATTATAAAGTGAGAAAACTTGTACGTTGCATATGGTGTGTGTATGTGGAGTAATCTCAAAGACCATTCAACCAATTTTTATAGTACTTTCACCATTGAGAACCTGTATTCTTCCACACATACTTGGGCTATAAAACACCATGTAATTTCAATTCATAAATTACTAAGACTGAAAAAGATTTTAAAGCCTTTTGAGAATGGCATGAATTAGAAAATAGTTATTTCTCCACAAAGTGCAGAAACAAAAGCCAGTTAGTGTTACTCTACAGATAATGCATGTAAAAACAAAGGTGGGTTACAGTTTATTCCAGATGTCTGTGATGTAACACTTAAGCAAATGGAAAACAAAGCTTAAGAAGCAACAATCAATCCATGGAAAAATTTGGTTGGGGGGGGGATAAGGCCATCAAATGCTTTGTTGATGCTTTACATGCTTTTGCATGAGTATCGTGGGATTTTTCATCCATTATTAGGAAAGGCCAGTTTCGTAATTCCTAAATTAAATCATAAGTGGAGAATTCAACATAAAAATCAAGATCATTGTACTGTGGTGGTTTTTAATTATGCTGGTTCATTGCAACATTCTATTAAAGTAGTTCCATGTTGTGAAGTAAATTGCTGCAGTTTTTACACAAGCTGTTTTGTAATTTAAAATGATTTGTGATAAAGTGATGAAATCTCGTTTCTTTCTCAGACATGGTGATGGGAAGGTTACTTTGGAATAAATTAGTTCATTTCTAAATTTTTCTGTTTTATTAAATCTCAATTATATTTTATGGTTTTAACAAAATTATTATGATTTTAATAAAGCAAAACTCACTGGCGTATTAAAACATTTTAAAGGTATTATATAAGATTGCAATCTGTTTAATATGTCCGGAATGGTGATGTGTTGGGTGATGGTCACTATGGATGGCTTCCTTCCTTATATATATGACTTACTTTCTTGGCAATCCATCATTCTTGGTTGTTATTTTTCTATGGTTATTGACAAGCTACAAACTTTCCTTATTGACAGCTTATTATGGTTGGCTATGTAAGCCTTGAATTTTTTATTTTTTATTTTTAACTCATTATTCTGGATGTTTGCAAATTAAAATACATAAATATATGCAGTAACAAATAAGAAAACATGATAATCCTTTTAATTATGTAACATAAATGAACAACAAACATATCCAAGCAATACATTAGGTAAGTTTCTCATTATGTTGTATTATAACTGCCTCAATATAATAATTTCATAAAAGACAGAGGTAGGTTAATCAAATTAACTACATCTGAGTTTATAAGCTTTCCCAGGAAGCATTGGGTAGCCAGCAACTTTCCAATGTAACTCTCACATTTATGATATAAGAAATGTCTCATGATCCTGAACTGATACAAATGGGGATATAATAATCACTGCAACAAATAGCATGTTGAAATTTGTTCCATGCCTCACTCTTGTTGTATGATTAAGTCCAAAGATACTTTGGAGTTATATACCTTATATACAGGTAGATAAAATATAAACAGGATTTTTATTTCTATATAAATTGCACTAGGTTACAAATGAAAACCTTTCTTCTGTGGTGTAATTAAAAATAGGTAACTTACTAATTTCGATGCGCAGAATTAAAAAATACATTCCATTTTTCCATAGCACATCTCATTTTGGCAATATGACAATGTTTAACAAAAATATTGTGTAAAATTTGCAAAAATATTACACTCTCATATACAACTTTTGAAGAAAATAGAGAAGAATAATAACATGAAAGCTTACTGAATTTGAGAAAGTGTGTTATTTATATTGTGTACCCCTTTCCCCTCCCCCCCACGGAACTTCAGTGTACGTGATTTTCTTGAGTGTTCTCTGGTAGGTTAGTAGTGCAAGACACCAGCAGTAATTACCCATCCTATGTGCATCCCAACATCCCTGATAATGTTGTTTAACATCCTTCAAGTCCTGGTGAAACCTTCACCTTGCTCTTCATTGACAGCTTCTAAAAATATGACAGGAAGTAGTCAAGATGTGACTTGAGGAAATGAAGCTTCAAATTCATATTGCATCTGAGCAGTCTGAAATTTTCCAGCATATTTCTTAACAATCTCTCTGAATCCATTCCATGCATCTTTTTCAATTTCATTCATAGAGCTGGTAAAATTAACATCTTTCATCATTTTCCTTATCTGTGGTCCATCAAATACTCCCGCTCTGATTTAAGCTGTGACAGTGATGGAACTTTGTGTATAAGTACTGGAAGCAAGGGCAACTTTTGTAAAGTGCTTGTGTTTTATCATGGCAGGTTTTATGTGTAATGGAGGGAGTAGAATGTTTTGACAATCAACAAGAGGCACATTGGTAACATTTTTTGAACCAGGTTCCAGTTGCTGCCTCTCAGGCCAATGTTTGCCCCTTGCATTGCTATCGCATTCACAAAGAAAACAAGGGAATTTTGTGTATTCTCCCTGTTGTCCTAGTAACAGACCAATGATCTTCAAGTCACCACATATTTGCCACTCATGGTTACGATAATTAATTTTCTCAAGAACACACTTCAGAGTTTCATAAGACACTCCTAGATTTGTAGAATGTGCAAGCAGTATTAAAGCTAACTTATTGCCGTTTTGAAGTAACATTCCTTAAAACCTTGTTTGGAAGAATCAATAAAGAGACACCAGTTACTTGGCTCCTATGCTTCCCTGCCCAACTATTGAATAAGATTACATACAAAACACAAGTTGATCTTCTGCATAGTACTTGTGGAACTATATTTTGCGATTCATATACCACCAAAATACACAAATTCTCCTGTAGTCTTGAGCCCGGTAATTCACCTTTTTGTTTTATGAGGCCTAAATCCCTTACTAAATCCTTTAATTCAAATTGATTAAGTGTTGTGGTCAAATGTCAAATTCTTCTATATCAGAAACCAACTCATTGTTGGAAATCATGCAGCTGCTTTCAGATTCACTAAAATTGAGGTCTGCTGGTGGTGTATGAATGGGTAGTTCGACTCCATGAGAAGTAGGCCATGTAGCTGAGTTCACATTTGGATATTTAATTCCTGCTCTCTCTCGTTTTTTGCAGCCAGCAATTTTGAACTTGCAAAAGTAACAATGTTGTTGTTGTTGTTCACCAATGGCACTGGGGATTAATTGATCTGCATCATTTTCTCTCTGGCTTCTCAATATAAAGTCTGTAAGTTATCACTTTTAAGGCCTTTGCATTTGGAGAGATGTTGTTTGTTCATGATGGCATCTTCTTCACAGAGTGTGCACTTGGGTGTAGGTAGGCATCCTATCTTGTAGAGGTGTTCTGCGAGGCAATCGTGGCCAGTTGCCATCCTAAATAAGGTCACTGCAGTCTTCCTTGGCATTTTTTTATATCAACTCTATCTTTAACATTCTTATAATCTTTATTTTTTAATTTATCTTTATCAAGTCTCTGCTGTCTTTTGAAATGTTGTTGAATGTTATTTAATTGATTATTTATTTCTATTTGTCCTACAGGTTTTATTTGTTGTTTTGCGCCTTTCTTTGCTAATTGATCCGCATGTTCATTGCCCAAAAGTCGGACATGAGCTGGGATCCATTGTAGAGTGACATGATTTCTAGTTTCAACTGCTTTAATTAGGCTTCTTATTTCTTTAATATTTCTTGTTGTTTTATTATTGTAATTTACTATTGCTAATTTTGAGTCTGATAAGATGACTAGTTTTTTTTATGTATGGTCTATATAAAATGTTCTGTAATGCTGCTTTTTAGCTGTTAATTCTCCATCATAGTGGTTTGACATTTCATCTAATGTTAGATACTGTGCAAAATGTTTACAGTATACTCCTGCACCCGGTATTTTTTTTATTGATGAGGGATCCATCTGTATATATTCGGAGCCATTCTTTTTCTGGGTATGTTTCATTTTCCGTAGCTATTGCTATGGCTCTCATTTCATCTGGTGTATTGTTTTGTTTGTGTATTGTATATATCAGGTCATTCTGATATTGTATATCAATATATTCTATTTGACTCGTTACCTCTGTTGCAATTATATTTGTTGTAATTATATTCTTGTAATTTAAGTTATTAATATATGTTCTGAAGCTTATTTGAGTTTTTAAATTACTTATAGTATCTGCTGTGTGGTACCATTTGTATCTGTTTCTATTGACTTGCAGTTTTTGTGCTAGAGTAATTGCTTTCAACTCATGTTCTAATTCTATAGCCATGTTTTTTGTGAAGCTTTGTAGTACTGTAATTTGTATTGTTTTTACAGCTCCTGTTATTATTTTTAGTGAATTATTTTGTGAAATTTCTAGTTTCCCAAGCAAAAGTAACAATTGTCATGATGATTCTGGTACTCTCTCCATAACACCATATCGTTGGTTTGGCAAACGGTGCTGCCTTCCATTTTCCTTCATACCAATAATTTAATTCCTCATCAAAACTATTACATGCAATATGAGGCATGAACGATTTATCCTGATCAAATTTCTCTTGGAAATATGACTATATAGATTGTTTGTGACTATTTTGCGTACCTTCCCATTAAACACGTAAAACCCACAAATGTAACAAAACTTCTGAGGACTTTGTAGACACTGCCTCATGTGTAATCCTGATGTAGAACCATACTCAAGCTTTTATTTTACCACCACACATACAGAAGATGAACGTGCGTATTAACACAAGTTTTCAGCTCAACTAAAGTTGAGATCTATGTTAACTGTAAATGAAAACATAAATACCTCACAAGAAGACAGACCTGACCCATAGAACAAAACTGATAAGTGCTGGGAATATGAACATCAACATATGGGTGATAAGGGACAATGAAAGAGAGCCAATTAGGAAGAAAATCAACAACAGATTTAGAATAACATAATGAAACATAACAGTAAGCTGAATGAATTTAGCACCATAGACACATATGCACATATCATAGACATGATAGCCAAAAACTGTCATCTTTTTTGAATTCAGGACACTGATTACCATTAAAGTCACATATTTTCCTTTATACCGCGGAATCATTGTTGACCAGTGTTATTGAAACAGTGTAAAGGTATATTACCGTATCACTGTTTTACATACTCTCCTTATATTCACCGCTAGTATCTCTGAAGAAAGGAATCTTGGCAGCAGGTTGTGCACAAATCCACCAATGCTGCATCATGATCAAATCTGTGCTCTATTAACTGTCCAGACAAATTATAAATGATGATTTATTCTCAGAGGAATTAATCTGGGTTATAGATGTTCATGAGTGAATCTCTCACATTAACATAACTGTATGTTGTCTCGCAATAATCATGTTTTGGATTGGTTGCTGAAGTGGTTTGTTACTATAAGCTGGTTTCACCTTAACCATAAGCCTACAGTAGTACGCAGCATTTATTGTTCTTCTTTCATGAAGAAGGTCCATGATCATTATCCTTGGAGTCCCAAAAAGCAGTTGTGAGCTGACGAGCACTATTTGGCCATGATTGTTGTAACATCATCTTTCTTTTGTTATTGCTTACTTGTACAGACTTAGGTGTGTGGTGGTGGACCCAAGTTTCGTCTTCTTCCTCCTGTTAGCTTTTGACAGACTCTCAGGTCCTGAGAAGCAGACAAGGAACTCACCTTTAAGATCATCAATAACTCCTGTAACGGTTACAACTTCAGATATTGTTATGTATTGCCATTCCGTTAATAAGATCACAAAGAGCATGATTGTTTGTCGCAGGGATTGTTGGTGGACTCATTTTCTATAGCTTCCGGGCTCAATGAAAATTTTTCATGCCACTCATATACTTGGGGCTTTAAAAGGGTTTATTTTCCAAACTTGGCCTAAATCTTGTCAAAATTTTGAGTGGCTTTACATCCTACATGATTGTAAACTTTGTGATGATGCATTACTCAACAAATGTATTTACCTTCTGTTCACTCATTGTGCTAATGACTAGGGAAGAGACTTGCACTACTGTGTGGTCCAAATCTCTTGATGTTTTGTGGCAACCAATACAGGGTGACCGTGCGGTTGCCAAACTTCACTTCGCTTCATCAGAACGTTACGTGGTTTTTATAAATGCCATCGCAATGTTCACTCATTGTGCTAATGACAGGGAAGAGACTTGCACTACTGTGCGGTCCAAATCTCTTGATGTTTTGTGGCAACCAATACAGGGTGACCGTGCGGTTGCCAAACTTCACTTCGCTTCATCAGAACGTTACGTGGTTTTTATAAATGCCATCGCAATGTTCACTCATTGTGCTAATGACAGGGAAGAGACTTGCACTACTGTGCGGTCCAAATCTCATGATGTTTTGTGGCAACCAATACAGGGTGACCGTGCGGTTGCCAAACTTCACTTCGTCAGAATGTACGTGTTTGTTATAAATGCCATTGCAACGTTCACTTAAAAACTATAAGAAAACAAGAAGAGACACAATAATGGAAATGTCATACATAAATAAAAAAATAAAAACCATAGCGTTCTATGCATCCTTTTTTATTCAAGTGGCACAGCTAACGGCATATCCTCATCTTCCTCAATATCACGTTTATCATGAAATTAAAAAACACTGCACCATGCAGCATCTTTTTCGAAACCGTCCATGGTTGTCACTCTATTGAGCAAACGTATATATTCTCGGCGATGTAAACAATTTTGTGACTTTCTCTGTGTGCACCTTTTTCTCTTCCCTACACACACGTGAAACTTGATGTACCTAATGACCATGCCTCTGCCGTAAGTTCTTGATATTTTGTGAAGTTAAGATTTTTGCGGTTTTCTTCCGTGACATAAATTTTAAAGAAATTACACTCATTGAAGAAAAATCTATAACCTTACTGCTATATCCACTCACTGGGCTTACTAAGCGAATTTTTTATAAAGGAGTTAACTTTATAAATGCTAGGATAAAGCCTACCACTGTAAGAACGGAGTACACTGCAGATGAATTCACAACTGAGTCTTTTAACCTTGCAGCAAGCATACTACAAACAGTACATCAGCAGTACTTTTTATTTCTCTATGTTTTAACCTTGAGCTATCGCATTAGTTGTAGAATGAATTCCATTGTTAACGCTTCCTCAATGTGATGACAATTGCTGACTCTTTGCTTAAAGTTCTCAGTTGAATTATAGTTTATATGGCTTTTTCTTTTGTAGACTATTTCTAATAATGTGTTGAATGTTTTAAAATGCAAACATGCTCTACCCATGTAACAGATACATGCTTGGTTCTAGGATTCAACATTATAAGGAAGTAAGCATAATAACCATTAAAATCCACTTAACCATTGGTTTTGCATTGGTATTACTCTGTGAAACAAAACCATATATGACATTTATTGAAAAAACGTCTTGTATGGTTTTGTAGAGCGGCATCAGAGGGCTTTGAAAGAACTTTCCATGACAGTTTGTAGCTGTATTACAAAATTGCATGGGATAACTATTTCTAAATTTATTGGAGAATTGCACATTATTAAGTGATAATTGTGTCTATGACATTACAATATATAAAATAACTATGACAGTAATGGATTTATTACTATTACAAGCATAACTACAACTAAAAGTCTGTGTGTAAACATGACAAAAGATAACTATAAATTAATGGCAAACCATTCAGCGTAAAAATATGATTCTTTTTTTCGTACTTGTTCAGAAAAATGTCACCTTTTATCCTAAGTAATAGTTGCTTTACTGAAAAATGAAATACACATGTTCACACATGATATTACAGATTTACCAGCAGCAAGGTATACTGTCCATATGAGACAATGCTGCACTGCTTCTATTCGCTAGTGCCGTATTACTGAACATGCCTCAAACGTCAAGATTTGGACCACATAATAGGTGATGACAATGTAGATACTTAATTTCATAAATAATAATTGGCAAAAATCCATTTGGAACATTGTTTTTCCTATTTAACAAAAAGTAATTAACTGCATATATACATAGCAACATCACATAAAAAGAATTTTCAATATTCTCTGTTCAAGAACCACTTAAATATTGTATGTTCACATTGAAATTGATGCTATTTGGATATGTAAAGGTTAAGCATTGCCACCATAAGAGGAATTCCTCCAGACATCCCTAACGTTGTACATTCAAGGCCACAAACCACTTTGCTCTCTATAATGTAATGTGTATTTTTTATGAAAAGCCTTTCTGTGCTGTGCAAACTAATTGTGGTTTGTGGATTGCTTTAATAAAATCACATTAAAAATGCCAGGATGGATCTTGTTGGATTAGCTTATAGGCCTACAGTGACTAGGACGTGAGCAGGTAATAAACAGGATTTTTCTTAATGACACTGCAGTACAAAATTGAAGCTTTATATAACTTATTTGTTTAAAAATTCATTTTAAATGCTACTCTCTTTATAACTTTAATAACAATTACTTTAAAATATTGCACTCAGTAATTTAACTAGCTTTAACATCAATAAATTTACACTCAGAATATCTTTACAACGAAGAACCATTTATATAAAATTCTAAGGGTCAAACTCATAGTCGGCGCTTATTTCAAGAAACTCCTTAAGCAGCATTTTTCAATACACATACGAGGGTGGTCTGAAAAGTTTCCGACCTCAACATGAAGATGCCAGCACTCGTAAATTAAAGCTAGTGAATTTCGTTGTTCATCTGTTGACAGTTACTCACCAAAGTTTCAGCCATTTTGGACGCTCAGTTGTTATGTAACAGTCGTTTGAGTGAGGTGATGTGAGTGTTTTTATGAAAATGGACAAAATCAAGTATCAAGATGTCATTAAATATTTATTTTTGAAAGGCAATATGCCTACGTAAATCAAAGATGAGTTGGATTCTGTGTATGGGAACTCTGCACCATTATTTACCACAGTGAAATTTTGGGCAGCTGAATTTAAACGTGGCCATAAGAGCTTGGGAGACGATGAACGTTTGGGACGTCCAAAAATTGCAACTACTTACGAAAACATCGTCAAAGTTCACCAAATGGTGCAAGACAACCGCCGAATTAAAGTGAGAGAGATACCAGAGGCTATGAACATGTCAAAGGAACGTGCTTGTCACATATTAAATCAACATTTAGACATAAGAAAGCTGTCCGCGCATTTGCTCACATTTGCTCGACTGAACATTTCCAACGCTCTGTTGGCGTAATTTAGGCTCAATAAATCCAAGATTTGGCGCCGATTAATTACTGTAGATGAAACTTGGAACACCATTATATGCCCGAAACAAAAATACAGTCCCAACAGTGGACTGCAAAGGGGGAACCGGCTCCAAAAAAAAAGCAACAACTGTTTTTTCGGCTGGGAAAGTGATGGCGACTGTTTTTTGGGATAGTCATGGAGTTATTTTAATCAATTATCTTCAAAAACGAAAAACCATTACAGGAGCATACTACGCATCATTACTTGACAAGCTGAAGGCAGAATTTGTGGAAAAACGGCCACATTTGCAGAAAAAGAAAATCCTGTTTCACCGAGACAATGCACCGTCTCACACCTCAGTGGTTGCAATGGCGAAAATCCATGAATTATGGTTTGAACTGCTTGACCATCCCCCTTACTCACCAGATCTAGCCCCAAGCGACTTCTTTTTGTTCCCTCATCTGAAAATTGTGCTCGGACAGAGATTTTCGTCAAATGAAGAGGCAATCACCTTTGTGAACAATTATTTTGCTGAGAAAAATGCCGAGTACTGTTTGGATGGGTTACAGAGATGGGAGCATCACTGGGAGAAGTGTGTAGGGTTACAAGGAGATTATGTTGAAAAATAAAAAAAAAAAAAAAAAATGTCTGAAAAAATGTCTTGTATCTTTATTAGGTCGGAAACTTTTCAGACCACCCTCGTACACTACTCTTTCAGGTGAATAAGGAAATTCTTATTCATTTAAGGAAGTTCCGACCTCCACTTAGATTCAAAAGGAGAGCTGATGCCATCTTGCATCAACTGCCTACAATGGAGGTTAATGATAGCGATTTCGTGGAGTATATGGAGTTTCATAACAAAATTATACTGCAAATTAATAAACATATTTGCATGCTTTGCACAATTCACTTGAAACGTGAATGCTGAATTTAAGAAGCAATATCAGTTTACCAAAACCACTGTTGTAATAATCTAATGCCTTTGCTAAACAACATAACCTTAACAGAGGTTATGAAGCCACAATGTGAGACAGATTTACTTGAAAAGATAATGCATAGAATCTCAGTGCTATCACACAATCCATACGTTTTCTGTTCAGACTTATCCAATTTATGTTGTCCAAAATCCTTAGGCCCTAGATTCTGCTGCATTTATTCAGAATCATTTAATAAAATCCTAAAAATCAAATGTGGAAATATTTCTGCAATACATAAAGTACATCTTTGTAGTGCTTTTCTCGATCAAATTGCATATTTTGCATAATCACTATGACTGCAATAGATCACTTAACAATTCACATGTCTTTACTATTAATTCGCAAGCATATGTTGGGTTATCTAAATCTTGAACACATGTTTACTGATTTCACATGTAAAACCACTATTCAAGCCAAACATTGTAAGTTGTTGCCTACTTTGCTTTTGTGCCCACTGCTAGATGGTGTAATAATTGTATTTGTTGTTTGCTTCCAAGCATGCATATACACAGTGTGCAGATTGTTGTAAATACTTCTATGTATTAACACTTTACACTAGAAAGTCGGATTTTCAGTTTTAAAACACTCCTTGATTGAATACCACTGGCCAGTACATCACACAGCGTCCAATTGCCTGTATTCTACGATGTCTTTGTATCTCAACACCAACTCTTTTAGTTGGTTTCTTTCCTGCTTGCTGAAATGTTTTTTTTCTTTTGGCATTTTTTCGACCTAACTAATGTAACTAATAGTACAAACCCTTAACTAAAATTACAATCTACTTGATTGTAAACTTAAGTTAACTAATTAATAAATGTACCATTTAAAAATCACAAACTTCTACCACATTTTCAGCAGCTGTTGTGAACAAAACAACAATGAATATGGAAATGGCAGCTGGCTATGTGCATAGTGTCACTTAAAAATCTCCCATTATATGTGATACTGCCAAGCCATAGTATTCTGTGGAATTCTGACATAGCCAGTTTTGTTTTTAACTTTTTCTTTACTTAACACATCATGAGCACAAGAATGACATTTCTCATAACCTACCAATTATGGAAATTAGTAATGGGATTTCTAATTGAAGTGAAATTTTCATTCATGAGCACACTGTCACTTTCACAAGTACCAGATGCCCACTACAGATGATTATAAATAGAATGTTTCCATTAATGAAGGACCGATCATTTTGGAATCTTGTTAAGCATTTTCATAAGGGATTTAACAAGATGCTATTCATCAAATTCATTGTGTATATGCAAAAATTTCTTTTCTCATCAAAGCCTGTAATATCCGTGTATCTCTCTGTTAGGAAAAGTCTTATGGACAGGTTTCCATTCACTCAGTGTATTTTTGCAATCAGCTTTCTCAATATCGCCACTTACAGTTCTTCTCTGTATGATTATGAAGTCTAATATTTTATTTCTTGCCAAATTCATTATAGAATATGTCACATGTTTAGCAGAAAATACTTCCATCCACACATAAACATAAATTTGAAACATTCGTGGCAATTGCAAAATTACTTTTTGTTTTAATCAGACTTTGTGTACAGAAGGAAAAACAACTTTTTAGCAAGTCTATAGAAATATGGTTCAGAAAAGAAAATAATAGTTTTATTGCTTTTGAAAATGCCAAGAAACAGCTAACTGTCATTCATTCATTAAAGATACATACCTGAAGCAATGCACACATTATTTTTCAGTGATAAAGAATAAGTGCATTAGTGCCAACATTTAAGGGAAAGTGGGATAAAAACAACCTAGCTAATTACAGAGCGATAATTTTACTTTCAATTATAGGTAAGATCTTCACAGACATCCAGCTAATAGGTTACAGAATTGTGGGGAAAAAGAGAAGTTATCAAGAGTTCCAAGCAGGATTTACAGCAATTCTAGCTAATAGCTTATAGAATTGGGTAGAAAAAGGATAAGAAGTTATCAAAATTTCTAAGCAGATAGGAGAACACAAATAATATATTCATAATTAAGACAAATGTCAATGAATATTTGAGCAGTGAAAGGCAAAGGGTATATATGGTATTTATTGATCCTGAGAAGGTATCTGATACCATAAGCACAGAAGTATTATGGATAAAACTAAAAAGTAAAGGCAAAAGTCACACATTTATAGAAATACTACATACAATATATCAGGAGAATGAGTTGTAATAAACTACCAGGCAATAAAGTAAGTGAATGTATATAATGTAAGACAGGTGTAAGGCAGGGATGTAAGCTTAGTCCATTCTATTTAACCTTTATACAAAAATTATGATATTTAAAAAGGGCAATAAATTATGGAAAGGTGAGAAATGGTATTGGCATGGAAGAGAAATTGAGGTAGTCCAAAAATTGGATTATTTAGGGATACGATTAAGCAGCAATGGTGGGTGGAGCGAACAAAAGAGAATAGTATTAGCTCAAAGAAAAATGGCAAAGAAAGGCATCAAAAATGGCTAGATAAATTACCAGAAATGCCATTAAAATGGTCAGAGAGAATTTATACTACTGTAGTAGAAGCAAAAGTGTTATATGGAGCAGAGATTTGGGGCCTGGAAAAAGAATGGGTAAATATAGACATGATCCATAGGAGCTTTTGCAAACAAATGTTGGGCTTACCAAGATCATCACCCAATGGAGTAGCTCAAGCCGAATTAGGGAGAATGGGAATTAAAGGAAAAATTGTGTAAAGAGTGCTAAAATATTGGATTAGAATTACAAATTTCGATGATCAGAGCATTTTACACCAATGTTTGATAGTGCAGGAAAGACTTAATCATAAAGAGTCTTGGCTAGGTAAGATAAAGGAAACCTTGGTGAAGATAGGTTTTGGGGAGATTTGGAGAACTAAAGAATTATTGCAAATAATGTCTGAAATGAAATTAGGACAAGAATAAAGAATATGGAAAAACAAGATTTATTAGCAAGTTTTACTTTTAAGAGCTCGCTGAGATTATATAGAGAAATGAAAGTAGTATGGAGCAGGGAACAGTATGTTGATATATGTGATAAAACAGCAAGAGCAGGATTTGCATGGCTAGGACAGGGGTGGTGAATTTGAAAGGTTTGAGAAAAGAGATTGATTTGGAGAAATGCCCACTATGCCACCGGAAAGTTAAAGAGTGGCATATAGTTTTAAAGTGTGAAGAAATGAAGTGGCTTAGAAAGAGGATAGAGAAGAGAGAATGGTTAGATTACCAATAGAAATTCAAGCTAAAAAGTTAGTAATGTAAAAACTAGGAAAAATATAATAGAAATAGGAAACTTTTTGGGCAGAGTAAGAGCAAAATGGATGAGGAAAATTAGCAACGAAGAGGTAAATGAGTATTAAATTACAGTAGTTTTTATTTGATATGTTGCAAGTAGGACCCAACAACTCGACAACCTCAAGGTTTGAGTTTGTTGGGGTCCAAGGTAAAGCAACTCAAGATAGAGTTAGAGTTAGTATTGGAGATTAAATGAATTGATAATTGTACTTTTAGATTAGGAGGAATGCTGGCTACTAGTATTCCATACTGCTGAATACCAGTAGTTAAGAGGTTTAGTTTTTATTTTATTGTTATTTTTAGTAACTGGATTAAGAATAAACTTATAAAATTTGTTGTTGTAAATTTGTACAATTAATTGGGTTAACAATAAAAATTACTATTATTATTACTATTTAACCTTTATATCAGTGACAGCATAGAGGAGATCTCGAGATATAAGTTCCACTCACCAGCTACTAATAATAAAGGGCTATTGTTTGTAAATGACTTAGTAGTTGAGTCAGTATCTTGCGGAAGACTTAGGAGGGTAATCGTGACAGTAAACAATTTTTGTAGAAAATGGGGACTGAAGGTAAATGAAAACAAAAGAAAAATCATGATTTCTACAAAAGGTTATGGACTGTGTAAGTATGAGAAGTGGCAGATAAACAGAAGAGAAATAGAGGTGATAAGGAGATTTGATTACATGGAGGTCAGGCTAAGTTCGAATGGAAGTTGGAATGAACAAACAAAGATGTCTGTAGCTAAAGGTAAAATGGCCATGAGTATTATAAGATCATGTTTAAAAGAATTGCCAGATATAAATGTCAAATGGCCTGTAAGAATTTACACTGCCACAGTAGAAAGCAAGATGTTGAATGGGGCAGAGTTATGGGGAGTAGATGATGCTTGGGGAGAGGTGAAAAAGTCAATAGATGTTTTTGCAAATAGTTTAAAGTCTACCTATAGCATCACCAAATGGGGCAGTACAGTTAGACCTCTTTAGGTACTCTAGCAATAAAATTTTCACAAGAGTTATGAAATATTTATATAGAATTTCCAGTCTGAAAGGCAGTGATATTATCAATAAATGTTTTCAAATACAAGAGAAGAGTAAGTGGAAAATCACGGTTATTAAACATTCAGAAAGTTGTGGAACAGATAGCTATGGGAGATGTGTGGATAATTGCAGTATATCACATATGACACTTTTGGAAGGAAGTAGAATTAAGGCTAGCAGATATTGGCATCAAGATTATCTTTGGTAGTACAAGAGAGAGAAAAACTACAGTATGGGAGAGGGAAAAGTACATAGAGAGATGTAATAAACTAGGGCAAGAAGGATTGCATGGATGAGAATAGGAGTTATAAACTTGAAAGGCATAAGATCTGATGAAGCTATAGAACAGTGTGTGGTGAAGTGAGGATTGATTTATACTGTATATTATATTGTAATCAAACAAAGACATGGAGAGAACAAGTTTGACAACAGAAATAAAAACTTGAATGGGGAAGTATTTATAAGTCAGTTTCTGACTAAAAGGGGAAAATATAAAAGCCATGGGAAACTATTTGGCTAGGGTCAAAGAGAAATGGTTAAGAATGACTACTAAGAAAATGGGGCTAAAGGTAGAGGAAATTATGTAAGCAAGTAGACAGTGAGTCATTAATACATGGAAAACCTGGAATAGTGTGCATTAAGACCATAAATTAGCATAGGCAAGCAGCAAAGAAGTGAATATATAGTGTAAATAGCCTATAATTTTTAAATTTTAATATAGTTTAAAATGCATATAATATAATTATGTAATCAGTGTTGAGAAATAAATATCCATTCATTCATACTTTTCAGTGTTCCACTTTTGCCTCTGGAGCCTCTCATAAGTATGCTTACTCACACAATGAGTTATAATTTGCATGTGTTAGATTGTCTTTCTGTGACAGGCCTACCACATGTGTGGCAAATACTAAATAGTGCAAGGAGAGCATCTAGAAATGTTAGCTTCCAACTTCAGTATGAATCTTCAACTCCAGATTTAAAGACTCAGAAACTAGTGTAGTTTCAGTCTCTTGCTGGGAATTGCCTATTGAATTATCGACTAATTGACTAGCTGTAGCATTTATGTTCTTTCAAGAAAGCTTGAGATTTTTCCTTTCTTTCTTTTTTGGGGTCTCTAGTCCTCCTAGAAACTTGACATACACCATATTATCTTTCAGTCTAGGACTTTTAATTTCCCATTCTTTATTATTCTTATTTTGATAATGCCTGACTCATTAAACATCACTTTCTTTGAAATGAATTCCACATACTGGCATTCTTGATAGACACAAAGTTTTTATGTTTCATAGCAGCAACCCATTTGTTGTACACATGTTGATATTATCAGGGAATGAGTAATAGCCGACATTTCTGTTCATGGCAGAATTATTTGCACAACCATAAGCACTGCACTTAGGCATTCTTGACCTTATACCTCAGAACACCAGGAAAGGAAAACTGTTCCTAAAATAACAACAGGAATTATAAATGCTAACCAAGACTAACTAGTGCAGGTGACTGAGTAATGTGGTGCGATCCTAGCTTAACGATGTCAACGCAAGGTAAGCATTAAATATAAAACTCTTCCAGAATAAAAATGAGAGATTATAGACTGATACATTTTTCAACAACATGCTCATTGTTATTTATGTTTTATTGTTACAGGTGTTTAGAAAATTAGTTCAGTCCTCCTTTAGGTTGCCATTTGTTTATTTCTCATGATATGCAAACAATGTGGAATTTCAAAGCCAGCATTAGTGATCTACTTTTTAAAGATTTTTCTATCACTTCAGCTTCCTGTATCTCTCTTGTACTTGCAACAAAATGTGTAATGACACCATTTGTCTAAATGTTTATCTTGATTAACATGAAGTAGAAAGTGAAAAGGACTTTTGTAAGAAGACTGCATAGGAAAACTTGTGTGACACAATTTCTAAAAGCATCAACTGTTTTTCAAACATTCCATGATGAATATGTAATTTGTTGATGATCTTCCATTAATACTTGAGAAGCATTACATTGTATTGGCTTGATGATAACCACTTTGTTAGGAAAATGTTTTATTGCCAAGTTTAATCAACACACGAATTGCTTTGAATAAGCAGACCTGAAAGTTGATGCAACTTCCTTTGCATGTAAGACACTTTGCTTGTGTTGTCAGAAACGTCTGGGTGGTTTTACCATTGACATATTTTTCATTCAAAGGATTTTGTTTACTTAGAAATATTGCAGAATAACAAAGTTATGTTAACTATAATGAATATTGCAGTTGCTCTACATGAAGAATTTTAACTATAGTTAATTATTTTTATTAAAAAGAGATTCTTTTTTCAGATTTAATTTCTTTATAGAATTTCATTATTGTACCTAATCATAAATGCTCATTTCAGATTATGCATAAAAGCAATTTCTGGTGATAGCAGTGGTGATTCAGTATTGCCCTCTGCTGAAGCCCCAGGGAAATACACAAGCTTCAGTTATGAAAAGGATCATCCTGAATGTCAAAGTCAAGAAACTGATGTCACAAAAATATCACCTGAAGAAAAATATGTTCACTCAGAACTATCTGATAGATGTAGTGATGGTGAAATTAACAGTAGTGCTTTATTGATTCATAATGGTGAAAAGTCACAAAAGTGTAACATTTGCAATAAGAGCTTTACTCTTTTGTCATCTTTGAAAAACCATATCTTGATGCATCAAGTTAGAAAGCCTCACAAGTGTGAAATTTGTAAGAAGAGCTTTATTCGGTTGTCAGATATGAAATCACATAATTTGATACATGAAGGCAAAAAGCCTCACAAGTGTGAGATTTGTGAGAAGAGGTTTACTCAGTTGTCATATTTGAAAAGACATAATTTAACACATGAAGCTATAAAGCCTCACAGGTGTGAAATTTGTGGGAAGAGCTTTGCACAGTTAAGCAATTTAAGAGTGCATAATTTGATACATGAAGGTAAACAGCCTCACAAGTGTGTAATTTGTGAAAAGAACTTTACTCATTTGTCAAATTTGAAAAGACATAATTTGATACATGAAGGTAAGAAACCTCATATGTGTGTAATTTGTAAGAAAAGCTTTACTGATTTGCCATCTTTGAAAAGGCATAATTCGATACATGAGGGTAAAAAGCCTTACAAGTGTGAAATTTGTGAGAAGAGATTTACTCATTTGGCATCTTTGAAAAGACATAATTTAATCCATGGGGGTAAAAAGCCTCATAAGTGTGTAATTTGTGAAAAAAACTTTACTGATTTGTCAAATTTGAAAAGGCATAATTTGATACATGAGGGTAAAAAACCTCACAAGTGTGTAAATTGTGAGAAGAACTTTACTCATTTGTCAAATTTGAAAAGACATAATTTAATACATGAGGGTAAAAAGCCTCTTAAGTGTGAAATTTGTAAGAAGAGGTTTACTCAGTTGTCAGAACTGAAAAGGCATAATTTGATACATCAGGATAAAAAGCCTCATAAGTGCGAAATTTGTGAGAAGAGGTTTTCTGGGTTGACAGCTTTGAAATTGCATAATTTGATACACGAGCGTAAAAAGGCTTATAGTTGTGAACTTTGTGAGAAAATGTTTACTCAGTTCTCACATATGCAAAGGCATAATTTTATATGTAAGAGTAAAAAGCATCTCAATAAGCCTCATAAGTGTGAAATGTGTGAGAGGGGATTTACTCAGTTGTCATCTTTGAAAAGGCATTATTTAATACATCAGGGTAAAAAACCTCACAAATGTGAAGTTTGTCAGAAGAGTTTTATACATTTTTCTGATTTGAAAAGGCATAATTTAATACATGAAGTTAAACAGCCTCATGTTTGAAATTTGTCAGAAGAACTTGGCTCATTTGTCAAATTTGAAAAGACATAAATTTGTTCATGCAGGTTAAAAGCCATATACTTGCAAAACTTTGTGATAGAGCTTTATTTCACTTTTGACATTAATATGTGCGTACTTCAAATCATGAAGGCTAAAAGTTGACACATCACAAATGTATAACTTTTGAAAGGATGTTTAATGTTTTGTCAAGTGTGAAAAGGTATAATAATTATTTGATTTGTCAGTGCCAAAAAGCTACAAAGGTGCCATTATTTTGTGAATAGAGGATTACCATTTTATGTATTTTGAAAATGCATAATTTTACCCTTTAGGCAAGAAACTTACACAAGTAAAACATTTATAAAGTCTATAGTGATTTGTCTCATTATAAAGACATTTATAATTCGTGAGGAGACATGGGCATCCCATTGTGATGTATACAAGAAGGGTTTCATTGAGATTTAGATGGGCCAAAGATTGTAAAGTTTTAACCTTTTCATGTGTTTCTCTTAAATTTTCTGTTATTGTGCTTTAAAACTCAGTATTAAAGTTTAAGGAATGTTTTGTGTAAACGTCCAATAAATTACAGTAGGAAATAGAGATAGATGTTGATTATTATCAACACCGGTGCTATGAATTATAAGTAGGGCTAGGATTTTTATGACCTAAAGATTGCCATAATATGCACAAAAAAAGTCTGTTATAACAAAAAATTTACAAAGATATAACCTAACAATATTAAAATGAGGTAAAATTCTGTTGTAAAATAAATTAGTAAGTCAATTTATGATAATGAAGTATTTAAGAATAATATGCACTTGAGAAGTAAGGTAAACTAATCAGAACATAGTTAACCTATGATATATATATATATTGTCACGTGCTAAGTTGTGACACTGGGGAAATAGCTAAATGAGGGATTGCAGAGGTAGACATAATTATTAAAACGCTTGGCTAGAGCGATCTGACTATATTCTAAACAGTTACATTTCTACCGAGCGATAGTTGAGTTTACAAGATCAGGGATGATGGTGGTACTAGTTAACATTATTATTAACAATTTATTTTATAGTGCTTACCTTGAGAAACGTCTCGTCGTGGATGAGGAGAGCCAATACTCAATACGACTTTGTCAAACCGCTAGTGGTGCCAAGTGAAGCCATCCACTCCGGATGGTAACCATAGCGGTCCTGGCCAAGTTACAACACAAAGTCCCCACGAGCAGAGCTTGAGGCTTGCTTATATAGAGTTAAATACCATAGAGGGGTTCATTCTAATACAGTGGCAGCTATTACCAAATATGGTCTGCCACTGCCCTGGGTTTGAAATATAGCGGCCAATCATAACTTGATACCGTGTGACGTAACGCAGTTTAAGGTGCAGCTAAGAGCCTGCAGAAAGACACATACTCCTCAGGAAATGATGACTTAGTGACATCCCTTGGAAATGTCAAGGGAAGTAGCAGGCCGCTATTTCCTGTCGTATAAACACTTACTAAGGCTTAAGAAAAGTTAAGAAAATGTAAAATGTGATTCTCTGTGAAATTAGAAACTTGTGAATAGAATAATGTCAATTAATATAAAATAATATTACAATACGGTTCTCCTTAATCACGCTCATGACAATATATATTTATTTATTTGTACATTCTCATTTTTACTTCAATTTATGGGTTTTTAGTTGCAATACACAATGAATTCCTTGCACAAGTTTTCAAATAAATAAAGATTTCCTATTGTCAGCCAACAAAGCCGTGTACTTTGAAAAACTGATTTCTACTTCTGCTGACACAAGAGGAGAATATTTAAAATGGACAAGGTGATTTGAATTAAAATCTAAATCATTGAGAGAACTTTACACCCAAAAAAATAACTGAAATAAAACACAATGTATATAAACCCCCCCTTTTTTTCCTAATACCTTTTCCATTTTCCTTTAGGCTTCTTTTCCCACATTACCACAAAGAGCTTCTGATTTGTTCACAGTTTAAAGTTTATCTAAAATTTCAGCATTACATATTCTTGGGCTAGTCCAATAGAAGCGGCCTCACTGCTAGCAGGGAGTCAATAATGCTTTTCACAACCCTGAAGCTCTGGCAGTAATATTGCAGGCATCAATCCAGGACCCCATCTTGTCAAAATGAAAGGTGGTGTTAAGGAAATGTCTAGAGCTAAATGCTGCAACATGTGAAATGGCTTTCAAAATTACCTTTTTGACACACAAATTTATCAACATTACTGAATTTACAATGAATCTCTTCTGCAATCTGTGTAAGATTTGAACAGAACAAGTCACATGCACCATTTTGCTGTATAATGCTGTTAGTGAATCAATAGCTTTCACCATGTTTTTGGGGCATTGGCACCCATAGATCTGTCGAATAATTTACTAATGGCCAAAAAATGTACTTTTTTAAATGTTTACAGTTTATTAGAAACTGTTTACCTGGACCATCATCTTCCAAAATTCCCACAATGACATTTGCAGTGCATCTTCCCATAGAGGCTGTGGTATCAATTGATGCTTATATGTTTTCTTATTTGCACCCTGTTGATTCGTTATTTTTTTCTCTTCTTCTTCTTTCTTTTACCCTTGGCTGACAAGTCCTTTCAATGTGAAAGAATCAGTAAGAGATATGCGTGTGTATTATCCTCTCAAAATTCAAATTTTGGATGGTTCAGTTTACTTAAGGGAATGTCAGCACAAAGGAAAGCTGTAAAAAGTTCTTCACAGAATGGTGAGTAAAATTGGTGGGATTCCCCTTGGGGCATTTGCTGTAGTGTTTTTCCATTTTCAATCTGTTGTACTCCATGTTCATGTTTTTCTGTCGCCACATGCTGCTGAATGTTAATTGACTTCTCTGCAGTTACTCTTATGTCACACTGTTTACAATACAGTATTCTACCATCAATTGAAAATACGTTCTCAACATTTTGAGACACAAATTGTAATTTTACTTGAATACTTTGCTTCACTTGGGACTTTTTCTGAACTATACTGCACAACTTCTGACTTCAACAAGATTGAATAACACAATTACACACTTGTCTGCAGTCCACAATAACTTAAGGAACTACCTGCTCATAGAATAACAATGTCTACACAAATTCACTGATGTGCAAGGGTGAAGCCCATGTTGTGAATTGAAATTAAATAGGGGACAAAGGTAGATATTTGCCATTTTCAGGAAACAATATGAGATGCGCAATTCTGGGAAATGTAACACAAAGAAAGAAATTGAATGAGAAAAGTTTTTACTCCTTGAAAAAATGAAAATAATAACGAATATGACCATTTACTTACTATTAACCCAATTAATTGTATAAATTTACAACAACAATTTTACAAATTTATTCTTACCCCAGTTTGTAAAAGTAACAACAAAATAAAATATAAAGAAAACTAACCTCATAACTACTGGTATCCAGCAGTATGGAATACTGGTAGCCAGCATTTCTCCTAATCTAAAAGTACAATTATCAATTTATTTAATCTCCAATACTAACTCTTAACTCTACCTTGGTCCCCAGCAGATTACAACCTTGAGGTTGTCGAGTTGTTGGGTCCTACTTGCAACATGTGAAATAAAACTACTGTAATTTAATACTCATTTACCACTTCCTTGCTAATTTTCCTCATCCATTTTGCTCTTACTCTGCCTAAAAGTTTCTTACGTCTATTATATTTTTTCTAGATTTTACATTTACTAACTTTTTAGCTTGAATTTCTATTGATAAATTTAACCATTCTCTCTTCTCTATCCTCTTTCTAAGCCACTTCATTTCTTCACACTCTAAAACTATATGCCATTCTTTAACTTTCCGGTGGCATAGTGGGCATTTCTCCAAATCAATCTTTTCTCAAAGCTTTCAAATTCACCACCCCTGTCCTAGACCATGCAAATCCTGCTCTTGCTGTTTTATCACATATATCAACATTACTGTTCCCTGCTCCATACTACTTTCATTTCTCTGTATAATCTCAGTGAGCTCTTAAAAGTAAAACTCGCTAATAAAGCTTGTTTTTCCATATCCTCTATTCTTGTCTTATCTTCATTCCAGAAACCTATTTGTGGTAATTCTTTAGCTCTCAAAATCTCCCCAAAACTATCTTCATCAAGGTTTCCTTTATCTTACCTAGCCAAGACTCTTTATGATTAAGTCTTTCCTGCACTATCAAAGATGGATGTAAAATGTTCTGATCATCAAAATTTGTAATTCTATTCCAATGTTTTAGCACTGTTTCCCAATTTTTCCTTTAATTCCTATTCTTCCTAATTCCACTTGCGCCACTCCACTTACTAAAATATGCTCTATCAGAGAAAACTGGCCATATATACATAAATATGACTTAACAAATAACTAATTCATTTAGTTTTTATATACTCATGTATATGTATTTAGGGAACACAACAGCTTTACTGAAAAATATATGCCCTACCATAAAAATCCTAGCCTAATTATAAGATATAGATAGGAGTAATTAAATTCCCCTACAATATTGTAAATACTAATTCCAAAATTTTATGCCATAAAAACATAAGCTATACAAATCAGTAACTTGTTACATTTATGTTTTTCAAAATAATTAAAATGAGAGCATGTTGGTTATTAAAAATCACATCTTCAGCTCTTTTCTTTTTGTTGAATTAGGAAAGTGTAAAGATACTGTGACTTATTCTTAATTCAACATGAAGAAAACTTCACTGTTTGTAGTGCTTCTGTTTTTAATAGCTATATTCACTTCTTGTTCATGTGGTTACAGTTAATGCTGCTAGGTAGCAGATTGTTTGTAAGGTATGTTCCATCAGCTGGAAGTATAATTGCTTACTATACAAAGTGATCTAATATGTTTTAAGTCTTGAGTATGCTGCAGCAATAACAGATAATGATTGTACCTGTCTTTCTCTTGTTTACTTCCGTGTAAACAATATTGCCTGTTGCAAACTAATGCAATTACAGAATTCTCACAATTTATGCTGGCAAATGGGTCTATTTCCTGTAACACACTTATTATACAGCTTTGCAGTTAAATTGACGCACAAGCTAATGCTTTGGAAACACTTTCTGTAACGGATGACATAGGTAATTCTGAAGCTATCCCAGTTTCATCCAGTTTTAAAAATCTAACATTGAACAAAGCAGTTTTTCTAGTGCAACTGTTTCTCTGGAAGTTCAGTGCAAACTGTGAACAGATCTCCAGACATCAATCAATTTTCATTATGTACACAAAAATCCTATGCTGTAATGTGAACTTTTTGATAAGCATTTAATTGGGATAAGAATTTTATCACTCCTGAATTTTGTCATATTTATAACTTTCTGAGTATCATAAACTTTTTATCAATTTAGTTATAAAAATGGAATCATTAGAAGAGTTTAATAAAAGCCTGTAATAGTTCAGAATAACGAATATAAATAAGGAACATGAAAGTAGTCCCCACTTTCTTAAAGTTCTAAAACATTTGCTTGAATAGCATATTGTGGGTCAGACAATTTCTTTCAGTTAGCTATTCAATCTGCATTCCATAGTCATAGATACCAGGTTTCCTAATACCCAGAGACAAATTAGAATAGTGCTTCCCAAATACTACTTGAAGTAATTATGAAATCCCTCACTAAGATTGTTCAATGCTGGTTAAGCTCTATTGGTCCATCAGTTAGCAGTGAGCCTGTCGTCCTAGGATGTAACCGGTGTTGAAATAATCAAGTATACCTAATATCTGTCCACAAGCACTGCAAAATGATAGTTTTCATTTCATATTCAGGTTTTTAGGATTAGTGTTACCTTAAATTATGAATTGAGTCAGCTTAGTTATACAATAAATCACTTCTAAAATAGTTTAGCAGGATATGTTTCGATCCAAGCCATTACAAATATTAATTATAACAATCTTTACAACTCTAATTACTGGATTTACATTTTTGTTGTTGCTATGATTAATACCGATAAATATGGATATGGGTCCATTACCATGCTAGCCTCTAGTTCCCGAGGTCGCGGGTTCAAACCCGGCAGAGGGCGATGGATTTTTTCGGGCGTAAAAATACTTAGCATGGCTTCCTTCGGAAGGGAAGTAAAGCCGGTGGTCCCGTGTCGTAGATTTACGGCACGTAAAAGAACCTCAAACCTGATAGGCCTCTGAGCAAAATTATCGGTCTTTCAAGCCCAGTATAGAATGGGACGCTAAGGACCACAGCAGTTAAAGAGCGTCCATAAATAAAAAAAATCGTCAAAAACTCTGCAGGAGGTCTAATTTGGATGAAATTAAGGAGAGAGGACCTCTTTATATGTGCAAAAGCAGAGCATATTGGTATACTCTGAACATTTCATGGACAAGCCCTTATCAAAAGCTTGTCAAAAGGAAAACTCGATAATCAGTAATTATTTATTTTACCACCATGTGACCAACGTGTTTTAACCATGTCTACTGTGTACCAAATTATACCAATATGATGTTTTGGGGAGTCATTTCTGGAACAAAAGCAAGTTTATAAATAAATAAATTAGTCATTACACCTTCATCCAAAATTCCTCCCCTTAAATCCTTGGGCCACCTTCTCATTCCGATGTTTAGGGCTTACGTTTGCCCTATTTTTATCTGTGGGATATGAAGATGGTCGTTCATGCGTCCTCTAATGATCGCGGCTGTTTCGTCAGGTTGCCATTCTACATCCCTGTTTGGGTTTTCATATTCACCTTTGGGAATCTGATCCCTGAATGAAATGATTTTGCTGTGCAAGTGTATTTCATTTTAAACCAAATCATAAAAAGCAACTTGGTCGTTGTACACGCTTATTCTGCAAGAAAAATGTGACTTTGAATGCATGTAATTTTAAAACGCAAGAATATCGACAATAATATTGTTGATCTCATGCCGATTATTTCAATCGAAACAGTTGTGATTCGTGTGAAGTATATTTCCTTCACGTAACATAAGATTTATTCTTTTATAAAGCATAACATTTTTAAAGAACTGGTTACTGTGAGAGTTTTTAGCAAGTGCATATACGTTTCTGTAGTAATTATTCATCGTGTAGAAAAATGCTAATAACCGAGAAAGCCAGTGAAGTGTGGGTGTCATCCTCCGTGGTCTAGGGGTCTATGCTAGCCTCTAGTTACCAGGTTGCAGGTTCAAACCCGGCGGAGGGTGATGGAGTTTTTTTTGGGGCGTAAAAATTCTTGGAATGGTTTCATTTACGGCCTGTATTACGATCTCCGGTTAAAAGTCATGGTTTGTAACCTATCAGTTATCGCTACCTGAAGGTTAGGTGCATTGCCGCGTATTACAAACGCATATCAACCGATGGTTAGTAACCCTAAGGTTTATGATGCTGGGCGAGAAGTTGGCAACACCAAAGAGATATGTATTTCTCCTTGGCAATAGTTTTCTGAGTGATTTCACTGTTTATACAACGCTATCTCGTGGTAATCTGCAACATTATAGCGTCATTATTGGTCATTAGTAACAAGGCGAGCGGACAGACTATTATAGATTTTGAACGGTTTTGAAGATTTTTTTAGAGAATTTTGACATGAACATAACCTAAAATGTAATTTATATACATGTCATTGAGCATACAAGATGCGGTTCTAGTACGTTATTGGATTACTGAGCTACAATAGGATACCGTAAACAATAGTTATAATTACCTTTTTATTAGCTTTTCCGTTCGCGAAAGCTATTATATTTATAGAAAAGCAACATCGATGGTTCTAATGTTGATTCGGATTTACACATGTTGCCTGACATTTAAGTTCAACACAATATTCTTAAGTTTGTTGCATCTTTCTAATACCGTTCCTTGGTTATTCTATTTGGAAAACTATGCCACACTTCAAAGTTTCGTTAAAAATAGTGTTAAGAGTTTTGACGTAAAAGTTTTACGAATATCACTTTAATAACCGAAAACCATAGTCTTTTGACGCAAACATTTCATGAATATCACTTAAAACTAACGTGGAAAGCCATTCGACAATTTTAAAAACCAACCTAAATATAAACTAACACGCAAAATACGTTTACCTTTGCCCACACTGCTTGTCATTTAACCTAAAATGTTTGGCCTTCCAAAAACAATCCAAGCACAATGGTTAGTTCCTTACGCCCTGACAGTAATATTTAAGACTGGGCGTTGGAGTGAACTATTCTAATGTATAGATAACATTTCCAAAAACTTGAAAATATATTCTGAATCACTCTCAATAATCAATCTCTGCCGGTGGTACGCCATGTTTCATTCGGAAATACGAGTTAGCTCCAAGGTATCATCTTTATCCACCACTTGAGGTGGTGGTTAGTTTACCTCCAAAAATAACTCCCGGGTAGCCCTTGACCAAAGATTGTAATACAGTCGCAGTACGTAACTCTCAGGTAAATCTTACCCCAAACCTTAACCGGAGATCCTAATACAGGCCGTTAGAAGAGAAGTGTGGCCGATGGTTTCGTGTTCTAGATTTACGGCACGTAAAAGAAACTCGAGTCTGGCAAGAGGGCCCCGAGCAAAATTTCTGGTCCTTCACGCACAGTAAATGTAGAATGGAACGCCAAGAAACATATTAGTTAAAGGAAGGTCCACAATAACACTCGATCTAATTTGAACTGTGAATAGGACAACTTCTGAACGCTCAGTGAAAAGCAGAACTGACCTTAATGTAACGTTGGGGAACCAATGCTATTTAAGAGTATATACCCCTTTCCAGAGAAACAAACTTCGGGCAAATTCAAATCCATTGACTTGGGGCATGCTTATGAAGGGGTTCGTCGAGCCACATGGGCGTGATAATACATTTATACTGGCCTCACTTATCTTTCTCCAAAAAAGTAACCCCAAAACTCCTTTAGGGTATAATGTAGCACATATTTAAAAAGTTTGAAAAAAAATTGGTCACTGATGCTAAAGTAAATAATTACCAATGAATCAACAACCCAAAGAGAAAAAGAATTTTAGGGCTAAAACAACTGAATAGGCCTAATTCCATGAAATGATGAATCAATACTTCCTAAAAGGGCATAACTTTTCCTAAAGTTTTTCTAACTCTCAAATCAACAGTCAAGACAATTGGTTGGAATTCTTCCGTTCAAAGTTTCTATTTCTGCCAAAGTGTACTACAATTTTATAAAATGTATAATTTCCAATATGTACAAAGTAGCAAATTGTAGTGAGCCTGTGTACAGTTTGAACCACGGTCAGGAAATTGTATCAAAATGCACTAAGATTTGAAAGATATGGTAATTTAGGAAGAATCGGCTTTCAGGGCACCAGGTTGCTTATCTTACAGATACGTATATATTGGCCATGAATGTAGGTCATCCTCGCCACGACGCCGAGGCCCCTAGTAATTTAACATTTATCCTTGTGTATCAGCAAGTCCGACAAGAACTCCACAGGTAACACTTAAGTTGTTACACCCGAGGGGGTTTAACGCCAACTAGTCATCTGAGAATATAGCCGTTAACATTGTATATAACCCCGGGTTGTTATTTAACTGCCGAATAACTCCATGGCATCTTACCCCTCCCTCCGTTACCGCCCAGCTCTAACACCGGAACCTCCCGTCTTTTGTAAGCAACCCCCACCAGGGGATAACTGCCCTAAGGGTCGCTACAATATGACGTTTTTCTTTTATAAATTTGTTATGTTTATTTCAATACTACTTTATATTAAGTTTTCGAAGAGTAAATAAGTAGCAATTCATCAACACTACGAAATAATTATTTAAATGGAAAGTTGCAGCTACATGTTGTGATCTCGATGTGATGGAACAAAGCTCTGATAGCACAATTATTGTGATTGCAGCTCGTACCGGTAAATTACCAAGAAAATGTAGCGTTATGGTTTACTCAAATGGTAGCTACTTTCGCTGTTGCCCGGATAACTCGGACCAAAACAATTTCAGTATATCTAAACGAACATTCAACAAAAAGTATTGACATGTGGAAAACATCGTACATAATCCACCAAAGCAAGGTGAATATGAAGCAATTAAACTTAGGAAAACCAATGTACGTGGCGAGAGTATGTAAAGTTCCGGACGACATGCTTAGAATAACGTTAATGTAACAACTTTTTGGGAAAAACGAGCGCTAGTGCGATTACAGAATTAACTCGACTGGCCAAAGCGTCAGACAATGTTTTACAAACCTCCCTATCTCACAATGCATCTTAAATTCAATCACTAGCGATTATGTCTGCATAATGTTGTAAACTCGGGAGGACTGTTGGCTTGAATTAGAAAACAAAGTTGATGCTTTAACAAAAGAAAATAAAAGGCGGAGTTTTGTAGTTAGACTCACAGAAAGACTTCCTAACAGCGAATTGGTTTTTATTATCAAAGCAGCTTTGAAAGCAGCTAGAAAATATGAGAAACCATTAATTTTTCATATGCTCGCAGCGAGAGAAACCATATCTTCCATGGTCATTCAGTATGTTTGAGTCACGTACCATTAATAGCATTTGGCCTGAGTAATGCTGCGCAAACATTTCAGAGTTTGATGAACAAATTTATGCGAGGATCAGATTTTGCTATCTGTTACAAAGACGATTTATTAATAACCTCAAAAAATGAAGAAGAGCATTTCCAACATCATGGCAATTGTTGTTTCACACAAGTCGTGTAGGACAAAAGTTGGAAATGCGAGTCAGCTAGGGAATTTAATGTCGTCCGGCATTGTAGCTCAGTAGGTCAGTGTGACCGGTCCGAAACCGAAGGATCTGTGGTACAAATCCTGACTGTGGCATTGCATGTTTCAATATGATACTACCTTTCCAACCTTTGTCCTACACACGACTTGTGTGAAACAACAACTAATTGCCATGATTGACCTAATAGTTGCTTATAAATGAAGCCCGGGACTTAAGTTTATATATTTGTTTTCAGTTTTAGATGTTGTAAATCGCCATTGAGGTATGTCGTCTCAAAATGAATTTTAAATCTTGTAGTTTCCTGGGAAAAATGCCAGTCAGCAGAAACCGAAGATCCGAGGTACAAATCCCGGGCATAGCATTCAATTCTTCAGCCTGACTCTACCTTTTCACCTAACGATATGTCTACAGGAATATAGCTTAATTATAACTGTTGCTAAATGCAATTGGTAAGACCCACATTAGTTATTTAACGTCAACGATATTCAGCCTTCATCTGACAAAGTCAAATTATCCCAAATTTCGAGAAACATAATACTGTTTCTGAACTTAAAAGTTTTCATGGAATGATAGCTTTTTATCATCGTTTTATTAAAGACACCGCGAAAATACAAGCTGCACTTCAGTCATACATAACTGGAAGTAAAATAGAAGAGTGGAGCATTATATGGACGCAAGATGCAGAACATGTTTTAGAACAGTACAAAAACTTAATCAGGAACATTTCTCGTACGTCCAAGAGAACATTTACTACTAACGCTAACGACTGATGCTTCCGACACTGCAGCAGGTGAAGCAGTTGTACAGAACGACACAACAGCATAGCAGCCTTTGAGTTTTATACGATAAAATTGCATTCAGCAGAATAAAATTGTGATAGAGCCTTAAGATAGGCAACTATTGGCGCTCATTTAAAGAACCAATCCGAACGGATCACAAACCCGTCACATAGGCTTTGTCACAACGTTCTAATAAAGTAGGTATCACCAAGACAGGTTAGACAACTCAACTATATAGGACAATTCAGTACAGATATTCGGCATTTGTCCAGCATATACAACCATGTAGCGGATACTCTTTCACGAATAGACGCAATCCGCCTACCTGTAGTTATTGACACTCAGCAGCTAAATCGAAAATTCAACTTCATAGCTTGTTACATTGAGAAACACAGATCTCAGGCTAGTGCCTACAAGTGCATGATTCACTAAATACTGTATACTGTGATTTTCCTACTGGAACTGTCCCACCTTATATTCCTGGGCTGTTACGTAAATTATTCTTTACATGGAACGCAATTTATCCCAGTCAAGTGGGCAAATAACTAATAACATAGTTAGGAAACAGTTTGTTTGGCCACACATAAGGAAAACTATAATGAAATAGACACGAGGATATTAGACGTGTCAATTCAGTACAATAACCAGACATGTGAAAATTACTATACATTTCCCTCCCCGCAAGGGGGAGGTTTCGACCATTTAGCTGCCGTGGTGCGGGCGCTGCGGACCCTGGGCACTCGTGGTACTTCTGGCGTCACTAGAAGCACGCCGGGCAGAACATTCGAGCCCCTACCGAAAGGGAGTTGTTCGGATTGGGTTGGACTCGGCGGGCAGTGGTTTCCGATACCCATGGGAGATTGGGCACGCTTGGGTGGTTTATCCGCCCAGGCAGGGTTGTGAGGCTCCTCGATGTTCTCCGGCACCAGCCATGAGGGATAGCTGGTAGACGGTAGCTAGAAACTCTCGGCCCCACCGAGGCTGTTCGGTAGTCTCCCCAGTAGGGTTAGCCCTATTGGCCTGACGCGCGTAAGTGGCGTATCTACTTCCGACCCTGTTTGGAAGGAGTGGGCAGGATGAATCCTAGCTCAATCTCGACCAGGCAGGGGGCGGGTTTTAAAATAGGTATCGCCCCTAATGGAATGGGCCCACGAGTAATCCTGGGCTATGCGAGGGCGTGGTCTCTGCATAGGCAGACCCGGTCTCGTGTGTATATACATTTCTCTATGCCCAATCAACGATTTTAAGCGGTACATTTGGGCTTAATGGACCTCTCCAGCCATCCATAGCATATCCCTTACTGCCTAATATTCATATATACGCACTAGCCTGAGGCTTTTCCTCTCAAATAAATAATACCTGACGACGTTGCAACGGTTTTCTATAAACGATGGATCTGTCATTTTGGTTGTCCAGAACAAATAGGTTTAAAATTCGAATCCCAGTTACTTAGGTCTTTAACGAACCTGGCTGGATACAACAAAACTCGTTTCTTTGAGTACCTCAAATTAATGACATTCATGGTACAAGTTACGAATACCTGGTGAATTTATCTACACGGATTTAGATACCCGGGACGATCAACAGTTGTAGAAACACTTAGAATACACATGCGAGGTTTTTAACCTACGCCTCTCAGTCATTAAAAAAATTGTAATTACTTTGTTCACAAAGATCTGCACACATGTTCTCATGTGTTTGTCCACAAAGCTGCAATACAGAAACCACTAGAGGCACCTTGCAAAGGACCATATCGAATAATAAGTAGACCAAGTGATAGGGCCCTTGAAGTTCAAATTAGAACTATCTAATATCGTCAATTTGAACACTGAAAGAATATATAGTCGAGAACGAAGATTTTCCAAAACAGTCCACGGAACCACAAAACACTCAGCAATATACAGCCACAATGCATGCGCACGTGCACACACACACTCACACTATCTCACACTCACACACAAAGATTCCACCATAACCTGTCCACTATGACAGGTTACTGAAGGGGTAATGCTTTAGAAACTGCAAGAAATAATTTCGATGCGTGTGGAGTAGCACATGCTTGTTTGCTTTTAATAAATCGTATTTGGATGTTACTATATAATAGTTTTTGGAAGATAAAGTAAGTAGACAGTCTATCTTTACTTTATGAAATAATTATTTAAAACGAAATTTGCAACCATATCCCCCATTTTAACAGCGCACCAAGCTGTATTGTCAATACAGTATTTCCTTTCACTGTCTCTAGATTTCTTAGATTTTAGGAGTAAGATATTGTCACAGCCATAGACTAATTGACGAGATGGGCTTTTCATACTTGTAACCATGTCAATTAGAGTGGCGCTGCTAATAACGGAATCAGGAAGCATGTAATAATAAGGATTTCAACTTATAGGTGTATTGGGAAAGTTAAGGAATATTCCAAACGAAGAAGGTATTTCAGTTTTAGCACATCATACTTTTAATAACAAAAAGATGCTTTATCTGTAGTTTACATTATGTATAATTTTACATGTTGGATAGCCAAATTGCATTTTCGTCACGAGGTAAAAACATGCGAGCATTCACTACGCTCTTA
Source organism: Deroplatys truncata (assembly GCA_030765065.1). Classification (NCBI taxonomy): domain Eukaryota; kingdom Metazoa; phylum Arthropoda; class Insecta; order Mantodea; family Mantidae; genus Deroplatys; species Deroplatys truncata. The sequence continues at coordinate 120,683,551 of CM060989.1, forward strand.
TCACTCCGATGATCTTAGCGCTAAGAGAGCGATTAATACCAGGATCAACCGTTTCGTTACTACCCTACCCCCCGACCCTTGCTTCCTGCCAAGCGTCTCGAAGCTACTGGAAATTTCTATTGTCGCCAGACTTGAGTCGACCCTTCCGGTGTAGGACTGTCAACCTATTCTGGGAGGGTCGCCTCAATTCAGGCCTACCCTAAGTGCTAGCCACAACAAAGAGCTAAAATAGCTACACTCTCGAGTATTGCACCTGTTAGATATATTTTGAAGATCAAAGAGGATACCCACAGAATGGGAAGTAGCAAAATGCATATCGATGTTTAAAAAGGAAAAAGAAATGAATGCAGAAATTATCGAGGCATATGCCAGTTAAATACAATGTACAAAATATACTCTAATATTATAACTACCCACATTAAAAGTTTTATGTGAAGTAAATATCAGTGAAGAGCAAAGTGGATTTAGAATTGGCTGCACCTGTATAAATAATGTCTTCATACTAAAAGAAATTAAAGAGAAACTCAGGGAATATAACCTTGAAATCCACATGGAACTCATTAAGAGAGGCTATCCAATGGACTTAATAAAGATTATTTAACGCTTTTGTGTAAACACAAACATAGTAATTGAAACTAATGGCAAACTAAGCCCAAATAAGTAACTATGGTCTAAAGCAGGTTGTAGTCTATCTCCAATGAATACACTGACAAAATTATTAAAGAAAGGAAAAGTTTGATTCATAAAGGAATTAATTTAGGGCAAAACACATCGAATTCTTTACTATTTGCAGATGATGTGGTTTTAATATTTAACACAGAAGATAGATTACAAGCATGTACAACTAAGCGAAATATGTAAAATTTAAACATGGTCGTCCTCTGTGGTGTAGTGATTACCATGCTATCCTCTATTCCCAACGTCGCGAGTTCAAACCCGGCGGAGGACGATGGATTTTTCGGGCATAAAAATCCTTAGCATGGTTTCCTTCGAAAGGAAAGTAAAGCCTCGTTCCGTGTCAGATTTACGTAGATACACACTAAAAGAACCTCAAGTCTGATAAAGAGGCCTCTGAGCAAAATTACCCGTCTTTCACCCCCAATATAGAATGGCACGCTAAGGACCACAGCAGTTGAAGAGCGTCCATACATAAACCTCAATTTAATTTAATTTTCTTAAACATGAGTATATCTATAGGCAAAACAAAAAATAATTCCATGGCAGTTATCTTATAAGGTCAACTAGTACTAATAGAACAAGTGCCTCTCTTCCAGTATTTAGGATGTGATTTAACATATGGTGAAGATAGTTTCATAAACGAAAAAATAACAAATTTCAAGCAATTTGTGGTGGAACAATTCACCAGACATTTAAAAATAAAGTAAGAAATAAGACCAATAATGATGATGATTTGTGTTTAAGGACATTCAACTGCTAAGTCATTAGCGCCCTAAGATTTTATTCAAATATGGTCATATCTGTCATAATGTATGGGAGTGAGGTATGGACAATTAAAGAAAAACATAGAAGTAAACCTCGAGCAGCTGAAACGATATTGTTAGGCTCAGTCAAACGTTGCACAAGGGAGAAACATCCCAGGAAAGAGAGTATTAGAAAGGAATTGGGTGTGCAACCCATTTTTAAGTTGCTAAACACAGATGACTCCCTACAAATAATGACCAAAAGGAATCCCTTGACAAGCCTTCAACTACAAACCTATAAGACGATCAATCTGCGACCAAGGAATCGGTGGGAAATGTGAGTACGGCATAGGCTTCAATCTAAACCACAGGAAGAGGAAGATTTGGCTATACTATACGATTGCCGTTTCCGCTTGTTGTGTCACGGAGCTGCAATATTGTTTTCTAACCGAGCCTTAATACCTCGACGATAAGCCTATGGTATTGGGATAGTTTGAATTAAAAAATAATATTAAATATTAATCATAAAAAGAATATGATATTACAACAGCAACAGTGCAAGAAATAACGGAGATAGATATTAATTCTGTGCGACGATTCTATTTACTATGGCAACCGCGGGCAGAGCCTTATTGAAGTGCCAACTTCAGAACTGTACATTCGCGGCATATCAGCCGCCACCAAGGTAATATTTAACATTGCTAGACGTTAAACAAACGTGAAAACACACACACGTTATGTTTAAATGTCCATGATATTTTGAAATGCGCATTTCGAACAAGAGAAAAATCTGGATAACCAGTGTTTTTTGGAGTGGAGGAGAATATGATTTAGTCAATACCCCAGCTCCGATGGATTCGGGACTGAGAGTGTGAGACTCGCCAATAGTCGGCATACCCACTAAAAACTCCTCCATCGGAAGGAAAATGGAAGAAGGGAAAAGAGGAATTCTGGAGTGATAATGGGGCAGTACCGCTGTTGCACCTGCGTATTGTTTAGAATGTGTACATTGACCGGTCCCGGAGACCCTAAGGCCCTACTTGCGCCCTTGGGAATTCAGGGTGATATAATGATAGAAGATTGTGAGGAAGGAATGCTGTAGCGGAAGGCAAGCTAGGCAAAGCCCAGTTTACCACCGTAGTGAATTCGGTGAGCCGGCTTCTAGAAGTTCCTTGGCTGCCGAGCGTGACCTCTATGTGCTACATCCGGCCATTCTGGAAGTTCTGGCGGTTGTTCGTTGAGCTTCCTCAGGAACAGCTTGAGCTCATCCTTGACGATTCTCTGTAGTCTGAAGGAACTCCCGCGCATGTGGGCGTTGAAGTCGTCTGTTAGTGCCATGTATATTTGTTTTTGAATATTTTCCTGGGTGGACTGAAGTTCTTGGGGTGTTGCGTTGTGTTGTGTTCAGAAAGTGCCTCATCCAAGGCTACGACCCCTTCTGTGAGGTGAAGTATCTCAGCTTGGTGGTTCTCCTGCTTCTGGAGGATCTCCGACTGAGCTGGTGTGATGTTCCGCGATGATGGTGAGGAAACATTTGTGATGGGTGCTTCGCCCTGGACTGGAAACTGCGGAGGTTAGCGTCTGTGACTGATGTCTCCAGGAGAGCAAGGGCACTGCGCATGGTCTGTTTAATGGTCAAAGCCATTACAGGTGGCGCAGTACCGGCGGCGGTGCTGCAGGTTGTGTTGTCAGCAGTCGGCGGTCGGCTAGGTGCGCCACACAAGTGGTATCTCGGTCCGCTGGAGCAGGAGTCAGCCGTGCGACCATACTGGCAACAGCGACGACATGGAACAGGGCGGACACTCCGATTGGCCTCTATTTGCAGGATTTGCCCAAACATGGGCAGTCCCGCGTCCAGTGCAGCCGAATATTCGTCCCTATCCATAAACTCTAACCTCATCAGCGGTGTCGCACCCAGTTGGTTGTGAATTCTGGTAGCTTTGGCAGTTGAGGACCAGAAATCCTGAGCGGCTCGGAGAAGTTGCCTATGAACTTCCCTTACCACGGCGGAGATGCGGGGACGCAAGCACTGGCAAGATAAGCTTGAGCTGGAGGCGGCGCTGATGTTGGCGGTTGTATTGGCATCCCCCGTTGACTATGCAAGAGTGTCGGCAGGCGCAACGTCGGCTGTGGAGATGTCAACTTCTGCATCGCCGGTCGCCTTTGGAGGAGCGATGTTCCTTGTCTTCTTCCTATCCATGTTGAGTAGTCGAGTTCTCGAAGTGAAGTGCACCAGTGGATGTCACACGTAATGAAGACACACGTAAAATAACTAATTTGTGTTTTCTGTTGAGGGGAAATAAAAAGTGAAATTCATAACGCGCATAAATATACGCGGAGTGTGTGCGAAAACACAAATATGAAAAACAATGACGCCGTAAAACAAAACACATAGATGAAGCCAAACATAAATAATGTTTAAAGCAAAGCATACGTAAACTACATAATAAATATGCATGAAATTCTGAGAAAGTCTGCAATATATGAAGTTCAGAATTGTCCATTTTTAAAATTCAGTTTTGCTTATTCTTTCTCTCATTCATTATTCTACCGCGTACCTAGCAGGTAGAGGAGATATTACATTTCATACGAAAATTCTATAACGAGATTTCACCAAAAATACTTGTTATGAGGACCCTTTAATGAAAAGAAAAAGAACTTTTACTTATTCTGCCACGTACGTAGTGGGCAGGGAAGGTATTTCATTTCACATAAAAATTCGATACCGAAATTTCACCGGAAATACATGTTTTGAGGCCCTATGAATCCAAAAAATTGCATTTTTAGAATGCAAAATTGACGAATACCTTCCCTACTTGCAGGTACGTGGTAGAAAAGGTAAAAATGCTTTTTATTTGGTTCAGGGTGCCTCAAAAAATGTATTTCCGATTAAATCTCAGTATCGAATTTTTGTGTGGTAGACAATACCTCCTCCGCCTTTTTAGGTGCGTGGTACAGAAAGTAGACGTGCTTTTTACTTTTCTACTACGTATAGTAATTAGGGGAAGCATTGTAATCCATCCAAAAATTCGATACCGAGATTTTAACGGAAATACATGTTTTGAGACGCCTGAATCCAAAAAAAGCAACATGTTTTTGGAAATATGTCCGTGTGTGTGTGTCTGTCTGTGAACAACATAACTCAGAAACGAACAGTCGGATAAACACCAAACTTGGTATTTAGGTTCAGTATCTTCCAGAGATGCGACACGAAGGTTTACAAGAAAATCCCACCATCCAAATTACCCTTTACATGGAACATTTTTCGAAAATTTTAATTTTCTAAAAATGGCTCAAACGATTTTGATTAAAATATCATATGTTTAAGATATTTTCATGACAAATAAAATGTATATCTTGAATTTTCTGGGAATGTCTCCAAAAGTATTCTTCATTGTGAACGACTTGTGCATAACTGATAAATCATAAGAGATAGACAAAATTTTACTACACAAAAATGTAGATCGCGTTAAAATACACAATTTATGTCATATACATTTTTGTTGTTGAGTGAACCATTTTCGAGATATTGCTTGTTATTCCCTTAAAATTTTCAATACTTATTTTCTCAAATGGGACTTCGTTATTCTTTTTTTTTTTGTCTGGTATATGCAAAGAGTATTAATCTGTGGCAAAGGGAATGGTGCTGCACCTAGCAACCAGCTATTAAGAGATATGTATGTGCTTAAAGGCTGCTGTATTTCCATATTGCCCTTGTAAATATATATTCCCCTTACATCTACAAGAAAAATAGCAATAAGATAGAGTCTGCAAATGTTTATCTCGATTAACATGAAGTAGATGGAGAATAAGCGTTTGTAAAAATAGTTTGTACAAGAGTAGAGAAAGTCATGTGAGTGTAACACATCAGATTTTTTTGTCTTGGATATGCAAAGAGTATTAATCTATGGCAAAGGGAATAGTGCTGCACTTAGCAACCAGCTATTAAGAGATATGTATGTGCTTAAAGGCTACTGCATTTCTATATTGCCCTTGTAAATATATATTCCCCTTACATCTTCAAGAAAATTAGCAATAAGATAGTCTGCAAATGTTTATCTTGATTAATATGAAGTGGATGGAGAATAAGAGTTTGTAAAAATAGCTTGTACAAGAGTAGAGATAGTCATGTGAGTGTAACACATCAGAATGTTTAGCTTCTGGTGCTATGGCAATAAATAAAATAAGCAAATTTGGTATACGAATAAACAGAAAACTACACATGATTGTAATGTAATCTAAGTATCATACGGAATATGGAACTGGGGAAGCATTTATAATATTACAAATAGGTACATTATTTATAAAGGTAAGAACACTTATTGATAAAGATAAATTAAAGCTTCAGAAACACAAGTTGAAGATTCTGCTTTGTGAACCATAAAACTGTGCAAATAATTAAACCAAGGCAAGAAGGGAAAATCAATGAGAATATCTATTTAATGCTTTGAGAAATTGTTCAAAACGTGCACCTCTTGCCATCACACTTGCTTCATAATGCTTCTGCAATTCTGCCATGCTATGAAGTACGTCCATGTTGTTTATTATTTATTCCGATACTCAATAAAGTTTTTTCTGCAACGTTTCCACACCAGGCACCTCTGTAATGTATATGAAGGTTTTCATTACCCCACAGAAAAAGATTGATTGGATTTAGATCTAGCGATCTTGTTCACCATCTTATCGGCTCATTCTAAGTGATGTAGCGTTCTACATCTCTGTCGGTTGATAGCAGAAACATCTCTACTATGTGCGGATTATGTAATAGGCACATCTCATTTCTTACTTCTGCTGATTCTCGAAAATGATCACGTTTATGCACAACAGTAAACTCCCTTGGTATATGATGCATAACATTACCTGAGATTCATTTGTTTTCAACAAATGAATTTAAAACTATGGTCATCCGTTTGCTTCTTAGAAGCAGCTGTTTGGCTACAATAGATCAAAGCTATAATTACTTTAGTTTATAAGCTGGAAGCGACTGCTCCAGCAACTTCTTGTACGGACTTACCAATACGTCATGTAGAGCTGGCCTAGCAGCATACCCTGTGTCAGCTTTTGATGTAGGACGATTTTAATTGCATTGTAAATTAATTTTGGCGATGTTTTCTGAAGACTGCAGTGATTCAAATTTACCAAACCATGTTATTACATTTTCATTGTAGCTAGTATAGCTTCAAAAGGTGTTGTGCAAATGGAAGATTTGTCTGAAACTGTTTCAAGAATGGTCCTAAATCTCCACTGAAGGATAGTAAAAAGAATGTTTTGCCTTAAGAAGTTTGTCTTGAATTGAAGTTGCCACATTTTGAAACTGTTGCAGCTCAAACCTTCTTTGCCCCTTTTTGCTCCTCCTACATATTTTATTTTAAATAGGGAGAACATCTATAGCATGTTGAATGACTTTATCACAAAATTTCAAAAGAAATAAGTATGACTGGATAAAGAGCAAAATCTGTACTTCTTGCAGGAACATAGAAAAATAAGAAATAAAGTGCACAAAGAAAGTGTAATGTTGTATCCAATTTCTTTTAATGCAGATCACAAGAGCCAAGATTCAACAAAATAGGAGAATCTCCATCATAATGCACAAAAGATTGTATATCCTGAAGAAACGTTTTATTTACATTTGGACCATGGATCAAAATTTGTAACGTTTCTTTAAGCTTAGTGTTTGCAATGCTTGCAAAAAAATCTAGCAAAGCAGAGGCAGTAAAATGTCCAAGAAAAATAGAATCAAAATAATGTGTGCAGTCCTCATTTGTTTCAGGATTGAAAAAGCAAATTAGAAGATCCCTTTGACCCTTTTGAGAAACTTTATTTAATGACCAGCAGTGAAATGTTTGCACTTACTGCACTTCTTAAGAACTTGCTTATGAAATAAGAAACAAAATCATAAGTGATAGTGTACGCTATTTTCTTTCTGTGCAGTTGAAGTTTTGAAGCAATTTCTGAGTCGGGAAACATTATTGGAAACAAATGTACTCCAGCTTCACTTGCACATAAAGATTGTTGTTGCATGGCTGTATACATGCACTACATGATCTCTGCTTCAGTTAACTGCTGCCTTGGAATGCACCTATGTATGCCTCTAGTTTGTTGTAATTGTGGGGTTTCATTATGAGTGAGTCATCTGTAATTGAAGTCAGAGTAGTGCACTGTGTGCCACAGTATTTGTTGCAGTATTAACACCAATATTGTTCATGGCTGGGATATCATCTGTTAAATTCACTTGTGTACTTGAGCTTTCTTTTTTAAAAAAATGTGTAAGTAATGATGAAGGTTGGATGCTCTTAACAGCACTTGCATGTTTCTTTCACACCATATGGCTTTTTAAAGCCTGTTTCACCATGTTACTCAAAGAAAACCTTTGCATAGGTGTAGCACAGAATTTGGAAGATTTGTTTTTGAGTTAACCATTCTACGAGAGTCATTTCAGAAGTTCTGCACATTGTAAGATAGAAGTAAAGAGCATATGTTTATGTTACAAAGTATCTTTATTGGCCTTCAATATATTCTCCATTCTTGCTTATGACAGCTTCCCAATGTTTGGGCAAAATTTGTATTCTGGATTGGGCACCTTCATTGTTGAGCTGATTATTCGGGTTACCTCACTGGAAGCTTCATCAATTATATCAAAACGTTTTCCATGGAGTGCTTACTTCAATTTGGGAAAAAATCAAAGTCTGGTGGGCTCATATCAGGACTGTGTGGTGGATGGGGAGGTATTTACCATCCATATTTATCAAGCGTTTCTCTCAGTGGTATGGAAATATATGGTTCTGCATTATCGCGCAAAGTGAGGACACCAGCTGCAAGCTGTCAGGCCTTCTTTGACGAATTTTCGGGTGCTAAACGTTTTGCAGAAACAGCTTGTAGTACGCGCCTGTTACAGACGTCCCCTAAGGCACTCTACTTGTAGCTATGAATCCCTTCGTGTCGTACGCATAGATCATCATCAGTTTCACCTTCGATTGTTGGAGGCAGAATTTTTTCGGGAGTGGAGAGTCGGAACTGTTCCATTCTGATGACTGGGACTTTGGTTTTGGCTCAAAATCCTGTACCCAGGTTTCATTAAGTGCAACAGACCTTTTCAAAAGCTTCTGTTGGATAACTTTGTGATTCTTTTGCGACCTGCTCTTCACTCCGATCATAGAAAACCCATCTGGAGGCAACTTTTCTCATTTTTAAATTTTTAGTAGCGATTCTGTAAACTGAAGTGACAGACATTCTGGCCTCACATGTTTTTGCCGATCCTCTCTCAAAATGTCATTAATAATAATCTGAGAGGTGTAGTCTGTTGCAGTTGATGACCTTCTACTTCTTGGGTAGTCCTCAATGCTTACCCGACCTTCACAGAAACTAGCAGACCACCGTGATACTGTGCTACGATACGATCCACTACACTATTCCCACATACCTTTCTCAAATTATAACTTTAAGTCGGGTTCTTTCCACGTAGGGATTCCATTTTGATGTATGAACGCTGATCACTATGTGTAATCCAACCTTACTCGTTTTCAGCTTCCATTTTAAAAGTAAATTACTTACGACATAGCCACGCAAACCAGGAAGCACATATACAACCGTTGAGCCTAATGTCTGTCTCACAATTGACATAAATTTCAACTTGTTCACGCCACCAATCGCGCATGCGTCGTGTGCAGGACTTTTGAAGTGACCCTTGTATGAAACACTCGCCACTAGCCATCTTTCATTAAACGCTGCTTTCCTTCCTCTAGAAGCCATTCTTAACTGTAAAATCCGAAAACAGTACAATAGTAATACTATTTCATAACGAAGAACCCCTGTTCACTCTCGTCAGTTACTGTCCCCAACGCTTAATATTTCGAGATGCAGAGATGCAAAGCATGTCTCAGAACTATAAATCTGATAAAAACAGCATATGACGTGCTTTACTTTTTGCCAAATTGTAGGTTTTACAGCATCATGTAAAGGATTGGGTTGAGCACTGGGGATTACGTCAGATGAGGTAAACCACCCGGTAGGGGTATTAGAATACGTGCTATTAATATCAAAAGCTCAGTTTTCGAACTGTTTTATATTAATCACAATGAGAATGTATCCGAAACTCTTTGGACGAATGCAATACTACTTTCACAGTTGTATTTTTGTTTTGGTATTTTATTATCACCCAAGCCGTTGGGATTTTTTATTTCTGTGCTCTTTAGAATAAGTTTTCTAATTCAAATCCAAACCACATTATACATTTACTACGATTTCATATAGTTTCAAAACTTTTTGTGTACGTCACCATTTTGAAAGGGTTCCTGTTCTCATGTAAATTTCAAAACGTTTTGAATACAGAAACAATTGTCTATAACGGTTATTGTGATTAACATCTCATTAACATATTAATTAGCAGGTTTATATAGTTAATTTAAAAATACATATTTATTAAACTATGATACAAATACAACTGAAAAGTGGACAACTGAGTTATAACCTCACTCAGTTTAAACCAATTAATGCGCCCTTGTTAGTTGGTTAAACAAACGACCCGAAACTACTGCGTAAAAATGAGTGATAGGTGTCCATGTACAACTACATTGAAACGTAATAATTATTGAACAATACAGTTATGATTTGTGTCGTAATTGGAAAATATAATTGTAATGATAAATCAATTTAATTGTAAAAGTAAAGTTTGTTAGAAAGCATCCAACACGGAAGCCTGCAGCAGACAACAATGGAGGTGAGCGATCCCGAATTAAAATACACATACAAAATCAGTAACGTTTCCTAACGATAACCATTTCCGTCCTTATGAACTGCGTAAGTTACATCTGTACGTTAACGTGCGTTACTTCTTCAAAGTATTGACACTTTATTAATAATAAAACAAAGCTTATTGGTAAAAACTAACGTAGGTCTAAACCGTATACTACGTAACGTTAACACATGACATGTGACACATATAAGGTGATTTAATAAGTAAACAAAGGAATTAATATAATTGGCACATCGGTACATATATACCTAAACCTATCTAATTTGAGGGTATTGGAGAAGAGAAACTACAGTGTGTTAGGGAGCACAATCCACTGGTGAACAGAAGTGCTCCGACAATCAAGACGGGAACAAACGGTGTCACTGCAATTGTATATGTCCGTACAAGATGGCTAATTTCTTCCGTGGAACACGCGCGGGAATTCGACAACACGGATTGTAGTTTTAAATTCTGTAAGTATTCCATGTTATTTTTGTTTCAGTTGCAGAAACAATCGTTTTATTTAACGGAGAAGCAATTTCCAGATCATTTCTCCCAATTCTCTGACATTCCTTTGATAACTCCCGGGGTTTCACTCCCCCAGGGGCCTACTACGGTAGATACTGGATTGGCACACTGTGGTAGGTATGGAATTGGCGATCCTGGAGTCCCCAGCCACACTCTCGAGTGGGTTCCTCTAAGAGGTGAGAGGGCTTATGCCAATCGCCCAATCATCTCTGGTCCACAAGTGTGTTTGACCACTGTCTAGTTACCTCCCTAAACACAGTCTGACGGATACCGTTGCGCAGGACAGAGGAAACGAGTCGCAAGGGGTGACTGGGTAATGCGTAACTCCCAGCCCCTGAGTATCATGTAGTACTGTGTTCGTATCCGCTGATAAAGGTCAGTCCCGGATAGGGGTCATTTCATGAGCTGTTACACTCCTGAAGGCGATTGGGTCCCTCTATGTATGCATTGGGAGGTGAGACCCTAAGGTGACCAAGGTTCAGACAGGACTCTCACCTAAACTGGGGTGACGCCCAGGATGTGTGCATGCATCGGGGACATTTGTAATGGTGGAGGATCCAAGCGCTATGGATACTAAAAATAAAAAAACTCTAAAGTAGTTGTTATAGAAGTAGTGGAGTGTTGTGATCCTCGCTACTTAGTTATCAGTAGATCTGAGGAAGGAAGGAAGTTCAATACGGTTAGTCCAATTACTATCCAAAAGGGTCTGGATAAAATTGCTGGTGCAGTAAAATCCTGTATTAGAACTCGCAAAGGCACACTCCTGGTTGAAGCAAATCACGCTGTATCGCAATCGAGAAGTACCCTTAAAGCAGATTGGAGGGATTCTCTGTTGAGAAGGGAGAAACGGAAGTTTCATATGATAAACTGTCCTCTGGTAGGTGACTCTTATCGCACGATACCCTCTAGGGGTAACCAATATAATAATTACCATTGCAGTTTTGTGTACCTGTTCATAGTTGCTGTGGGCATCCCTTTTTGTCAATCGGATGAGCAAGAGTTGCCATGCGTTATGAAGTAAGACATACGGATTTTCCCCGCCCTACCACCAGCTGACACAAGAAGCTTGATGTTTCATTTATCTGTACTCGGTTTCTCAGTATTGAGTGTGGCTCGAAGTGATACGATACAAGAACAAAATTAATTAGTCGCTTTCGCGCTTTTAAAAAGCTGATTATTGATAGTAATTTTAATAAAGTTATTGAAATGGGTAAACCGCAGTACCTGCAAAGGTTTAGAGCAGAGTGGCTAAAAAGTGAACACTTTAAGAAATGGCTGTGTAGGGTGGAGGGGTACGACACGATGTACTATTGTAAAGTGCAGTTATCAGCAAAATTAAATTATTTCACAAAATGGACACTAACAAACATAAAAAGGCGGAAGCAACTTTTCGTGATCCACTAAACCAACAGCAGGTAAAGCTGAACTCCATAGTAATCCCACTCAAGAGTTGATTGGCCTCAAAATTAAACCCTAACTAAAGAAATGTATAAACAAACACACACCAGGGTGCAGAAGGGTCACTGCATCCTAACAGGGAGTTCGTGTAGCTATATGCTTCCTTCCTTCTTTCTTACAACCTAAAAACAAACCGTCTTCCTAAAACATCATTTCAACTTAAATACCCATTCTGTGGTTAAACCCTGAGAGGGTGGGCACACAGCAAAAACTCACTCGGGCTAAAACTTAGCCTGCCAGCAGCTCGTCGTCGTCGTGATCCACATCAACATGTGTTACCGTTCAAGCCAGTGAACATTGAAACAAAACAATTGACAGCACGAATTGCATTATTTATTGCAAATCACTGTTCTTTCAGAGTAACTGATCACATGTGCGAACTCTGTAAATCGTGTTTTTCGGATAGCAAGGGTGCCAATGAACTAAAGATACACAGAACAAAGTGTGCTGCTCTGATTTGCAGTGTCATAGGACCATATTTTGAGGAACAGTTGTTAAAAGACTGATATTGGTGATAGGAGTTGCAGCTACTGATTGATGAAAGCAATGACTGTTCGGTTACAAAATTATTAGGTATAACCATCATACACAATCAAAAAATGTATTGTTGCAACATACTTGCAGGTAATACAACTGAGTGTATAGCGATGCTCTTGTCTCAGCCTTAAAGACTTGTATAAAGGACAAACGTTTAAATTTTGCGAAATTAATAGCAATTGGAACTGATAATGCATTGGTGATGACTGGTATCAACAATGGCGTGTACGCCAAGCTGAAATCTGAATTACCTAACTTGCAGCTAATTAAATGCGTGTGTCATTCTCTACAGCTAGCTATTTCCCATGCTACTGCAGAATTCCTTCCTAGGAACCTAGATTTTCTAATCAGAGAAATACAACTGGTTCTCTCATCCGTCAGCTAGGCAGGCCGCATACAAGCATGTGTATGGAGCGATTAATGAAGCAGAACTGCCGTTGAAAATTGTAAATGTAAGTGAAACTCGTTGGCTGTCTGTTTCTGTAGCAGTGAACAGAATACTTCAACATTGGCTTGAGTTGAAAGCTCATTTTGGTATAGCTAGAATCAATGAGCATTGTAATTCCGCAGAGATTTTATACCAGATGTACGCGGACTGTCGAAATTATGCATTTGTTCTTCTCAAGCCAATATTAAAGCTAATTCAGACAGCAAATAAACACTTTGAAAGTTAAAATCAAGGTCCCACAAAACTTCTGGAAGGATTATTGCTGCTTATTAAGACTATGTATGAAAATTATGATTAGACTTCATACGGAACAAACTGGAAGATCATTTAGATCCAAAACCGTACCTTGGCTATGAATTTGAGACGGAAATATCCACTGAAAGATTCCCTCAGGAAGTTGAGAAAGATGCCCTAAATTCATTGTTAGTCTAGTAAATCAACTACATCGTCTTCCCGAGAACACTGAAGTTTTGCAGGAAATTGCCCCATTTTCGCCTGACGATTGTCTCAGGCCTGTAAAACCGTCTGTAATTGAAATAGCAAAACTTTTTACAGACAATGTAGAAATATTAACAGCTGTTGACTTTTAGTGAAAAAATTACGCAATGTACAGTGGCATGAAGTAAATGAGCATGTTAAACTTTGGGTAAAAGTGCATTGTTATAGAGATCCCAAAGGAGAAAATCCTTTTCATGAACTGGCAAATATCGCCTTAAATGTGTTGTCACATTCGAATGCAGATGTCGAGCATGTGTTCAGTTTTGTAAATAACACAAAATCAAAAGAAAAGAACAGAATAAAAGTCAGTACATTGCATTCAATATTGTGTGTCAAATATGGAATAAACAGGGAAGGCAAATGTTGCCATTCACACGTACTGCCTAAAGAGATGTTGCAAAAGATAGGGACCATGCAGTGCTAATCTCAACCACCAACTTCAACTTCGACTTTATTCTTTGAAGAGGAAGTGGACAGCGAAGACGAAATAAAATTGAGCACGAGGTGGTGACGGCAGAGGATAACAACACATTTAGTCCAGGTACCTTGTTTAATTTTAAATTATTGATCCTTACGTAGTTTTTAGTAGGCACTTAACTATATGCGTATTTAGTTCTGTATTGGTATATTATACATAGTTCTATGTTAGTGTAGTTCACATAAATTTACAATTTTACAACATATTTCAGCCATAAGTTTTTTTTTCGCATGTTTATTATATGCATAGTAAAGTAGTTTATTGAATGTCAAGAATCTAGCGACTTTCTCGAGATGTTTTATGTTCAAACTGGCAACAATTGAAGCTACCAGGTTGGTCACCTTGCATGTAGGAGTGATCTGCAAGTCAAAATAATCCCGCAGCGAAGCAATTAGGTTTGTTCCAACATACGGTTCTGAACGGGTTCCGAACTAATTCCAACACATGCTAATGCACATGCGCCAGTCCGGTACGCTCACAGAACTAATTCGGAATTTTGTGTGGTTGGAACACTACTTGAACCGTTCGCGTTCTGTCACGGCCTTCTTCGTTGCACGGTCAATCAGAAGACGATCAAATATCTACGTTTACAGCGTTGATGAATGAAATCAAACTCGTAAGCGTTTCTTTCATACTGATTCCAGTCCTAATATTCGAGCAAAAATAAATCGCGTTCGTTTATCGGCTTAAAGCCATTGATACTGAGTTATTGCGAATAACAATTGTAATATATAGATATTATATTTAAACCAGAACCCGGAAAAAGTAATTTAACACAATTCCAATTTAACATTAGGTTTCCTGCTACAGAAGCTTCTAAACACAATGTTTAATTTAAAACTCCAATACTCTGAGACAATGACACCCCACATAAATTCTATTCCGAACGTAATGCAAATAATACAAAACTACATGGTACCAATGCAATGTGGCTAGATAACTAAGGTGAGCCATTGGCTGCCCGCCTGTGACGTAGGTGAGAGTGAAGACGAGCGCGCGGAATACAAACACAGCGCAGTGAACACACTAAATTCCTCTCGATTAACTTCCAATTGTTTATCATTAGCACCTCTTCCAGTTTTTTTAAAAGGTATACTATTTTAGGGCATTCTACAAACATTGTGGGCTAGACATAAAGCAAAACGAATGGAAAATGCATTACATTAGTAATATATTTACGTATAAACAAAACTACTGGAACACATCCAGGACTTCAAAGTAAACTGTAGGCGCTACAAGAGATTCAAACATACATTACTTTAGTACTGAAGGAAAATTTACAACTACTCTAAAGGAATCGCTAAATGGATATGCTGGTGTATTTCTTTTACCGTAAGAAATGAAAACAATAATTCCAGAATGCATTATTCTGTTACAGGATGTAAAAATGAAAAAGACATACCTGCAACATTCCACTTGTACTTGGACCTTCACTAAGTGCATATCCATGCCAATCGGGAATGAACTGCTACGGAACTGCATCTGGGAGCAGAATTTTCTTAACCGGCAAACCTAAAAGTTCACTCTTCAAATCCCGTTTATAGTTACTAGGCAGAAAGTGCACTGAACATACACGTGAATTATCAGCGTTAAATTTGTCAGTACGCTTACAGCGAGACACCCACACGTGCTTTAATTGCTCATTTTTTGGAAATGTGTGATAATTCACACCAACCGTTTTAAAACCGTAATTACGGTATTGTGCTACAGCACAATACATTCTACTCTTAACGTTCTTACTCATTGCACACCGACTTAAACACTTCACCAAAGCAGAGAAAACTGAATCTATACTCAAGATTCTAGTTTAAATATGTGTATGCAACTTATTTGTTGAAGTGGGGGGTATATGACTGAGTGATAAGGAACAATGTACTTTCGTACATCTGTTGTTAAGTTGTGACTTTCCGCCAACATAGCGAGATAAAGTAGGATAATTGTACGTGACTTTTAAAGCGAAGAGAAGCTCAGATTCATATCTGTTGCCTTTTACGCAGTTGAGCGGCATAATTATTTCAACGGAAATGCTGTTTGCTCTTATAGCCAAAGTTTAACAACCTTTTTCCGTTCACTGTGGTTCTGTAAAGGATTATATACCTGGAAAAGCTTGCCATTTTCAGGGAACAATACCTTTGGCCCGCATTACATCTGTTTTCATGTTATGAGTCGGCCTACCTGCCAAAAAGTAAGTTCTTTATATTCCTCAGGAATGCGTATTAAATAGTATATTATTGTGAGCAGAAGCTATTTGAGGACCAAGTATCATATAAGCATGATCCGGATTCAGATGACATGCCATCTTTTAATTCTTGCAATAAAGGTATTGCTTAAGTGTACATAAATCCTTATCACGGGTTCCATATTAAGAAACATATATATTGGGTCATTTTGGTAGTTTCAAGTTTTCTATTTTGGATAATGTTTTTTCGATATTACATCATTAATTTGTAATTTCTTTGTCCTTTGCCGCTTTATTTGGTAACTTCCTTGCATAAGTATAGAGTATATAAAGATTATTGGTTGGTCTGGAAAGAGTTGCTTGTGGGTGGAGAGATGGTTATTGTCAGGGAAACAGGTATAACTACTGTTATGAATTCATGTTCAAAATTAGGGATGAGGAGGTCAGTTTTCCCCTTTTTGCTTAATAAGTGCGTATTGCTCTTATTTATGTATGACATGGACTGTGAAATCCTCTTTATTTGCAATAAACATTGCATATTCTGAGTTCTCAAAAGAGTTAATGCTACACTTTTGTAAGACCTGTTTAAAACACAATAAGTTAGAAAATTAATTGAAAATATATTTGTTCTATGTTCTTGTTTGGAGAATCTGAAAAGCAAAGAAAATAATGTTCTTACTTGTTTGAAGAATCTGAAAAGGAAAGTAAGAAAATTTTCTTTTCTTTTCAGATTCTTTGAACAAGAACATTTTCAATGCTCTTTTACTTATTTTTTCTTCTTGTATAGGAGTTATATCAATATATAAATTAATTTATAACTGTCTGTACACTAATTTTAGTAAATCAAATAAATCTCATTTTAGATAATTTTTTGTAAATACAAAGTCATTTCGAAACAAATGTAGTCATTTTAAAAAAAATTAGTCATCAAAATCCGCGTCCTGCTTATAAAACACCGCTCTGAGATTTTCTCTCATGTATTTACGTTCATCTCCTCTGTATTTGCTCACATAATATTGATTTGTTTCGTAAAGCCTCTCCTGCCAGTTTGGCGTGAAATGTGTCCATGTTTTATACAAAATAACGAAAACTAAGATACGAGTAAGTTATTGCACTTTCCTTGCATAAATACTAAATAATATAGGCACCTAATTACAATTGGCAAGTTCCTTAGATCTACCTCCTTTTAAAAAGATCAGTGTAATATGTTTCAATGATCGCCAGTGCAATACACTAATACACCTCCTTTTAACAACACCCACTTTCCCGTGGGTGAAAGCATTACATTTGTGTGCTTTTAAGGGTATACTAAAGCATACAGGAAAGGTTGTTCTAAAATTAATATCTCCAAAATATTAAGGCTAGACGCATCCTTGTTCTTACTCTTTCAAGTAGGAAGGATCAAATGGGAACTATGTACAATTAATTATTCATTAATTAAAAAATTAAAACAACTTTATACTAGAAATAATTAAGAAACTAGGTTTATATAAGCACATTCTCAGCCTAAATAATGAAGCCAAAATATCCAAATTCTGAACACATCATTCGAATGTACACTACTCTGTAAATTCGGTTTATTTGAAAATTGGAGGATATTTGCAAGACTTGCTGTGCAGATAACTATTTTTCAGCATGTGTCCATTATCTACTTCAAGTAGTCGAATGTTATGTGAATTTAATTCATTTTGTGGAGTTACTCTCTTCTGCCAAAATAGTTATATTAATAAAATTCTTTTTAAAAAAATATTTTAAATATGCATGTCGAATATTCATGCTTTTACCTAGACGCGAAAAAAAAGTCTTGGAAAACATGCACATATATCAAGTTTTTAGCTATCATGACTTTTAAAACTGCTATGTTTAAGTCATATTACATAATAGCATGATCAACATACAGTTTCTCTCATTAAGCTGCGTTTTTCACAATCCATAAACAAACAATACAATTTAATTTCGAATCAAAGTTTAAGACCCGATGGCGTATAACGTTGAATTTTATATAGCGTATAACGTATTTTATTTTCGTTGCTAAAATTGGCCGAATAATGTGTTATCGGTTTTCTTTAACATAATATATATTTAAAGTCAAGCAATAGCATAAACTAAGAAAATGGTTTTAAAGCTTGCAACTTAGAGCTTCTGAACAACTTTAATATTACAAATATCTCCTTTATATCTACATATCTCTCTTTCTTTGAATAACATGTATGCTGTAAGTCATCCCTCAAGACCAAATTTCATATATCGACAGCGTTTTAGTGAATATTTCAAGGAGAAATGAAATTGGCGCCAGTTGGGTATTTAGCTGTAAAAAGACAGGTCTGTGTTTATTATTTCCAAGACTAAGTCTAGTTATAGATGCGATTTTGTTTCAAGTAGTATAGGGTCGAAACAGATCGTATAACGAGAATATTATACGAACTTTCATGCCGAAAAGTACGGTGCAGAATACTAGCTAAAACTTCACTCTCGATGACGTCATGCAGCAGGCGGACCGAAAGCAGTACAAGCGAAAACGATGCGGGAAGAGATCCCCCTGGTACCAATGTATACTTATGATCAGGGTTAGGATTTTTAGTTGCAAATTTCAGATGAAAAAAGGAAGGGAAAAGGTGCTCAAATAAGGTGAAAAAGGCACAATAAGGTGCTGGTTTATTTAAGGAGATGCACAACTGAAATTGCTATTTTCTAAACTATCCATTCAATTGGGCTGAAAATTTTATTTCTTTATATATAATTGTTTTGTGAATTATAGCCCAGTCTTAATAATTCTCGGAACTGCGCGGTTGAGGTTATTGTCGTCTCTGCCTGCCCAGGCTTCGTCTCCACGTAAACAGATGACGTCTCTCACAGCAACAAACTCGCATTCACGAACAGCAGGCTACTGATTCTGGTGGGATAGAATCACTCAATGTCAATTGCATTATTGCGGGCTACTTTATAGCAGTAAAGTGAGAGAAAGAGGTTTTCGTCGAACACACAATTATTTTCCATTGTTGCGGGTGTGTTTTCAATTCCCGCGCGGCGTTTACTGAAAGAGGTAGACTTACTATTCGCACGTACACAACAAGCTGAGGAGACGTTAATTGAAAGTTAAAGAATAAATTGGAATGAAACTTAAAAGAAAAAAGGGGATTATGGGCATGGTTGGGGGGAAATGGTATAAAGGTGCCAAAAAGGGGTAAAGGTCCCAAAATAACGGAATAATGTTTAAATGGAAATAATCCTCTTCTTCGGAAGTCGATGCATCATTAAAAAGATCACTGTCACCTTCTAAATCACTCATTATTATCTTTGAACGCTGTTTTGCTCCCTGGCTTTGTTAGACGTTTGTTCTTTTCCTCAAGTATGTCGCCATATTACTCAACAGCGAGCAACTGCTTACCAAACACCTTTGCTATTCCGTATTGAGAAATAAACACGAATGGAGGAATAAATTACATATTCAAATTTATTTTCTACTGAATACAGAGAGTATGTCGCTTTTTCAATACTGTCTGTCGGGTTTGTTCCAAGCGATTAGAATCGATTCTGAATTAACTGAGATTGCGCTGTAGACCATACAATCTGCGCATGTCTGGAATTTTCAGTTCCTATTCTTAATCACGAATCGATTTCACTCGTTCCGAATTAGTTCCCAAATACGATGGATCAGCAAACTGGAAATTCAAAATTGGTTCTGAACTGATTCTCTGTCGTGTTGGAACGCCACTTAGCTACTGCGCACACTCAGATAATTCGGAATCGATTCTGAATCGTGTGGGAACAAACCTAATAATAGCGAAGGCATTCACATACTTTACGTTTCTTGCAATGTATTTACTAGTTTTGAGTGCAGAAGTCTAACTACATTTATTTAAAGTAGATGCTGAAAATTTATCATTACGCCACCAAAAGGTAACGTAAATGAGTTTTACTTAAAGCTATTTAAGTACTCTTGGAAATGTACCAGTTCGCGGTAATGCATAACGCTAACACTTTAAAATATTCTTTATACGTATCTACTGGATGTAGATGTGTTGTAAATTTGTAAACTGGCACGTTGTTTGTGCCTCTCACTTCTAGTGACAATAATCTTCATTACTTAACTAGTGCTTTAACCTCTAAGTGAGTAAGAGGTGATCTCAGGCATTCAGGACATTGTGGCCAAAGTAAAACCACTAGGAACTGAAACTTGCATATTTAATCTTGTATTGGGCTTAAATTAGCGTGGTCTTGGGAGTGATTCAGTGTTAACAGTGTTGTGATTTAGCATGTTATACATGGAGAGATTCTCATACCACATACACTATAATGCTTCTGGTTTTAAGTTTACATGAGAGGAAGTTGAAAAAAAGGAGCAACTAGAATTATAAATATTAATTCACTTTGCCTGGTAGGCTACAAAGTGTTATAGGGATATGAATTAAAATTTCAGGTAACTTTTTACTTTGGTAGCAGCACCTTTGTGTACATCCTAACAAGGTGCTATATTGACAGTGGGTTCCCACTAACTAAAACCCAGAACGTCGGCTAAATTGCCTTTCTTGGGCCCACCTATATTAGGTATAAGGGTTATCATGCTAACTTCTGCTAGCAGCGGCGTGGGCGTGGCCTAGGCGGTTGTTGCCAATGGTGAAAATGGAAAACACGCTGTAGGCATAACATGTAGCCAACCCATGCATACAATGTACAGTGAGCCATTGTAGTTGTGTACTTATACAGTCGTGTGTTGTTATTTATCATTGTTGATTTATTGTTATGATTATTATTATTATTATTATTATTATCATCATCATCATCATCATCGGGATCCAAATAAAGCATTTTTGGAAACGTTGTGTGTGTCATAACTCAAAACGAAAAGGCGGATAAATACCTAAACTCCCTTTACATGGAATATTTTTCAAAATTTTTGATGTTCTAAACATGGCTGAAACGATTTTGATTAAAATACCATACATTAAAACTATTTACATGGCAAATAAAATGTATATCTCGAATTTTCGGGAAAGAGCCTGTGAAGTCCTTCATTCGGAAGGAATTTTTTATAACCAAGTATAACTGGTAATCGTTAAGCGATAGAGGAAGACGTGCTACACCAAAAATGTGCTACACCTCTTTAAAACATACAATATATTTAAAATAAGCTTTATTGTGTCATGAGCCCTTTCTGAGATACCCGTTATTAAAGTGCGAATTGCTTACTTTTTTTAAGGTTCAATTGTTAATTTTTTTTGGTCATTATCTTAAAGTCCTTTCAACATTCAGTTGTTTCTCGTGATGTCATAGAAACAATGGAATTTTAAAGCAGTGTATAGCGTCCAGTTTTTAAATATTTGACTATTGCTGTTCTCTTTGTATCGATAACGAAATGTGTAATGTAGATATTTCTGCAAAGTATTTTTTTTATTAAAATGTAGTAGACAGAAAAAAAAGCTTGATTAAGAATAATTTATGTACCTACTAATAAACGATAGAGGGTAGAGAAAGTCATGTGAATGAATCAATTCTAATTTTATTATTTTTTATAAAAGGAGTTGAAAGCAAGTTAACTTTCTGTGCTACCAAGCTGCAAAGAATGACATTAAAGTGTTTTGAGCTACTAAATGTGTGCTTTTCAGCAAGTCCTTTTTTTCAGTCTGTACAAAGCAAAAAATATTAAATGAATGAATTTTCGGGTAAAGCAGGCTGGAATATAAAATGATTTTTCAGACTTAGAACACCCCTAAGGTGATTATAAGATTATACAAACTTTCAAACATTTATAATACACTTTTAAGTGCAAAGGTGCAATGACATATCCTGGAATATTATCACAAATGCTAACACAAGAAAATATTGGTTTGCCTCAAACTGTACATCTTACCTGCATTTTAGAGCATTTCATAGTTTCCTAGATACTTAGCACAGTACAAAATTCAATCAGAATGAACTGCAGTTCACAGGCTATTTCCAGAAAATTCAAAATGCATGCTTTATTTGAACTCACCAGTACAACCACACTAACACTCTGTAGCTCACACACTCGCCTTCAAACACTACAACTCACTAGCTCAAACACACTCACATTCCAAAGCCAACACACTTGCAATCAAACACTACAATTCACCAGCACAAACACACTCAACTCCAAAGCTCACACCCACACAGTCACACACTACAACTCACCAGCAAAAACACACTCATTTTCATAGCTCACACACACCTGCAGTAACACACAACAATTCACTAGCACAAACACATCCACATCCACACAAGCTCACACACACCTACAGTCACAGACTACAACATACTATCAGAAACACACTCACACTCCAAAGCTCGCACACCCGCAGTAACACACTACAACTTACCAGCAAAAACACACCTACACTCCAAAGCTGACACACCCCAGTCACAAACTGCAACTCACCAGCAAAAACACACACTCCAAAGCCCACACACTCGCAATCAAACACTACAACTCACCAGCAAAACACACTCACAGTTCAAACCCCCCCCCCCCAGGGGCTCACTATGTGAGTATGGCTTTGACTTACCCAGAGTGCCCGAGCCAGTCCTCACCGTTATCATCCCCTCACCCTCATCTGGACTAGCCACGTTATCTTCCTTTTCAACAATTATTTCTTATACTGGGTTCAGGTTCTATAGTTTTATTAACACCTGTCTCACCAACAGGGATCTTTTCTATTTCCGTGGTTGCTGTCCCACGGTTTTAACGCAGCTTCCAACCCCCCAGTGGCTCACTTTATGTGAGTACGGGTGTGGCACACCCGGGGACCCGAGCCACTCATCACCGTCATCCCTCCACCCTTGTCTGGTCGAGGTGGGTTTATCGTCTTGACCAGGGGACACAAGGTGCGCTCTCGTGCATTCTTTTCATTTCGTTCCATACCCCCACTCGCCATTGCTTCTTTTTTCTCTAATCTATTTACAAACATTTCCCACCACAACCATTCACATATCTGTTTTCCTTCCTCGCCGGCCTACCTTGCGTGCGAAATGCCCACACACTTTTGGTTTATTTTCCAATTTTATTTATTTTAATCCTCCATGGACACAGCCTGACGGATACCCATGCACTGGGTGTGCAGCTGGGTGAGTGGATAATGGCATCATCCCCACTGCCCGGGGTCGTCATGTAGGGTGTGTGTTTGTATCCGCTGTTCAACTTGCAGTCCCGCGGGGGGGCATTACATGAGCTGCTGACTCCCCACGGCCATTGGGTCCCTCTATGTTCTGGGAGATGTGACCCTGGGGTG
The DNA here is from genome assembly GCA_030765065.1 of Deroplatys truncata. Taxonomy (NCBI): domain Eukaryota; kingdom Metazoa; phylum Arthropoda; class Insecta; order Mantodea; family Mantidae; genus Deroplatys; species Deroplatys truncata. The sequence continues at coordinate 120,707,076 of CM060989.1, forward strand.
AGACCGGTATGGATAGGCCACTCACCCAAGCCGGGATAATGCCTGGGAAGATAGAGACGGTTGCAGTGGTGGAGGATTTCTTTCGCTATTGAGCCCTCTTTCTCCATTATTAATAACATGCCGAAAAGTTTTGGTAACAAGTAGCACCACCATCATCTGGTTGTTACTTAGTCATTACGCGAACAGAGAAAGGACAAACGTTTGAGAAGGTGAACCCTTTTAGAATACAGAAGGGATTGACTCTATTGCTGGTCCGGTTCATTCCTTCACCTTCGCCTCGGTTCATTGTTGGTTCAGAGTAAGTCCGATCAACTTCGGAAGGAAAGTAAAGCCGGTGGTCCCGTGTCGTAGATTTACGGCACGTAAAAGAACCTCAAGCCTCATAAAGAGGCCTCTGAGCAAAATTTCCAGTCTTTCCCGCCCAATATAGAATGGGACGCTAAGAACCATAGTAGTTATAGAGTGTCCATAAATAAAAAAAACTCAAACCTCAATAGCCTCGATGGTATGTCGGACGATGAACTGGTCGACTATCTTTCTGATCAAAAGGTGACAGCAGTTCATTGAGTGCAGGCTAAACATGATGGAGTGTTGGTACCCACTCGTATCCTGTTTCTCACTTTCTTTGGCGTCAATCTGCCCATGAGTCTTTCAGCAGGGTACGAATGCACTGTGGTGAGCTATATTCCTAGACCTCTGCGTTGCTTTAAATGCCAACGTTTTGGGCATACGCAAGTCTCTTGTAAGAGTGCCGTTTCCATCTGTGCCTCATGTAGTCAGCTCTCAACGATGGTACCTGTTCATCAGCCCCCGTCTGTGTTAATTGCAAAGGATCTCATTCTGCATCATTTGCCGACTGTCCGTGTACTTGGACGAGAAGGTGATCCAGGAGATCCGGGTAAACGAAAAGCTATCCTTCGCTGAAGCCCGGAGGTGTTACCATATGCGCCAACCTGCGCTACTGCGATGGGTACATTCAGCTCTGTTGTTGCCTCTCTAGTATCCCAGAAGGATGTCGAAACTGGACCATGACTGCCTTTACCGCAACTACCATACGGGCATCCATCTCTGGCACAGTTATTAAGCCATCTAAAGCTGGTCCTAAGGTACTGAAGTCACAAGGCACTCAGAAGAAATCCAAGCAGAAACTTCGCAAGGAAGATTTTCTTAAAGACCCTCCGCGTGCGTGTGGTTAGAAAATTTCACCTTCTCTGAGGTAAAGGTCCCAGGATGCTCCTGGGACAAGTTGCGCTCAGTGGCACCCTTCACCCATTGCTACCCAGAACCGATTCTCGGTGCTTGAATCGGTTTCTGGCACTGAGCGCGTGGGCCCTCCTTTCGAGAAGCCTATGGAGTCTGAACAACTCCATACCAAAAGCTCGAGCCCCAAGGTTAAGAAGGTAATTTTAAGTCACCCTTCTAAGTAGACAGTTTATCCCTTTTATTCATGGCTATCCTGACCTGGAATTTACGTGATGTACAATCGCATAGGGCAAAACTGCAACTTTTATTGTGTTCCCATTCACCTATGGCCGTGAGTTTGCAAGAGACCAAGCTTCACCCTTATGATCCTTTTGATCTCTGAGGGTATACTCCGGTTCGCTACAATCTTGAACCGGATGAGGGTACTCCTGCTCATGGAGGTGTCATGCTATTAGTGTGTGACAACGTTCATTTTCACACTCCCACACTTAGGTCTGACTTGCAAGCTGTTGCCGTTAGGATTCGATTCCCCGGCTTTTTCTTTTCTCTTTGCTCCGTCTATTCACCTCCATCGTCTCTCCTCGCTACCGCGATCGTTCGAGATCTCCTGTCCGCTCTCCCAGCACCATTTCTTCTGTTGGGAAATTTTAATGCCCATCACCCCCTGTGGGGTTTGCCTAGGGTTTGTGCAAGGGGACGCTTCTTTCTGACATTTTTGCTCAGTTCAACCTCTCCATTCTCAATACAGGTGAGCCTACTTTTCTTTCTGATTCTTGTGGTACATTCTCTTACTTGGGCCTTGCCGTTTACTCAATCCAGCTTGCTTGTTGTCTGCAGTGGAACGTTGTCGCTGACACCTACTCCAGCGATCATTACCCCTGCATCGTGTCTTCTGTCTCACCACGTCCAACATTCCAGAACACCTACCTGGCAATGCCATAAAGCCGATTGGAGGCTGTATTCCAGCCTCATGTCTTTTGTGGACCAGCCCTCCACTGATGTTAACCAAATGGCACAGCACTTTGTCTACGATCCTATCTGCTGCCGAATGCACAATTCCCCGTTGGTCCTCCCACCCTCGGTGTATTCCTGTTCTGTGGCTGACCGAGGCCTGTCAGGATGCTGTTCGTGCCCATAGAGCCGTGCTCAGGGTGTTTCAGCGACACACTGTACTTGATAATTTGGTTACTTTTAAACAATCGTGCACCAGGGCTCGTCATATTATTCAACATAGCAAGAAGACCTGGATTCGTTTTGTTGAGTCTTTTAATAGCTTCATGCCTTCCTCTGCTGTTTGGGATAAACGTTGTTGCTTCTCCGGTAAAGTGTCGCATTGTACTGTGTATGGCCTTCAGGTTACCAAGGCCACCATAGTGGATATGGCTGCCATTGCTAACACTCTGAATGCTGCCTTTGAGGCAGTTTCCAGTTCTGACCATATATTCCGCCGGCTTTCGCACTCTCAAAGACCGGCTGGATTCTGTGACCTATAGTTTTCGGTCTCCTAATCAGGAGTGTTATAATGATCTTTTCTCAATAAGGTAGCTGAAGCACGCCCTCCATTTCCCTAAGCACTCGGCTCCGGCCCAGACGGCATTCATGTCTTGATGTTACAGAACCTTTCAGTCGACAGTAAACTCTTTTTCTTGCAGCTCTATAACCGTATTTGGCAAGACTGCATTTTTCCTTCAGTTTGACGCGAAGCCACCATCGTCCCTATACTTAAGGCTTGGAAGGATTACCAACTACCTTCCAGTTACCGCCTATCTCCCTCACCAGTTGCATTTGCAAGGTGATGGAGTGCATGATCAATGGGCGGTGACATGGTGGCTTGAGTCTCAGAACCTTCTGGCGAAAGCTCAATGCGGGTTTTGTCGCCATCGCTCTTCCATCGATCATCTGGTGTCTCTGTCGACGCATATTATGAACGGATTCCTGAGAAAGTGTCAAACAGTGGCTGTGTTTTTTTGACCTGGATAAAGCTTATACACTTGTTGGAGGGGCGGCATTTTATGTACACTCCATCAGTGGAGTTTCCATGGCCGTCTCACTGTCTTCATTCATGAGTTTATGAAGGACCGTGTATTTCGTGAGCAAGTAACATCAGGAAAAGTAATGTTAGAAGTAAAAGTAAGGATTAACAAGAAGAAGCTGTAATAATAAGCTCTTGTATGTATAGTTTGTAGAAGAAATTCCGTTCTTTTCAGGTGATCGCGGAAAAAAGAAGAAACCTGATGTTCTACATTCACATGGCTTTCTCTAATCATTCTGGAAAGCTATTCTGAAAAGTATAGACAACCACATGTATTGCTTTCTTTTTAAAATGGCTCAACGTAATTTAGAAATTGTGCCTGAAGGGGAAATCCTTCATCGGCAAGCAGTGCTTGGCGAAGTCTGGTCGTTGCCAATTCTGTCCCGCAGGATAGACGGGATACTGGCAGTGCTGCAGTGGGCAGCCCAGAGGGGATTGATTTCCAATAGCAAGATCTGCAATTACTGCCAGCAGCCATGTGTACTGCACAACTACAATGGCAGCGTTGATGGGAAGCGGTGGGCCTGTGGATCTTGCAGAAGGAGGAAGTCCATCCAGGATAGATCGTTCTTCTCCGGGAGCAAGTTACACATGAAGCAGGTGATATTCCTTGTGTACTCCTGGGCTTTTGAGCTGCTGCAATATTTGATGAGGAGGGAAGCCTCGATGGCCACTTCCCATACCTCTGTGGACTGGTGCAACTTCCTCAGAGAAGAAATCGAGCGGTGGTTGGAGGAAAACCCAGATTTCATTGGCGGCCTCGACGAGAATAACGAGACCATCACCGTGGAGATAGACGAATCCAAATTCTTTCACCGCAAATGCCACCAAGGGATGTGGTGTGAGGGTAACTGGGTGTTCGGTGGTATTGAGAGGGGCTCTGGGAAATGCTTCTTGGTGGAAGTACCCGACAGGAGGGCACAAACGCTGGAAGCCCTTATCATGCAGCATATTTTGCCTGGAAGCTGCATCATCTCTGATGGATGGGCTTCTTATGCCAACATCGGAAATCTGCTAGATGGCGTATATATACACAGCGTAATTGTACATGAGTAGAACTTTGTTGACCCCGAGGATGACTCCATCTACACGTGCAGAATGTGGAAAGCACGTGGATGAGGATGAAGAGGAAAATTCGGCGGCAATTTGGTACCAGTGATTCCCTCTTCACGTCCTATCTCCACGAATTCTTCTTCTGGAATCGTTTTCGGGGACAAGACATGTGTGGTGTGATATTGGATGTGATAGCGCAGCATTAACCGGTGTAACTCAACAATGTCAAATTTAATCAAAGGTGCCTACTTCAATTTCTATTTCTTTTAAAGACATCAGATTTCCGATTCCCATTTCATTGCAGTACATTAATATGACAATGTGTGTTTTGTGATTCAAGGACAATGACAACAATGCTGCCACAGCTTCTGTGTAATAACATATGCTGTTGATATTTCACCTAACTTATACGTCTTCTCCAGTTTTCTTATTGCCACGTCATTGCAGTACATTAATACAACAATGTGTGTTTTGTGCCTCAAGGACAATGACAACAATGCTGCCACAGCTTCTGTCTAATAACATATGCTGTTGATATTTCACCTAACTTATACGTCTTCTCCCTGTTTTCCTATTGCCACCTCGTTGCAGTACATTAATACAACAATGTGTGTTTTGTGACTCATGGACATTGACAACAATGCTGCCACTGCTTCTGTGTTATAAGGTATGCTGCTGATATTTCACCTAATTTACAACAATGTGTTTGTGGTTCAAGGACAATGACAACAAAGCTACCACTGCTGCGTAATAACGTATATGTGCGATAATGTGTTTGCCCTGAAATAACAGCATTTTCATTGGGTATGAATCAACATGCAGGTTTGGTTAACTTTGTACAATAAGTGTGTTTCAATGCAATGTAACAAACATTGAAAAATTGTATGTTTGAAATAACTGCGCCGCATTGCGAATTTCGTGTTACATAGTTATCTTCTGCGCCTTCATTTCTTACGGTTGGCAATGCCTAAACTCATTAAGCCATGCCCAGGCCGCTGCTAGCAGACGACAGCCGCTATTACGCATGATAACCGGTATAAGGAAGTGAGAAATAATGAAATAAATTACCTTAGGGAATGTAGAAGTAGATGCGAACTGTTGTACATCAGGTGCCTGCCAGAATGCCAGTTTATTGTGCCTTACTGAAATAGGGGAATTGGGAAACTAACTAGAAAAAACGTGGCCATCTTCACAGTAATACTGACGCTCATTCGGAAGTGCCAAACTGAGGTAAGAATCTGGGAATCCGCTAAGTAAGGGATGTTTTGGTACTTTTTATTCATGTTATAGACACTTAAAAAGAGCGCCATGCATTCAGAGCAACCTGTGCACAAAGAAAAGAAAATGGTATGCACAGGATGTCAGAATAGCGCGAAGACAGTAATGAAAGACTATTTTGAGAAAGTTAAAATTTTCGAAAAATGTTCCATGTAAAGGGTAATCTGGGGTGGGAGGATTTCCTTGAAAACCTTCGTGTCGCATCATTGGATGATACTGAACCTAAATACCAAGTTTAGTGTTTATCTGACTGTTCGTTTCTGAGTTATACTGTTCACAGACAGACACACACGGACATGTTTCCAAAAATCCTTTTTTTGGATTCAGGAGGCCTCAAAACATGTATTTCTGGTGAAATCTCTGTATGGACTTTTTGAATGGAATGCAATACTTCCCCTACTTACTATACATAGTAGAGAAAGTAAAAAATTAATTCAGAAACCTAAGCTTATATATAAAAAAACCCAAACCGAGAAATTTAGGGATATATCTCTGCCTTTGGCGGCATTGCTTATTCATATGTTGCCAGCATTGCGTTAAAGCCAGAGAATGACATGCATTGCCATCTGTAGGACACACAGTGACATCTGTTGGACGTCTAAGACATCACTTCAGTCGCTAATGCAGGCCCAAGAAAGGCAATTTACCCATAATGTCTTCTCGGGTTAATTGCTGAAACAAGAAAACTCAATTGTTTACTATGACTTGCTATGGTTTTTACAGGTAAATTTGCATGATGGCTCTTATTATGGCAACAGCACCTAAATGAACTACCAACATTATAACTGTATATTCGCTGCATGCAACCTCTACCGACAATATGTAACACTGATAGATGTTAAACAAGTTGGAATGGGTCAACCATAAGATATGGACAAAAGCTGTAGATCTCTATAAAACACACAATTTATTTTAAATAAATCTGTGGCATCGAACATCCTAGATATTTGTTCCTGGAGAAACTTCTTTAACTCTGAAGATTCATCATTGCGCTTCCGCAGGTGGACAGAAATGATAGTGGACGACTAGCGCTATTGCGTCTCATATTGCAGCCAACATGGACAATAGTGTAACAATGGTAGCCTCTTCTGCGCAAAATCCCCTACTCTGCACAATAATGGAAGGAATTAGCAATAAAAGAAAGAAGAAATTGAGTTTTATTTATGGACGCTGTTTAACTACTAAGGTTCTTAGCATCCCATTCTATATTGGGTGTAAGGTCTGGAAATTTTCTTAAGAGGTCTCTTTATCAGGCTTGAGGTTCTTTTACGTGCCGTAAAACTATGACAGATCCACTGGCTATGCTTCCCTTCCAAAGAAAGCCATTTAGGATCAATTTTTTAATGCCTCCCCAAAAAATCCATCGTCCTCTGCTGGGTTTGAAGCTGTGACCTCCCAAACTAGAGCCTAGCATTATACCATTAGTCCATGGAGGGTGACAGAATTGGCAGTAACCCACCTCTGTGGTGTTTGAGTGTCTCACATTCAAGAGATCCCAAATTCAGATCTTGGTTTAGGTGAGTTACTTGTATAACATATTTTCCAGGGTTTTCCCAAATCTTAAAAACTTGAATGTTGGATGACTTTAAGCTTTATGGACCTCAGGTTCATTTCAACATTATTTCATTCATTCATCATCTGATATGACCATTCTGGTTAAAGGATGTTAAAAAAAATAAGTATCCATTTAATCCAACATTTATATGTTTTTCTTGTGTGAAAGTTCTTTTGTTTTTCACACACCATGAAACTGAACATTAATGATGGTCATCAGCAGACATTGCTTTCATTAGAATATTCTGCAGTGCAATCTCATTGAAACTGTTCTTAGTGAACACTACTTGTTAGATTCTTGTGTGTTACTTTAATGATACAAACAGATGTAATGTGAAGTTTTGCTCTATTAATCAGGCTGGTAGCAGCAGCAGCAAAATCCAGAAACTGGTCCTCCAGAACCCTGATAACATGAGAGGGAAGCTGGTAGCAGGTTTCTGCAATCTTTTCTCAACATCCTCAGGCACTTGGCAACTTTTTTATGCGATATTCTGCAAGTCCAGAATGTTTGTCACAAGCTGAATAGGTGTGGGCACTTGTTAATAAGTTGTGTTCAATGGACCAGATATACAACTTCCGACTAGGTACATATACAAAAACAAAATCATATGGTTTTTATTTTGTCCCTTGCAGTTTTAACTCTACACAATCAGATTCTCCTTGTGTGTAAGTGCTTCGTGATTAAGAACGCAAAGTAAGCATGAGGCAATTTAATTATGTTTGCACCATATCCTGATTCACCCTCATTCCACACACATGTACCATTCATTACTGTCAGCAACGTGTACCCCAAAATTATAGCAGGCAAGTTGTCAAGAGTAAAATATCTCTGCATGAGTAAGAGTGGGGATAAATAAACTTGTTGCATATCTGTTATAAGTGTGCTGGTATTCCTGGGTCTGTGCTGGGAGTGAACACATCAGTGGCAAAGCGGTGGAAGCGCCGCTTCCCCAAGAATTTAAAAAGAAGGCAAATAAAATTCATGCGAACAAGCATTTTATTTGCTCTGGATACATTTTTAAAATTTATTATGTGGCTTTTTTAAATAGAACTGTAAGTATATTTCAGTAGCAATAATTTGCGTATTTTGCATAGATTGATATTTGCTAGTAATAAATAGGGGTATTTCTTGTGAAATTTGAAGTTATTAGCATAAGCATGGGAATTTCATACTTCCTCCATTTTAGATTAACATTTCACACCGTGTTGGCCAGCTCTACAAATTATTGGAACATCTGAGTGGAGTAGGTTGGGGATATGTCTGCTTATAGTGTGAGCAGTCTTGCAGTGGAAGAAGGGTTTACGTGTGAGTGTACTATAGAAAAAGAAGTACTAAAGAGTAGGTTTAGTTCTTTCAGTTATGAGGAAAAACTAAATATAATTAAAAGTGACAAGCCGAAAAAAAACTTCTTAATAATGATATCGGCATGCAAAGCAAAGGTGTTAAAACATTTATGCGCCACTTTAATAAAAACATGATACAATTCCATGGTTATGTGGGTGTCATAGATTGCGAAAATTGTTTTGCTGGCTGTGCTTGATATTTTTTGCAAGAAAAACGCACTTGGAGTTATGCAGGTTTTGACGACTTGAATAATTTACACAAAGCTCAGAAAAGACATCAAGGAACGCAAAATCACATTATTTGTCTGAAACAATTTACGCAGTTCGGAAATACATGGATTGAATCGTGTTTAAGTGAACAATTCTGGCTCAGAATACAGAAGCACAATGAAGAAGTAAAAAGAAACAGGAAAATTCTTTCGCAAATGATAACGGTAGCACACTTTTTGGGAAAGCAGGAACTTGCATTTCAAGGTCATGATGAGTCTGAAAGCTCTTTGAACAGAGGAAATTATATTGAAATGTTGAAGGAATTAGGAAATTTTGATAGACTTATCTCATCACTTATCAAATTCCACGGTTTTTTCAGGGTTGTCTAGTGACATACAGAAGTATATTATTTATTCTGTTTCGGAACTGATGACAAATGAAATAAAGAAGGAAATTTCTGAGACTTCTTTTGTTGGAATTATTGTGGATGAGGCAACAGATATACAACAAAATCACAGCTACCTATTATACTTAGGTATGTGACAAAAACTGAAAGTATTGAAGAAAGATTTCTGTGTTTCAGAGATGTCAGTGTCGATAGAACAGCAAGTTCTTTAGCACATCACATCATGTGTTTGAGATCTTAAAAGAATTTAATTGTGAAAAGAAATTGGTGTCACAGACATATGATAGGGCGGCTGTAATGTCAGGGGAACACAGTGCCCACAAGCTATATTTGTGCATTGCTATGCACATAGACTGAATTTAGTTTTGTCGCAAGCTGTGAGCTTTATTAAGCAGTGTAAAATATTTTTATTTCACTTTCTGGTTTTGACATTTTCTATTCTAAATCTACAAAGTCAATGGCAGCACTTGACTCTGAAATAAACAAGAGATTTTCAACATTAGCTCCAACAAGATCAAATTATGGTAACAGGCTATTACAAACTGTATACGAGTACAAACAAGATATAGAAAACTTGCCAAATTCAGTAGTCGAAAATGCAGATATTTGGGACCCGGAAACAGTATATGGTACTCAAGGTCTTCTTTCAACATTACATGGGTTTTATTTCTAGTTTTTTCTTCATGTATTCTATTGTATATTTCCGCGGGCTGACATACTGTTTCAAGTGCTCCAAAAGAAGGCTTTTGATATTGAGTTTTGCCGTAAACAAGTTGACAAATTTTCAATGCATCTTATGAAACTCAGAGATGATTTTGAATCTATCTGGCATAAAGTATCTGATGTGTGTGGTATGCCTGGCCCTAACAAAAGACTTAGAATAATGCGAAAATGTATCAAGTTCTTATAAGAGATTATTCTTGTGTTATTCAGAGATATTGAAATACATAAAGACGTGAAATTACATCAGTACTTAACAGAATCGGGATTAGTGTCTGTGTTTCCAGAACTACATAAACTTGTCCGGTTAGTAATAACTATCCTGGCATCTAGTTCGTCTGCTGAGAGGTCATTGTCAGCAATGAAGAGAATTAAATCCTATCTTCGAAATATTCAAGGCCAGGGGAGACTTTCTTCACTAGCTTTTCTCAGCATTGAAAAATCCTTGCTTTCAAATTTCTTACAAAGGCCATCCTTCTGTGATGATGTGATTGATATCTTTGGGAGGAAAACTAGAAGGATCGATCTGATATACAAAAAATAAGGCACAATATTTAATTTACTCTTATTTATCAAAATATATTATTTTTATAAAAATTTAAATATATTACTTGTAAAAATTTAAAAATTTGAATATATTACCTGTAAAAATTTAAATCTATTTTTAGTTCTTTTTTTACCGAGATTAAGAAAAAAATATAGATACAACATTCATGGTTCTCTAGTATTTTAATGAAAATTATTACGTGGAGCTTCCCTCACTTTAAAAGTCACTCTTCGCCACTGAGCACATGCTATGATACTTACGGCCCATGTCACCTGGTGTGGTTCTTATGAACTACTTCTCCCAACTGCATTCATATGCGTTTGTTAGGATGAATTGGCATTGGTTTATTTAACATCTTTATGTATATAACTCCAAAACACCAATTTTGGTACTTAATGACATTTGGCATTTCCAGTTCTCAATTATGATGTTGGTAGTTCATTTAAGTGCTTCTCGTGGTTGCCATATTGCCATTGCACAAATTTACCGTTTTGCGTTATAGCCACAGTTTGCTTACGGGGAAACTTTTCATATTCATTTGAAATTCAACAGGTTAATCTAGTTTGTAGAAATGGTTTTATTGCACATATCTTGTTCACCAATGGCACTGGGGATTAATTGATCTGCATCATTTTCCCTCTGGCTTCCCAATATAAACTCTGTAAGTTATCACTTTTAATGCATTTGGCGAGATGCTGTTTGTTCAGGATGACATCTTCACAGAGAGTGCACTTGGGTGCACGTAGACATCCTATCTTGTAGAGGTGTTCTGCGAGGCAATCGTGGCCAGTTGCCATCCTAAATAAGGCCACTGCAGTCTTCCTTGCCATTTTCTATATATCAACTCCATCTTTAATATTCTTATAATCTTTATCCTTTAATTTATCTTCTTCATCAAATCTCTGCTGTCTGTTGAAATATTTGGGAAACATGCCTGTGTTAGTCCATTTAGTGTTACCCATGGAACACCACTTGGAGGCGGACTACGTTGTTCCGCATATTTATTATACATTATATTTATTACACATATCTTTGGTACATTATTTTGTATGCAGGTAGGAGCTATATAATTTTAACAAGCTAACAGAATCTGGGTACATGCACGAGTTGTTTTTTTTATCAAAAATATTTGGCCCTTCTTGGCGACTGCTTAGTGATGGCAGACATCTTCTCAGGGCTTACTGGTAACAATAGAGAGAAATGTGGCTAACATAACGTCACAAACCAGTGAAAATGTAGCTAAAGTGGATCATTCAAGTTTACACGCGCAGATCCTATGGCTGGGCCCTGTTGTTGCTTCACAGGGCCACAACTGCTCCACTCCTCTCCTAAATAACATCCCTCGGCTACGTTTTGAGGCTGAGGGCCCTCAATTCCTTGGCTATGCCTTGCAGCTTAAGGTCCTCAGTGTTGGCAGCAGAATGCCAAAGACAACAATGCTCCCATGATGCAAATGTGTGTGTTACATGTTGATAGCGAAAGTGCTCCCTAACTGCATACAGAATAATGGCCTACATGCACGAGTAGTCAGGAGTCTGAAGAGATTGTCAAATGTTTAAAAAGTGGGTCGCTATATGCTGGCACTGAAATTCCACCCTTTGAGCATTGGTACAAGAAACAATTGTTATTTAGCACTTCAGAGAAGTATGATAAAGCTAATTGGAAGATCTAGATCAATAGTCAAGAAGAATATCTTGGAAATATCACAGTAAATTTTGGTATAAACTGCGAGTTTCAAAGATAATTATTTTTTGTATAGTAAGCTTATCAGAATAAATAAGGTGGTTGGTAAAATTCATATGAATGTAAGTAGACATCAGGTTTTTAATCATTTTTCCCAGTTTTAAATGTTGAATTCCTCCAAGTCTTATCTTCAGTCATATTGTATAACCTTTAACCGACATTCTATTGTGATTGAAACTGGTATTCTTAAACATTTAATTTTAAACAAATGCAGAACTGTAGTGATAAGTTAACTGCACCATATTGTTTTATTCACACCAGTTGGCAGGAATGTGCAATCAGCCTTTAACATGGCTGCCTAATGTTTAGTTATAGCACACAATTATGGGCTTTAAGATGTCTTATGTTTTCTGTGTAGATACTTGTGTAAATGTCGGTGAATCTGCCTTCAAGGGTTGAATGAGTTCCTGAAGTTTCCCCTTGTAAGGATTACAGAGCAGCAGAACTGAGGGATATTTCTATATTCTGTCACCAGAGGGACTTGCAAGTTCTGTGAGGTGAGTTGTTTCTGTATAACGTGTAACACAACATGTCTTGAGGTAAATGGAATTTAACCTGCAGCAATATTTTAACTTAATTCCATACTTAGCTACAGTAATTAGTTGACTTTATGGTAGTATGTGGTTATCGTAGTTCATGGAGTTCATCCTCAAGGGCTACCAATGTTGGAGCAAATAGTAGTGCAAGATAGAAGTGACAGACAATGAGTGTCGGGGAAGCATTGGCCGTCAGGCTGTAGCAAATCCAGTGAAACTACAGTGTCCTGTAGTTTTGAGATTCACCTAATGTAGGTTAAGGTTAGTGTGTGTATATGAACTGGATTCAAATGATGGTGTCACATCAGTAACTGTTCATTTGCCATCTCTAACATTGTTTACAAAAATGGTTGGGTGGGTGTCTTAAGTATTCATAGCTCTTTAAGCCACTATGGTCCTTCCAACCTGTGAGTGGGTTCTAACAGCTGCTCACCTGTTTACTTTCAGGATTTTGATAATCTGCCATTGTTATCTTAACCATGTGCTATCTTTCACCGCACCAGCACTGAGTGTTAAAGAAATACATATGCTTATACTTGTTAAACTAAATGTACTACTTAAAGAATGGGTGAAGAAGGAACAGTATGAATGTCTTTTATTAATGAAAATTTACGTGCTATTTAGGGTCGTCAGGTAATAGCATGAAACCCAGCTCAATAAAAAAGTGAATCGTCTTCAGGTTATTTAATCAGCCTGTGTAAAACTTGGTCACGAAGAATTCTCGTACACACCAGTGACATGATAGTTTAACAACATCTTTAATAGCGGGCATATCATAACTCTCAAACAAAAAAATTAACACATACAAAGCTATAATTTTCACACCACTTTTAAGAGCTTGGCCACTTCTATGTTTAATCACACTGCTGTGACCTGCTACCCATCCGGCCATGATTAGGAATACTGATTAGCACAACTGTTACTTCCCTCCCAAAAAAAAGTGCGGGAATGCTGATGATTCCATGGGCATTGAAATAAACATAAGCTAACTATTTAGGTTATGTTTAAATGAAGTGATTCTTAAAAAACTTTCATTATTCATTGTCTTTATTATTTGAAGTAGAAGTAGGATGATAATACATGCAGTGCAGAAATAAACTGTTTTCTTCACTTGAGAGATGTGCTATGGCAATGGCACATCCATTTCTTACACCAGGGCCCTTTCTTGGGCTGGGTGGAATGTGGTACATACATTATCCTTCCTAAGTTATTAATTTTTACCAAGTAAACCAGAAGATAAATATGGAATTATTACCTAAGGATTTTGGTCTTTACAAGCAAAACTTTTGTATTTAGTTGAGACAGATTTCAAGACACAGCTTTATGAATATTGTTTTCTTATTGTCCTGCAAAATTTTTTCCAAGTCAGATAGGCATGCACGAGTGCTGTTGGAAGTTGCTCAGCAATTGCAGTGTAGGGAACATTGGCCATTTGCTGCCAATCCTTGCATCAACAGCCCAGATGATATTAGGTTTGTTCCAACATACGGTTCCGAACTAATTCCAACACATGCTAATGCACATGCGCCAGTCCGGTACGCTCACAGAACTAATTCGGAATTTTGTTAGTTGGAACACTACTTGAACCATTCGCATTCTGTCACGGCCTTCTTCGTTGCACAGTCAATCAGAAGATAAAAGATCAACTTAGCTGTGCTGAGTATACATCATGGAGAATCAGACTGGTATAGCTTTTTTTTTTTTTTTGTAATTTATTTCTGTAGACATAGCGTTCCTTTAAAATATCTACGTTTACAGCGTTGATGAATGAAATCAAACTCCGCCGATGTACGTATGTGTGTGTATATATATAACATTAAATTCACACCAAAGTGATTCTAACCTGGTCCTTTCACATGTCAGACATCTTAATCCATATTCACCGTCTGCTATATATCCGACTTTACATTCTAATGAAAACAGGCTATAGGTGCGAAGGACTTTATTTATTTAAAGCACTCCTACTCATGTATTACAAGCTTATGAAACATATTGATTCTCCTGTATGCTCATTATAAATACTATGCAAAAAGACAAACAATACGCTTCGCATAAGCCAAAGTTTAAGACATGTATGTCGTCGATAAAATGCCCTTTAAATGTTTCTGTATCGTTAAGGCACAACTGAAACGTGTTAAAATTGCGAGAAAATGGACGTAGGATGATTGCACCTCCACAAGTAATATTTAAAGGGTATGACCTAAGCATATACTTTTCATTTAATATTGTGGATGTTTCCTTTTGTAATGAAGTGAAATTATGTAATTAAAATTATTTACATTTCAAACTTGCTTTTAGAATCGGTTTTCCCCGAAGTTTTCGTCGCTCAATATATCCTACATGATGAGGTTTTATCCAATTCTTTTGCAATTATTCATGCACATTGCGAAGGTTCAAACAATTAAAACTATCATGTAAACGTTTTGTGTTGCAAAGGGTATTGACAGATTAATTTTTAAAACCAACAGGATATGCAGAAATGTAAATGTATAATGAAGGCTTCTTAAACAATTTATTTTCTTATAAACTGAAACCATGCAAATGAAGCAAATAACACATTTGTGCGATGTGATTAGATAAATGACACGAACACTTAAATGGAAGATTGTTTTTAAAATTGTATCCTGTGTAAGATTTGGAACAAGAAATTAAATTCATTTTTGAAACACAATAACTTGAAAACAATAAACAAAATGTTCAAACTTAAGTTAACAGCTTTCAATGTTTACGCAAGACAAAATTAAGATCATCAAATTAATTGAGAACCTTAGGAAATAGTACTTTCAACAGTACATTCCCTTAACACTACACGTAAGCATTTCTTTCATACTGATTCCAGTGTTAATATTCGAGCAAAAATAAATCGCGTTCGGCTTAGAGCCATTGATTTTGAGTTACTTCGAAAAACAATTGTAATATATAGATATATTTAAACCAGAACCCGAAAAAAGTAATTTAACAGAATTCCAATTTAACATTAGGTTTCCTGCTACAGAAACTTCTAAACACAATGTTTACTTTAAAACTCCAATACTCTGAGACAATGAAACCCTACACAAATTCTATTCCGAACGTAATGCAAATAATACAAAACTACATGATACCAATGTATACTTATGATCAGGGTTAGGATTCTTAGTTGCAAATTTCAGATGAAAAAAGGAAGGGAAAAGGTGCTCAAATAAGGTGAAAAAAGGCACAATAAGGCGCTGGTTTATTTAAGGGGATGCACAACCAAAATTGCTATTTTCTAAACTATCCATTCAATTGGGCTGAAATTTTAACCACATGTCAGTCTTCTTTATATATAATTGTTTTGTGAATTATAACCCAGTCTTAATAATTCTCGGAACTGCGTGGTTGAGGTTATTGCCCCGTCTGCCTGCCCAGGCTTCGCCTCCATGCAAACAGATGACATCTCTCACAGCAACAAACTCACATTCACGAACAGCAGGCTACTGATTCTGGTGGGATAGAATCACCCATTGTCAATTGCATTATTGCGGGCTACTTTATAGCAATAAAGTGAGAGAAAGAGGTTTTTGTCGAACACACCATTATTTTCCATTGTTGCGGGTGTGCTTTCAATTCCCGCGCGGCGTTTAGTGAAAGAGGTAGACTTACTATTCGCACGTACATAGCAAGCTGAGGAGATGTTAATTGAAAGTTAAAGAATAAATTGGAATGAAACTTGAAAGAAAAAAGGGGATTATGGGCATGGTTGGGGGAAAATGGTAAGGTGCCAAAAAGGGGTAAAGGTCTCATAAAAGGGAAAAAGGTGCGAGAAAAAAATGCCTCTTTTCGCAACTAGAAACAATATTTCACATTATGATATATTTCCGCACAGCTTTAACTTACTCTAAGAAAACCGGTGTGCAACTAAAAATCCTAACCCTGGATATGATGCATTCGTAATACGAAGTCCTCTGTGAAACCAACGGTTAGCAATAACCACGTGTTAGCAAATCGATACTGTAAACCTAGATCTTACTAGATTCCCCTAAGATACTGCACATTACCTAATAAGGTAACAACAATGTTGTATATAAAGTTTTAAAGTTCTGTTTATAAATGCTTTATTCCAGAACTACAGGAATTCATTGTATTTCCAAGTACATCTGCAGCTGTTGAGATGGACAGGAAGGAGATGAAGTGGGAGAGGAACAACACAATGATGCTGATAGACTCCTACGAAAAACATCACGATAAAGTGGGCACACTAGCTGTGAAGAATAAGAAGCAAATGTGGCATATTATAGCGGAGGAGCTGACTGTGCTTTTAAAAGCACCAGTTATGCCGCATAATTGCGAGAACAGATGGAAGGTTTTGGAAAGAAACTACAAAAAATATATAGGCAGTAAAAATGCGACAGGAAGAGGAAGAACCTTCTTTGAATATTCACACGAAATGGACAAAGTACTTGGAGCTAAAAAGTCCATTGAGCTGGTGCTAACCACCGACGCACAGCACAAACCAGTTGGAGGCGAGGAAGCAGAGAGCCAAGAACCAGGAATCAGGATATCGGCAGTAAAGCAAAAGCAAAACGCTAGTATACTACAAGCCATAAGAGACGACAGGAAGGCCTACCAAGAAAAAAGGCTCAAAATTGAACTTGAGAAATTGGAGGTCCTAAAAGCACGAAACGAACTCATAAAAGAGAGAAACGAAATTCTCAGGGAGAATAAAGGTTTGTGTTGCTGTAAATGCACCAGCGAGTAACATTTTGTTTATTTTCATTACAAAGTAGCAGTTTAGTTACATGTTAAATAAATTAACTCCAGTAACATATGAACTTTTGTTGATTTTGAGGCAGTATTTTTAACACTTAAATGATTTCAGTTTAATTATATAATATAACACAATTGCTACGTATGGAAAGTATATTGTTACATACACATATTGCTAATGCGGGCTATTATTGAATATTTATATTATATAATTAGACTGAAATCATTTAAGTGTTAAAAATACTGCCTCAAATTGCCCTCTTTTAGAAATATTTAAAAATTGTTCTTTTTGTTTTTGTCTTTTTAAATTTGTTTTTTAAATACTTTCTGAAAGTCACCTGAAAGAAAGAAACATAACCTTTTTATTATTACACTATGTTTCACTGTCACTGTTATTTAACACTCACTGTTTTTTCACTACACTCATTTATAGCAGAATACTTCATCTTTATTTTGTTCTGCTACATGTTCGACACTTTAAGGTCAATGACCTGGTGTAAGGTCACTGATCTGGTGTTTAATGACCTGAGTGACGTTTGTTTATTCAATAACACAGCCACTATGAAGCATTTTATTTGCTGTACATTGAACGTTTAATTTGGCATATTAACACTTGTTACCTCTTCTTTATAATTTAGTTCATAAACATTATTATATGTCTTACAATTTTTAACAATTTATGTCTTATACAATACAAATGCAGTTGCTATTCAAAGTTCTTATGTTTTTCTCACTAACAATGGATTTTCTTCTATTACATCTTTTTATCTGAAGTCTCTTTTGTTATATTGGCAATTTGTTTCATTTAGTAAAGATATTATTATACATTTTTGTTTATTTTTAAATTACATTGCTTTCCCCTTTTATGTTCTAGTTACTTTAATTTCTTTTTCTTCTTGTGCCACAGACTTTTTAGACTTGCCCTACTCTTATATTGCACAGTGGTATTCCAAAACGTATTCATAAATAAACCTGTAAATGTCTCACAATTCATTTCACTGTCTGCTAGCAGATGTAACCATTCTAATGTTTTGTTATCCAAGCATTTCCTAACAAGTATCATTTTTAATGCTTCAGGCACATTTTCAATTTAAAATAATCTACTAGAACATGTATAAATTGTACTGGACTTGAGGAAGCATTAAAATAAGGTAATGGTAATTTATTAAGTGCAGAATAATAGTTTGACATTTGATTTGGTACCTGCACATGTGTGTCATCATTATTGCTTTGTTTTTGAGAGGCTGATGCTATGGAAAAAGCAGTAGCGTCTCTTGTGTTATTAGTTAACAAAGGTGATACACTTCTTTCTGCACTTGTATTATTGTCATGCATTTGATTAGCTTTTACAGCACTAGTTGCATTTACCTTTGGTATGCTGATACTTAAGGTTTCAAAACTATTTCTGAGTTTATCTATTTCTTTACTACTTTCTTGTACTTTATATTTAATTTCATCTATCATTAACTTGTGTGTTTCTTTTATTGCATCTGCATTTGTTTTTGCCATTTCATGCATTTTATTTATTTCCCCTTGTTAAATTTATTTGTACTTGCACAAGATCTGGATTTGTATTTTCTATTTCTTCCGTTTGCTGACTAGTTTCTTGTAGTTTATTTAATTCTGTGTTAGTTTCATTCAGCTTATTACTTAACTCTTTACTGGTTTCAGTTAACGTATTACTTAACTCTACTTTCATTTCATCTAACTTATTACTTAATTATTTTCTTGTTTCTGCATAGGTTTCAGTTATCTTATTATTTATCTTATCAGTTAGCTTATTATTCAGTTCAGTTATTGCTTTTAGAAGCCAAATAATATTTATATTTCCATTGTTTTCTGTTTCCATTTTATTTATTTATTTTTGCATGTTTGGTTTGGAATTGCTCAATTTTAATTTACCACTTCTTAACAGCATCAAATTATCTTAATAACAATATATTTTCTTAACTATTTTGACAATTATTACTTATAAAAGTATTGGAATTTTCTGACCTTTCTTTTCTGGCTGTTAGTAAACCTTTATACTCGGTGTTCCCACGTTGATTGTAGTTGAATTGTTGACTGCGTGCCCCGTACACCTAAAGAATTGTTGCTGTCCTTGGATAATGTTGATTCCGATGTTCTCTGAAGTGAAGTCTTGTAGTTTCGTCAATTCTGGTAATTCTATGTGGTTCGTTGATCTCTTCTTCTCAGCTGTTCTCGCCAGTTCTGGCCCCACGTTTAGGTGCCAATTTGAAGAAGGTGGTTTGTTGCTGCTACATATGGAAAGTCTGTTTGAAGAAGATGTATTATATTTCAACTGTTGGGGAGCCGAAATTGAAGTAGTTGCAACCGCATGTATGGTAAAAAGTTTCCGATAGCCTTCGCCCCAAATGTACTTTCCGGTGGCCTATGCCCCAAATGTTTAAACAATGTTAACTTTGTAACTTTTACTGTTTCTTTAAATATTATATATTTATGTTTGCCTTGGTTGCGTCAGTATTTCTATGTTTTAGATACATGAATGTCTTGGCAGGGAGTGGTACGACTGAAGAATGTAGGCTTACACAGATTATAATTTTACTTCACTCCATTTTATTAATGCTTGACACGATTTAAATAACACTTTACTGATATAGAGAGAGAGCTGTGAGATTTGTTAATTAATTACTTGCACATTAACTATTTTTGTCTCACACAAAATATGTATTACATTTCTCGAGGATGCATCTCAGGTCCGATTAGCAACACTGTCTACAAGCAACTGACTTCTGGAGTTGTACATTTTTCTCCACTTTTCAAGATTGAAATTGAGAAATTGGAGGTCTTAAAAGCCCGAAACGAGCTCATAAAAGAGAGGAATGAAATTCTCAGGGGACGAAAATGTTTGTGTTGTTGCAAATGCACCAGTGACTAAGGTTTTGTTTATTTTCAATACAAAATAGCAGTTTAGTTTCATGTTTATAAATAAATTAACTCCAGTAACATCGGAACTTTTGTTGATTTTGAGGCAGTATTTTTAACACTTAAATTGTTTTGGTTTAATTATATAATATAAAACAATAACAGCCCGCCTTAAAGCAATATGTGTATAAATAACATATAGAATGTATGTAACACAGTATTAACGTTTATATTATTGTATACATGTTAAATAATGTTAATTGGATGTATTAAGTAATTTAATAATGTAGGAGCTTTGAGAAAATAGGTCAAAAGTTGCTAACAATGAGGTAATCTTGAGGCAATAATGAATTGGAAAGTTTAGTAATGCTACAAGTAATTCTTGGAAACAATAATGTAATATTTTTAAAACAGTTTATAAATAGCCAATCAAGAACCAGAAAAAGCTTAAGTTAAAATAAAATGTATTCTATTGGAGTAGGATTAGCCAATCAGAAACTTAAATAGAGCAAATTGTACACATTCAGAAGGCAGTTGCTAGTAGACAGCATTCCTAACTGGACGCAAGAACCGTCCTCGAGAAGTTTAATACGTATTCAGTATGAGACAACACTTCATTACGGCGGGATATTATAAAGTTTACGTGTTTAAGCAATGCAAGTAATTAATAAATAATCTCACAGCTCCCTATATCAGTGAAGTCTTATTTAATGGTGTCCAGGATTAATAAATTGTGTGAAGTAAACATTATAATTTGTGTAAGCCTACATTCTTACAACTCCTTCAAATTGACGCCCAAAACATGGTGCAAATAACGTAACAATAAAACCCCTCCTTAAAAATCAAAACAATGTATCTCAGTTTTTGCATAACTATTTTTTATTTCATTATTATTTATTTCATAAAAATAGGTACAAAGTCATTATTGTTTGGTTAAAGACTAAACCTTTTATTTCTTTTTTATACATGAATAGTTTGATTATATTTAGTATATTTTAAGTTTATTCATATATAAGTAATGCCTTATATAAACTGATTGTTTCATAAACGTCCAGCATATTTTTGGTAAAAACTATGGCTTGTGTTTTGTTTGTTTATTCCATATGAATAGATTAGGGGTTACTAATTAACAAAGTTAATTCCTCCTAATGCTAAGCTCTCAGTGTTCTGACAATGTGGTCTCTAAT
The DNA here is from genome assembly GCA_030765065.1 of Deroplatys truncata. Taxonomy (NCBI): domain Eukaryota; kingdom Metazoa; phylum Arthropoda; class Insecta; order Mantodea; family Mantidae; genus Deroplatys; species Deroplatys truncata. The sequence continues at coordinate 120,728,503 of CM060989.1, forward strand.
CCCCCTGGCATCCCTATCATCGTCGTCGCCATCATCATCTTCCTCACCATCGGCTATTTCATTCTGAGGTAGTATTTGTACTCTGATATCAATATCTTGTAACAACAAATTACCATTTAGAGATACATTGTGCAGAACACATGCAGCTCTTATCAAATGGACAATAATTGGGATACTTCTCAATTTGACATGATACAAGACCCTAAACTTTTGCTTTAAAATTCCAAAACAATGTTCTATAACATACCGAGTTTTCGACAGTTTAATGTTATAATTCAGCTGTCTTCTTGTTAGTTGTCCTCTATCTTTGAACGGGGTCAACAGTGTTTTCCGTAATGGATATACAGTATCACCTAGAAGAAAATAGCGTCCACATTTATTTTCCAAAGTACTGGCCGGGGGAGAATTTTTTTCTAAATACCCTACTGTCATGTACAGAACCCGGATAAGCTATAACTATGTCCAGAATTCTGCATGTATGATAGTCGTCCTCCGTGGACTAGTGGTACCGTGCTAGCCTCTGGTTCCCGAGGTTGCGGGTTCAAACCCGGCGGAGGGCGATGGATTTTTTCGGGCGTAAAAATCCTTAGCACGGCTTCCTTCAGAAGGGAAGTAAAGCCGGTGGTCCCGTGTCATAGATTTGCGGCACGTAAAAGAACCTCAAGCCTGATAAGAGGCCTCTGAGCAAAGTTTCCGGTCTTTCATGCCCAATATAGATTGGGACGCTAAGGACCACAGCAGTTAAAGAGTGTCCATAAATAAAACTCAATTTCAATTGCATGTATGATCACATACAGCTTGCATTGTATAGAGTAAAATCCCTTCCTATTTAAGTAAGAATCTGGATCCCTTTCTGGTTTATCTATTTTAATGTGTGTGCCGTCAATGCTCCCGATAACACCCAGAAAACCATTTTCATTGAGGTGCTGTTCTATAGTAAGTTTCTCAGCATCTGTAGGCCAAGTGATTATTTGGGAAGACAGGTTACTTAAAAAAGTTACTACTCTCTTGCATACTCTGTGTAAGCAGCTGATGCTTATATTAAATCGGTCTGCAACATCCCTGAAGCTTGCTGTTTGATGACCAATGTACCACAAAACAATGAGCATTTGGCTAAGAGATGATAACTTTCCGTAGTTTCCAGACTGTTGTTTATATTGCCGGCTTTATTCAAATTCCTGAGCCATATTCTGTACAGTTCTTCTTGTAATTCGGAAATCTTCTAGAAAAGCATCTTCTTCATACTGAGGTACCGTTTCCTCTGAAAGGATGAATAGAAGCATCATAGTCATTAAAGCGGTACAGAAACATCACCATCAAGGTATAATTAATAGATCAGAAAACAACACTGAAATCATGTGCAGTATTATAAACATTGAAGTCGGTTTCAATATGAGATCACTGCAGCAAACACCAACAAGAAAGGTGAATTTTAAACAAATGTATGTAGTCTGGAATTAGCCGCTAATGCATTTAACAATATTGTTTCTCACTACCATATATAATCTAACATCTATTTTAGAGAGTAATTTAAAACAACCTTTACCAACATTTGAAAGGTATAACCTACTTATAAAAGAACAGTTTGGCTTTACATAACAAGTCTCTACAGAAAATGTCACTTATAGGTGAAATATTACTGGCTATTAATTCCAGGGTGCATGTAAACGCAACCATTTTGTGATTTGGTGAAAGTATTCGATGTGTAAAACATGGCTTGCTGCAACATTAAACTTCTCTTGCTAAAACTCTAAACATTCTAACGTATATGTGGTTGCATATCTAAGTAACAGATAATAAATGATCGAAATAGAGAGTAAATACACATGATTACTTCTTGGACTGGGACAATGAGTCCTAGGGATCCTCAATATGCGATATTTAACATCCTGCTGTTTCTGATGTATATTTAATGGTTTACCTATACTAATTAACGAAACGAACTAGTGTAGCCTTGTTTGCAGAAAGTACTGGTCTTGTAGTACGTCCTATACCTTTAGATGAATTCAACAACACATGGAATAGTTTAGATAAAACGTGTAAATGGCTTGAATCAAAGTAATTAACTCGTACAGTATTATGTTAATTCAGCGATTACAAATGTGCATTATGCGTACACTATCGTGCGGGATAGGAAGTGTAATAGAAGGTAGTTCTGAAATGCGATTTGGTGATATTTCCTACACAGCTGTGCGTCATATTCGTCCCAGGATGGAACTTGCCTACACTGTGTTTTACATGGGAAATAAATATGTTATTTCGTACCCTCTAGTCTGTATTTTATTCATATGATTAGTAAAGGTGTTGTTTGCTCTATTGATGTGTTTAGCATCCGCAGGTATTGTTCACTATAGGATCGCAAGAATAGCATACAAAGAATCGAACACAAATATTTATACGTAGAATCAACTATACAATCTAGACCAATCAATGCTCAGATTTGTTTACCAAGATAGTTTTCGTTTTTTCTTCTTACTGTGTTTAAATGGAAATAATCGTCTTCTTCGGAGGTCAATGCATCATTAAAAGATCGCTGTCACCTTCTAAATCACTCATTATTATCGTTATCTTTGAACGTTGTTTTACTCCCTGGCTTTGTTAGACGTTTGTTCTTTTCCTGAAGTATGTCGCCATACTACTCAACAGCGAGCAACTGCTTACCAAACACTTTTGCTATTCGTATTGAGAAATAAACATGCATGGAGGAATAAATTACATATTCAAATTTATTTTCTACTGAATACAGAGAGTATGTCACTTTTTCTATACTCTCTGTCAGGTTTGTTCCAAGTGATTAGAATCAATTCTGAATTAACTGAGTATGCGCTGTAGACCATACAATCTGCGCATGTCTGGAATTTTCAGTTCCTATTCATCACGAACCGATTTCACTCGTTCCGGATTAGTTCCCAAATACGTTGGAACAGCAAACTGGAAATTCAGAATTAGTTCTGAACTGATTCTCTGTCGTGTTGGAACGCCACTTAGCTACTGCGCACATCAGATAATTCAGAATCGATTCTGAATCATATGGGAACAAACCTATTGAAACTCTCAGGTGTTCGCTATATGTACTATTGTTAGAATCAGGTAAACTTCCCTATTTGCAGTGGTATTGAAAATGTCATAAAAAGTCAAACTGAAGAGATTGAATTAGTTTATGAGTTGTATGAGGGGTGGATGTTGTCTGTTCTAGACCTGGTGCTCACCCTTTTAGGTTGCCTTGCATTTATAGCGGAATTAGGCTGTAGCAACAACAAACATCACCATCTTGTCACTAGTGTACATGTGGAATGGGAACTGCTAACATAAATCAGAAGTGTAATCTGCAGGTTTGGTGATGTTCTTTATTTTCGCTTCCTGGTGAAATGAGATGGAGTTTTATTTATGGACACTCTTTAACTGCTGAGGTCCTTAGCGTCCCATTTATGAAAGACCAATAATTTTGCTCCAAGGCCACTATATCAGGCTTGAGGTTCCTTTACGTGCCATAAATCTATGACACGGGACCACCGGCTTTGCTTCCCTTCCGAAGGAAGCCATGCTATGGAGTTTTACTCCCGAAAAAATCCATCGCCTTTTGCCGGGCTTGAACCCGTGACCTTGGAAACTACAGCCTAGCATGGTACCCCTAGACTACAGAGGACGACTCTGAATGAATAGTCTTTTTTTCCTTAATTCCATATTATCTCTATGGCTATGAACTCTGTTAACGGTTTCCTCTATGACATTAAACCTTCACTTAAACTTCTTGAAGCTAATATATATGCTTCAGCTGCTCACCCTTCAACACTAACATTTCTACATAGTCTAGAAACACTAAAGATAGATATAGTAAATGCTATGATACTCTATGAGCCTAAATACTCCAATTATTCACAATTTTTAAATCTAGCACAAGTCACTCCACATGAACAACTCTGTACTAACAATTCACATTCCATACATTTATTGAGCACATGTTGTTAGAAGACATGTGAAATATGCCAGTTACTGCAGGAAGGAAATCGGTCTAGTGTGGTAACAGACGCACAACACAATTATATACAGTAGTCCTGTCCCATACCCATGCAGTTACTCAGTGTATGATATTACAATGCATGTGAGACAAGCCAATGTGTGGGAAAGGGGAGTGGGAGTAAGGCAGTAAAAGAGACACAACTATATACAATAGTCCTGTCTCATGACCATACAAATATTCAGTGTATGGTGTTAGAAGACACGTGAGATGAGCCATTGACCCACAGAAGGTTTAGTGGGGTGGATCAATAAGACACAACTGTATATAGTAGTCCTGTCCTGACCATACAGTTATTCACTGTAGGTTGTTAGAAGACATGTGAGATGGACCAACGAATACGGAGAGGGTGTTGAGGGTAGATTAATAATAGACACAACTATATACCTGCCTCAGACCATATTTTGCTTGCCATTGTTCTGCTATTCATGATTGTTTGTTTCCCCACAGACTTACCACCATCAGATGCAGCAACAGCTGTGAAATGGATACCAAAATAGAAATCAAAGAAGAGGAACCTCTCTCAGATGACTTAGCCAGACAGAATGAGAGAGAGTTCTTTACCAAAAATGTTACAATGAAGACAGACAGTGATACTGTGCTCCTAGATGATTGTGACATGACATTCAAAACAGAAATTAAACCAGAGACCTCTTTTCCAAACTTCTCTTTACAGAAAGAATGTTTCATCAAAAATCTTGTAAAACAGATTAAGTTTGAAACTATTACGTGCAGCAACAACAACTTTGAGACAGATACCAAAACAGAAATTTGTTCACAGAAAGAGAGAGAATTTCTTCCAGACAGTCATGCAATGAAGGTTAAGAAATACAACAGAATGGATGACAAAATAGAAATTAAAGAAGAACCTTGGTGGCTGGAAACAGAAACTTCGCCTGTTAGTGATTACATTAAGGTAAGTACTGTAGAAATGTACTGTAGTTTGCAAGCTTATTGTTATGTTTGAATTGTGGAATAAAGAATTAATAAAGATAAGGATGTTTCTGAATGTGTGCAGTGTTAATCACATAGAGTATTTAAAGGGTCAAAAGTAATGGTGGTGTTAGTTCTTAAAAATTATAGGATACTTGAGGGAAGTTTTGTTGAAATCATAGCAACATATTCCCTGATGTACCACATGATCATCAGCTACACCTTACTAAAACTTTGGAGGGGGGAAGAAAGGAAACAAAAATGCAAAATGAAATCAAAGCCCAATTATAAAGCTTAATATGTCTGCTCTTACCCCTTATGACTGCAAGGCCTAAAAATAAAAAATGATCAGCCTAATTTGCAGTAAATGATCTAGGGTGAAACTGGTTATAAGGATGTAGAATCTCATAATTGCTGATTTTAAAATGTGTTGAAATGTCTTATAGCATGTGTCCTGTGGGAAAAACAGAATTAATTGTTGAAGGAGTTATCAGAATCACTTTGTTTATAATAATAAGTATCATTGTATATCACAGTATCACACAATATCATTATGTGCAAGTATATGAATAGTTAGCAAAAGGAGCATTGTCACTTTTACAGTCCCAGTTAACCTAACTCTTATTGCTTATCTTGTATTTTCTTTTTTATTTTTTAATGACACTTAATTATTTTGATGCTGTGTTATTGAATAATAGTTGGACAGACATCCAGTGAATGTAGTGCATGCAATTTAGCATTTAGCTTGAATTGTTAACTATTCCACCTAAGCACAAGGAACCCAGAAATCAGTATACAAAATGCAATATTCGTTAAAAAAGAATGTGAGTATAGTAATATATTTTGAAAATTTAGAAAATAGGTATCTCACTTAGTGCTTCTACCTATCCCATCATCCAGGCATGCCCTATTTCCAATTGCTTTTAACCTGGTCACACCCCATTCTAAACCACAGGCAAAATAGAGCACCCAAAGCATATAACATCCCTACGGCACATTTCTGGCCATGAAATAGAGGCTATCTTAGCTTCAAAGAGCACTTTGACTCACATCAAACAAGCTGCAGTTATCAGCCAGTAGATATATATGACTGAGAAAGAGCGAAATTTATAAATATATTGTAAAAAATTTAACAACTGACAAAAGCATAAGTAAAAGATTACTGAGCTCTCCAAATACAATTTGCGAAATTTTGTTCATAGTGTTAATCTTTGCAAAATATTCTTTATGCAAGTTTAATGTTTTGCAAATGTCATCTAACCAACATACTTGCAAGTTTGCAATTCTTGTTTTTGCTCCTTCCTTTTCTTTCCATTGCAAGAGTTTCTTAACATGAATAAAGATTTGAATGCTGTTTCCACACGTAACTAAAGCACTTCTTTCTTAATCTGAAATCATTGTTTGTAAAAAGGATACTGTAGCATAATATGATTAAAGGAATAAGGCTCCATTCACTTTTAATTTTTAATAGGGCTTAACTCTTTATATGAATACGAATATATGTGAATTGTTTCTTGATAGAGAGAATCGTATAAATATATCACATTAGATTTTCCTTACTACTGAGCTAACTGAAAAACAGATTCTGATTTACGTTTACTAGACAGTACATTTGGCAGTTATGCTCTTTAAGCCAACCAATTTATTCAGATCTAAATTTTTCCCCCTTGCTCTGTTTTCTTTTACCCCATTGCAAGATGAGTCAAATCTTTGTTTCTGCAAAACTACTAATACCACAAACTAATTTAAAACTGAATTAAACTGGGTACTTTGAAGATAACAATGAAATTCAGGAAATTTATCTATTTCTGTATTCATGATTGTTTGAAAGTGTGTGTTTGTAATTTGTGTTGCAGGATGGAGACTCTGCTCCAGTAAAATCGCCAAGGTAAGACAACAAAAACTACTCTAAAAATTTTGATAAAACCTTCATCACTGAAAAGCCTTCTTCCTTCTAACAGACTTGTGTTATTAAACACTAAAAAGGAGTTAAAAAGGGTTTGTTGAGAATGCCATGGAGTACAAAATAAACAGTTCCACAGAGAATGTATGTAGAAAGTAAAGACAGTTGGTTGCAGTCACTCCATAGAGAATGCATGTAGAAAACAAAGCCACTTGGTTGCAGTCACTCCATAGAGAGTGCATGTAGAAACCAAAGCCACTTGGTTGCTGTTACTCCATAGAGAATGCATGTAGAAACTAAGGTCAGTTAGTTGCAGCCACTCCATAGAGAATGCATGTAGAAACCAAAGCCACTTGGTTGCTGTTACTCCATAGAGAATGCATCTAGAAACTAAAGTCAGTTAGTTGCAGTCACTCCATAGAGAATGCATGTAGAAACCAAAGCCACTTGGTTGCTGTTACTCCATAGAGAATGCATGTAGAAACCAAAGCCACTTGGTTGCTGTTACTCCATAGAGAATGCATCTAGAAACTAAAGTCAGTTAGTTGCAGCCACTCCATAGAGAATGCATGTAGAAACCAAAGCCACTTGGTTGCTGTTACTCCATAGAGAATGCATCTAGAAACTAAAGTCAGTTAGTTGCAGTCACTCCATAGAGAATGCATGTAGAAACCAAAGCCACTTGGTTGCTGTTACTCCATAGAGAATGCATGTAGAAACTAAAGTTAGTTGGTTTCTGTTACTCCATAGGGAATGCATGTAGAAACTAAAGTTAGTTGCAGTCACTCCATAGGGAATGCATCTAGAAACTAAAGTCAGTTGGTTGCAGTCACTCCATAGAGAATGCATGTAGAAACTAAAGTTAGTTGGTTGCTGTTACTCCATAGGGAATGCATGTAGAAACTAAAGTTAGTTGCAGTCACTCCATAGAGAATGCATCTAGAAACTAAAGTCAGTTAATTGCAGTCACTCCATAGAGAATGCATCTAGAAACTAAACTTAGTTGGTTGCTGTTACTCCATAGGGAATGCATGTAGAAACTAAACTTAGTTGGTTGCTGTTACTCCATAGGGAATGCATCTATAAACTAAACTTAGTTGGTTGCTGTTACTCCATAGGGAATGCATGTGGAAACTAAAGTTAGTTGCAGACACTCCATAGAGAATGCATGTAGAAACTAAACTTAGTTGGTTGCTGTTACTCCATAGGGAATGTATCTAGAAACTAAAGTCCATTAGTTGCTGTTACTCCATAGGGAATGCATCTAGACACTAAACTTAGTTGGTTGCTGTTACTCCATAGGGAATGCATGTATAAACTAAACTTAGTTGATTGCTGTTACTCCATAGGGAATGCATCTATAAACTAAACTTAGTTGGTTGCTGTTACTCCATAGGGAATGCATGTATAAACTAAACTTAGTTGGTTGCTGTTACTCCATAGGGAATGCATCTATAAACTAAACTTAGTTGGTTGCTGTTACTCCATAGAGAATGCATGTATAAACTAAACTTAGTTGGTTGCTGTTACTCCATAGGGAATGCATGTATAAACTAAACTTAGTTGGTTGCTGTTACTCCATAGAGAATGCATGTATAAACTAAACTTAGTTGGTTGCTGTTACTCCATAGGGAATGCATATAGAAACTAAACTTAGTTGGTTGCTGCTACTCCATAGGGAATGCATCTATAAACTAAACTTAGTTGGTTGCTGTTACTCCATAGGGAATGCATGTAGAAACTAAAGTCAGTTGGTTGCTGTTACTCCATAGAGAATGCATGTAGAAACTAAAGTCAGTTGGTTGCTGTTACTCCATAGAGAATGCATGTAGAAACTAAAGTCAGTTCGTTGCTGTTACTCCATAGGGAATGCATCTGTAAACTAAACTTAGTTGGTTGCTGTTACTCCATAGGGAATGCATCTATAAACTAAACTTAGTTGGTTGCTGTTACTCCATAGGGAATGCATGTATAAACTAAACTTAGTTGGTTGCTGTTACTCCATAGAGAATGCATGTATAAACTAAACTTAGTTGGTTGCTGTTACTCCATAGAGAATGCATCTATAAACTAAACTTAGTTGGTTGCTGTTACTCCATAGGGAATGCATGTAGAAACTAAAGTCAGTTGGTTGCTGTTACTCCATAGGGAATGCATCTATAAACTAAACTTAGTTGGTTGCTGTTACTCCATAGAGAATGCATCTATAAACTAAACTTAGTTGGTTGCTGTTACTCCATAGGGAATGCATGTAGAAACTAAAGTCAGTTGGTTGCTGTTACTCCATAGGGAATGCATCTATAAACTAAACTTAGTTGGTTGCTGTTACTCCATAGGGAATGCATGTAGAAACTAAAGTCAGTTGGTTGCTGTTACTCCATAGAGAATGCATCTATAAACTTAACCTAGTTGGTTGCTGTTACTCCATAGGGAATGCATGTAGAAACTAAAGTCAGTTGGTTGCTGTTACTCCATAGGGAATGCATCTAGACACTAAACTTAGTTGGTTGCTGTTACTCCATAGGGAATGCATGTATAAACTAAACTTAGTTGGTTGCTGTTACTCCATAGTGAATGCATCTATAAACTAAACTTAGTTGGTTGCTGTTACTCCATAGAGAATGCATGTATAAAATAAACTTAGTTGGTTGCTGTTACTCCATAGGGAATGCATGTAGAAACTAAACTTAGTTGGTTGCTGTTACTCCATAGGGAATGCATGTAGAAACTAAAGTCAGTTGGTTGCTGTTACTCCATAGGGTATGCATGTAGAAACTAAACTTAGTTGGTTGCTGTTACTCCATAGGGTATGCATCTATAAACTAAACTTAGTTGGTTGCTGTTACTCCATAGGGAATGCATCTAAAAACTAAACTTAGTTGCTTGCTGTTACTCCATAGGGAATGCATGTAGAAACTAAAGTCAGTTGGTTGCTGTTACTGCATAGGGAATGCATCTAGAAACTAAACTTAGTTGGTTGCTGTTACTCCATAGGGAATGCATGTATAAACTAAACTTAGTTGGTTGCTGTTACTCCATAGGGAATGCATCTATAAACTAAATTTTGTTGGTTGCTGTTACTCCATAGGGAATGCATGTATAAAACTAAAGTCAGTTTGTTGCTGTTACTCCATAGAGAATGCATCTAGAAAATAAAGCCAGTTCGTTGCTGCTACTCCATAGAGAATGCATCTAGAAACTAAAGCCAGTTAGTTGCAGTCACTCCATAGAGAATGCATCTAGAAACTAAAGTCAGTTGGTTGCATTCACTCCATAGATAATGCATGTAGAAACTAAAGTTAGTTGCAGTCACTCCATAGAGAAAGCATCTAGAAACTAAAGTCAGTTAATTGCAGTCACTCCATAGAGAATGCATCTAGAAACTAAACTTAGTTGGTTGCTGTTACTCCATAGGGAATGCATGTGGAAACTAAAGTTAGTTGCAGTCACTCCATAGAGAATGCATGTAGAAACTAAACTTAGTTGGTTGCAGTTACTCCATAGGGAATGTATCTAGAAACTAAAGTCGATTAGTTGCTGTTACTCCATAGGGAATGCATCTAGACACTAAACTTAGTTGGTTGCTGTTACTCCATAGGGAATGCATGTATAAACTAAACTTAGTTGATTGCTGTTACTCCATAGGGAATGCATCTATAAACTAAACTTAGTTGGTTGCTGTTACTCCATAGGGAATGCATGTATAAACTAAACTTAGTTGGTTGCTGTTACTCCATAGGGAATGCATCTATAAACTAAACTTAGTTGGTTGCTGTTACTCCATAGAGAATGCATGTATAAACTAAACTTAGTTGGTTGCTGTTACTCCATAGGGAATGCATGTATAAACTAAACTTAGTTGGTTGCTGTTACTCCATAGAGAATGCATGTATAAACTAAACTTAGTTGGTTGCTGTTACTCCATAGGGAATGCATATAGAAACTAAACTTAGTTGGTTGCTGCTACTCCATAGGGAATGCATCTATAAACTAAACTTAGTTGGTTGCTGTTACTCCATAGGGAATGCATGTAGAAACTAAAGTCAGTTGGTTGCTGTTACTCCATAGAGAATGCATGTAGAAACTAAAGTCAGTTGGTTGCTGTTACTCCATAGAGAATGCATGTAGAAACTAAAGTCAGTTCGTTGCTGTTACTCCATAGGGAATGCATCTGTAAACTAAACTTAGTTGGTTGCTGTTACTCCATAGGGAATGCATCTATAAACTAAACTTAGTTGGTTGCTGTTACTCCATAGGGAATGCATGTATAAACTAAACTTAGTTGGTTGCTGTTACTCCATAGAGAATGCATGTATAAACTAAACTTAGTTGGTTGCTGTTACTCCATAGAGAATTCATCTATAAACTAAACTTAGTTGGTTGCTGTTACTCCATAGGGAATGCATGTAGAAACTAAAGTCAGTTGGTTGCTGTTACTCCATAGGGAATGCATCTATAAACTAAACTTAGTTGGTTGCTGTTACTCCATAGAGAATGCATCTATAAACTAAACTTAGTTGGTTGCTGTTACTCCATAGGGAATGCATGTAGAAACTAAAGTCAGTTGGTTGCTGTTACTCCATAGGGAATGCATCTATAAACTAAACTTAGTTGGTTGCTGTTACTCCATAGGGAATGCATGTAGAAACTAAAGTCAGTTGGTTGCTGTTACTCCATAGAGAATGCATCTATAAACTTAACCTAGTTGGTTGCTGTTACTCCATAGGGAATGCATGTAGAAACTAAAGTCAGTTGGTTGCTGTTACTCCATAGGGAATGCATCTAGACACTAAACTTAGTTGGTTGCTGTTACTCCATAGGGAATGCATGTATAAACTAAACTTAGTTGGTTGCTGTTACTCCATAGTGAATGCATCTATAAACTAAACTTAGTTGGTTGCTGTTACTCCATAGAGAATGCATGTATAAAATAAACTTAGTTGGTTGCTGTTACTCCATAGGGAATGCATGTAGAAACTAAACTTAGTTGGTTGCTGTTACTCCATAGGGAATGCATGTAGAAACTAAAGTCAGTTGGTTGCTGTTACTCCATAGGGTATGCATGTAGAAACTAAACTTAGTTGGTTGCTGTTACTCCATAGGGTATGCATCTATAAACTAAACTTAGTTGGTTGCTGTTACTCCATAGGGAATGCATCTAAAAACTAAACTTAGTTGCTTGCTGTTACTCCATAGGGAATGCATGTAGAAACTAAAGTCAGTTGGTTGCTGTTACTGCATAGGGAATGCATCTAGAAACTAAACTTAGTTGGTTGCTGTTACTCCATAGGGAATGCATGTATAAACTAAACTTAGTTGGTTGCTGTTACTCCATAGGGAATGCATCTATAAACTAAATTTTGTTGGTTGCTGTTACTCCATAGGGAATGCATGTATAAAACTAAAGTCAGTTTGTTGCTGTTACTCCATAGAGAATGCATCTAGAAAATAAAGCCAGTTCGTTGCTGCTACTCCATAGAGAATGCATCTAGAAACTAAAGCCAGTTAGTTGCAGTCACTCCATAGAGAATGCATCTAGAAACTAAAGTCAGTTGGTTGCATTCACTCCATAGATAATGCATGTAGAAACTAAAGTTAGTTGCAGTCACTCCATAGAGAAAGCATCTAGAAACTAAAGTCAGTTAATTGCAGTCACTCCATAGAGAATGCATCTAGAAACTAAACTTAGTTGGTTGCTGTTACTCCATAGGGAATGCATGTGGAAACTAAAGTTAGTTGCAGTCACTCCATAGAGAATGCATGTAGAAACTAAACTTAGTTGGTTGCAGTTACTCCATAGGGAATGTATCTAGAAACTAAAGTCGATTAGTTGCTGTTACTCCATAGGGAATGCATCTAGACACTAAACTTAGTTGGTTGCTGTTACTCCATAGGGAATGCATGTATAAACTAAACTTAGTTGGTTTCTGTTACTCCGTAGGGAATGCATGTAGAAACTAAAGTTAGTTGGTTGCTGTTACTCCATAGGGAATGCATCTATAAACTAAACTTAGTTGGTTGCTGTTACTCCATAGAGAATGCATGTATAAACTAAACTTAGTTGGTTGCTGTTACTCTATAGGGAATGCATCTAGAAACTAAACTTAGTTGGTTGCTGTTACTCCATACGGAATGCACGTAGAAACTAAAGTTAGATGGTTGCTGTTACTCCATACGGAGTGCATCTAGAAACTAAACTTAGTTGGTTTGCTTTACTCCATAGAGAATGCATGTATAAACTAAACTTAGTTGGTTGCTGTTACTCCATAGGGAGTGCATCTAGATACTAAACTTAGTTGGTTGCTGGTACTCCATAGAGAATGCATGTATAAACTAAACTTAGTTGGTTGCTGTTACTCCATAGAGAATGCATGTATAAACTAAACTTAGTTGGTTGCTGTTACTCCATAGGGAATGCATGTATAAACTAAACTTAGTTGGTTCCTGTTACTCCATAGGGAATGCATGTAGAAAATAAAGTCAGTTGGTTGCTGTTACTCCATAGGGAATGCATGTAGAAACTAAAGTCAGTTGGTTGCTGTTACTCCATAGGGAATGCATCTATAAACTAAACTTAGTTGGTTGCTGTTACTCCATAGAGAATGCATCTAGAAACTAAAGTCAGTTGGTTGCTGTTACTCCATAGAGAATGCATCTATAAACTAAACCTAGTTGGTTGCTGTTACTCCATAGGGAATGCATGTAGAAACTAAAGTCAGTGGTTGCTGTTACTCCATAGGGAATGCATCTATAAACTAAACTTAGTTGGTTGCTGTTACTCCATAGGGAATGCATGTATAAACTAAAGTCCATTTGTTGCTGTTACTCCATAGGGAATGCATCTATAAACTAAACTTAGTTGGTTGCTGTTACTCCATAGGGAATGCATGTAGAAACTAAAGTCAGTTGGTTGCTGTTACTCCATAGGGAATGCATCTATAAACTAAACCTAGTTGGTTGCTGTTACTCCATAGGGAATGCATCTAGACACTAAACTTAGTTGGTTGCTGTTACTCCGTAGTGAATTGCATCTATAAACTAACCTTAGTTGGTTGCTGTTACTGCATAGGGAATGCATCTATAAACTAAACTTAGTTGGTTGCTGTTACTCCATAGGGAATGCATGTAGAAACTAAAGTCAGTTGGTTGCTGTTACTCCATAGGGAATGCATGTATAAACTAAACTTAGTTGGTTGCTGTTACTCCATAGTGAATGCATCTATAAACTAAACTTAGTTGGTTGCTGTTACTCCATAGAGAATGCATGTATAAACTAAACTTAGTTGGTTGCTGTTACTCCATAGGGAATGCATCTAGAAACTAAACTTAGTTGGTTGCTGTTACTCCATAGAGAATGCATGTATAAACTAAACTTAGTTAGTTGCTGTTACTCTATAGAGAATGCACGTATAAACTAAACTTACTTGGTTGCTGTTAGTCCATAGGGAATGCATATAGAAACTAAACTTAGTTGGTTGCTGTTACTCCATAGGGAATGCATGTATAAACTAAACTTAGTTGGTTGCTGTTACTCCATAGAGAATGCATGTATAAACTAAACTTAGTTGGTTGCTGTTACTCCATAGGGAATGCATATAGAAACTAAACTTAGTTGGTTGCTGTTACTCCATAGGGAATGCATGTAGAAACTAAAGTCAGTTGGTTGCTGTTACTCCATAGAGAATGCATGTAGAAACTAAAGTCTGTTGGTTGCTGTTACTCCATAGGGAATGCATCTATAAGCTAAACTTAGTTGGTTGCTGTTACTCCATAGGGAATGCATCTATAAACTAAACTTAGTTGCTTGCTGTTACTCCAGAGGGAATGCATGTAGAAACTAAAGTCAGTTGGTTGCTGTTACTCCATAGGGAATGCATCTAGAAACTAAACTTAGTTGGTTGCTCTTACTTCATAGGTGATGCATGTATAAACTTAACTTAGTTGGTTGCTGTTACTCCATAGGGAATGCATGTAGAAACTAAAGTCAGTTTGTTGCTGTTACTCCGTAGAGAATGCATCTAGAAAATAAAGCCAGTTCGTTGCTGTTACTCCATAGGAAATGCATCTAGAAAATAAAGTCAGTTGGTTGCAGTCACTCCATAGAGAATGCATGTAGAAACTAAAGTCATTTGGTTGCTGTTACTCCATAGTGAATGCATGTAGAAACCAAAGCCAGTTAGTTGCTGTTACTCCATAGTGAATGCATGTAGAAACCAAAGCCAGTTAGTTGCTGTTACTCCATAGTGAATGCATGTAGAAACTAAAGCCAGTTATTTGCTGTTACTCCATAGTGAATGCATGTAGAAACCAAAGCCAGTTAGTTGCTGTTACTCCATAGTGAATGCATGTAGAAACCAAAGCCAGTTAGTTGCTGATACTCCATAGTGAATGCATGCAGGAACTAAAGCCAGTTGGTTGCAGTCACTCCATAAAGAATGCATGTAGAAACCAAAGCCAGTTAGCTGTAGTCACTCCATAGGGAATGCATGTAGAAACCAAAGCTAGTTAGTTGCTGTTACTCCATAGTGAATGCATGTAGAAACCAAAGCCAGTTAGTTGCTGTTACTCCATAGTGAGATGCATGTAGAAAGTAAAGCCAGTTAGTTGCTGTTACTACATAGTGAATGCAAATAAAACTAAAGCCAGTTATTTGCTGTTACTCCATAGTGAATGCATGTAGAAACCAAAGCCAGTTGGTTACTGTTACTCCATAGAGAATGCATGCAGGAACCAAAGCCAGCTGGTTTCTGTTACTCCATAGTGAATGCATGCAGGAACTAAAGCCAGTTGGTTGCTGTTACTCCATAGTGAATGCATGTAGAAATCAAAGCCAATTAGTTGCCGTTACTCCATAGTGAATGCATGTAGAAACTAAGGTCAGTTTGTTGCTGTTACTCCATAGAGAATGCATCTAGAAAATAAAGCCAGTTCGTTGCTGTTACTCCATAGAGAATGCATCTAGAAAATAAAGTCAGTTGGTTGCAGTCACTCCAGAGAGAATGCATGTATAAACTAAAGTCATTTGGTTGCTGTTACTCCAATGAGAATGCATCTAGAATCTAAAGTCAGTTGGTTCCTGTTACTCCATAGAGAATGCATGTAGAAACTAAAGTCGGTTGGTTGCTGTTACTCCATAGTGAATGCATGTAGAAACCAAAGCCAGTTAGTTGCTGTTACTCCGTAGAGAATGCATGTAGAAACTAAAGTCATTTGGTTGCTGTTACTCCAATGAGAATGCACCTAGAAACTAAAGTCAGCTGGTTGCTGTTACTCCATAGTGAATGCATGCAGGAACTAAAGCTAGTTAGTTGCTGTTAATCCATAGAGAATGCATGTGGGAACTAAAGGCAGTTGGTTACTGTTACTCTGTAGAGAATGCATGTAGAAACTAAAGCCAGTAAGTCGTAGTCACTCCATGGAGAATACATATAGAAACTAAAGTCAGTTAGTTTCTGTTACATCACTGAGAATATATATAGAAACTAAAGTCCATTAGTTGCTCTTACTACACAGAGAATGCATATAGAAACTGAAGTGAGTTAATGTTTCTGCATAGAGAATGTGCATATAGCAACCAAAGGCAGTTAGTTACTGTTGCTTCACATAGAATGTACATAGAAACTAAAGCCACTTAGTTGCTTATTACTTTTAAATCGGAAGATAGTGAAAAGATTAAATTTTTATCTATAGATTTACTTTTGGAATATACAGAAGAAACACCTATATGGCTAACTATATAGAAAACAATAGTTACAACCCCCCTATCACACAAAGTTGCAGTTTTTAACAGTTTGACCCATAGATTAGTGAACATCCCCTTCCGCAATGAAAAGGAATATAACTTAGAATACCAAGAAATCTTATATACAGCTAGAAAAAAGGGCTACAAAACAGATATGGTGGATAGCTTAATTAAAAAATGATAAAAGGAAAATACAACCCTCAAACCACACAAACAAAATCCGACATACAAAAAAGTCACATTTCAACCATGGGCACATTACAAATTCAAGAAAATTTTCAATAATAGCAATGTGGCACTCGTCCCCGAAAATAAATTCAGCATAAAATTCTTCATAAATGCAACCCAAAAAGAAAAAATGCCAGCTCATAAAAAATCCGGGATTTATAGAATAGATTGCAAGGATTGTGAACAAATCTATATTGGTCAAAGTAAGCATAATATAGAAACCAGGCTTAAAGAACATTTTCGAATACAGGGACATGAAATTCAGGACACAGTATCACTTATCAAGCAGGCACAAAAACCTACTGAATTAAGCATTTGGGAGAAAATATTTCTTTGGAAATTTCGTCCAAGGTTAATGAATTTGACATTCCTATGGACAAAAATTTGATCACTAAACTTGTAGAACCAGTACTAGAGGGACAAAGAGACATCTGTGACCATCAGAGGAAAGCCAACCAGTTGCAATCAGCTGATGATGAGGAAGTGATTCCTCGAAGCTAGTTTTGAGGTATTGAACATTTTTTAGTGAAATTGTATATTTGCAGCCACTCTATATGTTACACTTAGTTGCTCTTACTTCACAAAGGATGCATGTACATATTAAACCTATTTTAGTGAAATTGTATATTTGCAGCCACTCTATATATTACACTTAGTTGCTCTTACTTCACAAAGAATGCATGTACAAACTATAGGCAGTTAGTTACTCTTACCACATAGAAAATGCATATAGAAACTGAAGCCAGTCAGTTACTCTTACTGCATAGGGAATGCATATAGAAACTAGGCCATTTGGTTTCTATTACTTCTCAGAGAATGCATATAGAAATTAAAGCCAGTTAGTAGCTGTTACTTCATAGAGAATGCATATAGAAACTAAGCCGGCTGGTTGCTGTTACTTCATAGAGAATGCATATAGAAGCTAAAGCCAGTTAGTTGCTTTTACATCACAGAGAATGCTTGTAGAAGCTAGAGCCAGATAGGTGCTGTTACTTCACAGAGAATGTATATATAAACTAAAGTTGCTGTTACTCCACAGAGAATGCATATAAAAATTAAAGCCAGTTAGTTACTGCATAGAAAATGCATATTGAATCTAAGGCCAGTTAGTTGCTGTTACTCCGTGGAGAATACATATAGAAGCTTATGGATTTGAAAGAAAGCCATAAGCACCCAGTAATTAAGTACTTGCAATGGCAAGTCACCATTGAGATTGTCATCTCTAGTGTGATGCCTTTGTGGTCTCTCTGGGAAACAACTTGATTGAGTTGGGGAATTCAGTGTCTAACCAGCATGTTGTCACAGTAGTTCAATTATTAGAGCAACTGCATGGAGAGCGAGAGAACTGTGTTGAAATCCCTGCTGTGGCATTTAGGTTTTTAGTTGACTCTATTAAGAACCTGTAATGTTTGATGCTCTTATACTCATACTTTTGAATCTGTTAGAAGCATGCTATCCATTGTATTGGCTGCAGACTGTGTACTGGCATTATAACCATTTTGTTATGAAAATATTTTCTTGCAAGTTTAATCAATACAGGAATTACATTGAATATTGGCTAGCAAACCTCAAAAATGTATATAATTCTTGCATGTAACACCCACTGCATGTATTGCAACAAACATCAGAATAGTTTTACCACTAACATTTATTGAAAAGATTCTAATGAGTATTCAATAATATTGCAGATTAATACAGTTATTTCAGTTGTAACAAACAATGTGGTTGCTGTGCATGCATTTTTAACTACATTTCATGATTGTAAGCAATCAGAGATCTCTTTTCAATTTAATTGCCTTCATTCTTTGTTATACCTAATGCTAAATCCTCTAAAGTTTCAGATTTTGCACAGAAGCAGTTTCTGGTAATAGCTGTGGTGATTCACCTTTGCTCTCTCCTGAACCGTTAGAGAAAATCATAAGCATCAATAATGGAAAGGGTTCTCCTGAATGTGAAACTCAAGAAAGTGATGTGACAAATATACCACATTTACAAACACATGTTCACTCAGAACAATTTGGTAATTGTAGTTACAGGAAAATTTACAATAGGGCTTTATTGATTCATAAGGGTGGAAAGTCACTCATATGTAACATTTGTGATAAGACCTTTACTGATTTATCAGCTTTGAAAGTACATAAATTGAGTCATGAGGGTAAAAATCCTCATAGATGTGAAATTTGTGGAAAGAGCTTTACTCGTTTGTCCCATTTGAAATTACATAATGGGAGTAAAAGGGCTCACAACTGTTAAAAGAGCTTTATTAATTTACCAACCTCTAAATTGCATAATTTAGCACATGAAGGAAAAAAACCTCACAAGTGTGAAATTTGTGAGAAAAGCTTTAATTTGTTGCGCAATTTGAATAGGCATAAACGGACACATGATAGTAAAAAGCCTCACAAGTGTGAAATTTGTGAGGAGAGATTTTTTCGCTTATCAGATTTGAAATTGCATAATTTGATGCAGGACGGTAAAAGGCCTCACAAGTGTGATATCTGTGAGAAGAGATTTTTTCGCTTATCACATTTAAAATTGCATAATTTGAAGCACGAGGGTAAAAGGCCTCACAAGTGTGATATCTGTGAGAAAAGATTTTTTACCTTGTCACATTTGAAATCACATAGTTTGATACATGAGAGTACACAGTCTCACAAGTGTGAAATTTGTGAGCAGGGCTTTAAACATTTGTCATCTTTGAAAAGGCATACTTTGATGCATAATGGTAAAAGGCCTCATAAGTGTCAAAGCTGTGAGAAGAGCTTCATTCAATTGTCATCTTTAAAATTACATAATTTCATACATGAGGGTAAAAAGCCACACAAGTGTGAAATTTGTGAGAAGAGCTTTATTCACTTGTCAACTTTAAAAGAGCATAACTTGATACATGAGGGTGAAAGCCCACATAAATGTAAAATTTGTGAAAAGAACTTTAGACTTTTGTCACATTTGAAAACGCATAAATTGATACATGAGGATAGAAAGCATCACAAGTGTGAACTTTGTGAGAAAAGCTTTAATCTGTTGCACAATTTGAATAGGCATAAACGTATACATGAGAGTAAAAAGCCTCACGAGTGTGAAACTTGTGAGATGAGATTTTTTCGCTTATCAGATTTAAAATTGCATTATTTTATGCACGAGGGTAAAAGGCCTCACAAGTGTGATATCTGAGAAAAGATTTATTACCTTGTCACTATTTGAAATCACATAGTTTGATACATGAGAGTAAAGAGTCTCACAAGTGTGAAATTTGTGAGAAGGGCTTTAAACATTCGTCATCTTTGAAAAGGCATACTTTGATACATAATGGTAAAAGGCCTCATACGTGTCAAAGCTGTGAGAAGAGCTTCATTCGATTGTCATCCTTAAGATTACATAATTTCATACATGATGATAAAAAGCCTCATAATTGTGAAATTTGTGGGAAGAGCTTTACAGCATTGCCATCATTGAAGTCGCATAATTTGATACAAAAGCGTAAAAAGCCACACAAGTGTGAAATTTGTGAGAAGAGCTTTATTCACTTGTCAATTTTAAAACAGCATAACTTGATACATGAGGGTAAAAAACCTCATAAATGTAAAATTTGTAAAAAGAGCTTTAGACT
The DNA here is from genome assembly GCA_030765065.1 of Deroplatys truncata. Lineage (NCBI taxonomy): Eukaryota > Metazoa > Arthropoda > Insecta > Mantodea > Mantidae > Deroplatys > Deroplatys truncata. The sequence continues at coordinate 120,748,937 of CM060989.1, forward strand.
TTTGTCACAACTGAAAACGCATAAATTGATACATGAGGATAGAAAGCGTCACAAGTGTGAAATTTGTGAGAAAAGCTATATTCAATTGTCATCTTTGAAACTACATAACATTATACATGAGGGTAAAAATAATCAGTAGTGTGACATTTGCGATATAAACTTCACTCATGTGTCATTTGAAATTATTGTCCTCTGTGGTATAATGGTTAACATGCTAGCCTCTAGTTCCTGAGGTTGCATGTTCAAACCCGGTGGAAGGCGATGGATTTCTTCGAGTGTAAAAATCCTTAGCATGGCTCCCTTTGGAAGGGAAGTAAAGCCAGTGGTCCCATGTAGATTTACAGCACGTAAAAGAATCTCAAGCTTTATAAAGAGGCCTCTGGGCAAAATTACTGGTCCTTAATTTCTTTAGCTTTTAAATTTTTAGATGAATTTAGGGGTGGAAATCCAAACAAAATACCCGTGGAATATTGGCTCGAATGTCTAATATATTAAATAGAAATGTTAGTAAAAATTGCCTTTTTTGACAAAATATGCCTATATCTCCCCTTAAACTTAAATCTTGAAACCAAACCTTATGCTGTCAAATGGGTAGATTTCCAACTTGATGTTACAGACAATGAGGCTTCATTATGAATGCCAGCAGAGGCCGAGTTGTATGAACAAAATGTACTCGTCAAATATGTTCTATGCATTGTTTCAAAACAATGACAATGCACTATAATGTAAAAATGATTCGACATTGCGCCGGCCATCCTACTATAATCACTGATTGTTGGCATGCTTAATGCCACATTTTAATTTGCAGTTTGCTCTCATTTACAGTTTATTTTAAATAACTTTTGTGGCATGAACCATTTCTGAGATATTCATTAATATTGATCTGAATTGATAAATACTTTGTTAATTTTTTTAAAGTGCTGTCACGATTCACATCTTTTTCATGGTCATTCATTTCATGCAAAGAGTCTGGAAATATAAATGCAGCGTATAGTGAGCTGCTTTTAAACAGCTGACTATGGATTTAGTTTTCTCTATTCCATTTATACCTAACCACAATACATTTCTTTTACTTTCTCTACCACATATATTAGACAAGGTATTGCATCGCATCCAAAAATCTGATGCCAAGATTTTACCGGAAATAAATGTATTGAGGTTCCTTGAATAAAAACAGCATTTTTACTTTATCATGTACATAGACAGTGAAGGTATTGCATTCCACCTAAAAATTTGATACCAAGATTTCACCAGAAATACTTGATTTCTGGCACTTTAACCCAAAAAAGCTCCTTTGGAAAAGTGTATGTGAGAGAGAGAAAAGCATAACTCAAAAGCAAACAGTCAGATAAATTTTAAACTTGATATTTAGTTTCAGTACCCTTAAAACATGCGTCACAAGATTTTCAAGAAACCCCCACCCTAATTACACCATGCATGGAATATGCTTATTGCTCTAGACGCCGTGGTGAGCGGACGCTTGTGCTTGCTTCGCTCGTGTGACCACTTAGTTAACCTTACACTCTGGAAATAGTGAAACAGTGCAATGACAGGTGGTGGATGTGCATCAAATTTTACCTCAAGTAATATTAGTATCTCAATGTGTAAACGCTGTAAAGCAAAAGTGGTGACTGGTCTAAAATGCGCTGACTGTAACAGCTATTTCCACAATAGCTGTGCAAAACTAACTAATAATGTAAAAATAATTGACAAGCTTTTTGTAAAGTGCTGTGGTGAAGACGAGGTTACGTCATTTGACGACTGAATCTGATATTTATGAAGCTTTGAATGAAATTGGTGGTGCCAACAACAAAATCGACGTTCGTGTAGTTAAATTCCTGTTAAAACAGAAGGATAACTTGATTAAAGAACTAAATGAAAGAGTGAAATTACTAATCGATCATATTGACCTACTAAGAAAAGTAAAGTTTTTAGGTGAAAATAGCAGTGAAAAGTTCGATGACAAAGCCCTTGCTAGTGCTAAAAGTGTCGAGATTGACATGAATGAAAAATGTGATATTAGTGCATTAAATGAGCCAGTGCAAGGTGAAAATGTGCGAGTAGAATCACAAAAAGTTAACTCTCGTAAGGTAAACATTAAGGAGCAAAATGAGAACGTCCTTGATCCTTCCAACAGCTCCAGGAGTACTACCCTTGACTCTGCAGCTAATGTAAACAGTGAAACCCTGTGGTCGGCTGTAGTGAAAAGGAAACAAAAGCGTCGAGTTGTGATTGGGAGTGATGATAGTAACGCTAGTAATGAAAATAATTCCAATATGCAGGTTCTAAAAGGTGTACCTAAAATGATCCCTTTACACATATATAGACTTGCACCATCAACGACCGAAGATCAACTTATCCAGTTCTTGAAGTCAAAATGTCCGGAGGTTAAGTGTGAAAAATTGGAGTCTAGGAATGCTGATGTATGTGCCTCTTTTAAAGTTAGTGTAAACGAAGAAAATGTATTAAACTCAGAACAGTAGCCTAAAAACGTTTGTATTAGGCGTTTTTTTCACTACCGGAAACAAACTGCAGTTACGTAAGTAATGAAAATATAAATGTAACAAGTCATGTGGATTAAATGTTTTACAGTGGAATTTACAAAGTCTTGTAAACAAAGTTGATTATCTTTTAAATATAGTGAATGAGTATGATGTTGACATAATATGCATAGTAGAACATTGGTTAACTTCAGTTGAGTTGCACTTATTAAATATTCCAGGGTATTGTTTAGCTGACAGTTTCTGCCGACCAATGAGTAACTTACATGGAGGTTCTGCAATATATGTTAGAAATGATATCACAAATAGTAAAATTGACCTTTCAGAATTAAGTTCATTGTATATATTTGAGGCTTGTGCAACCTATATTAACAATTGCAACACAATTTGCATTTCCATATATCGTCGCGGCAATTCTTGCTTTGACAGCTTCTTAAATAAATTATACGAACTTCTTCATTTTGTTTTTAAAGATAATTTTAATAGACACGTGCTAACGGCTGATTTTAATGTTGATTTTAAATTAAACAGTAATGAGGTCAACAACCTTTTTAACATATTTGACAGTTACGGTCTTAGACCTCTGATTTTAGAACCTACTAGACCTGGACGCGAGGGCTCAGTTGGTATGTGCATTGACAACATTGTCTCCAATATATCGGATGATAGATGTAATGTTAATGTTATTCCTACTATTGTTTCTGACCACAATGCAGTACTTCTGAAAACTAATATTTTAAGTAATGTTAACTCAAACAAAAATTGTAATTTTAAATTTAAACGTTTTTATAACGTTCATAGCTTGTATTACTTCATGGTTTTGTTAAAACAAATTAGTTGGATAGCACTGTATAGTATAAAAAACTTAAATGAGAAAGTTAATTATTTTTTATCGATTGTATCTGATATTACTGATAAAGCTTTTCCACTTACTGTTTGTAATCCTGGGCCTGAGAGGAAAACTATAAATAAAATGTGGTACACTAGCGAACTCAAAGCCTTTAAAGATAAATGTCTCTTTTATTATAATTTATACACTCACCATAGAATGACAGAATATAAAAGTACTTTTATTAATCTTAGAAAAGATTATAAGCAACTGTTGAAGATTACCAAGGCCGATTATTTTTCTAAACTTCTTACAAATTCTAAAAATAATTCAAAAACATTATGGTCAGTTATTTCAACTGTAATAAATAGTACCTCAAAGAATATCTGTGAAGTTGATCTAAATGTTGAGGAAATAAATTCTTATTTCCTTGATTTTGTGGATGAAAGTCTTAACAATAAAGCTACCAATATCAATCCTGTTGATTTAATGATCAATACAAATAAGCCAACTAGTGTTTTTAAATTTAACCATGTAACGGTAGAGGATGTTTATGCTGTTACAATGGGGCTTAGCAATAGTTCTTGTCTAGATGTATTTGAGTTAAATTCACAAATTTTAAAGTATGCTGCCTGTTTTATAAATGAGCCTCTGACACACATCTTCAATATGTGTATTGACAATGGTAATTTTCCGGACTCTTTTAAACTTGTTAAAGTCATTCCCATCTATAAGAAAGGTAGCAGAATTGACTATGCTAATTATAGACCTATAAGTATCATCCCAGTTGTGTCAAAGGTTTTTGAGGTCTTATTAAATAAACAGATAATTCAGTACTTTGAAGAGAACTTTCTATTTTCTCCCAGTCAATTTGGTTTTACAACAGGACACAGTACTACTGATGCTGTAATAGGTTTTTTTAAACGAAATTTGGATGCCTTTGAAGGTAGTTTTCCATCCCATGGCCGCTTCTTTGATCTAACAAAGGCCTTTGATACAATTTCACACGAAATACTTTTAAAAAAGTTAGCCTACTATGGTTTTTATGATATTAGTATAAATTTAATACGTTCTTACCTAAGTGACAGATATCAGGCTACTTATGTTAGTGACAGAAAGTCTAGTTTTAAAAGGATAAAGCATGGTGTCCCGCAGTGCTCAGTACTGGGACCTGTTTTGTTTCTGGTGTATATCAATGATCTTCCGGAAGCTATATAAGATGAATGCCTAAAAACGTTTTTATTTGCTGATGATTTAGCATTGAATATATGTTGTAATAACAATGATACGCTCACAAGTAAACTTAAAGATATAACTTTAAGAGTAAATCACTGGTGTGACTCTAACAGATTAATACTTAATCAAGATAAGACGGTGGATCTCAGTTCTGCTGATTCTAATCTTTCAACAGTAAAATTCTTAGGCATTTATCTTGAATCTAAATTAGGGTGGAAATCCCACATAGACTACATCTCAGGGAAACTGAGTAAAGGACTTTTCATGCTATGTGTACTGAGCCAAACAATAAATAAGAAGTCATTACTGTCAGTTTATTACAGTAATATATACTCCATTTTAAATTATGGTGTTTTACTTTGGGGCAACCATACTTATGCTAATAAGCTTTTTATATTACAAAAAAGAGCAATAAGAATAGTATGTGGAGTTCCGCCAAAAACACATTGTAAACCACATTTTATTGAACTTGGAATCCTCACTCTTCCTTATATATATGTTTTGAATTGTTTATTGTACATTAAGAGAAATCTACAACAGTATAATCTGTGTGAAACTGTTCATAATTATCCGACACGAAGTAGCAACAATATTTATTTTGGTAAATGTAAGTATAGTAAAACACAAAATAGCTTTGAAGTATCATCCATTAATCTATACAATAGTTTACCGGATAAAATCAAGTCACTTACATACGACGTTTTTAAAAGACAGATTTTAGTGATATTGAAGAAAAATCCTCTCTATAAGGTCCAGGAATTTTATAAGATTAAATTATTGTAACATTTAATATCTGACATTGCTATACATGTGTAAAATGTTTTAGCAATAAATATCTATCTATCTATTTTTAAACATTTTTTATTTTCTAAAAAATGCCTCTGATTTTGATTAAAGTACCACATATTAACAGTATTTACAATGACGAATAAAATGTGTATCTTGAATTTTCTGGGAATAACCTGTGAAGTCCGCTGCATTTGGAAAGAATTTTGTATAACTGGTAAACGTTAAAACAATAGATGACAACACACTACACAAAAATTTAGTTATCTCTAAAACACAATTTATTTCAAATAACTTCTTTGCGGCATAAGCCATTGCTGACGTATCCTGCATTAATCTATCAAATTTTTCGATACTTAGACATTCTTTTACAGACCTGTGGATTTTCGGTTATTTCTCGCAATGTCTGGAAAGAGTATGAAATTTTAAGCCCAGCAAATTGTGTCCAGTTCTAAAACATTTGGTTGTTATTCCCTTTATATGTATAAGAAAATGTGTAATTCAGCTATTTCTGGGAAGGTTTATCTCGATTAAAGTGAAGTAGATGGGAAAATAAACTTTCGTAAGAATAATTTGTATACCTACTAAGAAGCTCTAGATGACAGAGAAAGTCATGCAAATATAGCATCATATTTTTAGAAAAAATATGTGTGTTTGTGGTTTAACAGCAATATCTCAAAAGCAAAAAGTCAGATAAATACCAAAGTGCTGCCAATTTTCAGTTTCCAGCACTTGCTGGAAAAGTATTAAATTTTAAGACCAGCACATAGCATCCAGTTAAAACATTTGACTGCCTCTATAACAAAATGTGTAATATAGCTACTTCTGCATAGGTTTGTTTCAATGTAACTGAAGTAGATAGAGAAGTAAGCTTTCATAACAATAGTTTTTATACCCATTACTAAATGATATAGGGTAAAAAAGTCATGTGAATGTAATGCATCACTTTTTTTTCTTTTACCTAAAGAAGCATTGAATAGCTCTAAGTTCTGGGAACCCTTTGGCTCATTTAATTACCATTGATCATACTCATCTCATTCACTAGTATGTAAAAAAAAGGCCAGCTGTTCACTGGATGTTTTATACAGAACACCTAAAAATAGTGCAGATGATATAAATTTGGCAATTTATGTACATTCTTGTCAATTGGCATTCACTAGTAGGAAGGAAATGGAGCAATACAAAAAATTATGTATATAGCTTTAGGCTGTAAATATTTGCACCAAAATTAAATTAGTTTTATTTATGGACGCTCTTTAGCTGCTATGGTCCTTAGCATCCCATTCTATATTGAGCATGAAAGACCAGTAATTTTGCTCAGATGCCTCTATCAGGATTGAGGTTCTTTTATGTGCCATAAATCTACGGCACGGGACCACCAGCTTTACTTCCCTTCTGCAGATAGCCATGCTAAGGATTTTTATGCACAAATAAATCCATTGCCCTCCGCCGCGTTTGAACCCTGGGAATTATTTGCAGCAAGAAACAATAGGTTTGTTCCCACACGATTCAGAATCGATTCCGAATTATCTGAGTGTGCGCAGTAGCTAAGTGGCGTTCCAACACGACAGAGAATCAGTTCAGAACCAATTCTGAATTTCCAGTTTGCTGTTACAACATATTTGGGAACTAGTTCGGAACGAGTGAAATCGGTTCGTGATTAAGAATAGGAACTGAAAATTCCAGACATGCCCAGATTGTATGGTCTACAGCGCATACTCAGTTAATTCAGAATCGATTCTAATCGCTTGGAACAAACCTGACAGAGTATTGAAATAGCGACATACTCTCTGTATCCAGTAGAAAATAAATTTGAATATGTAATTTATTCCCCCATGCGTGTTTATTTCTCAATACGGAATAGCAAAGGTAAGCAGTTGCTCGCTGTTGAGTAGTATGGCGACATACTTGAAGAAAAGAACAAACGTCTAACAAAGCCAGGGAGCAAAACAGCGTCCAAAGATAACAATAATGAGCGATTTAGAAGGTGACAGTGATCTTTTTAATGATGCATCGACTTCCGAAGAAGAGGATTATTTCCATTTAAACATTATACCGTTATTTTGGGACCTTTATCCCTTTTTGGCACCTTTATACCATTTTCCCCCCAACCATGCCCATAATCCCCTTTTTTCTTTTAAGTTTCATTCCAATTTATTCTTTAACTTTCAATTAACGTCTCCTCAGCTTGCTGTGTACGTGCGAATAGTAAGTCTACCTCTTTCAGTAAACGCCGCGCGGGAATTGAAAGCACACCCGCAACAATGGAAAATAATTGTGTGTTCGACGAAAACCTCTTTCTCTCACTTTACTGCTATAAAGTAGCCCCCAATAATGCAATTGACAATGAGTGATTCTATCCCACCAGAATCAGTAGCCTGCTGTTCGTGAATGTGCGTTTGTTGCTGTGAGAGACGTCATCTGTTTACGTGGAGACGAAGCCTGGGCAGGCAGAGACGACAATAACCTCAACCGCGCAGTTCCGAGAATAATTAAGACTGGGCTATAATTCACAAAACAATTATATATAAAGAAGACTGACATGTGGTTAAAATTTCAGCCCAATTGAATGGATAGTTTAGAAAATAGCAATTTCAGTTGTGCATCCCCTTAAATAAACCAGCACCTTATTGTGCCTTTTTTCACCTTATTTGAGCACCTTTTCCCTTCCTTTTTTCATCTGAAATTTGCAACTAAAAATCCTAACCCCGATCATAAGCATACATTGGTACCATGTAGTTTTGTATTATTTGTATTACGTTCGGAATATAATTTATGTGGGGTGTCATTGCCTCAGAGTATTGGAGTTTTAAATTAAACATTGTGTTTAGAAGATTCTGTAGCAGGAAACCTAATGTTAAATTGGAGTTGTGTTAAATTATTTTTTCCGGGTTCTGGTTTAAATATAATATCTATATATTACAATTGTTATTCGCAATAACTCAGTATCAATGGCTTTAAGCCGATAAACGAACGCGATTTATTTTTGCTCGAATATTAGTACTGGAATCAGTATGAAAGAAACGCTTAGGTACGTGTAGTGTTAAGGGAATGCACTGCTGAAAGTACTATTTCCTAAGGTTCTCAATTAATTTGGCTAAATGATGATCTTAATTTTGTCTTGCGTAAATATTTAAAGCTGTTAACTTAATTTTTAACATTTTTTTACTGTTTTCAAGTTATTGTGTTTCAAAAATGAATTTAATTTTCTGTTCCAAATCTTAGACAGGATACAATTTTAAAAACAATCTTCCATTTAAGTGTTCGTGTCATTTATCTAATCACATCGCACAAATTTGTTATTTGCTTCATATGCATGGTTTCAGTTTACAAGAAAATAAATTTCTGCATATCCTGTTGGTTTTAAAAATTAATCTGTCAGTACCCTTTGCAACACAAAAAGTTTACATGATAGTTTTAATTGTTTGAACCTTCGCAATGTACATGAATTCCAAAAGAATTGGATAAAACCTCATCGTGTAGGATATATTGAGCACGAAAACCTCGGGGGAAACCAATTCTAAAAGCAAGTTTGAGATGTAAATAATTTTAATTACATAATTTCACTTCATTACAAAAGGAAACATCCACAATATTAAATGAAAAATAAATGCTTAGGTCATACCCTTTATATATTACTTGTGGAGGTGCAATCATCCTAAGTCCATTTTCTCGCGATTTTAACACGTTTCAGTTGAACGATACAGGAACACTCAAAGGCCATTTTATTGACAACATACATGTCTTAAAATTTGGCTTATGCGAAGCGTATTGTTTGTCTTTTTGCATAGTATTTATAATGAGCATACAATAGGAGAATCAGTATGTTTCATAAGCTTGTAATACACGAGTAGGAGTGCTCTAAATAAATAAAGTCCTTCGCACCTATAGCCTGTTTTCGTTAGAATGTAAAGTCGGATATATAGCAGACGGTGAGTACGGATTAAGATATCTGACATGTGAAAGGACCAGGTTAGAATAACTTTGGTGTGAATTTAATGTTTTATACATACACACATACGTACATCGGCGGAGTTTGATTTCATTCATCAACGCTGTAAACGTAGATATTTTATCGTCTTCTGATTGACCGTGCAACGAAGAAGGCCGTGACAGAACGCGAACGGTTCAAGTAGTGTTCCAACCACATAAAATTCCGAATTAGTTCTGTGAGCGTACCGGACTGGCGCATGTGCATTAGCATGTGTTGGAATTAGTTCGGAACCGTATGTTGGAACAAACCTAATATAGTTCATTCTGTGACATTAGAGATAGAAGGTTCAATTATTGTTTTTATTATGTTTCAACAGATTTATTCTAAGAAATAAATGATAGAGTTATGCCTTTCATTGTATTTTTCTTTCTAGTTTTAGCACCTGATTTCCTCACAGCAAAAACTTTAATTACATTAATATATGCTAACATACATGTTTATTTACTATGAAGGCAGCAGCCAATTTTTAATTTGATTATAACTGGCAACTCTCAGACTGATTCTGTCACATGACATCTGAAAGAGGAAGTAATGAGATTTATTACAAATGCTGTAGCATGATTCAGTTGCAGATAAGATCTTTAAACCATTTCACAGCAAATGCTTTTGTCACCCTCAACTAGTAAAATACATTAGAAACAATTTTAATTACTAGCATAATCTATTGATTGATTGGTTTTACAAGTTCAAAGTACTCTTCCACTGAACAGAAAGCTTTGTCTTTTAACCATTTATGTAAGAAGGATATAAATTTATTTATTGGAAGTGAGCTGATGCATATTGGCAATTTGTTGTATAAGTTTAGCCCTAAATGCTTGTAACTGTGATGTGTTTTGAAAAGTCTTGAATATAGTACATAAATTGATTGGTTTGTAGGTGTATTGTAACAATGGATGCTATCTCTTATGGTATATTGTTAAAAATTCTGTTACATAAAAATCAAAATAGTAAACGTATATAATCTTGGTACCGTCATTATTCTATTCGTTTAAAATGTTATTTGCAGGATTCTTCTGTAGGTAATCTTAATATGCTTCTTAGTTAATGGAGAAAGGAGAAGTGGAAAATAATGGAGAGAAAATTTGAGTAGTAAATATAAGGTAAACATAACGCAAGTGGAATATAAAAGCAAAATTACAAAAAGTTAGAAAATGGAAAAGCTGAAGGAACAATATATTACAATAATAATAATAATAATAGGTAATAATAATAATAATAATAATGCTTACATTAAGTAAACTACGGACCTGCAAAAGCCAAGAGGCATCATGATATCCAAAATCAACTGAAGGTGAAATTGAAATGAAACGCTCTTTAACTACTATGGTTCGTAGCGTCCTATTCTATATTGGGCGTGAAACACCGGTAATTTTGCTCAGAGGTCTCTATCAGGCTTGAGGTTCTTTTACGTGCCGTAAATCTACGACACGGGACCACCGGCTTTACTTCCCTTCCGAAGGAAGCCGTGCTAACGATTTTTACGCCCGAAAAAATCCATCGCCCTCCGCCGGGTTTGAACCCGCGACCTTGGGAACTAGAGGCTAGCACCGTACTACAGGCATGGACACATAACGAAGTGACGTATGACGTGATATACTATGACGTACAGAATAATTATGTGAGGTTTAATGTCTTGTGGAGAAAGGAAACTGACAGAACTGTGATAACTATATAGGAATAGTAGAATATATTACGAATGATAAAAGATGTGAAGATAGTGTGACTTACGGACGTGCCAGAAGTCAGGTAAGAATGGTAATAAAAGAATAGAGATGCCCGAAAGATCGTATTAGGCAAGTACGATGCTCGAACTGAGCTGCAAGTTAACCTGGTACACACACTCAAATGACTGACAAGAAGAAAATTAAGCTTTAAACACCTGCTGACTAGGTATAGCTAACTCTTAAAAAGTGACTTTAAAGGAAACCAGAGATGGAAGAAAAAATAATACCATAACAGATATCTAACAAGTTTTTAAATTTATTTTTTCAGGTTTGAACAGGTAGTCACCAGTGACCACAACAATTTATACATGAATACTGCACAAGTGTATAAAGCGTGATTTAAATAACTATATTAGGTAATAACTGCACATAACTTTAAATTTGATAGGATTGCAAAAAGAGTAGTTAGTGTTAAACAGTGTCTAAATCGCGTCCGTTTTTACACCATTTAAACTAAGATGCCACTATTATTTTACATTTGTGGAGCAAGAGCAGAGAAACAAGAGGTAGATTATTGTGATTCTTTGATATCCTTGTTCAATATGAAGCACTTTTGCACCCAGAATGGATATGAAGGGTGATATTACAAGAGAAGCGTGTTCAGAGAACGTTTTAGTACATCAAAAGAAAATTCTAAGCAAGATTTGGGTAATAAATTAAGTTCCATATTTAATTAAGTGGTCTTATAGCTAAGTTTGGTAACACTATTCAACACATATTAAATTAATGTTTCTGCCTCTCGTACGCTGTATATAATTTTAGGAGAAAATATGCTTTATCATCCACTAACATCTAACCTGCTCAGATAACTTGATCAACACTCGGTGCGTATAGTAGTATGCCTCCTCCCAGATTAATACATACGAGTTAATTATAGGAATAGCATTTTAATAGGAAAAAATGTGCCCAGACTTTTTTCTATGTAATAAACAATAGATTACCTTAGCCCATTTTAAGATGAGATTTAATGCAGTGGAAGCAAATCTACTGCTGAGGTTTTTAGGACATTTAATTAATTTACTCCACCCTCTCAGTGCATTTGCCTTTTAGCACCACATAACCTTATTCATATGCCACCTTTCAGTTCCAATAAAGCAACTGATGCAGTAATTTGGCATTAGTTTTACATATTACAAATTATTACGGCAACCAAATTTATGCTGTTAGATGATGAAAGCTTCAAAATGCTGTTGCCGAGTTGCGTTCGCTTTCGGGCATAGCCACTTTAAACCGCTGCTTAGCTACAGTTACAGTGACTGTTTTAGTCAGTGGCGACTAATGGTGCATCGATCGAAATTGGTCATGTGGTATTATCCGACATATTATTGCTATACCACCGCCGATTTATCTCCGGCTCTGACATTTGGTGCTCGATCAGAGAGGCAGTGTTGCTAATTCTTGCACCAACTGTGAACACGTGTGTATATACTGGTCGCAGGCAACGTTTCCCCAGTCGGCTACAAAGCGAACAGAAAGCTTTGAAGCCTGACCATAAACCCACCAGTAAACGATTAGTAAGGTCTTCCCATCCCTCAACTACAATGCGTGGTCCTTTCTTTAGCTCCACGTAAGCAAAGCGTTGTTGCAATGTCATTTCTGTTGTTTCTTCGGTTTTAGTACGTTTTAGCAGCAGTAACAGTTAAGCTTATATCTTACTTCTTTAGAGAAGTTATATAGCGTTTTACTTAGTGCAGTTTTGTAGGTTTAGCAGTGTTTAAAAGTTTAATTAAGATGTGGAGACCTTGGGAAACGAACCAAGTTGCTGACCCTCCGGCCGCACCAACAAATGACTCTGCCGAGTACCAGTAGTGCCAAGACCACGAAGAAAGGGGCAACAAAAACTTTGAATAAGCAAAGCCAGATTTTTGTGTGTAATGTTCACGAACATGTAGAAAAGAACACTTTACGTGGAAAATGTTTGCTATTGTTTTGAATTTCTCAAAAACCGCTATAACAATTTTTAGTAAAATACCACATGTTTAAGATATTTGGTTGCAGGTTGCATTCTGTGGTTGCAGGACAAACAAAATAAAAAATACTTTCACCATAGCTCCGCGCACATAATAATTACATTAAGCAAAACTGCAAACATGCAACCCTTATTTATAAACATTAACCGTTAGGTTAAATAGCATAATAAAAAATGAGACTTTGTTTTGGGAGTAAGAGTTCTTTTCAAAATAAATTCATATTTATGTATTTTAATTATTTAATGGTAGTCCAACAACATATAGTTTATTCAGGACATGTTTCTAAGTTTCTCTCGGATATATTAACATGCATTTCCATTCTTGTAGCGTACTATATTAGTTCAGGTCATCCTCAGTTATATTTTAAAGCGTTTGTAGCATAAATGTAATTATTATGCGAAACATAGTTGTTTACTGCATTTGTGTATAAAGCAAGCAGACAAACATGATTGTATGCAAACATACATGCATGATTGTATTCTGTACATATGGAAATCAGCTACAAAGGTTTGCTTTTAAATACTATTTTTAACTGTGGCAACAACGCGCACGTGCACATGGATGTCACTAAGATGTTTATGATGATTGTGGTTAGGGAGGGTAGGGAACAAGTGTTTGGCTACTGCACAAAGGCCGCCGCTTGGGGATCCTTAGACTGCGATGACCATATCTGTGCCATCTCTTCCGTATAAAAAAGAGGCCTCACCTGGACTAAAGCAGTTATTGACGACACATGATTCGCTCACAAGAGAATTGGCAACACAGCCCACACGGAAAGGGAGCCTAGCAGACAACTTTCACCTTTTGTTTTGCGAGTCAAACCAGCACTGAAATTTCCATTCTTTTCTTTTGTGTCGTGTTTTGTTTTGCGTGTAGCAAAGCCATAAGCAACAACAGTACACTATATTTATTAAAAAAAGTTACAAGAAATCAAATTAGAGTCCCGATTTAATTGCTGAAAGAAATCAAAATAGCTTCCTTTGAGGTGGAAATTCACAGCGCTGGTACTAGCAATCCAGCAATCGAGAACAGGTCGCCCAGGTTCACGGCTTTACCTGTGCGATAGAGAAGGTTAAAAAAATATACACAAGCTTTTGATTTTTTGTCATGTCATGGGCGGGGTTTATCTTTCTGCACCACCATTGGCTGAGTCTCGGTGTTCTCTCATGGGCGGACTAGCGACCATGTGGTGACCAAGCCCAATGTTGCTTATCCGACCGCTTGTGTGGTCGTCAAGTTAAGCAGGCCGGCAAAGCAAAGCAAGATGGGAATGCTAGGTAATGGGACGGGGGTACTCAAGTTGGCAGCAGGGCGGGTCGCTGCTAGCTGGTCACTCATCCAGCTAGCGACCGGGCCCAATGCTGCTTAACTTGGGGAAGTTTATGGAATGAGGGATTGGCAGACCTCAGCCTCGGGGGCCCAAGCCGTCCTTCGGCAACCGGTAGCTCTTTCTCCGCCTTGGCGCCTTGTGGTCATAGCGGCCCAAAGAGTTCACCAGCTGGTTGGTGTGGTAAGTTAGTTTCAAGGACATGGTGCGGGTTCTCTCCCGCACCATGTCCACGATGTATGGTAGACCGGAATGGGTGTGCAGGATGTATAACGGGAATCTACGTCCGGTATCATAGCTCATCCGAAGTGCCCTGTTCTGGACGGTCTGCAGCCTGCGGATGGTGGTCGCTGCCGCCGATCCCCAGACCTCGCAGCCATACAGAATCAGGGGCGGGATAATTGCCTGATATAGGCGTAGTTTGAGGCGTGTGGGCATTGTGGAGCGGAATACAGGGTACAGCTGCCTGAGCGCGGAGTGACCGAGGCCGACCTTTGCCCTGACATGTGCCGCGAAAGTGTGACTCCGAGGTATTTGGCTGAGGCAACCTCAGAGGCCGCTCGGGCCGCCACCGACGGACCTTCGCCAGGAGAAGCGCAGAGATCTTCCCCGGGCTGATGGCCATCCTCCACTTTTCGCTCCCACCTGCCAATGGCTCGGAGCTGTCGCTGTAGTGGAGGGAAACAGAATCGGGCATTCTTGTCCTGTGCCATTATGAGAACATCGTCGGCATATTGGCACGTAACAGTCCTGGGTTCCGTGGGGAAGTCCGACATGTAGGTCGCGAAGAGAAGCGGGGGCAGTACACTGCCTTCCGGGACTCCGGTGGCTATGGGATGGACTGAGGAAACCTTCCCCTCCACTCTCACCCTGAATGTGCGATCCCGGAGGAAACTGCTTATCAGGGTGAGATAGACGGGAGGGATGTCTGACTCCTTGAGTTTGTACAAAAGGCCTTCTCTACGTCCAGCAGCACTGCTATGGTCTTGAAGTTCTCCTGGAAGTCCAGGGAGGCCTTCTTGGCCAATCGCAATAGCTGCAGGGTTGTGGAGTGCCCATGGCGAAAACCAAACTGATGGTCCGGGAGGAGCTGCCTTTCCTCAAATAGAGGTGTAAGGAGGGCTAGGAGCAACCGCTCAGACTTTTGAGACGGTTGGGAGCAAGCTGATGGAGCGGTAACTGCATGGAAAGACCGGATCCTTGCCGGGCTTTAAAATGCATACCACCCGCGCCTCCTTCCAACTAGTTGGAAAGTGACGGAGGTGAAGGCATGCATTGAAAATCCGAGTCAAATGGATGACGGCCTTCTAAAAGTTCATTCAGCGTTTAAACATGCCTAGTTTTGCTGCAGCGATTCAACCAAGGAGGTCATGTTAATGCGACATTTCCCAAACGACCGACCCTGTTTTTATCGTGAGCAATCGCTTAAATGAAAATGGATTTTTCAAATATTCATTGAGAAGAGTTATGAATTTTAAATATTGCAGTATACGTGGTGTGTATAATAAACTTCTTTCATACGCATTAAAAATTAACTCCTAATATTGCAAGACAGTTATTAAATGCTATGCCAGTAAGTCTCCTTGTTGGGGTTTATTTTTTTGTAAGGGGAGTATCAAATAGAAAACTTTACAACCTATCAGTAGAACGGTAACTTCGTTTACAGTAATTACCCAAATGTTGTCTCTTCCGTCAGCAGCTTCTAGTTCCATTAGTCATGGGCTCAAATCCGACAAAGGGTTTTGGACTTTTATGGTGTAAAAATCCTTAGCAAGGCTTCCCTCTTTCTCTACTTCTACCACCTTCTTCCTCCCTCTCCCACGGCATTTTCGAAGTATTTATAAAACAATTATACGTAATTTCAGAACTACTGTTTCCCAACGATAATTGGCACGAACAGATAATAGTAACGAAAACAACATGTGTAAATACTCATCCTATATAAATGTAAACAATACTGCCTGCCAGAAACATCATAATTATAATCTTTATGTAAAATTTTCAAAAAAGAAGAGGGATTTCTATTTGTTTACTTTGAGTCCCATTGGTAACCCTCTCCCCTTTGGGGAAAAGTAATTAATGTGCCATATAGGCTAATTCTATAAGTGTTAATTTCCTAGTTTCACAACAATCAGTTCGACCTTTCTTGCGTGAAAACGTAAATGCACATACATTTTAAAATTCCTATTTTTTGTGGAAGGGTAGCTCATCATGTCTTCCTTTCTCAGTTCAGCCTCCCTGTTATTAGGGCTTACACCCCCAAGACTACCATCGGATGCCTGGGGTCAAACTTCTGGCGGGGAGTACAGATTATGGATCAGAGAGATCAGCCTCAAGCGAGGGAGGAAATGATATGAATGAAAGGAAAGGTGATGGTGAAGCAATCGGTGGAACGAATGGCGGTGAAACTGAGAGCCGAGAAAATCCACTCAAACGCCACTTTGTCCACCAAAAATCCCACATGCTGTTCCTTGAGATTGAACCCGGCCCGGTGAGTGGTCTAACCACTTGGCCACGGAGCCAGTTAACATAAATTATTCAACCAAAATGGAAAATTATCAACTTCAGTTACTGTGTAAATAAATTTCGACAACTTCACCATAGACGAGATCTATTGCCGAAGAAGAGCTAACAAAACAAGATTTATACGCCAAATTTACGAGTCACCCATGGGTATTTATAAATAAGCACAAGGACTTTGCTCTGCGTATTTAATTTATATATGCACACATATTTAGTGGACGAGTTAATTTTATTTTAACCCATTGGTAAGCGGATTCTCAGTTTTGTGTTTAAAATGAAGATGTGCGGTAATCGTGTATCATTTGTAAATCACAATATGATTATCCTTGCCACAATTGTCTTTTCTTGTGCCCATTCACATAATTTACGATACTGATAGCTTGAACGTAAAAAGGGGGATAAAATTCTTCGTTAGTGATAAGTACAATTTGTAGTGTAGAGCAAGTACCTATCTTCTATTTCTAAGGCTTTGAAACTACGAAGATGTCTGTAGATGTAGATTTTAGTAAGATATATTCAGATCACTGGCTTAAAAACTGGGCCCCCGTTTCATACAATCGCCTTCCTCGAGTTAGCAACAACGCCATGTTCATGAATCCATCCGCCATGGATGGGCGAGGCTTAGGGTTTGCTTGTCGCCTGATTCTAGTCGCTGTAATGTTTAGTAATGCAAAGTTTGGACATATTTAACTGAACTGTATTTAAATCTTAAAACATCGCGTCCTGTTTGCAAGCATACTTTATAAGTAATAAAGTGACTGAAGTCAGAGTTAATGCATGTAAAGATGCCGTATCTCACAGAACACTGGCTCAATAGGTTAAAAATGTAAACTGTGTAAAGGTAGATAATTTTAACCGATGAGCAGTATTTATTAGGGCCATAAGTGTGCATGGAGGATCAGGAATATTTGTTAAAGCAGGTTGGAATTTAAATAATTGCAATATTTAAGTGCAGAAAGACATTTTGAACTATTTGTAATGGAACTAACTTCTTCTCAAACAGTGATCACGCGCATATACAGGACACTGACTTTAATATATTCAGAAATAATTTCGTTGCTTCTTGAGAACTTAACAAAAATGCAAAAATGTTGTATATAGGGACTGAAATGTAAGTTTAATGCAACATAACCATAAACGCATGGAAACAGAACATTCATTTCTGCTATATAACATGATATGGTGCAGGTTCCCACCAGAAGATCAAACAATTAAGAGACGCTCCTTAATGTGAAAGGTACAAATATGGCCAGTCCAAGTAATTAAAACAAGGTTTCTCCGATCACAAAGTCTAAAATTGTTAAGACAGTCACCGAGAAAGGGCAGCATAAAAATCAACAAATGGTGATTCAATGAGGATAATCCGAAGCTATTTAAATAGCAAGGATAGCTGGGATGAGATTTACATAGAAAATTATATTAATTTCAATAAGCTAATAGGTTCAGTTAAGCACAAGTTTGATATAACATTTCCGGTAAAAAAAGTTAGTTTTAAAAAAACAAATACCATAAAGGATGGGTAACAAAAACAGTAAGTGTGTCCTCAAAGGAGATTAAGAATTTGCATATCTTGGAAAACAAAGATAAGGCTGTTTGCAAGTAATGCAAGGGTAAATCAATTTGAGTTGAGGCATCAAATAATCAAGGATACAGTACATATACCAGAACTAACGGGAGAGCCAAGAAACTACGAACCGGCTGCGCGTTGGTTTTTCAGTGGGCGTGTGAAAACATAACATACTGCTGCTATAAACAAGGTCACGCTGTTGTCATTTTCAAGTGCAGTATTGTTATTTATTTTGTCCTGTACTTAGTCACAAAGCATCTTATGGCTCAGTATATGTTTTCTACTGCACATCGTGTATTTATTTATGATTCGTATATGTTAACTTGGTCAGCTCGCCAAGTGAAAGTACGATTTGCAGAAAGATTTCCAGGTGTAAAAGTTCCAGGCCGTACAACAATCCATGAATTTTACAACAAATTTCAGGCTACAGGAAGTGTTCAGGCTAAGAAATCTAAAAGACGGCGTACGGTTCTTGCCGAAGAAACATTAGATGACATCGGTTATCGTTTGGAGAATTTTCCCCAAAAGTCACTAGGAAACATAATCTTCAACCAGGTGAAGTTTTTTGAGTCGAGTCTCAATGGTGTACACAATGGCAATATATACCCATATTTCATATTTTTTCACGGACGAGGCTTGGTTCCACCTTCATGGATATGTGTGTACACAAAATAATCCTTATTTGAACTCTTACAAAACCTAATATTTTTCATAAAGTACCCCTTCATGACGAAACAGTTGGTGTAAGATGCGCCATGAGCGGAGAAAGAATTATAGGGCCAATGTTTTTCGAATCAACAGTTGACGATCATACATACACGAATACAACTTTGCCTGCTTTTTTACTTTCTCTACTACGTATACGTAGGGGAAGTTGTATTCCACCCAAAAATTCGATACCGAGATTTCACCGGAAATACATGTTTTGAGACCCCCTGGATCCAAAAAAGGCGTTTTTGGAAACATGTCCGTGTGTGTGTGTCTGACTGTGAACAGCATAACTCAGAAACGAACAGTCGAATAAACACCAAACTTGGTATTTAGGTTCAGCATCTTCTGATGCAGTAATTTGTATCACAAATTACTTAAATGTAAATAATGATTATAGTATGAATATGCATTATTATGCGACACTGATTTGAGATGTTTGTTGATTGTAATTATTGTTGAGAAGTAAGTTTATACGACCTTACTGAAACTGACAATAATAGCGCGCAATAATGCAGAGGGGGGGGTGAGCTGTTTATCATTATTGGAAACGAGGAAGTTACGTAATGTTGGCGCGTTTTTCCGTTGAGAATTTTCTGGAACCTTTCCCTAGAGCATATGTATTCATAATTTGCATTGGATATTAAAATAGACGCTAATGTTGGCGCGTTTTATTAGCCAATTGCAGTTCAGTTATAATCTTTAGGCATATCGGAGTGTATGGGTATAAAAGCAGTAGGTTAGAGGTAAAGTCTGTCAGTTCATCAAAAATCTGTTTACACTACACGTCGTCTTCAGTCAGTCAGTTCGTCGAAAGTATTTGTACGGCAAACGTCGGGTATCGATTCACAATTTACGCGCAGCAGAATTATGAATAATCTAAAGTGTTGTAAGGTTAATTATACAAAAAGTTGAAGTACGTAAATTAAGAGTGATCAGTAAGAAGTTATTATAACAGTTTCAGTTTGGCAAGTGTTAAGATCAATGTATAAATGTGATAGTTAACGTGTTCGACAATAGATGTGTAAAACAAATTTCTTCATCAGTGTTATATTTGGATAAAACATTCCTTTCCGTTTACACACCCTGATCTAGAAACATGTTCGACCGAGAAATAATAGCTAGCCGGAGGACAGTGAAACAGAATTAAATAAAAAAATAAAATTTAAAATTCTTTCAAACAAAAAACTAATACTGCCGCAAATTGCTAACACCAGATGGAGCTACAAACCGAACAAATGAATGACGTCACAAGATGGCTTCACATGAAGTAAAAACATATACACAAACATTTGTAAGTAATACCGTTACACTTCCAGAGATGCGACACGAAGTTTTTCAAGAAAATCCCCCACCCCAGATTACCCTTTACATGGAACATTTTTCGAAAATGTTAATTTTCTCAAAAATGGCTAACGATTTTGATTAAAATATCATATGTTTAAGATATATTTATGACAAATAAAATGTATATCTTGAATTTTCTGGGAAGTCTCCAAAAGTATTCTTCATTGTGAACGACTTTTGCATAACTGGTAGACAAAATTTGCTACACAAAAAATGTAGATTGCGTTAAAATACACAATTTATGTCACATTTTTTTGTTGAGAGTACCATTTTTGATATATTGCTTGTTGTTCCCTTAAATTTTTAATACTTATTTTCTCAAATGGGAATTCGATATTTATGTTTTTTGTCTTGGATATGCAAAGAGTATTAATCTGTGGCAAAGGGAATGGTGCTGCACCTAGCAACCAGCTATTAAGAGATATGTATGTGCTTAAAGGCTACTGTATTTCTATATTGCCCTTGTAAATATATATTCCCCTTACGTCTACCAGAAAATTAGCAATAAGATAGAGTCTGCAAATGTTTATCTCGATTAACATGAAGTAGATGGAGAATAAGCGTTTGTAAAAATAGTTTTTACAAGAATAGAGAAAATCATGCGAGTGTAACACATCAAAATTTTTTTTAGAGATTTATCAGACAGGGAGCGTGATTTTGCATTTTTTCAACACTACTATAGCAGCTCATAGGCCAATATTTCGATGAGAACAACTGAAAGTGTGTGAGGACGGAATTATTAGTAGATATTTTTGCCACCCTCGGTCCCCCGACTTAACCCCCTGCGATTTCTACATCTGGGGTAGGTTAAAACAAATTATACAAGACAAACCCATACAAACTGAAAGAATTAAAACAAAATATCCGCCAGAAAATTGCCAGCATTTCTCAACGTGAACTGCGGTGAGTGATGGATGTTTTCCTAAAGAGGTGCCAAAAATGTATGGACAAAAACTGTGGCCAGTTTTAGCATCTCCTTTCGTAAAGTTGGTAAGTAAATCTTTTAAAAGTAGTTTTAAAATGTATAGTTTCATCCACGCCTGCATGATAGCGGCAGACGGTTAGCGCCAAGGACACGGACAGGAAAAACACCGCGCAGCCGGTTCGTAGTGTTTTGGCTCTCTCTGTATAAGTTGGTGAATTCACATCATTGCGTTGAGGCAGAGGAATGGCAGTAGCCTATACCATGCTACTGCGTTTTCGACTGTTTCTTTTTACTGTTGCTCTCTAGATTTCTTTTACTGCATTGATACATAAATTCCATTTTCATGTTGTGTTTTATAATTACACCTGAGTAAAATATATGTAAACGTTCCACATACAGTTTCATTCGGAATTTCTGTCAGAGGCAAAAACAACTCACGTCATATGTATAAGCATTATAATTCAGAACATGGAATAATGATTATGCTTTGAAGTTCAGGAGAACATTCTGGTCCTATTATTTACACTGACGAAACTTGGGTAAAGCAAAACCATGCCAAAAGCTTTACCTGGCAGGATTCTAAATGAAATGTTGATCTAAAGATTACATTAGGTAAAGGATCTAATAGTCTGCCATAATTAATAGGGTTTCATAGAATGGGGAGATTTAGTGTTTCAGTAGCCAAGTTGTGGTGTTTATCATAAAGAGATGAGTAATGTAGTGTTTAGGGAATGTTTACTGATCTCCTTCAGAGGCTGGACAATGCGAGCTACCACTCCATGCTTAAAGGAAAAAATCCCCAATACAAATTCTAGGGAAGGTGAAATTTTGTCACGGCTTCAAAACAGGAAGATACCTCATATTCTACACACTGACTGAATAATAAATTAATTGTAAAACAGCAAGGAAAGCTTATTGTTGTTAGTAATTCTTTGTTAGTGTAACATTGCGCTTACATTTCACCTGTATCATTCAACTCCATTATTAGGCTAGTGAAGCAGACTGAGTATGGTCACTGGGCGTTCGAACAGGAAATGATACATGCACGCTCGGTATACAAAACAGATTGGTTGAGAGAGGAACACGCTCGGAATCCAGTTCAACCAACTCGGCCTATGCAGCCCATTTGTTTTCTAAGGCATAAATCGTACACGTGGACGAAAATTCGTTCGAAGGACAGCTCTAATAAAATGTGGAAGGTGACCTATAATCATTCTGGAACCGGATGACCTTTTGTAATGAATAAAACAAAAAAACTAAGTGCAGTTTTTAAAGTAGTTTTTGAGAAAAAAGCGAAAATTGCTTAACATTAACTCTATCTTAAATGAAGATTTTTGGAAACTTAAATACTTTTAGAGAAAATTGAAAGGTAAATATTTTCTGCATGTTTAAATACATTTTTAATTAAAACAGTTCACACTTCTTTTATTACGCTATCGAGATTTGTCTCAGTTAATATACATCGATAGCCATGAAACTACACATAACACACTGTAAGATCGAAAGAAACGCACTTCCGCTGTTGTTTATTGCGTTTATGGCTTCTTTCCGAAACAGCGGATTATCAGTTACTAAATGGTTCACTATACTAATGCCGAATATCTTGATATGTTACACATTACGGTGAAACACATAGTAATGCGACAAGGATTTATCGAGAAAGACTTCCAGTGAGATGAGCACCACATCATAGGACATGTTTTCATCAAGAGCTCTAGATACAGGAAACGTATTTCATGCTGGAGATGGTCAAAGAAATGTTGCACAAGAAGAAATCCTTCACTCGGTAGAGGAAGATCCTGGAAGCAGCGACTCGCACTATAGGCTATCCCACTGGACTGTTTTGAGAACATTGAAAGATCTGCTACGCCATATCATACTCAGTGCGTCAGTAGATCTCTGAAGCAGATTATGCGACAAGGTGGCATTTTCCTATGGTTTCTTCAACAAGTGGGGGACTTTCCCCTTAAAATTCTTACGATGGAGTAAGCAACAGTGTGTCCACCCGTATGAAAACCAAGGGGATTTGTTAAATTACTGAAAACCACAACAGTTAAAGAGCGTCCATAAATAAAGATCGGTAATTTTGATCAGAGGCCTATTTATCAGGCTTGAGGATCTTTTACTGCCGTAAATCTACGACACAGGACCACCTGCTATACTTCCCTTCCGAAGGAAGCCATGCTATGGATTTTTACGCCCGAAAAAACAATTATTTAAGTTGAGACTGTACAACATGCCCAAAACTAACCCTTGTGGAAAGGAATGTCTTGCATAAAAGTTTCTTGATATTATGGGGGAAAGTCGTCCTCCGTGGTATAGTGGTTACCATGATAGCCTCTAGTTCCCAAGGTCGCAGATTCAAACCCATCGGAGGGCGATGGATTTTTTTAGGCATAAAATACTTAACATGGCTTCCTTCGGAAGGGAAGTAAAATAGGTGGTCCCGTGTCATAGATTTATGGCACGTAAAAGAACCTCAAGCCTGATAGAGAGGCCTCTGAGCAAAATTACCGATCTTTCATACCCATCATAGAATGGGACGCTAAGGACCACAGCAGTCAAAGAGCATCCATAAATAAAACCCAATTTAATTTTATGGGGGAAAGTAAATGCCATTAGTCCTGTTTTTTGAGGACGTTTTGATGGTCATTTTAGGGTCAATTTAATTTTTTTAAATGGGAACCTACAATTAGGATCAAATTGAGTTTACCCTAAAATGACCATCACAACCTCCTCCAAATAAAACGCAACTAATGACATCTCCCATAATATCAAGCAACTTTTATTTAAGACATTTCTTTGCACAAGGCTTAGGTTTTAAGAACTGTACAGTTTAAACTTAACTGGTCCACCACATGTTTTTAATTCTAATTCAAATCTTCAATTTGCCGATCTTTTGAAAGTTTATGTGTTCAAGTTTTATTCTCAACTCTCTCAAAAGCTATTGTTCCAGAAATTGCTGTTTAATCATATATAGTGTAATCACAGCACAAAATTACATATGGACTGGCAGGGCAAGTGGCTCCAGGTCATGGATGAGCTAATGGCAGGTCTCCCTTCATAGGAATAACTTGCACAGAACAATATACTATTATGTGCCAATTCACCATTCCGAGGACACCTTTTGGCTATTTTGTGTAGGTTCCTATCTATGCAGGGCCTGTACTTGTCCAGGAGTTCATGAGTTAGTGAAAAGACAAACAGTTTGGTTGAGGTGAGTTCAGTGAGTTAAGAAGTTACGAAGAGTTTGGACAGGTAACAGTGCACAATGCTGAGTGCACATCAGTTGTGAGTTGTGATAAACTTTTTTATTCAATAGTTAAGTTGTATTCTATTCTAAGAGTGCACCAACAGTGTCCAAGTGTAGCATAGGTCTATGCTGAGCACCTAAGTGATAGATTGTGTTTAGGAGTAACTGGTGCATTACTTTATGACAATATTAAAGGGGAGGTTACACTCAAATGTCTCATCACTTTATCCTTCTTTGATTTATTTCAAGAGACCAGAGTAATCCTTCCATTTTTAATTGTTTAGTTAAAGAAAGCTACTCATGCAACTGTTAAGTAACGAGAATTCAGGTTGGATATAGCAATTGCAGCAGCTTGTTTATGTTACAAATTACTGATGCATGGTATAGAGTAAAGCTTTTGTCAAGTTTCACATTAGCGAGTTCTTTTCCACTCATGTATCAAATTATGCGACTTCAAATGAAACAAGTGAGTGCACTTTTAACAAATTTCACTTGTGAGGCTTTCTACCCTCGTGTATCAAATTATGCAATTTCAAACATGACAGCTCAGTGAAGTTCTTTTAACAAATTTCACACTTGTAGGCATTTACATACATGTATTAAATTATATAATATTGAAAATTACAACTGAGTGAAGCTATTTTCATAAATTTCATGATTTGTGGCATCTTACTCTGATATATCAAATTAAGTAATTTCATATATAAGAATTGAGTGAACCTCTTCCTACAAATTTCACACTTGTGAGGCTTTTTACACTCATGTATCAAATTATGGGATTTCCAATCTGAAAAATGAGTAAAGTTCTCACAAAACTCACACTGTGAGACTCTGTACCAAATTATGAGATTTCAAATGTTATAAATACTGAAGCTCTTCTTGCAAATTTCACACTCATAAAGCTTTTTAACCTCGTGTATAAAATTATGAGATTTCAAATGTATGAGCTCACTGAGGCGATTGTCATAAAGTCCATACTTATAGACTTTTGACCCTCAAGTTTCAAATTATGGTGCTTCAAATGTGAGAAATGAGTATATGGCTTCTCCAAATTTAAAAATTGAGGCCTTTTACACACGTTTACCAAATTATGTGACTTTACATATGACATATGAGTGAAGCACTTCTTGCAAATTTCATACTAGTAAGGCTATTTTACCCTCATTTATCAAATTTTGTAATTTCAAAAATGACAATCAAATGAAGTTTTTGTCGCTTGTAACACTTTCCACCCTCATGTATCAAATTATGCCTTTTCAAATGTCTAAAGCTCTTTGCACAAATTTCAGACCTGTAAGGTATTCCACCCTTATGTATAAAATAATGCTCTTTTAAATGTGACACGTGAGAAAAGCTCTTCTCACAAATTTCACACCTGTGAGTCACTTTTCCCTCATGTATCAAATTATGGTGCCTCAAAGATGTTAAATGTCTAAAGCTCTCCTCACAAATTTCACACTTATTTGGCTTTTTACCTGCATGCATCACATTACATATTTTCAAAGATGACAAATAAATAAAGCTCTTCTTACAAATTGCATATATGAGGCTTTTTACCCTCGTGTAGCAAATTATGCCTTTTCAAATGTGAAGAAAGCCTAAATCTCTTCTCACAGATTCCACACTTGTGAGGTCTTTTACCCTCATGTATCAAAGTATGCCTTTTCAAATGGGACAAATCAGGAAAACTCTTCTCACAAACTTTACACTTGTAGGGCTGTTTACCCTCATGTATCAAATTATGTGATTTCAAATATGACAAACGAATAAACCCCTTTTCACAAATATCACACTTGAAAGGCTTTTCAGAATCATGTATAAACATATGCCTTTTCAAATATGACAAATGAATAAAGCTCCTGTGACAAACTTCACACTTGTGTGGCCTTTTACCCTCATGTATCAAATTATGCACTTTTAAGTCTGACAAACGGGTAAACCTCTTCTCACAAATTTCACACTTGTGAGGTTTTTTACCCTCATGTGTCCATTTATGCCTGTTCAAACGATGCAAAAGAGTAAAGCTTTTCTCACAAATTTCACACTTGTGAGGCTTTTTGCCCTGATGAATCAAATTATGTGTTTTCAAATTGCTCAACCGAGTATAGCTCTTCTCACAAATTTCACACTGGTGAGCCTTTTTACCCTGATGAATCAAAGTATGTGTCTTCAAATTGCTCAACTGAGTAAAGCTCTTCTTACAAGTTTCACATCTGTGAGGCTTTTTACTCTGATGAATCAACTTATGTAATTTCAAATCTGTCAAATGAGTAAAGCTCTTATCACAGATATTACACATATGTGATATTTCACCTTTACTGACCAATAAAAGCCTACTGTAAACTTCCCCATTGCTACAATCACTGAATTGTTCCAACTGAAGATGTTTTTCTAAATGTAGTATTTTTGTGACACCACTTTGACTTTCACATTCATGAAAATCCTTCCCATAACTGTTGCTTGTGATTTTCCCTGAGTGTTCAGCAGAGTGCATTGGTGAATCACCACTGCTATTATCAGAAACTGCTTCTGTGCATAATCTGAAATTTTGAAGGACTTAGTGTTGGATACAACAATCAAAGAATGAAGGCAATTAAATCTGAAAAGAGAATTTCTTTTTCTTACAACCATGAACTATAGTTCCAAATTCGTCATACAGAGCATTGTACATTAATTGAAATAACTTTATTAATCTGCAATATTAGTAAAGTACTTATTAGAATCTTTTAAATAAAACATGTTAATGGTAAATGCAGCCTGATGTTTATGGCAGTACATGCAGTGTGTGTTACATGCAATGAGAATTATATCAACTTTCAGGTTTGCTAGCAACATTCAATGTAATTTCTGTGTTGATTAAACTTGGCAAGAAAATATTTTTATAATAAAGAGCTTATCAAGCCAGTACACAGTCAGCAGCCAATGCAATGGATGGAAGAGCATCAACACTTACATATTCAACATGGAATGTTTCAAAATCAGCTAATGCTTATAAAAACCTCTGTTACACAAGTTTCTCCTCCTGTTGTTCTTATAAACACTCATTTTTCTATCTGTTTCATGTTAATCCACACAAACATTTGCAGAAATGGCTTCATTACACACTTTGTTCATGGTACAGAAAGCATGCAGGAAAATCTTTAAAAGTGGATGCCTATGTACCAGGTTTGAAATTCCATACTCTTCCCCTGACATCATGAGGAATAAAAGAAATGGCAACTTAATACTTCAAAATAGTATACAGCATTTGAATATTCAAACCAGTAACAATAAACATCTCGAAAATGGTTAATGGCATAAAAATATATTTGATAAAAACTGTGTGCTTAAATAAGACCATTTTAGGTTTGATTAGCTTCTACTTTTTGATTTGTTTCGTTTTTGTACATTTCTCATGGTTTACCAGCGATACAAAATTGTATAAAATTAATTCAGAATGAGGACATCACACACTATTCAGAGAAGATTCAATTCTTAGTAATGACACTATCAGATCTCCCCACCACTCACCAGTTACCAGGCTTGTAGCATGGAAAATACAAGGATGAATCAAACATAAATCAGAATTTTCTCCAAGTGAGCAAGCTGATTTGTGGCAATCGTCGGGTGTCTGGAGGAATCCCTCTTATGGAGGTGATGCTTATCCTCTAATATCCAAATAACCTCAACTTATGTGAACATAGAAAATTTAACTCTTCTTTAGACATAGAATTTTAAACTCTTTCATGCACCGAGAATTTAAAAAGTGTTCTAATGTGGTGATGTTGCTATGTAGTTAGTTTTTCCTTAAACAATTAAAACAATAATCTAAACAGATTTGTGGCAAT
The DNA here is from genome assembly GCA_030765065.1 of Deroplatys truncata. Classification (NCBI taxonomy): domain Eukaryota; kingdom Metazoa; phylum Arthropoda; class Insecta; order Mantodea; family Mantidae; genus Deroplatys; species Deroplatys truncata. Next base: position 120,777,454 of record CM060989.1, read on the forward strand.
TGTTATCTATTAAATTAAGTATATCTACATTGTCCTAGCAAAGAGAAAGTCCTTTATAGTCATCAACACAATGAGTGAGCAGAAGGTAAACACATGTGTACAGCAATGCATTATCATATAGTTTAGTACTAGACCTTGGATACATACAAATACCTTCATGTTTTATTTAAAATATAAATGTATGGAAGTGTTTTTGTGGTGCCTAAAAGTGTATTTTGGCAATTGAGAAATATTTTAAGGTTTTAGAGACTAAAAGTTCCTATTTTACCACTTATTTTGTTTTAATGATTTTTTTCCTCCATGATTTTTTTCCTCATGGGATTGATTTGATTGAAAGACTTCCTGATAGCAATGTTGTATGAATGAGTTATTTATGGAAAAATATTGGTTTACTTTAGGTGGTGGATTCACTCTGTTTGGAAAGAGAAAGAGAATACTTGGGCCCTCTGAGTGTCTGTTATTGTTTGTAATTGGTCAGTGACTGCAATACAACAGAAATTCTTTCCCAAGTGCAAGAAGAGTCAGTGGCAGTTTTCCCATTGTTTTGTGACTTGTATATGTCATCTCCTTCATTATCAAATGCTTTAAGTTATACGTTCATCATTCAGAGAGTTTTACAACAAAACAATTCTTACACTATACAAATAAAATAACAAATATACAAAATATATATTTTGTAGTTATTCACACAACTTTTAAGCTTTGTAAAGGTTTCCAAACGTGAAGCAGGAGTTCAGAAACCTTATGCATGGAATTTGCAATGTCAGGAATTGTTCTCTCTAGGGTCAATGGACGGGTTTCTGCTGAGTCCATTAGATCATTTCCCCCAGGCAATGCCAGTTACTCAGCAGTGCTGGGGTGGGACTTCAATACTCCAAGTTTTAGACCTCATGGTCAATTGCTGGATTCTTAAAAGTCCACGTGGGACAAAGTAGTATTCTAAAAGTACGAACACCATGCATCGAGCATCATCTTCTGTGGTTTAGGTAAGCACTTCATCCATTTTAATATTTGTATATCTTAGCTGTCCACGATCCTTTTAAATGTGTTATTAAGATTAATATTAACTTCATTTGGGTGTACCATATAAGTGTTTACAATCACCTTCCTCTCACAGACCTGGAACAGCTTAGAACCTCCAGAACCCATGTCTGTCCTGATCTCCTAGTTGGCCAAACCACTCTCTCTTAGAAGCGGGTGTACACTTAGTAAGTAGCTCAGGCCTATTTGCAGATCCTGGGCCCACAAGCCACCCCCTGTGGGTGTTCGTGGTATGTGTGGTGGCACTGGCATTTAGAGTTGCCCTAGGTTTGAATCTGTGACCGAAACAGAGGCCCCTGCAAGAAGTGGTAGAGGTCTCTGCTCACTTTAGGGTAGTTGCCCCAGTACAGAAATCCAACCCCAAAAACCACCGCAACAATTGGTCAAGGCGTTGGTCTCTCCCTATCTTTATGGTGAGACATTATTTCAATCACAGTGCTTTCTTTACCCCACCCACTCTCTCAAGTGCTGGAGATGTTTCTTTTTCCCCACCCTCCCTTCAACCAGGTGCAGTATGGCTAGGTTAAAAATGTAGTACCCGTTTACTTTAGAAAGCAATAATAAGAATGTCTGTTCAGCTATTGGGTAGCCAACAAAAAGAACCTGCTTCCCCCCAAAAAATTGTTCATTAGTTGAAAAAGTGTGAAAAATTCAGTATGATCAATTACTTTTTCCTTTCTATTCGAGCTGGGACAGTTGTCTTTTTGATAACCAGGAGGAAACCTCTAAGAAAGGTTATGGGAGAAAAAAACTGGGATTGTTTTAAGACGCTGTTATAATTATTATACATGCAGGAAAAAGAGAAATTAAGAACTGAAAACAAGTCTTCAGCCAGTGTACATAAGAAATATTTGCTGAAAGGACAAGCGCACATATTCGGTCATTGAACTTGTGTGGGACGAGTAACAGTGAAATGAATAAAAGGTTATACTAGGGTGATTTGTGCTAGTTAGTGTGTTTTCTTCCTTGGTTTTTGCTCTTCTTAAGTATTTCAGGGCAAAGTCTTATTGTTTTTTAAGAATGCTTCTCTTTCAAATGTAATGTGATAGGGTCCAATAAATTAAGCAGTTTTATCAATTCTAGTTTTCAGGCACATATAGCAGTCCATGCTTGTGTTCTTTCCAGGTTAGATCATGATATTCACTTTTCCTCTTTGTTATTTGACAGTGACAGTAAGTGTGAGATTTGATTGGTATTCCCTAACTAACTTTACTTGATTTTTAAGTTCACGAGTGCTAGAAATTTTGTTTGAGTGCAGCCTCGAGTATTTAAGTACTCTTTTTTGTAGATAATGTGTAGCTAAGCATGCTGTCTATGTCATGTCAGGAATTGTGTAGTATAGGCTGTCATTTAATTACTCTACATAGATATAACATAAACTTATCCATGTAGTAGCTTGTATAGTTGTGTTAGTGTTAAATTAAGATTATCAACGTCCAGAGTATGTGAGTGACAATAGAAGTCGCCATTAGATTCTCTTTTTTGCAGATAAGTGCAAGTCCTAGAAGCTAGGAATTCCTGTTTAGAGTTTTGGTGAACTTAGTCCTAAAACATGCTGCAAGGCCCCCAAGGTTTTACTTATCCGTGTGTTAAATAGTTGTAGAGCGCAGGTTGCTCTACTTTATGCTAGCTAGGTATTGTGAGTAAAAGCCCATTAGGTGTTGCGTTATGGGGTTTTGTTGCGTGTGCAAGCTGTTAGCACCAAGGTTATGCTAAAATTAGGGGTTCAAGAAATTACCTGCTGACAATTGTAACAGTAATTATTTAAATAGGCCCACGGAATGGCCTAAGTTAGTGTTGTAGCATGACCGATTTTTCCTGACGTGCCTGATGACTAACGATATAGCGTGCATGTTTTTTAATATTCCCTGTTGTAAATTTGTCAGGTAAGAGGCTACTGAATTTTTCTTTAAGTTTCGTAACTGGTTGTTATGACCAGGGGATGCCGAGGTCACCAGACCAGCTCCGTTTATTTCAAGTTAAAATTTTATGTGATTTTATGCTTATTGTGCTAATGTTTAGGAGACCTCACAAAAATATTAAGTTCTGATTACAGAAATAAGTGTCATTGCCCAATGATTACATAAAATAAAAAAGAAATGCGTGACTACACTACAACTGACGGACCCCCAGCTAATTCTAAACGCTGATAAACACCCAGCATCTCTTCAGGACAAAATCTGAGAAAAACATTTTTTTTATAAGTTTATGCATTTTAGTTTTGTGTCATGCATGTGACATTTTTATTGCTGCAACTGTGGTACATGTTATATACAACAATAGTGTATGTTAAATTTTATTTTGGGACCTTGATATCCCATTTATCATAAAATGTGAATGTTCTGACACATCGCCAGACATAATTTCAGGAAAATATCAAGGTTTACCTTAACCTTATCAGTGTATGCATTGTTTTAAATAATTTATTCACAAGTTGTTGCTACACATTTTATTATATTATGATAGAGGACAGATTTAATGTATAATTCTCTTTCAGCAATGTGATACCTTCCCACCTGTTTAACGTTTTAGGAACCTGCCCCAATTGTGTTCTCCCCTAGCTATTTATGGCATCTAATAGCTTACACCTTGCCATCTTTTGTTTACAATTTTTTACATTACACTATATTTGCAACTTAAGTTTTGGGAAGCAAGAAATTTTGTTTTTACTCGCCCATGTGAAATATGAGTTGCTTTGGTTTCAGGGTCCATTTATTTTATAAAATCTTGTTGTGAGTTTTATATGGACACCATCTCCTTTGGTTATGAGGGGGATCAAACTTGAACAGGCCTTTTGTACCAACAATTTTATTCATGAAGATTAATTGAAACGAACATTTTCTTATTTGTTTATATATTCACCCATCTTCATTTGTTCCAATAGATAGGCAATGTTTTAATGCTAGCTTTGAAGAAAGTACAAGGATGAGTGTGGAGCTGGTTGTGCATGAAGTCTATCAGCCTACAGGTGGATTTACATACTCGGTGAAGAAACACTCAAGTTATTTTGGAGGTACACTTCCCCGGATGCATACATTATAAGTCCTGTGAATTTAAAGGTCAGTGTGAAAACTCTGGTCCAGGAGCAATGCTAAAGGACTGGGAACTTGCACATCAAGTAGTCACAATACACAGTGTTAAATGTGCAAATGATTAACTTAACCCATTTAAACTGCCATAGGGAGACAGTATTTTTCCTGCATTGCTGCAGAAGGTACCTGACTCGCTTTATATCCTCCTCTGTAACTTCTTCCAGGACAGTACAGCCTTGAACTATATTCCACTGACATGAAGTGCTCCAAAAGTAGTGTTTACTCTTAGGAGCAGGCATAATAATTACACAGAAGCTAAGGCCTACCAGCTAATCAGTCTTACATCATTCCTTTTAAATTGGAAAGATCGTTTGAGATGTATTTGAAGCAGGGTACTGTGTCAGATACCTCCTTCCATCAAAACCAAAAAGCCCACCAGCTATCTATGTCTTGTGTAACAGTGCTGCTCAGTCTTGTAGGCAGCCTAGAGGAATCAATGTCTTGTGCTTTTGATAACACCTTCTATGAATCTAGAGTTTTGGTTGCACAGTCTTGTCAGTAGACTAGAGATCACAATGGCTTGTACTTTTGACAACACTCCCTATGAATCTATTTCTTTGGCTGCACGGACTTGTTGTTAAGACTAGAGAAGTGAATGGCTTGTGCATATGTAAACATGCCCTATGCATCTATGGATTTAGTTGCACAGTCTTGTCAGTAGACTAGAGGACTCAATAGTTTGTGCTTTTCATAACATGCCCTATGAATCTATGGTTTTGGTTGCACAGTCTTGTCAGTAGACTAGAGGTCACAATAGCTTGTACTTTTGATAACACCCCTATGAATCTATTGTTTTGGTTGCACAGTCTTGTCAGTAGACAAGAGCCCATAATGCCTTGTGCTTATTATAACATCCCTATGAATCTATAGTTTTAGTTGCACAGTCTTGTCAGTAGACTAGAGCCCATAATGGCTTCTGCTTTTGATAACATCCCTATGAATGACTAGAGGTCACAATAGCTTGTACTTTTGATAACACCCCTATGAATCTATTGTTTTGGTTGCACAGTCTTGTCAGTAGACTAGAGGTCACAATAGCTTGTACTTTTGATAATATCCCTATGAATCTATAGTTTTGGTTGCACAGTCTTGTCAGTAGACAAGAGCCCATAATGTCTTGTGCTTATTATAACATCCCTATGAATTTATAGTTTTGGTTACACAGTCTTGTCAGTAGACTGGAGTCCATAATGTCTTGTGCTTTTGATAACATCCCTATGAATCTATAGTTTTGGTTGCACAGTCTTGTCAGTAGACAAGAGCCCATAATGTCTTGTGCTTATTATAACATCCCTATGAATTTATAGTTTTGGTTACACAGTCTTGTCAGTAGACTAGAGTCCATAATGTCTTGTGCTTTTGATAACATCCCTATGAATCTATAGTTTTGGTTACACAGTCTTGTCAGTAGACTAGAGTCCATAATGTCTTGTGCTTTTGATAACATCCCTATGAATTTATAGTTTTGGTTACACAGTCTTGTCAGTAGACTAGAGTCCATAATGTCTTGTGCTTTTGATAACATCCCTATGAATCTATAGTTTTGGTTGCACAGTCTTGACAGTAGACTAAAGGGCACAATAGCTTGTACTTTTGAAAACACCCCTTTGAATCTATTGTTTGGTTGCACAGTCTTGTCAGTAGACTAGAGGTCACAATAGCTTGTACTTTTGATAACACCCCTTTGAATCTATTGTTTTGGCTGCACTATCTTGTCGCTAAACTAGAGGACATGTCTTGTGCTTTTGATAACACCCTATGAATCTATAGTTTTGGCTGCACTGTCTTGTCACTAAACTACTGTGTTTTTCAAATGGGATGATGTTTGTCCTTAAGCGCGGCCAGAGCGTAAAGCAATCGGAGTTCCGCTGTGTTGTCATATTGCATTCGCCGTAAGCTAAGCATGACGTGTTCTAGGCGAATCTGTTTCTAATAAATATAATTTGCGCTAAGACAAAAATTCAAATTTTGCAAAAAGCAACCCACTAGAAGGTAGGGAGTAATTTTCATAACACAACCGTAAAAACCACATATTTTTAGCTCAAATAGTTTTCATAATACAAACGAATAAACATACCCATATGTTATATCATAACCACGTAAGCACTGTAATGGTCACATTATTTGTATGTATGGATTATTGTATACATTATGTATGTATATTTGTAATTATATAGCACTACTGACTTGATGGTGATAAAGAATTATGTTGAAAAACCAAGGCGTTTGTTAAAGCTGAGAGAGAGCAAACAGCCCACACAGCTCACTTGTGTTACTTGTAGAATGCTGAATCTGCAGAACGTGAGCCGTCACATGTTTATTATTGTGTGTTGTTTCTAAATCTGGGTTGGAGTTTATTTACCCTACACAGTTAATATCAGTATGCAGTTGTTGTTCAGAGAGCAAGCAGCAAGAGTAAAATAGTGCAGTGGCTTATTGTGGTGAATTTAGTGGCGAGTCAAAGAGGCAGGTATTGCGAAGTCAAGCTCGAAATATTATATTTTGGGTCTACTCGTTTTTTAAAAAATACAACAATGAGGAACACAGAAATCAACTTGACTTCAAAAATCCTCAACACTACTAAAGCGTGTGGTGTCGGTAAAGCAAGTGTGTCTAGCATTTGCGGAGAGGCAAGATTAAAAGCACAGGTAATTCATAACCTATAATTATATAACACTTAAAAAATATGTACGTAACATGCGAGTATATTCCCAATTATGAATTTAAACACCAGGAGAATTATAAAAGTTTAGAAAAATTGAGTTTGGGTTGCTGTACTTCGACCATTCTAGCGCCAGGCCGATGTGTGAGTGAGAGGGAAATATGAAAAGAGTGGGGGTAACGAGGCGGCAACGCTGTGCACGCAAATGCACCTCATTCGCTGCAGCTCAGAACTCTTCCCATTTGAAACTAATAATAGAGGACATGTCTTGTGCTTTTGATAACACCCTATGAATCTATAGTTTTGGCTGCACTATCTTGTCACTAAACTAGAGGACATGTCTTGTGCTTTTGATAACACCCTATGAATCTATAGTTTTGGCTGCACTATCTTGTCACTAAACTAGAGGACATGTCTTGTACTTTTGATAACACCCTATGAATCTATAGTTTTGGCTGCACTATCTTGTCACTAAAATAGAGAACATGTCTTGTGCTTTTGATAACATCCTATGAATCTATAGTTTTGGCTGCACTATCTTGTCACTAAACTAGAGGACATGTCTTGAGCTTTTGATAACACCCTATGAATTTATAGTTTTGGCTGCACTATCTTGTCACTAAACTAGAGGACATAATGGCTTGTGCTTTTGATAACATCCTATGAATCTATAGTTTTGGCTGCACTATCTTGTCGCTAAACTAGAGGACATGTCTTGTGCTTTTGATAACACCCTATGAATCTATAGTTTTGGCTGCACTATCTTGTCGCTAAACTAGAGGACATGTCTTGTGCTTTTATTAACATCCTATGAATCTATAGTTTTGGCTGCACTATCTTGTCACTAAACTAGAGGACATAATGGCTTGTGCTTTTGATAACACCCTATGACTCTATAGTTTTGGCTGCACTATCTTGTCACTAAACTAGAGGACATGTCTTGTGCTTTTGATAACACCCTATGAATCTATAGTTTGGCTGCACTATCTTGTCACTAAACTAGAGGACATGTCTTGTGCTTTTGATAACACCCTATGAATCTATAGTTTTGGCTGCACTATCTTGTCACTAAACTAGAGGACATGTCTTGTGCTTTTGATAACACCCTATGAATCTATAGTTTTGGCTGCACTATCTTGTCACTAAACTAGAGGACATAATGGCTTGTGCTTTTCATAACACCCTATGAATCTATAGTTTTGGCTGCACTATCTTGTCACTAAGCTAGAGGACATGTCTTGTGCTTTTGATAACACCCTATGAATCTATAGTTTTGGCTGCACTATCTTGTCACAAAACTAGAGGACATAATGGCTTGTGCTTTTGATAACACCCTATGAATCTATAGTTTTGGCTGCACTATCTTGTCACTAAACTAGAGGACATGTCTTGTGCTTTTGATAACACCCTATGAATCTATAGTTTGGCTGCACTATCTTGTCACTAAACTAGAGGACATGTCTTGTGCTTTTGATAACACCCTATGAATCTATAGTTTTGGCTGCACTATCTTGTCACTAAACTAGAGGACATGTCTTGTGCTTTTGATAACACCCTATGAATCTATAGTTTTGGCTGCATTATCTTGTCACTAAACCAGAGGACATGCCTTGTGCTTTTGATAACACCCTATGTATCTATAGTTTTGGCTGCACTATCTTGTCACTAAACTAGAGGACATAATGGCTTGTGCTTTTGATAACACCCTATGAATCTATAGTTTTGGCTGCACTATCTTGTCACTAAACTAGAGGACATAATGGCTTGTGCTTTTGATAGCACCCTATGAATCTATAGTTTTGGCTGCACTATCTGGTCACTAAACTAGAGGACATAATGGCTTGTGCTTTTGATAACACCCTATGAATTTATAGTTTTGGCTGCACTATCTTGTCACTAAACTAGAGGACATAATGGCTTGTGCTTTTGGTAACACCCTATGAATCTATAGTTTTGGCTGCACTATCTTGTCACTAAACTAGAGGACATAATGGCTTGTGCTTTTGATAACACCCTATGAATCTATAGTTTTGGCTGCACTATCTTGTCACTAAACTACAGGATATGTCTTGTGCTTTTGATAACATCCTATGAATCTATAGTTTTGGCTGCACTATCTTGTCACTAAACTAGAGGACATGTCTTGTGCTTTTGATAACACCCTATGAATCTATAGTTTTGGCTGCACTACATTGTCACTAAACTAGAGGACATGTCTTGTGCTTTTGATAACATCCTATGAATCTATAGTTTTGGCTGCACTATCTTGTCACTAAACTAGAGGACATAATGGCTTGTGCTTTTGATAACACCCTATGAATCTATAGTTTTGGCTGCACTATCTTGTCACTAAACTAGGGGACATAATGGCTTGTGCTTTTGATAACATCCTATGAATCTATAGTTTTGGCTGCACTATCTTGTCGCTAAACTAGAGGACATGTCTTGTGCATTTGATAACATCCTATGAATCTATAGTTTTGGCTGCACTATCTTGTCACTAAACTAGAGGACATAATGGCTTGTGCTTTTGAAAACACCCTATGAATCTATAGTTTTGGCTGCACTATCTTGTCACTAAACTAGAGGACATGTCTTGTGCTTTTGATAACATCCTATAAATCTATAGTTTTGGCTGCACTATCTTGTCACTAAACTAGAGGACATAATGGCTTGTGCTTTTGATAACATCCTATGAATCTATAGTTTTGGCTGCACTATCTTGTCGCTAAACTAGAGGACATGTCTTGTGCGTTTGATAACATCCTATGAATCTATAGTTTTGGCTGCACTATCTTGTCACTAAGCTGGAGGACATGTCTTGTGCTTTTGATAATACCTTATGAATCTATAGTTTTGGCTGCACTATCTTGTCACTAAACTAGAGGACATAATGGCTTGTGCTTTTGATAACATCCTATGAATCTATAGTTTTGGCTGCACTATCTTGTCACTAAACTAGAGGACATGTCTTGTGCTTTTGATAACATCCTATGAATCTATAGTTTTGGCTGCACTATCTTGTCACTAAACTAGAGGACATGTCTTGTGCTTTTGATAACACCCTATGAATCTATAGTTTTGGCTGCACTATCTTGTCACTAAACTAGAGGACATGTCTTGTGCTTTTGATAACACCCTATGAATCTATAGTTTTGGCTGCACTATCTTGTCACTAAACTAGAGGACATGTCTTGTGCTTTTGATAACACCCTATGAATCTATAGTTTTGGCTGCACTATCTTGTCACTAAACTAGAGAACATGTCTTGTGCTTTTGATAACATCCTATGAATCTATAGTTTTGGCTGCACTATCTTGTCACTAAACTAGAGGACATGTCTTGAGCTTTTGATAACACCCTATGAATCTATAGTTTTGGCTGCACTATCTTGTCACCAAACATGAGGACATAATGGCTTGTGCTTTTGATAACACCCTATGAATCTATAGTTTTGGCTGCACTATCTTGTCACTAAACTAGAGGACATGTCTTGTGCTTTTGATAACACCCTATGAATCTATAGTTTGGCTGCACTATCTTGTCACTAAACTAGAGGACATGTCTTGTGCTTTTGATAACACCCTATGAATCTATAGTTTTGGCTGCACTATCTTGTCACTAAACTAGAGGACATGTCTTGTGCTTTTGATAACACCCTATGAATCTATAGTTTTGGCTGCACTATCTTGTCACTAAACTAGAGGACATAATGGCTTGTGCTTTTCATAACACCCTATGAATCTATAGTTTTGGCTGCACTATCTTGTCACTAAACTAGAGGACATGTCTTGTGCTTTTGATAACACCCTATGAATCTATAGTTTTGGCTGCACTATCTTGTCACAAAACTAGAGGACATAATGGGTTGTGCTTTTGATAACACCCTATGAATCTATAGTTTTGGCTGCACTATCTTGTCACTAAACTAGAGGACATGTCTTGTGCTTTTGATAACACCCTATGAATCTATAGTTTGGCTGCACTATCTTGTCACTAAACTAGAGGACATGTCTTGTGCTTTTGATAACACCCTATGAATCTATAGTTTTGGCTGCACTATCTTGTCACTAAACTAGAGGACATGTCTTGTGCTTTTGATAACACCCTATGAATCTATAGTTTTGGCTGCATTATCTTGTCACTAAACCAGAGGACATGCCTTGTGCTTTTGATAACACCCTATGTATCTATAGTTTTGGCTGCACTATCTTGTCACTAAACTAGAGGACATAATGGCTTGTGCTTTTGATAACACCCTATGAATCTATAGTTTTGGCTGCACTATCTTGTCACTAAATTAGAGGACATAATGACTTGTGCTTTTGATAGCACCCTATGAATCTATAGTTTTGGCTGCACTATCTGGTCACTAAACTAGAGGACATAATGGCTTGTGCTTTTGATAACACCCTATGAATTTATAGTTTTGGCTGCACTATCTTGACACTAAACTAGAGGACATAATGGCTTGTGCTTTTGGTAACACCCTATGAATCTATAGTTTTTGCTGCACTATCTTGTCACTAAACTAGAGGACATGTCTTGTGCTTTTGATAACACCCTATGAATCTATAGTTTTGGCTGCACTATCTTGTCACTAAACTAGAGGACATAATGGCTTGTGCTTTTGATAACACCCTATGAATGTATAGTTTTGGCTGCACTATCATGTCACTAAACTACAGGATATGTCTTGTGCTTTTGATAACATCCTATGAATCTATAGTTTTGGCTGCACTATCTTGTCACTAAACTAGAGGACATGTCTTGTGCTTTTGATAACACCCTATGAATCTATAGTTTTGGCTGCACTAAATTGTCACTAAACTAGAGAACATGTCTTGTGGTTTTGATAACATCCTATGAATCTATAGTTTTGGCTGCACTATCTTGTCACTAAACTAGAGGACATAATGGCTTGTGCTTTTGATAACACCCTATGAATCTATAGTTTTGGCTGCACTATCTTGTCACTAAACTAGGGGACATAATGGCTTGTGCTTTTGATAACATCCTATGAATCTATAGTTTTGGCTGCACTATCTTGTCGCTAAACTAGAGGACATGTCTTGTGCATTTGATAACATCCTATGAATCTATAGTTTTGGCTGCACTATCTTGTCACTAAACTAGAGGACATAATGGCTTGTGCTTTTGATAACACCCTATGAATCTATAGTTTTGGCTGCACTATCTTGTCACTAAACTAGAGGACATGTCTTGTGCTTTTGATAACATCCTATGAATCTATAGTTTTGGCTGCACTATCTTGTCACTAAACTAGAGGACATGTCTTGTGCTTTTGATAACACCCTATGAATCTATAGTTTGGCTGCACTATCTTGTCACTAAACTAGAGGACATGTCTTGTGCTTTTGATAACACCCTATGAATCTATAGTTTTGGCTGCACTATCTTGTCACTAAACTAGAGGACATGTCTTGTGCTTTTGATAACACCCTATGAATCTATAGTTTTGGCTGCATTATCTTGTCACTAAACCAGAGGACATGCCTTGTGCTTTTGATAACACCCTATGTATCTATAGTTTTGGCTGCACTATCTTGTCACTAAACTAGAGGACATAATGGCTTGTGCTTTTGATAACACCCTATGAATCTATAGTTTTGGCTGCACTATCTTGTCACTAAACTAGAGGACATAATGGCTTGTGCTTTTGATAGCACCCTATGAATCTATAGTTTTGGCTGCACTATCTGGTCACTAAACTAGAGGACATAATGGCTTGTGCTTTTGATAACACCCTATGACTTTATAGTTTTGGCTGCACTATCTTGTCACTAAACTAGAGGACATAATGGCTTCGGCTTTTGGTAACACCCTATGAATCTATAGTTTTTGCTGCACTATCTTGTCACTAAACTAGAGGACATGTCTTGTGCTTTTGATAACACCCTATGAATCTATAGTTTTGGCTGCACTATCTTGTCACTAAACTAGAGGACATAATGGCTTGTGCTTTTGATAACACCCTATGAATCTATAGTTTTGGCTGCACTATCTTGTCACTAAACTACAGGATATGTCTTGTGCTTTTCATAACATCCTATGAATCTATAGTTTTGGCTGCACTATCTTGTCACTAAACTAGAGGACATGTCTTGTGCTTTTGATAACACCCTATGAATCTATAGTTTTGGCTGCACTAAATTGTCACTAAACTAGAGAACATGTCTTGTGGTTTTGATAACATCCTATGAATCTTTAGTTTTGGCTGCACTATCTTGTCACTAAACTAGAGGACATAATGGCTTGTGCTTTTGATAACACCCTATGAATCTATAGTTTTGGCTGCACTATCTTGTCACTAAACTAGGGGACATAATGGCTTGTGCTTTTGATAACATCCTATGAATCTATAGTTTTGGCTGCACTATCTTGTCGCTAAACTAGAGGACATGTCTTGTGCATTTGATAACATCCTATGAATCTATAGTTTTGGCTGCACTATCTTGTCACTAAACTAGAGGACATAATGGCTTGTGCTTTTGATAACACCCTATGAATCTATAGTTTTGGCTGCACTATCTTGTCACTAAACTAGAGGACATGTCTTGTGCTTTTGATAACATCCTATGAATCTATAGTTTTGGCTGCACTATCTTGTCACTAAACTAGAGGACATGTCTTGTGCTTTTGATAACACCCTATGAATCTATAGTTTTGGCTGCATTATCTTGTCACTAAACCAGAGGACATGCCTTGTGCTTTTGATAACACCCTATGTATCTATAGTTTTGGCTGCACTATCTTGTCACTAAACTAGAGGACATAATGGCTTGTGCTTTTGATAACACCCTATGAATCTATAGTTTTGGCTGCACTATCTTGTCACTAAACTAGAGGACATAATGGCTTGTGCTTTTGATAGCACCCTATGAATCTATAGTTTTGGCTGCACTATCTGGTCACTAAACTAGAGGACATAATGGCTTGTGCTTTTGATAACACCCTATGAATTTATAGTTTTGGCTGCACTATCTTGTCACTAAACTAGAGGACATAATGGCTTGTGCTTTTGGTAACACCCTATGAATCTATAGGTTTTGCTGCACTATCTTGTCACTAAACTAGAGGACATGTCCTGTGCTTTTGATAACACCCTATGAATCTATAGTTTTGGCTGCACTATCTTGTCACTAAACTAGAGGACATAATGGCTTGTGCTTTTGATAACACCCTATGAATCTATAGTTTTGGCTGCACTATCTTGTCACTAAACTACAGGATATGTCTTGTGCTTTTCATAACATCCTATGAATCTATAGTTTTGGCTGCACTATCTTGTCACTAAACTAGAGGACATGTCTTGTGCTTTTGATAACACCCTATGAATCTATAGTTTTGGCTGCACTAAATTGTCACTAAACTAGAGAACATGTCTTGTGGTTTTGATAACATCCTATGAATCTATAGTTTTGGCTGCACTATCTTGTCACTAAACTAGAGGACAAAATGGCTTGTGCTTTTGATAACACCCTATGAATCTATAGTTTTGGCTGCACTATCTTGTCACTAAACTAGGGGACATAATGGCTTGTGCTTTTGATAACATCCTATGAATCTATAGTTTTGGCTGCACTATCTTGTCGCTAAACTAGAGGACATGTCTTGTGCATTTGATAACATCCTATGAATCTATAGTTTTGGCTGCACTATCTTGTCACTAAACTAGAGGACATAATGGCTTGTGCTTTTGATAACACCCTATGAATCTATAGTTTTGGCTGCACTATCTTGTCACTAAACTAGAGGACATGTCTTGTGCTTTTGATAACATCCTATGAATCTATAGTTTTGGCTGCTCTATCTTGTCACTAAACTAGAGGACATGTCTTGTGCTTTTGATAACACCCTATGAATCTATAGTTTTGGCTGCATTATCTTGTCACTAAACCAGAGGACATGCCTTGTGCTTTTGATAACACCCTATGTATCTATAGTTTTGGCTGCACTATCTTGTCACTAAACTAGAGGACATAATGGCTTGTGCTTTTGATAACACCCTATGAATCTATAGTTTTGGCTGCACTATCTTGTCACTAAACTAGAGGACATAATGGCTTGTGCTTTTGATAGCACCCTATGAATCTATAGTTTTGGCTGCACTATCTGGTCACTAAACTAGAGGACATAATGGCTTGTGCTTTTGATAACACCCTATGAATTTATAGTTTTGGCTGCACTATCTTGTCACTAAACTAGAGGACATAATGGCTTGTGCTTTTGGTAACACCCTATGAATCTATAGTTTTTGCTGCACTATCTTGTCACTAAACTAGAGGACATGTCTTGTGCTTTTGATAACACCCTATGAATCTATAGTTTTGGCTGCACTATCTTGTCACTAAACTAATGGACATAATGGCTTGTGCTTTTGATAACACCCTATGAATCTATAGTTTTGGCTGCACTATCTTGTCACTAAACTACAGGATATGTCTTGTGCTTTTGATAACATCCTATGAATCTATAGTTTTGGCTGCACTATCTTGTCACTAAACTAGAGGACATGTCTTGTGCTTTTGATAACACCCTATGAATCTATAGTTTTGGCTGCACTAAATTGTCACTAAACTAGAGAACATGTCTTGTGGTTTTTATAACATCCTATGAATCTATAGTTTTGGCTGCACTATCTTGTCACTAAACTAGAGGACATAATGGCTTGTGCTTTTGATAACACCCTATGAATCTATAGTTTTGGCTGCACTATCTTGTCACTAAACTAGGGGACATAATGGCTTGTGCTTTTGATAACATCCTATGAATCTATAGTTTTGGCTGCACTATCTTGTCGCTAAACTAGAGGACATGTCTTGTGCATTTGATAACATCCTATGAATCTATAGTTTTGGCTGCACTATCTTGTCACTAAACTAGAGGACATAATGGCTTGTGCTTTTGATAACACCCTATGAATCTATAGTTTTGGCTGCACTATCTTGTCACTAAACTAGAGGACATGTCTTGTGCTTTTGATAACATCCTATGAATCTATAGTTTTGGCTGCACTATCTTGTCACTAAACTAGAGGACATAATGGCTTGTGCTTTTGATAACATCCTATGAATCTATAGTTTTGGCTGCACTATCTTGTCGCTAAACTAGAGGACATGTCTTGTGCGTTTGATAACATCCTATGAATCTATAGTTTTGGCTGCACTATCTTGTCACTAAGCTGGAGGACATGTCTTGTGCTTTTGATAGCACCTTATGAATCTATAGTTTTGGCTGCACTATCTTGTCACTAAACTAGAGGACATAATGGCTTGTGCTTTTGATAACATCCTATGAATCTATAGTTTTGGCTGCACTATCTTGTCACTAAACTAGAGGACATGTCTTGTGCTTTTGATAACACCCTATGAATCTATAGTTTTGGCTGTACTTTCTTGTCACTAAACTAGAGGACATAATGGCTTGTGCTTTTGATAACACCCCTATGAATCTATAGTTTTGGCTGTACTGTCTTGTCCGTAAAGTAGAGCACTCAATGTCTTGTTGTTTTGATAACATGCCCTATGAATCTATAGTTTTGGTTGCACAGTTTTGTCAATAGACTAGAGATTACAATGGCTTGTACTTTTGGCAACACTCCCTATGAATCTATGGTTTTGGCTGCATGGACTTGTTAAGACTAGAGGCTTGAATGAATCGTGCTTTTGATAATACACCTTTTGGATCTATAATTTTGGTTGCACAGTCTTGTCAGTAGATGTCACAATGGCTTGTACTTTTGACAACACTCCCTATGAATATATGGTTTCGGCTGCACGGAGCTGTTAAGACTAGAGGACTGAATGGCTTGTGCATTTGTTAGCATGCCCTATGTATCTATGGATTTGGTTGCACAGTCTTGTCAATAGACTAGAGGACACAATGGCTTGTGCTTTTGATAACAGGTTCTATGAATCTATGGTTTTTGCTGTACAGAAGCAGAGTCAATGACACTCTTTTTAGTTGGATATAGTCCATGCTCAAGAGCAAAACAATTACGGGTAGCCTCATTGGGGAAATGAGAGTGATCATCACACGAGGGATTACCCACAGGAAGGGAGTGCTCCTTCCCCTGATTTGGTGCCTTATGGTGGACAGGTTACTCAAAGATATGACCCAGAAGGGATACTATATACTATGTATACAGATGACATAATGCCGTTGCTTTTGAGAAATTCCCTAATATAGTCTCAGACATGGTGAATCAAGGACTGAAAAAAATTCACAACTGGTGTATGCAGGTGGGTGTTTCCATCAATCCCAGCAAAATAGTTGTTCCTTTGAACAATATGAGCAGTTTTATAGATCAAGGAAATCTGCACATTTCAATCCTAGAGTATTCAGAGAGAGTAAAATATCTAGGCCTTATACTGGATAGAAACTGAACTGGAACATTCACATAGATATTAATTTCTGTAGAGCTAGGTGGTCAGTTGTAATTATCAATTCCTGCACTAGAACAATCGAGCATGAAGCCACACATCTAATGCAGTAATTGGTATCACAAATTACTTAAATGTAAATAATGATTGTAATATGAATATGCATTTTTATGTGACATTGATTTGAGATGTATATTGATTGTAATTATTGTTGAGAAGTAAGTTTATACGGCCTTACTGAAACTGTCAATAATAGCATGCAATAATGCAGCGAGGGGGTGAGCTGTTTATCATTATTGGAAATGGGGAAGTTACGTAATGTTGGCACATTTTTCCTTGAGAATCTTCTGGAACGTTTCCCTAGAGCATATGTATTCATAATTTTCATTGGATATAAAAATAGACGCTAATGTTGGCGCGTTTTATTAGCCAATAGCAGCTCAGTTATAATCTTTTGGCATATCGGTGTGTAGGAGTATAAATAGGGTAGGTTAGAGGTAAAGTCCTTCAGTCCGTCAGTTCATCAAAATTCTTTGTACACTACACGTTGCATTCCCGTCAGTTCGTCGAAAGTATTTGTACGGCACACTTCGGATATCAATTTGCAGGTTACGCATAACAGAGTTATGAAAATTCTCAAGTATGGTAAAGTTAATTATACAAAAGGTTGAAGTACGTGGATTAAAAGTGATCAGTAAGAAGTTATTATAACAGTTTCAGTTTGGCGGGTTTCAAGATCAATGTATAAATGTGATAGTGACTGTGTTTTGACAATAAAAGTGCAAAACAAATTTCTTCATCAGTATTATCTTTGGATAAAAGGTTCCTTTCCATTTACATAACCTGTATAAAGAGAAGTGCTCGACCCAAAATAAGATAATAGCTAGCCGGAGGACAGTAAACCAAAATTAAATAAGAATAACAGTCGCATCCTTTCAAACAAAAATTAATACTACCGCAAATTGCTAACACCAGATGGAGCTAACAAACCTAAAAAATGAATGACATCACAAGATGGCTTCAACACGTTGAGCAATCAACAAATACAAAAACATTATAAGAATTACACTCGCAAATTGGCGCCCAACGTGGGGCTACAATTAATGTTAAATAAACAACATTAATAACACTCGCAAATTGGCGCCCAGAACGTGGGGCAGAGTGACCAGGAAAGGAGTGAAATAACCAGGAAGCGGCGAAGGAACCAGGACGTGAAGCGAATGGAGTAGTAAACTGAACTACAAGACGCAGATTCCAGAAACAACTAGAGGAACGACAGACGATGCGGATGAGTGGACACAAAAACATTGAGACAACGCAGATTCATCATAATACAACGCAGAAGCAACATATAATCTAGGAGAGAGGGGCAGAAAGCTGGACATCAAAGCTGCATCAGCAGATAGCATCAGAAAGGTTAGAAAAGTGTTATGTTAATTCTAAAAAAAAAAAGGGTAAAAAAATTTAAATGTTATTAAGAAGTGGTAGGATTAAGAAAATAATGGCTACTAATAATACAGAAGAAACAATAATGGAAGGGGATAGTGTAACAGTTAGCTGTAATTCAATACAGGTTACAGAAAATAGCTCAAACAATGTAGTATTTGAGGGAGAAAATGTTAATGAAAAAAGTCAGAGTAGAATAGCAGGAAATGTTAATTTTTATGCTAGTATGATGATGGAAATGCTGAAAGATATTGTTAAGAGTAATGAGAAATTAGAACAAAAACTAACTCAGAATATGGAAAAGAATAATGAGAAAATAGATCAAAACAGGGAAGATATGCAAAAGAATAATGAGAAATTAGAAAAACTAACTCAAGATATTTGTAAAAATAATGAGAAATTAGAAAAGAAAATAGATCAAAACAGGGAAGATATGCAAAAGAGTCATAGGGAATTAAGGGAAGATATTGGTAAAAGCTTAGAACAAAACAGGGAAGAAATTGAAAAGAAATTCATGGAGCTAGATAGTAGTATGATGAGAATGAGAAATGAAAATCAGGAAATGATAGCAAATGAAATAGGTGAAGTTTCAAAGAAAATGTTAGACATGAGCAGGGAAATATCTAACCAAAAAAGTGAGGTTAATAATAAAATCGAACATGTTGATGTAAAATGTACAGAGTCAGGTAGTAGAATGAGTAGTATTTCAAGTGAGATAAGAGAGATGCAAGAGGTTATGAATGTAGATGTGAATCAGGCGCAAGTTAATTTCAGAGGGGAGATATCAGAAATACAGAAGGAGTCAGTAATGCAAAGAAATAAATTGTATGAAGAAGTTAAAGTTTTGCCTATAAATAATCAAAAGCCAACTTCTGAAATTAACAAGTACCAAGATGTTCAAATTGAAAACTTCAATCCAGTTTATTACACACTTGTCAGAGTACTCTCAAATTACAAAGATACCAGAAGAATTGAAAATGACAGTTGTTAAAAGATGTGTTATTCAGGAAACTTTAGATTGCTTTCAAATGTTATCATGGGATGAAATTTCATATGAATACAAGAGGCGATTCATGAACAAATTTTTGAAGGTTAGGATACGGCTACGAGTAATGTTTAGCCACAGACAATTTGATCCAGGAGGGTAAATAGCAATGACATGTAAAGTAAATGCTGGATAGTTAAAGATGACATGCAGAGAAATGTATTGGAACGTAAGAGGGTTAAATAAATATGTACGTCATGTGAAAGGAGAAATAAAATTTTGGACATAATTAAATTGTTTTTTAAAAAGGAAAATAACATTTTTTTTGTAACTATAACAGTATTTGAAAATTAAGAATGTAAAGATTGAAACTTAATATGATATTAAAGTAAAAGTACGTAAATACAATTCCAAGAGTATTGTTAAAATAAAGTACAAAATAACAAAAATGGCTAAAAATAATTAAAAACAAATACTTATGTAGCAAACAGAAAATGTGAAACAGTACTTAGATTTAAGAGATGTAAATATATTTGTGTAGAGGGTGAATATTTTGGTAAATATGTGTAATAATTACAAAAATTTTTGAATTGATAAATTTTTTTGTTAACAATATAAGAGAGTAACCCAATTTTATAACAGTAACTAAATAATTCAGGGTACAGTATTTGCTATAAAAAATTTTTTTGTAATGTCAGATTAAAGTCTAAACACATTAGACCAGAGCCAGTAAGTAGTGGCGAGATAAAAAAAAACAAAAACATATGTCGTGTGTTAAATACGTGTGAAGTGTTAAGAGAAAGTGATAGCGTGTGTTCCAAGATTTAGGAGACTAAAAACACAATTATAAAATTTCCAAACAAGTTGTAAATATTTATAATTATGTTTCTAGTGGGGCATATGATGCAGTAATTTGTATCACAAATTACTTAAATGTAAATAATGATTGTAATATGAATATGCATTTTTATGTGACATTGATTTGAGATGTATATTGATTGTAATTATTGTTGAGAAGTAAGTTTATACGGCCTTACTGAAACTGTCAATAATAGCGTGCAATAATGCAGCGAGGGGGTGAGCTGTTTATCATTATTGGAAACGGGGAAGTTACGTAATGTTGGCGCGTTTTTCCTTGAGAATCTTCTGGAACGTTTCCCTAGAGCATATGTATTCATAATTTTCATTGGATATAAAAATAGACGCTAATGTTGGCGCGTTTTATTAGCCAATAGCAGCTCAGTTATAATCTTTTGGCATATCAGTATGTAGGAGTATAAATAGGGTAGGTTAGAGGTAAAGTCCTTCAGTCCGTCAGTTCATCAAAATTCTTTGTACACTACACGTCGCATTCCCGTCAGTTCGTCGAAAGTATTTGTACGGCACACTTCGGATATCAATTTGCAGGTTACGCGTAACAGAGTTATGAAAATTCTCAAGTATGGTAAAGTTAATTATACAAAAGGTTGAAGTACGTGGATTAAAAGTGATCAGTAAGAAGTTATTATAACAGTTTCAGTTTGGCGGGTGTCAAGATCAATGTATAAATGTGATAGTGACTGTGTTTCGACAATAAAAGTGCAAAACAAATTTCTTCATCAGTGTTATCTTTGGATAAAAGATTCCTTTCCGTTTACACAACCTGTATAAAGAGAAGTGCTCGACCCAAAATAAGATAATAGCTAGCCGGAGGACAGTAAACCAAAATTAAATAAAAATAACAGTCGCATCCTTTCAAACAAAAATTAATACTACTGCAAATTGCTAACACCAGATGGAGCTAACAAACCTAAAAAATGAATGACGTCACAAGATGGCTTCAACACGTTGAGCAATCAACAAATACAAAAACATTATAAGAATTACACTCGCACATCACACATTAGATATATGTTGCAATGGTTAGGCCCTCAGTATTCTTCTGAGGCAGAGAACACCTACAAACTACTGTAGCATGTAAATTTTCCAAGCTACAGAGATTAGCATGTCTTAGTATTACCCTGAAGGGCCTTCATGAGAACTCTACTGCACAGAGACTCTGCTGGGACTCCTTCCATGAGCATTTATTTACAAGTGGAGGCCAGACTTACTGCAAGCAGGGAACTGGAGATGTATCTGCACAACAAATGGACACACCTGCATATTAATTTCCTGGATGTCTCAGTAGTGAGTATGGTTTGTCCTAATGAGTACTCCGTATTGCTCCCTCCCTCCATTTAAGGTAACTTTCGGGTCTCAAGAAGATGGATCTTGTATAGGGACACAATCAAGTGCAGGCATACATGTTCTATCTCCAGGACAAATATCAGTATAAGCCTTGGGAAGCACTGCTCAGTATTTCAGGCAGAAGTGTTTGCTAACCTGAACTGTGCTCTTAGAGGGCTTGTATAAAGTATCATGGTAAACATACTCTCATCCTTACAAAAAGTCAAAGTGCTTTAAAAGCACTCTTCTCACAGCAGGTAAAATAAAACTAGTACATGTGTCCTGAGTGCCCTGTCATCTTGCAACAAGCTTGAAATATGGTGGGTGCTGGGGCATCAGGGCATCTATGGAAATGAAAAAACTAATCATCTGGTTAAAAAGAGTACTAAGATACCCTGAATTGGCACAGAACCTGTGGTTGGAATCAGCACAGATACTGCCAAAATCTCGGTATAAAAACATGAATTAGAGAAAAACACAAACTCAACAAACCTATTCTGGACAAAGACAAGCCAAGTCCTTGGGTGTATGCAACTCTCTTTCCTCATCTCTCCTGAGATTGGATGAAAGAGGAATAAGGAAAGTAGTTGCAATAAGTTCTGGACGTACTCTTTTCTGGAAACATCCATTTAAAGTAGGACTGTACAAAAATAAACTCATCTGTAGAATGTGCAAAGAAGATGAGGAAACAGCCTCGCATATCCTGTTTGATTGCTTATCCTGGCATGAAAGAGATTTCCCCTTTCTATAATCAGAGAAGACATAGGAAAGAATGGTGATACTGGAATCAAAATACTGCAAATTGCTCAGGGAAAAATTTTTGGGAAACAATGAAAGCATCTTTTCCAATGGGGATGCACAATAACCCTTTCAGGCTGTCAATAAAACCTTTTTTTTTTTAAAAAAAAATTATCTAACCTATTAAATAGTTGCGAGCTATGGCCAATTCGTTAGTCACAGCTGCAAACGAAGGCTTGTGGCACATTTCCCAAAATAAATAAAGTTGGTTACGAGTTAACGAATGCTTTTAATTGTCAAGTATAGATATCAGTTGAGTAATTTTGGAAGCTAAATTGAGCACAACGTGTGTGTGTTTTTATTCGATAATGAAGTTGATTGCAACAAAAATGCAGTAAAACTTACTTACATGGGATTATTACATTCTGGTATTCAGAAACTTCAGTGTACATCCACAGAATTACATTAAAGCTCATTCAGAGGTATTTGACATTGTTTTGCTGCACATGCATATGAAGCATTTGATAAATGGCAATTAAAGAAATGAATGTAACACACAATTTGTACAATTATAAACAGGATCCATTGCTGCTTTTAGGCTCTGCTACTATTTACATAAATGATACATCATGGCCATCTATGTATATTGCTTGAAAGAAATCTAAGTGCCTTTTGTTTTTACATATATTCTCTTTGGAGTAGGAGAAACTAACCAGCTTTAGTTTCTACGTGCATTCTCTACAGAGTAAATGCAACTCACTGGCTTCAGTTTCTACTTGTATTCTCTGTGGAATAACAGCAACTAACCAGCTTTCATTTCTATGTGCATTCTGTGTGGAATAACTATTTTGTATTCCATGGCATTCTCAAGAAAGGCCTAGTAAATCCTTTCAGTGTTTTAGTAATTTATGAATTGAAAGTAATAGGTGTTTTATAACACTAGACTGTTAGAAAGAATAAGGCTTTCCTATGTTGAAAGTACTACCAAAATTGGTCAAGTAGTTTTTGAGGTCTTACCTTGATAATTTTACTGGAGCGAAATGCCCATCCTGTAACAAAACAATGCAAACATACAGTTTCAAAGTATTATCTATATAGAATTAGTCAAACATCCTGTATCACATTCTTATCTTTAAGGTACCTAGTTTGATTTATTTTTTAAATTGCTATATAGTATTAGAAGTTATGGGAAACAAAGATTTGAGATTATACCATGTAATGGGAAAAAAGAAATCAGAACAATGTAGAAATATTTTGATCTGAATAAATAGGTTCATTTAAAGGATGGAACTGGCAAAAGAATCTCTAGTAACAGTGAATCAGAATCCATGTTTCAGTTAGCTCAGTTGTACGTTCACATGACTCTATCAAGAAAAAATTCACATATATTAGTATTCATACAAAGAGTTAAGCCCCATTCAAAATGAAAAGTGAATGGAACCTTATTCTTCTATTCTCATTTGTTACAGTATATTTTTTACCAACAATGATTTCAAATTAAGAAATTCTTGTGATGAAAACATAAGGAGGGAGGAAAAAGAAGATTGCAAACTTTCAAGCATGTTTATTGAATCACATTTGAGAAACATTAAATTTGCACTTGGAATATTTTGGGAACATTAACACTATGAACAAAATTTGACAAACTGCATATTTGGATGAACTCAGCATTTTCCCTGTACTTATGTTTTTTCAGTTTTTACAATATACACATACATTTTGCTCTTTCTCAGCCATATATACTAGCTAAAAATTGCAACTCATTTGGTATGAACCAAACTACTTTCCGACATTAAGACAGTGTCTTTTTTCATGATCAGAAATAAGCAGTTAGTGGGTTTGTGGGCACTTTGGGTGACCTAATTTGACTGAGGTTTAGGATGGGGTGTGTCCAAGTTAAGAAGTCAGTAATACAGCATGCCTGGATGATAACAGGGCAGGTAGAAGCACTTAGTGTGAGGCCTGAGTGTGTTTTGTAAATTTTAAAAACATATTACTATATTCACCTTTTTCAACTAATAATGCACTTTGTACAGTGATTTTTGGGTTCCATATACTTAGATGGAATAATTAACAATTCAAGCTAAATCCTAAATTGCATTACATTCACTAGGTGTCTGTTCAACATATTGCGAAAGTAGAATCAGAATGAAAAATTCAATGTCATAGCATCAAAATACTTAAGCACCATTTTTGAAAAGAAAAATAAATGCCAAAAATTCTTCCAGTAATAAATATGTGGGGATGAGGATATTCTTGAAAATCTTCTTGTTGCAACCTTGGAAGATGATGATCACACACACCACACAAATTTTCCCTCTTGTAATATTATTTTTTTATTTATTTATGCTAAACTATATACAAGTGAATATGTCCGGTGTTTAGCCCTGGCTCTGCACCAGTCATACTCATATTTTACAATAATTTATTAATTCTAGTTTATTACTCCATTTTGTCTATTTGCTGTTCACATCCATTTATTTCTCACTTTGTATAAAAATTGTCCCATCTTCTGTCTTTTTTTAACATGTCAACTACCGCTACATTTCTATCTATTTTAAACCATTTCTTATTGATATACTCTTTTCTCCACATTTCAGTCTCCCTACATTCAAATAAAATATGTTCCACATCCTCATTTCCGCCATATATAGGACATTGATTTTGTGAAATACCTTTCCTTAAGCCTTTTAATCTCCATACAGCTGCTTTCAGCCATGCGATACCTTCCCGCTCCTCTTTATTTGTTACTTCTATATACTTTTCCCATCCCCATGAGTCTTTCATTGGTATATAGTACACTAAAGGTCTCATGTCAGTTATCTCACTAAATATTTTTTGTATTTCTATGTCCTCAAATCTTTTCCTTGCCAACTTCCAAAAGTTATTCCCATTATATTCTCTTCTTCTCCACATTTCCCCTAACCCACTACTTTCCAAGTTATTTCTGAGGTAATCCACCCATCCCTTATTCTTTAAACTTTTCTCTTGATATACTAAACACAGTTTTAACAAATTCTTTTCTTCCAATTTCAATATTCTATACCAATATTTCAATGCCCTTTCCATAATCTTTCCCTTGCTTGGCACTCTACCCAGCTCTATTTGTGCTACCTGTCTGGCAGTTGCATTTGGTAGCCCAAGTATTTCTTTGCAAAATTTCCTATGCACCTCATCTATGACTTCCCATCCTCCTTCTAATCCCCATACTTCTATCCCATATAGCATTTTTGCCTCGACCACCATATTGTATACTTTTCTAACCTTCTAATATTTATATTAGGTACTTTGTATTTGCACCTTCTAGTAGCAGATAGAGCTCCTTTTCCTTTTGCCAGTGCAAATTTCTTTTGTTTATCCCAATTGCCACCACTGTCTATTTTAACTCCTAAATAAATACATTCTCTCACTACCCTGTACTCTTTTTTATTCTCATTCATCCATCTTTCATACTTTCTCAATTTCCCCCCTTTTTTGAACACTACAATCTGCATCTTTTCCTGGTTTACTTTTAAACTCCATCGTTTACAGTAATTATTTAACGCTTGCAAAGATTGTTTTAGGCCATTCACTGTAATTGCACCTATAACTAGGTCATCTGCAAACAGTAATCCTGGAATTTGAATATTATTAATTATTGGCATAGAGTTATTATTTCTCCCAATTTCCATTAATACATCATCTATATATAAATTAAATAGGACTGGACTTAACTTGCATCCTTGTCTAAGGCCTTTCTTTGTTACAACCCCTTCCTCCACTCTTATACAAAAAGTATTTTCCTTATATAATGCTCTAAGGGTGTACATGTTTGCTCACTCCTTTAGTCAGAACTTATGCCACAATTGAAGCTCTATCCAATCGTACGCTTTCTCTAGATCCACAAATGCCATGTATAGCTTTCCTCTTTTGTCTTTCAAATATTTATCTACCAGAGTTTTTATAATAAATAAATTGTCAACTATCCTCCTCCTTTTTCTAAAGCCCATTTGAAATTCGGCAAGAATGGTATATTCTTCAACCCATTTTTGTATCCTGCTTGCCATAATGCCAGTAAAAATGTTTCCTACATTTGATAGTAGTGCAATGCCTCTATAATTATTTGGTTTGTCGACATTACCCTTGCCTTTATATATTGGATGTACGATTGCTTTTCTCCACTTTTCTGGTACATAACCCTTCACTTTAATTGTGTTAAATAAGTCTACTAGAACCTTAATTCTATTTATTTCAGTCACCATTCCTTAAGGAACTCTGTCGGGATCACATCTATTCCAGTTGCTTTGTTTCTCTTCATTAATTTGACCTGCTGGGTTATTTCTTCACTTCTTATTATATCATCGAGTATATCTATATAGTTATTACCTATTTCCCAATTTCTTATCTCATCTTTGTTCCTTTTCCCTCCATACAATTTTTTAAAATACTCCATCCATTCTTCTGGCTGTACACTGGTTTTGTTACATATTTATTATACATTGATTTCATAACCTTCCATACCTCATTTGGATTATTTTCATTTAGGACTTGTATCAAATTATTTTCATATTTTTTCATCCAGCTTATTTTCTTTTGTTCCAGTAGTGAATTATATAAATCCCTCCCTTGCATATAATCTTTCTTTAATTCTATGTATAATTCCCTCCACTTTATGAGCAACTGTCTGACTTGTCTTTTAGATACTCTACATTCTTCATCAAACGAACCCTCATCTCTTTTGTAAACCTTTTTTCTCCTTTTCATTTCCTCTCCAGCCCTTGTAATAATGATGTTTAAAATATTCATAGCACTTTCAATTTCTTGTTCTTTTATCATAAAACTTATTCCACTCTGACATATCAGGCCATAATTAGAATTTAGTGTCTGCCCAAATTCATTGCAATACTCTTCCCTCCATTTATATGTACTGTATTCTTCTACATTAAATTTTTCCTCCCTTAAGTTATAGACCGTTTGCTCTGTGTGTATTTTTATGTCTATTATCAATGGAAAATTTCCACTGTTGGAACTGAAATTTAGTACCTTGAAATTACTTAAAAGATATCCCATATTAAGTGGCCATAATGCATAATCGATCACACTCTGCCCATTATTACCAACATACGTATACTCTCCATTCACATCTTCTCCATATTTCCCATTCAAAATATCAAAGGCATTTAATTCACAGAATTCTATAAATTTCATATACCCTTTATCAACTAGCTATCTAATCTTCTCAGGTTTCTCCAATATTTCATTACTCATCCAACTATTCCCTCCATTAACATCATTTTCGCCAATCCTAATGTTAAAATCCCCCATTAATATAACCTCAGAATTAGCATATCTCTCCTTTAACTTTCTATTTCTATCTCTAGGTGTTTCAGAAGGTCTGGATTATGAAAACGCGATGGAAGTGGAGGATTGTATACTATACCTATACATATAACATTTTCAACTATTTGTTTTTCCTCTAATACAATCCATAATATTTCTTTTCTCCGTGACCAAGTTTCTTTAACTCCTTTACTTAACGTCTTCCTTATAAAAAAGCATATGCCTTCAGATGCCCTCCCCTTTCTTGCTACCCTATCTCCTTTTATCCCTACGAAATCAAAGTCCTTTACATAAACCTGGTCCTCTTTTAGCCATGTTTCCACTACTGGGAGATAGTCAAGTTTCATCAAGAATTGATTTACACTCCCTGCTTTTATTTTATTTTTGACTCCCTCACAATTCCAGAATCCAAGCCTCCTTATATTCTCCCTTCCCTATTGTGAACCTGATTTAAATCTAAATGTTTCTAGTGTTTTTTTACTCCTTAATGGTATCCCTTCTCTGGAAGGAGCCAGTTTGTTTCTGTCTAACACTAGAATACTGCCATGCTCGGATGATATAATACTGTCTTCTTCCACTTCTGTATTCTCCCCACTACTCTGTTGCCATGCCTTCTTTCCCTTTGTCGCCAAATTACGTGCTGCTATTACTTCCCCTCTTCTCGGAGACACTATTTTCTTAGGTGACGTCTCTCCACTGGCTCCTCCTCCTGTTACTTCCTCTGTTGATGTCATTACTTCATCAGCTGTTGCTTCTCCTAGTGATGTTGCGTGACGTCCTGTCTACGTATGGTGTTCTCATCTCAGTGCTGACAGGTGAATTCCGGTTCAAACACACTCTTTCTCCGTCTTCACCCATATCCGTTCCTTTTTGCTTGGACTTTGGTCTTCCTGTCGTGCTTCCTGAAGTTGGCATTGACTTCTGCTGAGTAATTTCCTCTGTGCCTGTTTGGGGCTCTCTTGTCTCCTTCTTGTCCAGATACGGTGTTCTTTCTCCGTCGATCCACAACTGAAAATTCCTAATATAAGCTCTTCTTCCCTGGGCTCTTGCTTCTTAAATTTTTTGCACCAAATGTCTTTGCAGAGCTCTCTTCTTAAGTGATAAGTCTTTATTAATAGAGATATCTGTTCCTTTTAATTTCTTAGCTCTGCAAATTTCACTATAATTGCTCTCTTACCACGTTGTCTTCCAACACGATAGGCTTCAATAATTCCAAATCCAGCTTTTCCTTCATTATTTCAAATATTTCTTCTGCTGGCCATTTATCTCTTCTTTCCTTAACTCCTATGAATATTAAATTAAATCTTCTCTCCCTTTCTTCCAATCTTTCCATTCTTTCCTTAACCATTTCAAGTTTCCTGCACCTCAACTCTGACATGTTCTTTGATATCTGTTACCATCTTTTCCAATTGTTTGCCTATTTGTTGTTCCATGCCTTCTATTTTGTTGATTTTCTCAGTTAGGTTTTCCAGCATTGTTATTATATCAGCCGGACCGGGGTTTACCTCAATTCCTCCAATCACTAACAAGAAAGTTATAATACTTGCTAGAACCAGTATATTTGTCATCTTCTCTCCAAAAGTGTTTTTACTGTTCACCAATTTTACTATTCTGAACCATCCAATTCTTGCTCTATACATTGTAATGTCCACTCCCATTGTGACTTAGATCCTTCTTCCTTCACCACAGGAGCACATCTCAAACACAACCTTTCTCTACCACTGCTGGCTTAGCACTCCGTAATATTATTAGTAATAACAATAACACCATAAAAACAAGAAATTAATATGGCTTTTTAAAAGAATAGTTTAACCCACAATCCTGATAATTGTGAACATTTTCTATAGAACATTCTATTTCACACAGAGCAACAAGTCATTCTCCATGGTCTAGGGGTACCATGCTAGCCTTCAGATCCCGAGATTGCAGTTCAAACCTGGCAGAAAAAAATAGACTTTTTGGGTGTAAAAATCCTTAGCATGGCTTCCTTCAGAAGAGAAGTAAAGCCGGTGGTCTCAAATGTAGATTTACAGCACATAAAAGGACCTCGACCTGATAAAGAGGCCTCTGAGCAAAATTTCTAGTCTTTCATGTCCATATAGAATGGTATACTAAGGACCATGGTAGTTAAAAGCATCCATAAATAAAACAAAAAAAATTTAGAGAAACAAGAGATGGGATAACTGGGACTGTAAAAGTGACAATGATCATTATTTTTCTTAGTATTCAGATACTCGCAAAAATGATTATTATAAACAAAGAAAGTGATTTTGACAATTCAATCACCAATGAATCATGTTTCCCTGCAGGTCATTCTCTATAAGACATTTCATAACATTTTAAGATATGCAATTTGAGGATTCTACATACTTATAACAGTTTCACCCTGGTTCATTTTCTGTAAATCAAACGGTGAATGGAGTTCACCGTTTTTAATTCTTAGGCCTTGGTGTCCCTATCCCTCCAATGACAGAATTTCTCTATGATTTTATTTTGCATATTTTTTTCAACATGGAGAAAAGTATAGCTGATTATCAGGTGGTACAATTACAGGAAATATATTGCTATAATTTTAAAAAAATTCCCTCAAGTATTTTATAATTTTCAAGACAAAACTTACCCTAATGTCATCACAAATAGATGAAGTTTCTGTTTCCAGGCACCAAGGTTCTTCTTTAATTTCTATTTTGTTATCCATTTCATGACCACTGTTGCATTTCTTAACCATCATTACGGGATCCACTGGAAGAAATTCTCTCTCTTTGTGTGAACCAATTTTTGTTTTGATTTCTGTCTCGCAGTTGCTGCATGTATTAGTTTCAGACTTAACCTGCTCTACAAGATTTTTGGTAAAACATTCTCTCTGTAAGCAGAAGTATGGAGAAGAGGTCTCTGGTTTAATTTCTGTTTTGAATGCCGTGTCACAATCATCTAGGAGCACAGTATCACTGTCTGTCTTCATTGTAACATTTTTGGTAAAGAACTCTCTCTCATTGTGCGTGGCTAAGTCATCTGAGGGGGGATCCTCTTCTTTGATTTCTATTTTGGTGTCCATTTCACAACTGTTGCTACATCTGATGGTGGTAAGTCTGTGGGGAAACAAACAATCATGAATAGCAGGACATTGGAAAGTAAACTATGTGGTCATGCGGCAGGACTACTGTATATCATTGTGTCTGTTACTGATCTACCTCCACTACCCTCTCCACAGTCATTAGCTTATATCACATGCCTTTTAACACTATCCACTAAATAACTGTATGGTGATGAGACAGGACTACTATATATAGTTGTGTCCATTACTGATCCACCCCCACCAACCTCCTGTGGGTTAATGGCTCATCTTACATGTCTTCTAACATCATACATTAAGTAACTGTATGGTCATGAGACAAAACTGCTGTATGCCCTTCTCTGCAGTAACTGGCTGATTTAACATGTCTTTAACAACATAAGCTCAATAACTACGTGGAATTTAAATTATTGGTATAGTGCTGTGCATGCAGAGTGACTTGTGCTGGATTTAAAAACTGTGAATTATTAGTGTAATTAGTTGAAAAATATTATAGCATTTACTGTACATATCTTTAGTGTTTCTAGAGTATGTACAAGTGTTGCAGCGAGAGCAGGTGAAGCAAGTGTATTGGCTTCAAGAAGTTTAAGTGTGGGTTTAATGGTCACAGTAGAAACCATTAACGGGGCTCACAGCCTATATACTACACAGAATAAAGATGAAAAAGACTCAAGTAATGGTTTTTAAGCATGCCATCAAACCTAAACAATTTCTGAGTAGTCAAAGTTGATAAGGCAGATATATATTTTCACAGTGCAAACATGTGGTGGATAATGATAGCAATGGCTGCAATGGAAATTAAGGCAATGGTACCATAAGGATTATACCCCTCTGACTAACACAGAATTCAATGCGCTAAAAGGAAAAAAAAAGTTAACTGACTATCAATGTGTAGCGTTGCAACATGCTATTTGATTTTGGAGTGAACACCGTCTTGTAAAAACAGAAAGAAAAGAGCGGAGGATATGAGCAAGGCACTTATGGAAAAAATGACACTCATTTTATCAGCTACAACAAATGGAACACACAATGCTGGGAAAAAAATGCAGCAGGGCCATTTGTGTTCGCTCAAGTAGCACAAGAAGAAAAGAGAAAGAAAGGTTGTTGATAATCAAAATAAATTCTCCAATAATGGAATGATCAAACAATTAAATAGAAACGAAACAGACCAGTACCCTCAGCTGACAATGAAGAGATACAAAATAAAAGTTGGAGAGAGACCAGCTCATCTACAAAAACCACAAGGCATAGGAAAGAAGAAAGAAGATTGGCTGCAGCAGAATGCGAAGCTTGACTGCACATAGGAAAGTTGAAGGAGACGACAAAAGAGGATGTGAGAAGTTGTCGGAAGGGGTGACAGAAATTAAAGAATATGAAGAACTGCCTTCGAGGGAAACAAATAAAGCATTCAAGATTGCCATTCCTTTCTTAGAGAAAGGCAAAGTAGAAAATGAGGGCTTCTGGCCCATACTTGTGTGCTTTCAACGACAAACGGCTGCCCCAAAGGTATATGATGACCCGGAAAAGGATTTTAGATGAGACAGAATCATGGAAAAGGAATTGAAATGCTTAGTATGGCACACAGAGGGACTAAGGAATGTTACAATTTTGTTGTAATACAGCAATATTTTTAAGGAATACAATGTAGTCATCCTAACAGAAACCTTTCTCCTGCCAGACCATCAGTTCCAGTATCTAGGAATGTATGCAGTCACACTTTTCAAAGAGACAGGGGATGGTCAAAGGAGGAGTAATGTGTTGAGCCAGATTGGCTCCCCCTTCATAGACGCTGCTTTGGGACGTCTCTCCCATGCTGAACATTATATGTAGTGCATTCCTTCTGTCTCCTTGGAGGAACTATCACAAGCAACAGTTAGCTGTTTTATCAACTGAGTTCCTGTACAAAACTCTCAGCAGATGTCAACATAGAGAAGCGTAAGCAAGGTGCTGTGTTACTCCATGATGTCAACTTCACGTGAGTGGAAGGCTTGAATCACCCTGGGCATCAAGAGGACGAGTGATATAGTCGACAGTGTTGTGATCATCACCGTGAAGGGAAGCTGTAAAGTCAGGCCTATGGGGAGCAATATCATGCATACGCTAATATTTCAGCCTTTTTAAAATTCGACTCAAAACCTCTTTGTAAGTACTTCTCAAAATTTAACATTTGAGCATGAGCCAATTTAACTTGCAACTGTGAAATAGCACGAGAATAATTATTTCTTGTATACATTGTAAAACTCTGCAACGTATGTAAATATGGCAAGAGGAACTAACACCTTGAGCGCAAATTTGTAAAAGTGTTACATTTCTTTGAGAAAAAATATGTCTTATTATGTGGATGTAGGAATCGAAAACCTTATTGTTTGTTGTGGAAGCCTTAAATTACATCCTTTCCTGCCTTAACAATAAGTTAAAAATCTGTATCCTCTGGGGCACTTCAAGTTTAAGTGTAGAAAATGGGCCTAGCATTTTGTATTAGGAATTGTATCAGCTTAATATGAACTTATCTTCGATAGTTTAGATAGGCAACATTTAAAATAAAATTACATTTATAATATTGTAGTAGAATCATGATAGATTACTTTAATAAAAATAATTAACTTACAATAACATCATGCTACATGAGCTCAAGAATGTGCCTTTTCAGCACCAAACCCATCACAAATGTTTTAATGATTCAAACAACCTATGTTGTATATTATATACAACCCCTGTGTATGTTTACAGCCAGAATAGAAAGAATATAATTGTACAGGAGGTCACAAGGCCATAACATTGGTAGACAATAAACTGCTAATTCTGACAGGTGATCTGAATGTAGGGTAGATACAGTAAATGACAATACCTAGAATCAGAAGAGCTATTACTTATGAATGAAACAAACAAGATGACATACATAGGACCAAATAGTAGCAACTATATCTGCCTTTTCTTCAGCAATATGGCAGGAATGACAGATGTCTCATCAAAAGTTTGCAGTGACATAAATATAAGAAAACATCTCCAGTACAGGAAATATTGACTTTAGATGAAGAGAAAAAGAGAAGGCCCACACCCAAAATAATAAACCGAAATATAGACCAAGCTTTTCTTCTGAACCAGAGGAATCCCAGTTATACTATGGCTCCTTGAAGGAGGGAAGATAAACACAGCAGTAGGAGAAATAGAAGATACTCTACAATATGCAGTGGCACAACGAAAATATGCTAACAGGAAGACAAAACCATGATTTAATAGCATATGTTATTCAAAGAGGACGGAAGCATTGGAAGCTATGCACAATGTACAAACATCTTCAACAAAAGATAACCTAGAGAAGTATGAAAGACTTAATCATAAAGAGCCTTGGCTAGGTAAGATAAAGGAAACCTTGATGGATAGGTTTTGGGGAGATTTGGAGGTCTAAAGAATTATTACAAATAGGTTTCTGGAATGAAATTAGGACAAGAATAGAGGATATGGAAAAACAAGATTTATTAGCGAGTTTTACTTTTAAGAGCTCACTGAGATTATATAGAGAAATGAAAGTAGTATGGAGCAGGGAACAGTACGTTGAAAACCTACGCAAATCTAGGAGTTTCCTAGAGATGTGTGACATTCTGGTTGCATGATGCAACATTATTCTACAAGCTTCTATCCGGAAGTGATGCCATGGTAAAGTCCACTGGGACTAACATAGGATGAGGTT
Organism: Deroplatys truncata; assembly: GCA_030765065.1. Taxonomy (NCBI): domain Eukaryota; kingdom Metazoa; phylum Arthropoda; class Insecta; order Mantodea; family Mantidae; genus Deroplatys; species Deroplatys truncata. Next base: position 120,812,112 of record CM060989.1, read on the forward strand.
AACCATGTCTATCCCGTCGTGTACGCAGCATAACAAAGTTTCAGTAAGTTAAGAAAATATAAAGTAAGATTCCACATAAATTTAGAAAATTGTGACAGACTAATAAAATTATATAAAATCATATAAAATATGTACTCCTCAACCACATTTGTGACAATATTGTACAAAGGCAAACAGACATCGAAACTTTTTTGTTATTAATTTAGAGATTCTAAATCATGATACAAGAGAGAAATCTAAATTACATATTACCCCTCAGAATAGCAAATAAAATAGCTTTTACTACAAAGGCATACACTTATAATAAAATACTTTATGAAATAAAAAATGTAAAACCCCAACTAGGCTTCGAGAAATATTTATGAAACTTAACAAAAAAAACTATTATTCAGTTGAGTTTCTGCATTTATAGTCTAAATAACGTATCTACTTTACTGTTACACTTTTGATAGCAAATTAAAAGAGAGTTATACATAGCTTTTAAAGAAATTTATTAAAGCATTCTGTTTGTATTGTAACCCTTTGATATATCCGACAGCACCTAAATGCTATTATGAATGGAATAAATTGAAGTGAATTTTTGTGAATGCTCAAGGGTTAAATAAACAAACATATTCATTCCAAATTACTTCTACTGAACAATGTGGTGTGTATTTTAATACCATTGCATTGTATGTTTAATATGCCCCTCCTTTAGTATTTGCTGTTTTTCCTCCAGTCAGGCCAGTTCATTTGTGGACCTTTAAATTTAAATGTCTAGTGGTGCGATGTTTCTGTATCTTTACGCATAAACGGTCTATGTAATATCAACAAATGAAATACTATAAAAAATATCTAAGTTTTTTTAGGTAATAACTAGGCACAAAAATATCTATGTAGAAGATACTGAAAATTAGGTAACATCCTTACAGCTATGGTGGTAGATATTTATGTTCCTTAAGCAACAAAGACTTTGTTTGTATTAGAGCTCCAGTTTTTATATGTTTATACCATGAGTACCACTACATTATTATTTACAGGCTTCTTGTAAGTTTGCATTACGTGTTTTCACATCCACCTCCTTCTCGATATTCAAGGAAACATCCAGTTTTACATAAGGGAATGTTGCATTGTTGATATTTATACTGTGTTTGAATGCTATACCCCAATTTAGTCTTGCATTTTTTTGCCAAACATTCTACACATGCTTTCTCATGACCGTGTAACTTCTCAATGGAATGAAATAGCAGTGGATGGGTTCTTATGTCACCCCATTCGCTTTCGTGACGTAAAGTCACCGATAAGCTGATGCACCAATTGCAACAACCTGTTTCCATGTGTGGTCTTTGCAGGTCTGTTGGTCATGTCATATATAATGAAGCTATTTACAACAGCAGCTACATTATATACTTCCACCATTTGTTTGCAGGTCGTCCTATGCTGTAGTATTCCCTTCTTTGGTCAACCAAGTCAATTCCCCCATCCCTTAAAATAATTTACGACAGTAGAGGGACAGGGGATGTCTTTCTTGTCTCTTCGTTTGCCACTTTTTGTTTCTAGCACAGATTGACCTTGGGTCTGAATTAGTGGAAAGCAACAATACATCCCTATTACGCCCAACAGTGGCAGTCATGCCCTCATGTTGCAGTTTCAAAGATTCCCCACGTTTTAGCTTCAACTGTTTAGGTTTACAGAACTCCTTCAGCCAGTTTTTTCTCCCAGTATGGGTTGTGCTACAAGCACTGAATTTCTTATGTAGGAGCATTTTCATTAGCTTAGTGGAGGTGAAGAAATTGTCGAAGTAGATATTATGCCATTGCCCTGCGTAATCCTTACACATTACCATGACAACCTGCTCTCCAAGAAGTAGCTCGCGCCTTGCATGTTCTTTTTTGCCAAGATATATTTTACAATTAGCAGATACCCACTTCTGCTCTGTTATTCCCTATTTTGTTCGTTTATCTGACAGGTACTGTTTCAAATGAAACCAGTCTTTGAATCTTATCATGACCTCATCTACAGCGAGATCTTGACCTGGTTTGTAATGGGTTTCAAGTTTTTTACAATGTTCAATGTAGGTTGAATCTTGTACAAATAATCAAAATTTTCTTCTCCCTGTTTTGGCCTCGATTCATCATTTAAATGCAAATATTGGGAAAGTTTCTCAAAACACCTGAGTGTCATAAAATTTTCTATGAGAGGACAGACACAAAATTCTCCTGCGAAATAATCCCTGGTTTCAGGAAGATCCACCATTTCCAGATGAATCAGAACCCTTAAATATACTGTAATTTCCCTCAAATTGGTTTCATCCCATCAAGAATCTGGTTTTTCCAGCTAACAAAACCTTGAATATGTATTAGTCTTGATCTCAAGAAAATCACAAAATGCTTTGTCCATGAAGAGACTGGAGTATTCAAGCTCCTCAATTCCCACTTCTAGATCATGGCAGAATCCTGAATGGTTGAATATGTCTAAAAGAAAGCTGAAATGACCATTACAGGGTAGTTCTGTTATGCTGTCAGTTTTCCTTCATTTTTGTGGAACTACAAAACAGCTCTCGGCTACATTACTGTCACTGCTCTCCACGGAGTCCACTAGCCACAGTGCATCAGAACTGTTACTTTAACCTAATTCCTCCTCAATCACCGTGATTATGTTCTTGTTTGTTACTAATTTCTGTTTGTAAAATCCTGCATTACATCTTGTAAAGCCTGCATGATCTTCCATGGGTCTAGATAAACCCAAAAAGAAAATAAACTATCAAAGAAAAGCTGTTAAATTGTACCCTTGTCAGTGATTATGTTGCATGCTGCCATCTGATATTTCTCAACACAAGGGTTCCAGGATTTGTAAATAACATTAAAAGTCATAAAAACTTAAAGTTTCTGCCATTAGATGGTCTTAGTATGACTAAATATCTCAACTACCTTTACTACGATAGGTGGCACAGAAGATTAAATCAACCTTTTAATTAATTGCATGTCTTTAAATTATTAAATTAAATACTCGCTTTACTTCTGCTTTCCTTTAACTGCATGTTTAGGTAAAAATCGTTATAACATTACCACCCATTGTTGCATGAATGGCTTTTTTTTCAACCCTGAATGCCAATGTACCTTCGCCCTGTACCTCTGTGGAATTGGTATGCAATAATCTACAAGATTTGTATGGTGAATCCTTCCCTTTATCCCATATAACCGTAAGTTCTTTATATCCCCATTATATTTGTAACAAAGAATGAAAAAGTTCTTCGTATCCAAGGAAATGGGTATGAAGTATTGGCACATGCTTTTTTATTTTCTTAACTTTCCACTGACAGTCTTGTAATCTCTGGTATTTCTCTATAGCCTGCATTTATTAGCAACATAACAATTACACAGTGGTTGAGCAATCTCTAATCACAGTAGATGGATAATTAGATTATGCATTAAAATGAACATTTCATGCAATACAGTAGATGAAATTTAAACTTTTGTGCTTTCTCTTTAGTCCCATAATTATTTAATAACATAGGCTGCATACTTTACACATGACACATAAAACCACAACAGCAACATACAATGAAATAGGGTGAAACTGGTGAAAATGAAGATTCCCAGTATCTAGGTCATCATGCTGCATATTTTACAGTTATAACCGGAATCAACTGTATTTTGTTTTGCTGTGTCATCTGTCTTCTCCATTGCTAAATATTAATAACCATCTAGATATATTACTTGGAAATGAAAATCTGCAGCTTTGTCTTATTTTTGCACATATTTTGTATGTTCTAATCCATAGCATTGTCAATGAATAGTCAAAGCCATATTTGCAATTATGTTCTTTTATGACTGCAACATTATTATACTCTTGTAAATCCTTTTAGTAATTTAGGAATCAAAATTATAAGTTTCTTATAGCTTGTGTATACTAGGAAGAACAGTGATTTTCAGTGGTGAAACAATTATCAAAACTGGTTGAATGGTTTTCAACATCACCCTATATACACATACAAATTTTTCCATTTATTATTTTAAAAAATTACTTCTTGTTCTTTCATTCAAATTTTAAACAAAAATGTTTCAATTTTATTAACCATTACTAACCATTAAAATGTTGCTGCAGATATACAAAAGAACTGCTCTGGGAATTAAATGGTTCAAACAAAAGTTATAATTCAATACTTCGTGCCATGCAGCTATTCTAACATTCTACTGTGGGAGAATATTAACATCATAATTTCAGTGCAGTTGTCAAAAGTTTCTTTCTTACAAAATGTTTTTCTCCATATTTATGAAACATAGAACATAACTTTTAACACAGGCTATACTCTTGTTTTTTCTTTGAGGCAGTATTTTTAACACTTAAATAATATTAGTCTAATTATAAAATATAATAACAGCCCGCCTTAAAGCAATACGTATAATATAATATATAAAATGTATGTAAAAGTCATTGTATTATGTTTATATTATTATGTACATGTATAAAATGTTATGTACATGTAGTAAGTAATTTAACAATGTAGGAGCTGTGAGAATAGAAGCAAAGTACCTTCCGTAGCAAACAGAATTACAATGCAGAAGCCGAAAGTTGCTAACAATGAGTTAAGCTTGAGACAACAAAAAATTAAAATGTTTAATAATGCTACTTTTAATTCTTGGAACAATGATGTAATATTTAAATCAGTTTAAATATAACCAATCAAAAACTAGAAAAAGCTTAAGTTAAATAAAAATATTCTATTGGAGTAGGCTTAGCCAATCAGAGACTTGAAATAGAGAAAACGTACAAACTCAGGCGGCAGACGCTACAAGATTGTGTACCTGATCGGTACATACGTATTCAATGTGAGACATAAAAATTCATTGCGGTGAGAATAATATAAAGATGTAATTAACAAAAATCTCACAGCTCTACAGTAGGATATCAGTGAAGTGTAATTTAATTATGTGGAGGATTAATAAAAACAAAGTACAATGCAATTATAATTTACATAAGCCTTCATTCTTTAGCCACACCACCCCTGCTAAGAGATACGTGTTTTAAAAAAAATACTGACACAGCCGAGGCATATACATAATATTTAAATAAACATTAAAATACAAAGTTAATTTTTTAAGCATGGGGCAAAGGCCACCGGAAAGTTTGTACCATACATGGGGCATCAATCTCTCTCATCTTTTGCTAAGCATTTAATCTGTCAATTACAGTGAATTCTTAAGGCTGGTGAATAATTGCCCAGAATTGGAATCAAACTGGAAATCAGAATGGGGAAAAAGTTTAAACACTGGTTCTCACACTCAAGCACATGTTTTCTATACCCCTGGAAAGTTGGTTCAAGTTTAATGTTTCTCATAGCACACTGCATGCTTCCCTTCTCAGTTTCATTTCTGCCATCAATAGCACCATTTAACAGTACCTCTATCAGCTTTTAAAAATGATTACTATATTGATTTCAAAGTCGGTAAAACAGCATTCAGGCGAAAACAAATGATATCCAAATATACAAATGAACTTTCTATGTTGTTATTGACATTCTTGCCCACTGAATTAAAAGCATACAATAATCATGCATTTTCAATGTGTCTTCTAGTTCTGGTTCCCACTCTTGATTTTTTAAATCCTCCTGTCATATGCTTGGAAGATATTGTATAAATATCAAATTAGGTATTGATGCAACTTTTCATTTTTAAATTATGCTTCTCCACCCCTCCCTCCTCATTCCCAATTGACTTCAGAATGCACATTTCCAAAGAAATGCTGATATTGAATTCTTGGTCGAAATGTACATTATAGGTTAATATTCCAGCACATCATCTATGGAGAATGGCTGCATGTTGTATATGTGTGTTGGGTATAAGTAAGTCTGCATCACTTGGAAAACTTATCAAATGTGTGATGTGAGAACTTTTCTAAATCCGAAGGTTCAACTAAGAGCATGTACAAGTAGTGGGAGGCAGCTGAATACCAACCATATTGCTTCTTGCATTGCAGACAAAATCCACAAAATTTGTAAAGCATGTTTCCCATACATACAGTAACTGTGTAGATACATAAAGTAGCAATTAGCAACCAGTCATTTTTGGAAAGTCCTGCTCATGTTTCCTTCTCAGGTTCTGTTACCTTATGTCTTGCAGTCAAACATAATTTCCTTGTGTGAGAAGCAAAGGTTGCTTTTTCTTGTATTGTTTAAAATTTCTAGAAATGGGACATCCAATTAATAAAACTGATCTCATAATTAATAGCAATGTTATAGAGGCTTGTCTTCAATTATTGTTTGATGAGGGAACATAGAGGATGTGTTCCGAGTTTTTTTTTATTATTTATGGATGTTCCTTTAACTACTATGGTCCTTAGTGTCACACTTATATTAGGTGTGAAAGACCAGAAATTTTGTTCAGAGGCCTCTTTATCAGGCTTGAGGTTCTTTTGCATGCCGTAAATCTACAACACTGGGCCACTGCCTTTACCTTTACTTCCCTTCTGAAGGAAGCCATTTTTATGCCCCCCAAAAAATCCATTGCCCTTCACCGGGTTTGAACCATAACTTTGGCAACCATAGGCTAGCATGGTATTCCTAAACCATGGAGGATGCATTCTGAATGCAATTCCATCCTGCATCCCTTGTAGCAATTGGATTCAATTAAGTTTAGTCAAGAAATGATTGTGTTAATAGTTAATATTTAGTGTAGTTAACTAGAGTAATTTAGGAATTAATACTACTGTTGGCTGCACTGATTTAATGGAGCAAGAAGGATAATTTGGCTGCACTACATTTTACAATATGGCTACATACACTGTAAGGAATTAAACAACTATAAACTTTTAAGTTGTGTTAAATTTCCTTAAGCATCAAATTACACCATAAAGTAATTATATATTTACATAAGACTGAACATTGTCATGCTGGACTTACAAGAAGTTGTGCGTCAAATGCTGGAACCTTGAGCCAAATCATTGACTCTCCAAGAGTTGAATGTATTGTTTTTGGGTTGAAAACGTATGTTTGTTTCTATATGGACCCCAGTCATGTTTAAATACAAACAACCAAATTGTAAGGATTAAATGCTCAAACCTCACCTCTATTTTACTTTTTCCTGTGCTGTAGTGAGCATATTAAATGTTCAGAATTACTCCAACATTAAGTTTCTTTACAGAAAATTATTGCAGAAAGGCAGGAAGCAGAAGTACAGGGAAATAATATATATTTCAAAAGTAAATTATGTGGAAACTTCCATATAGCAAAACTATCAATGTTCTCAACTTAAAAACTCAGTTTAATATCACTTCACTTAACTAATATTAAAATGGCCATTATAAGTAAATATGAGAAAATTTTAGGGCAAGTGAATTCGTGGAAGTAAAAGAAAACTTTGAGAACCTACATGAACACAGATAAACAATGCAATTAAAAACATCATGGTCATTTGTAAAACACAGCAAATGCAACCCAAAGATTACTTTTTATGGGTTTTACCCACAATACTTAAACAGTATATGAGCATGAGACGTATAATTAATAACAGCAATACTCTGCAGCTTATATACTGATTAAATAATTTCAAAGACCTTGAGCATAAATAGCTGCTTCAAATTGGTGAAAAACATTAGACACAGTTGTACCAAATGGACTAATGCTGTTACTATTCCCTAGTATATCGAGAGATGAATTGGGAACTTAAATCACATATACAGACGTAATTTACTTATGGATTGATCACTCTTTTTATCCTTAGTATATGCAACAATCTGGCCTTGCAGTGAGGAGTCCCTTGTCGCCTCCTTTTTTAATGTTTACATGACAAGTTTTGAAAATACATGTTACAAAATGTGTTTGTTTTTCTTTCCTATCTTTGAAAAAGGGCATTGCCATCTGAATCTTAGAAATGATTAAATCTCTTCTCACAAAGTTTGCGACTTGTGTGGCCATTTACATTAGTAAATTAAATTATGCATTTTCGCAGCTGACAGCTGAGTATAGATCTTTTTCACAAGTTTTGCAGGTATAGCTTCTCACCCTGATGAATGTGTCTTTTCACACCTTACAACACAGTAAAGCCCTTCTCACAAATTTCATACTTTTGAGGCTTCTTACTGTCATGTATCAAATTATGAGATTTCACAGTTGAGAACTGAGTGGTACTCTTCTCACATTCATCTTACAACTAAGGCATTTACCATCATGTAAGAAATTATGCCATTTGAAATGTTACAAAGGAGTAAACCTCTTACAAATTTCACACTTGAGGTTTTTTACCTTCATATATAAAATTATACAACTTCAGAGATGGCATATAACCAAAGCTTTTCATAGGACTCATAATTGTGACATTTTTCAACCTGTCAAATTGTCTTTTCGAAGATAATGATACATTAAAGCTCTTCTTAAAAATTTCAGAACTAAAAGACCTTATATATATATATATATATATATATATATATATATAACATAACATAACATGCTTTTTCAAATATGACAAATGAATAAAGCTCTTCTTACAAATTTCAGAATTGTGTAGCATTTTACCTCATGCATTAAATTAAACATTTCAAAGATACATATGTAAAGCTCCTCTTCCAAATATCACTTGTGAGGTTTTTACCCTCATGTGTCAAATTATGCTCCTTCAAACGTGATAACTGAGCAAAATTCTTCTCAAAAATTGACACTTGGGAGGTTTTTTCCTCCATGTATCAAATTATGTCTTTTCAAATTTGACAGCTGAGTAAACCTCTTCTCACAAATTTCACACTCATGAGGCTTTTTACCTTCATGTATCAGATTATGCCTTTTCAAATGTGACATCTGAGTAAAGCTCTTCTCACAAACTTTACACTTATAAGGCTTTTTACCCTCATGTATCAAATTATGCGATTTCAAAGTTGTTAAATGAGTAAAGTTCTTCCCACAAATTTCACACTTGTAAGGTTTTTTACCCTCATGCATCAAATTATGCATTTTCAAATGAGGCAACTGAGTAAACCTCTTTTCACAGATTTCACACTTGTGAGGCTTTTTCCCCTCGTGTATCAAATTATGGGATCTCAAAGACGATAAATGAGTAAAGCTCTTCCCACAAATTTCACATTTGTGTGGCTTTTTACCCTCGTGTATAAAATTATGCGATTTCAAATGTGACAGAAGAGTAAAGTTCTTGTCACAAATTTCACACTTGTGAGGCTTTTTACCCTTATGTATCAAATTATGCTCTTTCAAATGTGATAACTGAGTAAAGCTCTTCTCACAAATTTCACATTTGTGACGCTTTTTACCCTCGTGTACCAAATAATGCCTTTTCAAATTGCGCAAATAACTAAAGCCCTTTTTACAAATTTGACATTTATGAGGGTTTTTACCCTCATGTATAAGATTATGCAATTTCAAAGCTGACAACTCAGTGAAGCTCTTATCACAAATGTTACACTTGTGTGAGCTTTCACCCTTATGATTCAATGTCCTGCTGTAAAGCTTATCCCAGTCACTACATTTACCAGATTGTTCTGGGTGAACATGTTTTCCTATAGGTGGTATTTTTGTGAGATCACTTTCTTGACTTTCATATTCCGGACAATACATTCCATAACTGAAACTTGTGTTTTTCCCTGAGGGTACAGTAGAGGGTAATAGTGAATTACCACAGCTATGGCCAGAAACTGCTTCTGTGGATAATCTGAAAGTTTGGAGGATTTAGAATTAGGTACGATTATCAAAGAATGAAAAGGAATTAAATCTGAAAGGAGAATATCTGTTTGCTAACAATTATCTACTGTAGTTAAAATTCTTCATGTATAGCAACCTCATTTTTCTTTAGTCTAAATGACTGTTAATCTGAAATATCTTTAAGTAATTATAGTGATACTCAATGGAGGAAGTTGGGTTTTGTCAAATAAAACAACTCACATTTCTTCCAATCCTAATTATTATTATTATTATTATTATTATTATTATTATTATTATTATTATTATTATTATTATTATTATTATTATTATTAGCACTTCCAAGATAGAGAGTCTGTGGCATCTTGCATTGCTAACCTTTTTTATGAATCCTCTCAGGTGTTGGTTATGGTTCCTCAGACTTCCAGAACATTCAATAGTAATGCAATGAAGCTGCGATGAAGATTCCTGTTTACTCATATACTGTCATCTTGCATATTTAAGTGGCAACATTAAGCAGAAGACGCACTAAATGTTTCCCAAAGTTGAATATTTGTGTATGTTTCACTGCCAAAAAGCAGTTATGTATTTCTCTTGAAATTTGTATGCTATTAGAAAAAATAGTCAATGAATATCAAGAAGCAAATTTTAAGTATTATGTCTTCTGCTTATTAGCATGTACTGAATTTAAAGTATTTAGCTTTTTAGTAACATGAAATGAATTTAAAGCAACAAGTGTCAAGGATAAGTCTTGCATCATTATATACCTCACTTTAGAAGGATTGGGGTGACTCTCCTGTATGAAACTCATTTGAAAGTTTAGCTTCAATTTCATATTATTGTGAAAATAATTATATTGCATTATCATGTGTAATTATATCCTTTTGTTTTAGATACTGTGCTATCTCATCCTGACTTATGGCTAATTATAACACAAAGTAAATATTAATACAATGTGAATTGCTAATCATTAATATAGCATTTTGTTTTCTGTTGTCAAGATACATAGATATGTGTGAAATTCTTGAATTTCAGTCTGTATATGTTAAGCATAATACATTGTATTCGTGTTCATATCTTTCTCTGTTTATTTCACCACTTGTCCCGAAGATTAGTTTATATATTTCCTCAGTTGATTGTATTAGCCACTTCTGAGAAATATAGTTTCTTTTGACCCAATGGATGTTGAGAATAATACCTCTTGTTATAATATTTGGAAATGGCAAAACCTGATATCACCACACCCATCATCAGCAGATAGATACCTGTTCCTGCCCACATGGAAATAGTTGTAGAGCTTCATTGCTCGTATGACACACATGCCTCAGTACATCATTGATTAGTTTTGGAAGAGGTAGCTGCAGTGTTTTGTCATCATTACATGCCCCAGCATAAGCCACCTTCCTTTTTAAACTTGAATGGTGATTTAATTAATTTCACTTACCCCATTTTGTTCTATAAGATATTATTGTACAATGATCTAGAAGATGTTTATCCTCTCCTTACAATTTAGTTTCATACAGCAATTATGGTTATCATTACACTATTCTAATAACAGATTAAAAATCCCAATATATTCAGCAAATGTGAAACATCAGCAGAATGTTTCGCTCCCCAGAGAGTTTTCCAAGTTCTGGAAATGCTGCATAGCCTATGAGTACCCTTTGGCGGTGGAGCATTCACCAGTCAAAATGGTTAAGTAATTGATTAGATAACCATAAAAGGTAGAATTGTAAACCTTTGTACCATCTCTTTCATTACATACTTATTTAATAACCTAAAAGTTATGAAATTTCTGCACTCCCAGGCTACCAAGAACCTCTTTGGAAAGGCACATAGTCTGTGACCACTGAGGAAATTAATCTTCTCATTTGTTGTTGCTGATGATCACCAATGGCACTGGGGATCTTGATCTGCATCATTTTCCCTCTGGCTTCACAATATAAAGTCTATAAGCTATCACTTATAAGTCCTTTGCATTTGGTGAGATGTTGTATGTTCAGGATGATATCTTCTTCACAGAGAGTGCACTTGTGTGTGGGTAGGCATCCTATCTTGTAGAGGTGTTCTGCAAGGCAATCGTGGCCAGTTGCCATCCTAAATAAGGCCACTGCAGTCTTCCTTGTCACTTTTTGTATATCAATTCTATTTTTAATATTCTTATAATTTTATCCTTTAATTTATCTTCTTCATCAAGTCTCTGCTGTCTTTTGAAATGTTGTTTAATTGTTTATTTATTTCTCCTTGTCCTACAGGTTTTATTTGTTGCATTGCACCTTTCTTTGCTAGCTGGTCTGCATATTCATTGCCCAATAGTTCAACATAAGCTGGGATACATTGTAGAATGACATGATTTCTAGTTTCAACTGCTTTAATTAGGCTTCTTATTTCTTAATATTTCTTTTTGTTTTATTATTGTAATTTACTATTCCACCTATGACTGATTTTCAGTCTGATAAGATGACTATTTTCTGTTTTATGTATAGTCTATATAAAATGTTCTGTAATGCAGAACATTTGTTAGTTATAAAATATTGATTGATCAATTTCTAATGGTAGCTGAACACAATTTTCTTTCTTTATAAGATTATTGAGCACATCCTGCTAATGAACTTGATTACAACGTACAAAGGAAATAAAGCTTAAATTTGTTACATGCGGGTTATTAAAATAATTTGACATTAGTATTACATGTATCATAACCTTATATGGAAATTCACAGCTCTCATATTTGATGTCCTGGCTCTTAAATTATGACCATATAAAATACATGCATTTTACGTGGCATAACAAAATTATTATCCACTCCGTGGCATTCTCAATGAAAAGTGAAAGCGTTTTTCAAAAGTATGCGTTTTTGTAATTCCAAAGTGTTTGCATTCTAGTATGTAGGACTTGTAAATTCATTTTAGTGATTTACATTATTATGAATTCTGTTTAGAATTAGTTTTCTCTTTACAATTATTTTCTCCTTATGAACATGAGAAATGAGGGTATGTGTATTTTGTAAAATCCAACATTAACTTTCTAAAGGTTATTGGGTGTGAGCACTTGAAGCATTTTGAAGCTAGTGTTGTAAAATTATTAGATTACAAGATGGTGATAATTTGCATTTATAGAAATCCCAGTAGCGATTTCCAAATATTATTTCAAAAGTTTGAAATGATTCTCCAAAGCTATAAATCTAAGAATCAAGTTATAACAGGCCTTTTAAATTTAAATTTTTTCTAAGGATAGTAATGAAAAGAATTAGCTTGAACACTTGCTAAATACATACTGTGGCCACTGTAAAGCAGCTCATGCACCAGCAGGCACAGCAAGGACTCCTGCTGAAACAGTTATGCTACCACAACCGCCTCACATTCTCAATGTTAAATAAGCACATACCTTATCATGAGTAATGTTGGAAATGTCCTTCACCATCCACATATTTCTGTTATCTTCTTAGGAAACTTTCACTCACACTCAACACTTCAAAACTGAATGAATTTCTTGGCCAATGTTTTCATTTAGTTCTTACAATGTATCGGGTTTGTTGCATAGATTAATTTCTCATGTGATCATCAGATTCAGGTAAACTTCTGTAATTGGATTTTGTGAAATTTTAATGACAGAGTAATTCTCTCATACTTAATATTCCTCTTTGACAAAGCATGTTTCCATTTATTTGGTTATGCTTCATCATAAAAAAACATACTGGAGTACACGGAAACCTGATTTTACACATGAGATTCTCTTGCATGACACAAAAATTGGTGCATGGTTTGCAGCAAATGCATACAGAATAATAGAACCTATATTTTTTGAACAACAAGTGCAGAGGTACAGCAGTGACTTATCACGCCATTTTTTGAACAGCTGACCTACACTGAATGTCAGCCTAGATTTTTCAAACAAGACTTTGCTACTGCATATACAACTGATAAGTTATTAAACTTAATTCCAAAAATTGTTGAAGATATGGTAATTAGTAGAGGATTATGGCCCTCATAATCCTCTATTTTTGCTATATGTGATTTTATCTATGGTGGAACTTGAAAAATAAGGTGTGTGAAACTAAACCCCATACATTAGAAAACTAAAAGAAAACTTCAGCAGAGAAATAAACTCAATTTTGCATATTTAACTCTCCAATGTGAACTTATATTGAGTTTTATTTGTGAACGCTCTTTAACTGCTGTGGTCCTTAGCGTTCCATTCTATATTGGGCGTAAAAGACCTTAATTTTGCTCAGAGGCCTCCTTATCAGGCTTGAGGTTCTTTTATGTGCTGTGAATCTATGACACAGGATCACCGGCTTTATTTCCCTTCCGACAGAAACCATGCTAAGGATTTTCATGCCCAAAAAAATCCATCGCCCTCTGCCAGATTTGAACCCACGACCTCGGGTACTAGAGGCTAGCATGGTAGCCACTACACCATGGAGCACGACTCTCCAATGTCAATGAACATTTCCTGAGAAGACAGAAATTTAAGGATAGAGAAGCATAACATTTGCAACTTGTCTTGTAATAAGATATGTGCTTATTATCATTGTAACTGTAAATACGACAACATGAGGCAATTGCCAGAATATTATAACTGTTTTGATGTCTGAGCTGCGGTGGCCAATGCATGAGCTGCTGTGCGATGGCCACAGTGTGAAAGTTTGGCATCCAAACTGTAACAAATGAAACTACGAGAGTGCAAAACAAGTATAGAACTGCAATAGATCAAATAATTATAAATACGCATGTGCTTTAGTATACAAAATATGTACTGAAAACAGGTTTTTCAAATAATTTTGCACAGTTTATCTAGATCATCATTTTGGAAAGTTCAATGGAGTTAAAATTAATAAGTGAAGATAGCGAATGACAAAAATATAAAATTGCTTAATCATTTATCAAAAGAGCTTTGGGAAAATATGTATAAATGTATGATTGTATTCAAGATGATGCCTGCAGCTAACATGCTACATCAAAGCTCTGTCTCAACTAACTTTAGCAAATGTATATACTCTTTCCCCTCACTCAGAAACACTACTTATTCTTTCTTATAGTGCAAATTTACTATTTTAGTAAATAAACATGGGATGCAAGGGAACAATAAAGTTATGAAGTATGCTGTAAATGATGCTCTGCAAGATGCTAGCACTAGTGAAGCCCTTGCCACCAGGTTCAAGGACCAAGTGGTTAGTGAGCTTAAGGCAGTACTGGAACTTAACACTGTAGTAGCAGCTTCAAGCAAAGCATCAGCATATTAAGGATCTGGAGAGTAAAACAGATGACCTGGAGCAATAACAATGCCGGTAGTGCCTGCATATTTTTGGTGTGCTTAGTTTCTTTACATGCTAGTAAATCTAATAAGATGGGGTTGGCGCTTGTAAGCACACTTAAAAACGATCAGTCTGGCGTGGCTTGGTATCAGAAGGCCAATGCCTAACCAATTGAACCACTCAAATTGACCATCTGTAATTACCATGGATGTTTCAACTAAAGAGGAATTGATTTAACCATAACGGATATTGATCACACCCACAGGGTTGGAAGGAAAAACCTGGAGAAACCTTGTCCCATAATTGTAAAGTTTGTGAGCTACTGCAAACATAGTGAAGTTTTTAGAAATGAAAAAAATTAAAAGGATCAGGCATAATAATTACAGAGAAATAAATGAATTACAACTATCCGGGCATCGTGGATACCGATGTTTTGCCAAGTACAGCGCTTGGCATCTTCAGGGTAAAGTGATTCAGTGTCTGCGGTGGTCGGAGTCTGAATGCGAAGACCGGAGGATGGTGCTCTTATATAGTGGTAGTGGGCGGTGCTTACTGTAAGGTCCTGTGCAGTGATTGGCTCATGTCTCTGGGAGTGGGTGGGTTTGGCGAGGTATTATGATGACTGCTATTTTTGTGTATGTGTTTCTCCAAGATAGGTGTCCAGGCTTTATGCACACGGAGAGCTTCTTCTTTCCGGTTAAAATTATTTTTGTGTTTATATATTTCAATGGCCTCCCTCTGTAGTCGAGCATGGTAGTTTATAGTTGTATATAAAACTTCGATTTCTTTGAAGCTGATGTCATGGCTGAATAATAGTGAATGTTCCGCCACGGATGTTTTTCTGTTTGTTCCAATCTGCTGTGACGCTCGTGTTCCTTCAGTCTTGTGGCCACGCTGCACATAGTACCTTGCCGCAGCTACAGGGCACTTTGTAAACACCTGCAGATGTAAGCGGGTGACACTTATCTTTGGCTGATTTCAGCAAATCCTTGATTTTTTGTGTTGGTCTATAGACCGTGTCAATCCCTACATTAAGAATGTTTCCGATCGAATAGGCAAGCCTCTGCGCTCTGTAATTCATTTATTAGTTATGACTCTGGCCGTGAGAGCCTCAGTATGTAAATTAGAGAGAATGTTACAAATATGAGTCGCCAATTGCTACTGAAACTTAAATTGAGTTTTATTTATGGACGCTCTTTAACAACTATGGTCCTAAGCGTACCATTCTATATTGGGCATGAAAGTTTAGAAATTTTGCTCAGAGGGCTCTATCAGGCTTGGGGTTTTTTTATATGTCATAAATCTATGGCACAAGACCACACCAACTGCTATATCATAGATAGGTTTGGTGTTCAAAATGTGTGGAGAATGGATAGTGCTATCTTTGTGCAGGAGGGAGAGGGTAAAATACAAATCAGCAGCTACAGACACACAGAAGTCTAAAGTAATGTGAACTGTAGCGCATATTTGTATAGCATAATTTATATAGGTACTTAGCTAAGGTTTTTATTTAACCTGGCAACACAGACGCAGGTATTAGATGAAGGTGTGACAGCCCCTGCATGCTCTTTGATCAATGATGGGTTTTCATAACCCCCTACCACCACAAACAGTAAATGTTTCAGAAGGCACATTTTCCTTTTACCCTACACGCCTCAAGTCACTCATGTTAATGTACAGAGTCTGACGTGCCACTTTCACAAATTGCTAACATTTTGTATACTAAATTTGCAAGCAATAGTGGAAACTTGGCTACACAATACAGTTTTTTCTTGAAATTGAGTTTTATTTATGTATGGTCTTTTAACTACTACGGTGCTTAGTATCCTATTCTATATTGGGCATGACAGACTGATAATTTTGCTCAGAGGCCGCATTATCACACTTGAGGTACTTTTACTTGCCATAAATCTATGACACAGGAGAAGGGATAGCAATATGTGTTACATCTGATCTGAAGGCAAAACTTGTGTGACAGTCTTGATAGTTTATATACAAGACTTGTGCTGAATTTTAATTCTTAGGCTTAATTTTTGGTTATAATAAATGCTTACTTGGTTGATAAGCATTTACTTACTTGGCCTCAGATTAGATGATCTAGAAACTCAATTATTTAACTTATTACTTGACTATGAGCATGTAATTATCATGGGAGATTTCAATGCTAATCTCATCGCTCAAGACTCTACTTCAAATGCTCAACTTGAGACAATGGGCAACATGACCATCCTTTCTCTTGCTCCCTCCCACCACACTCATTACTCGGAAACTTTATTGAACATAAGTGCAAGCAAACATCCTGGCACCTATATCTGTTCATGACCTCATGTACATAGCTTACTCTCAACAGTGTTCTAAACAATATGCTGAGACTGCAAATTACAGAGATTTAAAAAACATTGACAATGTATCCCTTATCAAGGATGCAATGCTAATTCCTTGGAATATTATTGGAGGCTACACACAGTAAACCAAAAAGTTGATACTTTACGGAAATGTGCAACAAAAATGCTTGTATAAAAACTGAACAACCAGCACCATGGCTGATTACTAATATTTGTACTTTGATGGCTCAAAGAGACCACACTTATAAAACACACAAAAACAACTCCAACTTTGAAAATTAGAGACTACTTCATAATAAGACAACTGAAGCATTCAGAAATGCCAAAAAAAGACATGCAAACATCCTCATTGAGACGAAAAATAATGCTGCTGAAATGTGGCGAGGCATTTGAACAGTTGGGCTGGGAAATATTTCACCACAGGTACACACCATTTTCACTAAATGACCTTAAGGATGGTTTCCCTCTAAACAAAACTAAAAGGACCATACTATTTGATGTGTGCTGCACAAGACACCAGAAACTACAAATTTGACCTCACATGAATCACAGAAATAGAAGTTATGCAAGCACTGAGACATACAAAGACAAGTTCTCAAGGACCTGATCACTATAATATAATCCTAATAAACAAAATCAATAACCAAATGTGATGCCCATACTCAATGCCTTGCTTATGACACTGACTTATCCTACACAATGGTAAAGGGAATATGTAACACCTCTGCCTAAAACTAAAGCATAGTCCCTAATGACTGCATACCTATTAATGTTATACCTATGCTTTCCAGAGCATTTGAACTTATTATACACAAGCAGCTGAGAGATTACCTTAATAAATATGACCTTCCTGGTCCCCATCAATCCGGTTTCAGACCAGCTATAGCACTAGCATAGCACTATTAAATATTGTTAAAGATACGAGGGTTGGGGCTTTAATAGTGGCAACACTGCAATAGAGATGCCATAAAATGGAACCTAATAATGTCACTGACAGCACACGTTAGTTATATACCTACCTTACCCCAGAGAAAATGGACTCTCCCTTCCCACATCACTCGCATGCAAACTGGTGAGAGGAACAGACCTTCGTGTGAGCTGGCAGTGTAATGTAGTGCTATGATGTTTTCAAAACAGGAACGGAGTTGGATAAAGATTGAATGTGCCAAAGGTCATACAGCAAGACAATGCCAGAAAGGAATTCAAGAGTTTTGCGGGGAATCTGCATGGTGGGTAAATGCCTTCAACGAGGAATGCCAAAATGTGGCAAACATGCATCGACAAGGTCGTCTTAGTGTCAGTGAAGAAGTGCATGCCCTTGCCATATTACTGGACACGATTGATGCCATATGACGCATGAGCTTGTTTGAGATACCAGATTAGCACTTACAACTGTGCTTTACATTCCGAAGGAACGCCTGGACATGAGAAAAATTGCATCACAATGGGTTCCGCATGATCTGATGGAAATGCAGAAATGGTTATGATACGAAGCTGCTTGTAACCACTTGGAGCGCTATGAGTGTTAAGAGGGACTTTCTTATGTCATATCCTTAACTGGATGAGACATGAGCCAAATCATACAAGCCACAACTGAAATGCCAATCAAAAGAATGGCATCATTATGGGTCACCACAAAGATCAAAAGTTCATCATAACCCCAGAAATTGAAAGTTATGGTGCTTCTCATGTACACTTGTGATAGTGTTACCCTAATGCATTACTTTCCTCCACAGCAAACCATCAATGTGCAGTATTACTGTTCATTTTTACAACACAACTTGCGACCAGCTTTGAGAAAGCAGCAGCAACACTTTCTGCAGAACCCACCCATCATTTTGCATGACAATGCTCGGCCACACACAGCACAAACTGTGGCTGATTTGTTTGAGCGATGGGGCTGGGAAGTACTGTACCATCCACGATACTCCCAAGACTTAAGCCCTTGTGACTTTGACTTCATTCCGAACATGAAGGAACAGTCATCCTCCATGGTCTAGGGGTACCATGCTAGCCTCTAGTTCCTGAGGTCACAGGTTCAAACCCAGAGGAGAGCAATGGATTTTTTTTGGACGTAAAAATCCTTAGCATGGCTTCTTTTAGAAGGGAAGTTAAGTCATTGGTCCAATGTTTGGATTTACATCATGTAAAAGAACCTTAAGCCTGATAAAAAGCCCTCTGAGCAAAATTTTCGGTCTTTCATGCTCATTATAGAATGGGATGTTAAAAACCATAGCAGTCAATTCTTTAATTCACACTTTCAAGCATTTAATACACCCCATGTAGGAATCTAAAAAACACTTTGGTACAAACAATGGTGATGCCCCACTTTAATTATTGTGATTCCTCCTCACAGATTTAAGATGTCATCTATCACATAAATTACAACTAGCTCATAATACATGCATATACTACATCTATGATGTATGTCATGGTTGCATTTAACTGACCATAGAAACATTGTCTTTTACTTCTCTTTAAAATTATTCACACTTCTTCCCCTTCCTTCACATCTAGCTTGTCACTTCAAAATCTTACATTCTTCACTCATGCTCAGAAAATTGTCATATACTTTCAATACCACTTCACTGAACATGTCTACACTCATCATCCTTTACTATGAAGGTTGCTAGGCTCTGGAATTCATTGCCATAGGATGTCAGGGGTTTTCATCTTAGGTTGTAGAATTGAAATTTGCAGGAAATATCCTCATTTTCATTGTATATATACTATATGCATATATTTTTAAGATACTTATTACTGTTAACTTAGTTTATATTTCCAATTAACCTAAGTTGATTGTACTAATATTTGTGTTCCTTTAGATATTGTGTTCAGGGTTTTCCTGTGCAGTTGAGCAGAAAATAAGGCCACATGGACTTAGCTCTGTCACAATAAATAAATAAAACATAATTTAAGTCAGGCAAACAGTGCATATTAAGAATTTATGAAATCCATTACTTACTGCTTTAATATTGCAATTCGTCTTAAAATTATTTTAAATGTGAAAAGGATATGTAACAACTGTATTACACCACAAATTTTAAACTCAATGGATTGAGATTCTTAAATAAACATGTTTTGGAGAATAATATAGCTCAGGAATTTATGGTGTATTTTCAGACTTACAAGAGAATATATTATAAAACTATCAACACAGTAAAAAAAATCAATATATCTGTTTAATATTAATATTAATAATAATAATAATAATAATAATAATAATAATAATAATAATAATAATAATAATAATAATAATAATAATAATAATCTTTAATGTACTAAGCCATGTACAAGTAAACTACTAGTAATATGACTGACATTCAGCCCTTTACCATCATATTCATATTACAATACTTCCTTTTATCTACTTACTTTACTTCCCATTTCCTTAATCCTATTTAACCATATTTGCTGATCTGTTCACTGACCAATCCATTTGTTTTTAACTTTACTCAAGTATTGCCCTATACTCTATCTTTTTGAATCATTTCAATTATAGGAATATTTCTATCTACCTTAAACCATTTCTTTTTAATAAACACTTTTCTCCAAAATTCTGAACCTTTGCACTTAAATATTATATGTTTGACATCTTCATTTCTACCGTATATGGGATATTGGTTTTGAGGTACACCCTTCCTTAAACCTCTTAGCCTTCACACTCCTGATCTTACCCATGCAATGCTTTCTCGCTTGTCCTTTATTTGCATTATCTACTTATTTTTCTTTTCCCCATGTGTTTTTTATAGGTATGTAAAACACTATGGATCTCTTTTCGGCTATCATGCTAAATAGGTTTTGTATTTCTATATCGCTGAATCTCTTTCTCTACCACTTTCCAAAAATTATTCACATTATTTTCCCTACTTTTCCATCTCTCCTAACCCGTTGCTCTCCAAATTGTACCTCACACTATTTATCCATCTGCTATTCCCTAAATTTTTTCCTTGGTATTCAAGTATTGTCTTAACACATTTCCTTTATCCAAATTTAAGATCCTAAACCAATATTTCACTGCTCTTTCCATTATCTTTCACTTGCTTGCCACCCTGCACATTTCTATTTGAGCTACCTGTGTTGCAACTGCATTTGGTAGCCCTAGCATTTCTCTACAAAACATCCTATGCACCTCATCTATACTTTCCCATCCTCCATCTAATCTCCATATTTTAATGCTATACATCATTTTTGCCTCTACCACCAAACTGTATACTTTCTCCATCCATTTAATATTGATGCCAGGTGCACTTTCTAATTGCTGACATAGCCCCTTTACCTTTAGCCAGTGCAAACTTCTTTTGTTTCTCCCATTTCCTCCTCCATATCGATATTTAACAATAAAGACTATGTGAGGCTGCAAAAAATCTTAAACAACATTGAAGTAATAAGATGAGATGCAATGATAAATTAGCTTCAGAACAGAATTCTGTTTAAATACCTTTAAAACATATTTTAACGACTTAACTAGCGAATATGCTGTAAAACCAGAGTGATAAAATGAGTGAACATACAAATAGTCCACACCAGTTAAGTTTGCAAAAAGTGTAATCAATTCATTTCATTAGTAGCAATGAATTATAAATAATTATATATGCCATAAAAACATAATTTCCATATTCATTTTTTCTTTAGCTTACTGATGTTAATGACGTCAAGCTGTAATTAAGAGCCTCAATAATAAAAAAAGAATGTGGTGTAGACCACCTTCCAAATTTTATACTTAAAAAATACAGTATGCACATTATTGAGCTGTTAGCATATTTAATAAATCTGTTGTTCAGCACTATAAAACTTCCTGACAATTTTAACACCTACATAAGAAAGCCACCTTTTAAAAAGGGGTCAAGAGAGAATGTGGATAATTATAGGCCAATATCTCTATTAGCAATACTTTATGATATGGAAAACATTATTTTTATTTTTTGATAAGTATAATATATTACTAAATCAACAGTATGGTTTTCTAAAGGTAGATCTACAGATGCAGCTTTATTTCAATTTATAGAGGCAGTTTATAAAAAATTGGATAGTAAATTAAAGTTTTGTGTGGGTTTATATTTACACTTATACAAAGCATTTCACTTGAATAAACACAATTTATTATTATTCAAATTACATTCATGTGATGTTACAGGAATTGTTAAGAAACGGTTTGCTTCATATTTAAAAGATAGAAAATAAATTATGGAACTGAATTTATTGATATGAACACTAAATCACTTCAAATTAAACACACAGAAACCAAGAAAATGTAAAATATGGCGTTTGCCAAGGTTCTCTTTTGGGCCCTCTCTTGTGTTTAATTGATATAAATGACATAACTTGTGTTGCGAATGAGAATATTAAGCTGACAATCTTTGCAGATGACACTAATATACTTGTTACTGGAAATAATAATAATCACATTGGCCAAAATTTAAATAACACAAAGCAAAAATTTTCCATGGTTTATACAGAACATATTAATTATAAACGAGCTAAAACAATAGCAATGGGATTTCGGCATAAAGCAAAAAACAATACTTCTCCTCTAGACATCAATTTGAAAATTACTAATATCACAAATGTAGTGCACACAACATTTTTAGGCATCTAGATAACTCAAAAGTTGGAATGGGTTGTTGATGTAGTTAACACTGGTCAACATGATTCTGCGGTGTAAAGGAAAATATGTGACTTATATGGAAATCAGTGCCTTGATTTAAAAAATGAAGTCTGTTTTTTGCTATCACATCTAGTTTTATGATATGTGCATATACCTCTATGGTGCTAAATTAATTCACCTACGTTTCATTATGTTATTGTAAATCTGTTGTTGATTTTCTTCCTAATTGGCTCACTTCCGTGCTCCCTTATCACCCAGATGTTTATGTTTATATTCCCAGCACTTATTAGTTTTGTTCTATGGGTCAAGTCTGTCTTCTTGTGAAATATTTATGTTTACATTTACAGCTATCATAGATCTCCACTTCAGTTGAGCATAAACTTGTGTTAATACACATGTTTGTCTTCTATATGTGTAGTGCTAAAATAAAAGTTTGAGTATGAGTTCTACACAGCAGACAGTGTCTACAAAGTCCCCAGAAGTTTTGTTACATTTGTGGGTGTCATGTGTTTGACAGAAAGGTACGTAAAATATACTCTCCAACAAAGAAACATTATTATTCATTTTCAAAGAGAAAGTTGGTGATCAGGATAAATCATTCACACCTCATATTGCATGTAATAGTTGTGTTGAGGGATTACGTTACTGGTATGAAGGAAAATGGAAGGCAATGCATTTGCCAAACCAATGATATGGAGAGAGCAGCAGAATCACCATGATGATTGTTATTTTTGCATGTGCAAAGTTGCTGGCTACAACAAAAACTACAAAGCAGGAATTAAATAGCCAAATCCGAACTCGGCTACATGGCCTATTCCTCATGGACCCACAATGAGTTGGTTTCTGATATAGAAGAATTTGACAATTCAGCACAATAGTTTAATCAATTTGAGTTAAATGATCTAGTGAGGGATTTACACCTCACAAAACAAAAAAATGAATTACTGGGGTTCAAGACTACAGGAGAAGAATATGTCATCACCTGGCATTACATTTTTGTGGTATAGGAATCATGAAACACAGTTCCACAAGTACTATGCAAAAAGATCAACTTGTGTTCTGTGTGGATGTGTGTAATCTTATTCAACAGTTGGGCAGGGAAGCATATGAGCTAAGTAACTGACATCTATTTATTGATTCTTCCAATGAGGTAGCATTACTTCATAATGGCAACAAGTCAGCTTGCACATTCTACAAACCTAAGAGAGTCCTATGAAATTCTGAAGCGTGTTCTTGAGGAAATTAAGTATGTGACCATGAGTGGCAAATATATGTGGTGACTTCAAGGTCATTGTTCTGTCACTAGGACAACAGGGAGGATACACAAAATTATCTTGTTTTCTTTGTGAATGCGATAGCAAGGCGAGGGACAAACATTGGGAAACTGACCAATAGCCTGAGAGGCAGCAACTGGAACCTGGATCAAAAAGTGTACTAATGTGCCTCTTGATCGTCAAAAAATTCTACTCTCTCCATTACACATAAAACTTGACATGATGAAACAATTCATCAAAGCACTTGACAAAAGTTTCCCTTGTTTCCAGTACTTATGCACAAAGTTTCCATCACTGTCACAGGCTAAAATCAGAGAGAGCATATTTGACAGACCACAGATAAGGAAGTTGATGAAAGATAGTAATTTTACCAGTTGTATGAATGGAATTTAAAAAGATGCATGGAATGGATTCAGAGAGGTTGTTAAGAAATTTCTGGGCAATGTAAAAGACCCTCAATACAAACTTGTCAGAAATATGCTGAAAAATTTCAGATTGCTCAGCTGTAGATATGAGTTTGAAGCTTCATTTTGACTACTTCCCATCAAATTTAGGAGCTATCAGTGAAGAGCAATGAAGGGTTACACCAGGGCTTGAAAGATGTTAAACAATATTATCAGGGACATTAGGACGTACATATTATGGCTGATTACAAAGGTGTCTTACATGTGACGAACCTACCAGAGAACACTCGAGAAAATCAATACACTGAAGTTTCATGGGAAAAGAAAAAGGAGTACACAAGATAACTAACGTACATTCTCAAATTCAGGTATGCTTTCATGTTACCTTCTTATTTTCTTTAAAACTTGTATATGAGTGTGTAATACTTTTGCAAATTTTACAACTATATTTCCATTGAACATTGTCATATTGCCAAAACAAGATGTACTACAGAAAAACGGAATGCATTTTTGAATGCTGCACCGCAGAATTAGTAAAAGTTACCTATTTTTAATCATACCACAGAAAAACAGTTTTTATTTCTAACTTACTGCAATTTGAATTAAAATTAAGTACAATTTGTTATGCAATAAAAATATTCCAAAAGATCAGCAGACATCGGTCCAAGTATTTCACTTTCATGAAATATGGTATAATGTTTGGGACAGTTCAAACTTGGTATAAAAGGTATTTAAAATACAAAAGAGGGTTAATAAGAATAAAGAATCAACCAAAGTTTGTGAGCTGTAGAAAGTACTTTAGAATTATGCTTCCATGCATAACATATGTATACTGTTAAAACATTTTTATAAATAATTTAAAACTCATTCTGTGATTCATCAGCATGACACAAGAAGAAGCTCAAATCTATCAGTAATTAGTCATAATACAACATTGTATAAACATTCATTTATATACAATGGTGCACAAATGTATAATAAGCTTCCACTATTTGAAATGAGTTAAACGAAGATAAAATTTAAAACAAATTTTAAGGATTTTTTAATTGAAAAATGTTTTTATATATACAGAAACTTTTAGAAAAGATAGTTGACTGAAAATGTATAGCACATTTTTTTCTATTTCTTTCTCAATGACATGTCCATTATCTTGCACAAGGTGGAAAGAAAGAATAAAGGGATATTAATAACAACAATAATAATAATAGTGGCCCAAAAGCAATTATACAATTGGTCAGACCATTGATGAAGGCTTTAAGTGCAAAAGATTCAAGAAAGAAAACATGTGTGGTACAGTTGGCAAAACATTGGAAGAGGCTTTCATTGGCTACCTTTCGTAAAGTCGCCAACTCCATTCTGGTAAATTCTTGAACAGTGGATTAAAGTGTTTAACAAGAGAGGACTATAAAGAGACAACGGAAAATAAATAGTAGTTTAGTTATAGATAATTACAAGTGAATCATGAGCAATTTGTAAATCAGAACTGCAAAACAAGACTTGTGGCACATTTTGCATAATAAACAAAGTTTGTTACAACTTAACTGCTGTTTTTATTTGTCACAGTGTAGATATGAGTTGAGTAATTTTGGATATTATACCAGACATAATTTTCTCTTTTATGTGCACATACAACTTCTTTTCAGTATACACTGGTAATGAAGTTAATTACAACACATAATGCAGCAAAACTTACTTACATGGGATCATTAGATTTAGGCATTCAGAAACTTCAATGCATAAACCTACAGAATTAAATAAAGCTTATTCAGAGGTGTTGACACTGTTTCATTTCAAACAAATCTGCAGTATTTCGTAAACAGCAATTGATGAAATAAACATTGCAATTTATACCATTATGAACAGGATCGACTGTTGCTTTCTAAGCTCTGTCTTCTGTTTGCCTAAGTGTTACATTATGACCACCTATGTATATTGCTTGAAATAAAATGTAACTGGCTTTTATTTTTTTAAGCATTCTCTTGGAATAAAAGCTTTTGTTTCTACTTCCTACTCCATGGCATTCTCAACGAAAGCTTTGTAAATCCTTTTTAGTCTTTTAGTAGTTTAAGACTTGAAATTACAAGGTGTTTTATAGCTCAAGTCTGTCAGAAAGAATAGGGATTTTCAATGGTGAGAGGTAAAATTGGTTTAGTAGATTTTTAGATTACTCTACATACACACACCTCCTACATATATACATACAAGTTTTCTCCCTTTATAATATTGATATAAAGAAGCAGCAGTAAAGGAAAATATAACACAAGAATCATTAGTGAAACATTAGCCAAGAGTCAAGTCTTACCTTGGTGATTTTACTGGAGTAAAGTCCCCATCCTGTAACAGAATGCAAATGTACAGATTCACACAATCATCTTAGTTAAATGTTTTGCATCACACACTCATATTTAAAGTACCAGGGTTGATTTATTTTTCAATTGGATTATGTTATTACAAGTTTTATAGAAACAAAGATTTGAGATTACATCATGCAATGGGATGAAACAAAACAGGGCAATGGTAAAATATTTAGATCTGAATAAATAGTTTGGTTCAAAGAACTGAGAACGAGAAAAATGAATGTTTAGCAATGGTAAATAAGAAACTATGATTCAGTTAGTCCAGTATTAGGGAAAATGCCATGTAATGCATACATATGACAAATTCACATTATGATAGAATTCATACAATAAATGAAAAGTAAGCATAGATGAAGCCTAAAGGCAAGGCTTTGCATGCATATTATTTAATTGAAGCATTTACATAGTCATGTAAGACAGCATACATAGATGAATTCTGCATTCTTTCTTCAAGTACTGCCAGTATGCAAGAACTTATGCCATCTACTGTGCAATCATGGTACTCCTCATTTGACTGTCCCACACCAGATGCTGATCTGTTGCTTGTTACAACACGTTTACTTATAAAGAAGTGAATGACTTCTCATATCAGTAATTACTGGTTATGTTAATCAATTTGAAACCTGAAATACACTCACACTATTTTCACATGCAAATTATGGATCTAAAAATCTGTGCCAATTTTGTATTATGCCTACAACTGCACTGTGAATAGTGCTTTTATTCTTCTATCCATGTTACATTACACAGTGTATTTCCCAAGGATGACTTTAAATTAAGCAAGAAGTTCTTTGTAATATGGAAGACATACGTCACACATATACAAATTTCACTGAATTAGGTGTTTACCCCAGGACTAGAAATGTGAGCCTATTCTAGAAAAAATAAGACACATACCGTAATAATAAGTCTTTTTGTATAAATTATGAAAAACCTTGATTCCAAATCAGTAGAATCACAAAAAGCTGATAAAGGAAATAAATTAGTAAATTTGGATAAAGAAGATTACACCAAAGGATGCAAGGACTTCTACAATCCTCAGACTACACCCAAATAAAAGAAAGTCCCATATACAAACTCATCCGCAATATGCATGAAAGCTTAGCCATTGTTAAACACTCTTTTTTGCAACAAAGATAACAAAAGATTAAAAGTAGATAATCCTATAACTCCTAAAAAAATGCATAGTTTGCCAAAAATGCATAAACCTGAAAAGAAATGACATAGTATGTATTGGAGTACTATAACCTGGCAAAATGACTAACTAATAAATCTCAAGAATTGCCAAATTTGAATCATTAAGCATTAAGAATTCCATTGAGTTAATAAAAAAGATAGAAAACATGCAGCTTAAAGATGATGACATATTAGTTTCATCTGACGTATGTTATTGGAAGTGTACTAAATTACCGAACTTAAATATGCATTAGAAGTCATTACGTCTAAATTCTTTTGAGTTTTGGAATTCTGCAGTTTTACTTAACTTTCCTAGTTGGGACATTTCTAAACAGAACTTTTTTGTTTACCTCTCCTGTTGACAATATACATGGGGCTTTACAGTGACATAATTTTCTGCTTGGTAACCTTGCTGAACTTGTTACTGTCAAGTAAGCACATGATACTTCAAATTGGGCATTGGTTTACCATATGAGGAGCATTGTTTCAAAATGTGATAAGTCCACTCATGATCAAAAATTAGTTTGAAGTGAATGTGAACTCTTTAGCATGCCCTGCATCGTGCTTAAGCCTCTGTTTGTTTCAAATCACATTTTTAACCCGTTAAAATTGAAAATGAAATTGTGGGTTTAATGAAAATTGTGATATGTCTAATGCCTAGACAGGATCAAATTGAGAAGTGTCCATTTTGTTAAGCACATTGTCAGGCTCATGGAGGAATTCTCGCCTCTTCTAGCACTGCATGACAGAAATATGTATTTTTCATTGTACATCATTGTTTGACCACACTGCACTGTCCACAGCCATCTTGCTATTATTGTGAGCATTGTAAGCAGTTCGTGCAGCTGTGTCTATGAATATGGAAGAGAGTGTGGTTGTAGGTGAGATTCTGCAGGTTCCAGAAAGAGGTAAAAGGATACCATTAAAAGGAAAAGAGAACAAAAAGAAAAGTATATACTATTTAAACTGTATAATAAGAATAATTATTGGTATTGTTTTAATGACAACATGGGAACTGGAATGCATTCAGAGCTACTATGCGATTACTATAGTTCTTAGCACATCATTTGTTGGTATGTTTCAGGTATTCTGATGAAGATCCTAACATGCTTGAGTTTGAGTCTCCATGTATACATAGAGGAAAGATTTAAATGCTGCACCATCACTGCCTATCACCTTACCAGATCAAGAAATTTAGTGTATACCTACAGCTGGCAGACAGATAGGCTTGTGGCATCAATGATGTCTGTATCATCTCCCAAAAGGCGCAAACTGAGAAAATCAGATAACATTAATTCAGTGACGAAAATATTCTGCTTTGCTCTAAATTCTTTCGAGCTCTTTTTGGTATTGGCACAACAAGAGTAAACAGCATAGCAGCTTCTCTAATAGCAGGTAAACCAATAATGGAAAAAAGGGGAGGTGATTGGAAAGCCAAACAGTATGCCCAAAAGAAGAAATTGGTAATTAACTTCTTCTCCGTGCTAAAAGCTAGAGAAAATCATTATTCAAGACAAAAAAGCAACCGACTCAACCTTCCTTCAGAGTTAAATGTGAACAAGTTATTTAAAATGTATAATACTAGTGTGGCTAAATCATTAAAAGCAAAGAAGTGGTTTTTCTAATAAGTTAACTTGAGTTTTAGTGAACCAGCTGTAGATAATTGCAATAAGACAAAACATGAACTGTGAGTCATTATATTCCCATTAGAAAGAATGAGTTACAAGCTGAACTCACAGCGCATAAACTGAAAGCAAAGGTACTCCACAAAATGAGTGAAAAAGACTCATCTACCATATCTTTATGCTTCGATTTGCAACAGGTGCAGCTATTCCCTAAGCTTGCAATAGGCCAAGCCTATTATGCTCACCAATTATCATTCAATGCTTGGTGCATCACTGATGTAGACAATAAATCACCAGCATTTTATTGCTGGATGGAAAACCAAACAGGTCTTGGAGCTATTGAAGTGGCTTCTGCGTTAACAAATTTTCTAAGCAAACAGCTATTTGTAGGCAGAGTATCCAAATTGAGCCACTTCTCTGAGGGCTGTGCTGGTCAAAACAGAAATGCCCATAGTCATGCACTCTATTGGTGGCTTTTTGAAAAGGTTTCCGGACTATCTGAAGGAAATATACATATTTCCTTTCCTTTTTACCTGTAGATCGCATGTTTGGAGTTTTGGGAAAGGATCTTGGAAAACAGTCTGAGATATTAACTCTAGAGAAATATGTTCAAACTGTTGGTTTTAACTAAGGTTATACTATTCGCCAAATGGACAAGGATTGGTATGTGTATGACTTCAAGATGCTTTGCAATTACTTAAAAAAACAGATGGTATAAGGGAAATGAAAAGGGTCATGTTAAAAAAATAACTGAAGGGGAATAAATGTTACGTTTCTCTGAAAATGGAAATGTCATATAGAGTAAATGATGAATCCACGAAATTCATTTCCATGCTTAAACAAGGAATAGCAGCAGAACAACTGTTGTGCCTTTGGAATAGTCCATCAAATTGGCAAAATAGAATGATTTGAACAAACTTTTAAAATAACATTTTGGTGAAGACTGGTATGGTAATAATGAACTAAAATTTTATGCCAGATTAATCCAAGATGATAATGGTGCACAACAAATGGTGGAGGGAAGTGAGAATAAAGACTGTGAATGTTTGGAAGAAGACAATGGTTTTAATTCAATTTGAGAGCTGTGTAAAAGATCATTATTTGTTTTTATTTAAAGGTGAGTCGGAATTGTTACACTAACATCACTTAAGTTTACTCGACTGGGTCGATTTAACTTCTGAGGATGGGAACAACCGTTTCCCGAAACATGTTAAGTGAGTAAACTTAAGTGATGTTAGTGTAACAATTCCGACTCACCTTTAAATAAATTCAATACACATCACTGTTTCTAGCTTCTTTTCATTACAATATATATCATTATTTGTATTAAAGTAGCTTTCTTTTACTTTGATAACTATTAATCACAACTGATAGAAGTTCTAAGCACACTCATAGCACTTTAACTTTTTCCCTTAGGTTTGCTCAAATATAGTACTATTACAACACATTACTGTTAACAAAACATGACAATTAGTTATGATTTTGCGCATGTCTACATCTACAACGCATAATTATATTAACTTGGTTTCAAATTTGTGTTCTTTCAACAGTCGAAAAAGAGTTACATAGTTTTATTCATCCAATAAAGTGGTTTGGTACAATGTAAATTCACTATTGGACACATCAAGCTATAAACATAAACAATAATAGGTTTTTGCAATATATACAATAGGTCTTTACATGCTAAATACTACGGTTCATGACATACATTTGTGTTCAAGGTAATCATTGATAGAATAAAAGGAGTGGTTAATTAGATGTGGCTTGAGACTGGATTTAAGCTGGTTTACATTTTTAATTGCCTTGATATTACTTGATAAATTATTGTAAAGTTTAATGCCAGAGTATAAAATATTTTTTGGTAGAGCGAGATGTTGCAGCTGGTCACATGTATTTGTGTATTTTCCTTAGTATTGTGTTCATGCACCATATTATCAGTTACGAATAGTGAATCAGAAGCATTAATGTTCTTGACTTATAAGCAGAATAGCTTATGTATATTTAAGTTATTTAAAGAGAGGTTTACAAGACGACTTTGGGCTAACTCCTTCAATAGTTCTGATAATTTTTTTCTGTGCAATAAAGGTTGACTTGCTTGCTGGAGACTCACCCCAGAAGACTACTCCATAACTTAGGAGTGAGTGCACGTGTGCAAAATATGCTGCTCTGTTTCTTTACTTGTGCATGATGACAATATTCTCAGCATATAACATAGACAGCTGAATTTATTATTTATGAGGCTAGTGTGGGCATCCCATTTTGGATTGCTTTGTACGCAAACCCTGAGGAATTTTATTTTATAAATTCTACTTTTTTAAGTTTCTGATTAGAAGTTGAATCTGAGGGGCAAGATAATTTTTGTTGATATTTGTGTGTATATCCATTGATACAGTTTTATTTGTATTTATAATAAGATTATTCAATGTAAAATAGTTTGGGATTTTCTCTGAGACTTGGTGAATAGAGGTTAAAAAGGTTTCTTTTTGGGTTGCCTTAACCAGGATATTTGTATCAGCAGCATATAAAATGGTTTTAGTAGATGGATCATGTATGTGGAAATCATTTATGGAAAGAAGAAATAGGATAGGACCTTGTATAGAAACTTGTGGCACACCATAGCTTACTTGGAGTGGACTGGACTTACATTGTCCTAGACAACACTTTAAAAACAGCAAAATTTGTAATTAAAAATTACAATGGCATGTACGACCTAAAAATCTGCAATAAAACAACTTGTTGAAGCTAATATTGTTTATATGGAAGAATGGTTAAAAAATCTTTGTGTCCATTTATTCAGTGCAAAACAAGATAAGTCCACAATGTTTCATACTTTAACCCTCGATTATAGCTTTGCATTAAGACTCTGATTTTTGACACTCCACATCATGTTATTCCTTCATTTTTATAAAGCACAACAACATACGAGGGTAATCCCAAAAGTAAGGTCTCCAATTTTTTTTAAAATACAAAGAAACTTTTATTGATAACAAATGGTACATAGTTTTGAAGCTTTAACATTTGTCTATTTTTCCACATAATCGCCATTTCAGTCGATGCATTTTTGTAGATGCTGTGGCAGTTTTTGTATGCCCATGTCATACCAGCTTGCCGCCATGCTCTTGAAAAAGTGATGGACCTCATTTTTCACTTCATCATCGTCACCGAAGCGCCTTCCAGCCAAGTTTCTTTCAACTTGGGAAACAAGTGGTAGTCACTGGGTGCTAAGTCCGGACTATAGGATGGATGGGTGATGGTTTCCCATCCAAACTGTTGCAGAAGATTCATGGTTTGGCGAGCGGTGTGGGGGCGAGCATTTTCATGGAGAAGGCTTATGCCCTTGCACAACATTCCTCTTCTACGGTTCTGAATTGCCCGTTTGAGTTTTCTTAATGTCTGACAATACATGTTGGCATTTATTGTTGTCCCAGGATCCATAAAGTCGACCAACAATATCCCCTTTCGATCCCAAAACACAGTTGCCATGACTTTATCGGCAGACTGTGTTCTCTTGAATTTTCATGGCTTGGGTGAACCAGAATGCCGCCACTCACATGATTGTTGTTTGGTCTCAGGTGTGAAGTGGAAAGCCCAGGTTTCATCACCCGTGACAATTGAATCCAAAAGGTTGTCCTTTTCATCTGCATAGCATTGAAGAAACTGGCAGGAAGTTTCAGCGCATTGCCTTTTGTGATCTTCTGTCAGCATTCTTGGGACCCATCTTGTGCACACCTTCCGAAATTTCAACTCTTCAATCAAAGACCGATGAATAGTGCTTCGAGAAATCTCAGGAACAACAATGCAGAGCTCATTGAGAGTGATCCGTTGATCTTGAAGCATGATTTGTTCAACCTTTGCGATTGTTTCGTCAAAAATGGACGGTCTCCCGCTCTTTCCTCGTCATGAATTTCTGTGTGACTATTTGCAAATTCTCTACACCACCACTTGCGGACATTTTTGACATCCATACAAGATTCTCCATACACTTCCATCAACTGTCGATGAATTTCGACAAGTTTAACCCCTTTTGCACACAAAAAGCGAATAACTGTACGAACTTCGCACCTGGTGGTAGTGGCTAACGGGAGCTGCATTATAACTGGCTGCCAAGCCAAGACTGAGGGTGCTAAGGGATGTGCAGTGGTTTCGGAAGAGAGTGGGGGGAGGAAGAAAAAAGCAGTAAGGCCAACATCCACACAAACAGTTTCCCTGCGATCCCAGCTCTTTGGAGGCCTTACTTTTGGGATTACCCTCGTAATTACATTTCAAAAGTATTGTTTATTTAAGGAGTTATTACATTTTTGGCTTTCCTGTAAAATGACTATTTGTGGACTTATGAGCAGCATTGTTTCAAAATGCGATATGTGGTTAACCTGTGTCATGATGTTGCAGTGTTCTGTAGGCAAACCCAAGAATATAGATGCTGTAGCTTAGATAGCTCATCGCATTTGGCTCTCTTTCTCTCTCTGAGTGTCCTGACCTGAGAGGAACTTTCCTGCACTTGTACTGTATTCCGAGATGCCATCCAGACCATTGCTGCACCTGCCCCCCTCCAACAATACCTCTAGTAATGTGACATGCTCCTAAGGATAAGATATCTGCAGTTTAATCAAGCTTAGCTACTACTGGATTAGCAGTTGTAACAATCACTTTCACAGTTAGGACCTTCCCTTACAATTGTGTCCCTAAACTTCTAATATTCCATTCTATCTAATAAATCACTGGCATGCCAAAAATTGAATTGAGTTCTATTCATAGATGCTCTTTAACTACTATGGTTCTTAGCGTCCCATTCTATATTGGGTGTGAACGACAGAAAATTTTACTCAGAGGCTCCTTTACCATACATAAGGTTCTTTAAAGTGCCATAAACCTATGACACAGACCACTGGCTTTACCTCTCTTCTGAAGGAAGCCATGCTAAGGATTTTTACAGTATACAAAATCCAGGTTTGAACCTGAAACCTTGGAAACTAGCATGGTCCCTGTAGACCATGGAGGAAGAAATACCATGCCATTTGGCCTTTTTAGCTCTACTATCTAATCCTTTGGCTATGCCCTCCTAGTCACAAACTAAAACATGAAAACTGGTGGATGTTCTGGTTCCTGCATCTTTTTATTGCTATAGACATGTTTTCGATCTCAGTACTCTCATTTCATCTCTAGTGTGACAAGTGGTGGAGGCACTGGTATAGGTATAGGATCACTCTAAAATCATTTTTCTCAGAGATAAGATTTGATCCTATACCTATCCCTTTTATTCCATCTCTAGCATGAGACAAAGCTTTCTAAATATGGCAATACAGCTATAAAGGTGAGTAACAACTTGATATTTGCAATTTTTGGTGTAAGGTTTACTTGTAACTTTGCTTTGTAGTAGGTACTATCAGCAGTCCCCTCCCTCCCACTCGCTCCATTCTCATACTTTTTGCAATTATTTTTAAACTCAGGCATATGCAGTAACAAGCTAATGAGTTGGAACGTCTTAAATATAAATTTAAGATTACTTCTGATTCCAACAAAACATTTGAGTTTTAATTTGTATACGTGGTTAAGCATCATTCTCTATATAAGTAATAATGTAGAAGCGGTTGATAGTGAAGTATTTCAAATGAAAACTGAGGCAGTATTTTTAATACTTAAATGATTTCAATCTAATTACATAATATAAATTCAATAACAGCCTGCCTTAAAGCAATATGTGTATGTAACAAAATATAAAAAGTGTATATAACAGTCATTGCATATGCTTATATTATTGTATACATGTTCAATAATGTTATGTGAATGTATTACATAATTTAATAATGTAGGAGCTGTGAGAATAATAAGTTAAAAGTTGCTAACAATAAGGTAACCTTGAGGCAATAATGAGTTTGAGAGTTTAACAATACTACTTGTGATTCTTGGAAGCAATAATGTAATTTTAGTGACAGTTTATAAAATAGCCAATCAACAACCAGAAAAAGCTTTAGTTAAATGAAGGTATTCTATTGGAGTAGAATTAGCCAATCAGAAACTTGAAATTCATAAATTTACAAGTTTAGGCGGTTGAAATCAGTTCAGTTGCCTGCAGACAGTGATTGTAACTGGATGCAAGATGCGTCCTCGAGAGATTTAATACGTATTCGTGTGAGACGAAAAATAAGTTTACGTGTTAAAAAGTGCAAGTATTTAATAAAAACATCTCACAGTTCTCTCTCTATTAGTGAAGTGTTATTTAAATCGTATCAAGTATTAATAAAAGGAGTGAAGTAAAATTATAATCTGTGTAAGCCTACATTCTTGTCGCACCACAACCCTACAAAGAGAAACGTGTCTCTAACAATAATACTGACGAAGCCGAGGCAAACATAAATATAATATTTAAAGAAACAGTCAAATGACAAAGTTAATATTTTTTTAAACTTGGGGCACAGGCCCACCTGAAAGTACATTTGGGGCAAAGGCTACCGAAAATTGTTTACTATACATGCGGCTGCAACTACTACAAGTTCGGCTCCCCAACAGTTGAACTACAATACAATTCCTACTTAAAATCGCCTTTCATACGTAAAACAACAAAACATCTTCTGCAAAATGAATGAGTAGGAAAACCCATTTACATTCTTCATGTAAGTAGAAGTAGTAGAATTACCTGGACTTGAAGAGTGTAAATGAGTTTTCCTACTCCTCTTTCATTTTCATCATTCTCTTTGTTAGAACTTTTACTTGAAGGCTTATCTGATGTGTAATTTCTATTTCTTCAACTATTGCTTTAAGTACTACAAGGTTTTTATTTCATTTTATAAAGGGTTATTTTAAATTATAACAGAATTTCTTCAGTGATGTCCTTGGTCTATATAGAAAAACTACAAAATTATAAGACACAGGCCCATGTTACTGTTTTATATATATATATATATACGTTTGTTTTTTGTAATCCCCACTAAAAAAATCTATAGCAACATTATTTATGTGAAGTTTATAATGCAAAATGTTTCATAGAAGAATTTTTCTTTAGCTATCAGCATTTTGGAATCTGCTATGGTGGCATTTATTTGCAATGCTTCCATTTAATAAATACTGGATATTTTTATCATACAGCCTTCAATCACTTAATGGTTTTTAATATTTTTGTAGTTTAATTTATGTCTACTTCACATTAATCGCTCCTGTTAGGTTTTCAATTCTACCACAAAAAGGACCATAGAAACAGTAGAGGTATCATAGCTTGACAAATGTTACATTTTTGTTTTGAGCATTCACACAATATTTGTGAATCAATTCTGTATTTATTGTGTACTTCTGTCCCATCATTTCTGTATTTTTCTGATTACACAGCAAGTGCTGAAGATATATTGGTTTTATTTTTAGTTTGTCACTTGAAGGTTTTTAAACCATGCTTATCAAACCTTTTGCATTGTGTTATTAAAGCACAAGTGTTAAAATTTTCTGCCAATTTCTTTGCTGTACCTTAACTTGTTATTTTGTAATGAATATCTTCTTGTTGCAAAATTTAATATTTATTTTACTACTGAAGTATTTCCTGCACTACAGTTATTTGTTACACATGCAGAAATAACCATCATTAATTTATTCATTGCTTCAGCACTGTTTACTATATTTGGTTTGATTAAAAGAAAGAAAAAAAATGCCATGTTTGGTAAACTGCACCTTATCACTAGACAATTCCTTTTCTTTGTGACTCAAATAAAGTAAAGTAAAGCCGGTGGTACCATGTTGTAGATTTAAGGCATGTAAAAGAACCTCAAGCCTGATAAAGAGACCGCTGAGCAAACATTTCTAGTCTTTCACATCCAATTTAGAATGGGATGCTAAGGACCATAGTACTTAAACAACATCCATAAATAAAACTCGGTTTATTTATTTTACACAAATCTTTTCTCTTAATAATAATAATAATAATAATAATAATAATAATAATAATAATAATAATAATAATAATAATAATAATAACAATGACACTGACAGAAACATTAAACTCAATTGGGTTTTGAGAAGAATATCCGCATTCCAGTTGTATCTGAATATATTCTACAGAACATTCTATTCCATTTATAGATAAGAGTTAGGAGAACTGAATTGTAAAGGGTAATAATGTTCTTTCTTATCCTAAGTATTAAGATATTTGCACATAATAATATGTACATAGTGTTATAAACAGAGACAGTGATTTTGATAATTCCATCATGACTGAAACATGTTTTTTCTCTGGTGAAGGCTGATGCATTTTTTCAGGTATAAAAATCCCTAACATGCCCTCCCTTTGGAAGGGAAGAAAAGCTGGTGGTTCTGTGTCATAGATTTATGGCACATAAAAGAACTTTAAGCTTGATAGAGAGGCCCCTGAGCAAAAATTCCGGTCTATCAATCCCAATATAAAATAGGATGCTTCAAACCATGGTAGTTAAAGTGTCCATAAATAAAACTATTTTTTTTTTAATTTTATGTTTTTCCTATAGCATAGATACTATAAGTTATTTATAAATATTTTAAAAATGAACAATTAAGTGTATCTGCATACTAATATGCAGTTTCACCCTAGTTTTCTCAGATATTAATATTGGCATATTTTTACTTTCTCTACTATGTATAGTAAGTAGGGGAAGTATTGTATTCCACCCAAAAATTCGATACCAAGGTTTCACCGAAAATACATGTTTTGAGACCCCCTGAATCCAAAAAACGCATTTTTGGAAACATGTCCATGTGTGCGTCTGTCTGTGAACAGCATAACTCAGAAATGAACAGTTGGATAAACACCAAACTTGGTATTTAGGTTCAGTATCTTCCAGAGATGCGAAATGAAGGTTTTCAATAAAATCCCCCTCCCCAGACTACCCTTTACTTGGAACATTTTTCGAAATTTTAATTCTCAAAAATGGCTGTAACGATTTTGATTAAAATATCATATGTTCAAGATATTTCATGACAAATGAAATGTATATCTCGAATTTTCTGGGAATGTCTCCAAAAGTATTCTTCATTGTGAACGAGTTTTGCATAATTGGTAAACCATAAGAGATAGACAGAATTTTACTACACAAAAAAATGTAGATCGCGTTAAAATACACAATTTATGTCATATACATTTTTTTTGTTGAGTGTACCATTTTCGAGATATTGCTTATTCCCTTAAATTTTTCAATACTTATTTTCTCAAATGGAAATTCGTTATTCATTTTTTTGTCTTGTATATGCAAAGAGTATTAATCTGAGGCAAAGAGTATGGTGTTGCACATAGCAACCAGCTATTATGAGATATGTATATGCTTAAAGGCCACTGCAAATACAAAACAAGGGGAACATAGTACGCCTTAAGCGAGTCAAATATTTTTAGAACTGGTTGTTATGTGTAAAATGTAATTTTCTTTGCATGTCAGAAGATCATTTCTGCAAATGTTTATCTCGATTAATATGAAATAGATGGAGAATAAGAGTTTGTAAAAATAGTTTGTACAAGAGTAGAGAAAGTCATGTGAGTGTAACACATCAGATTTTTTTTATATCCTTTACTTTAAATAAGACTAACCTTTTTCTTCCCTTTTTTGGGGGGGAGGGGACTTGCATTCTTAAGGGGTAAAAGAGGAGACACTAAACTTTATAATGCAGTTTCTGTGTTCTTTCAAAGACTTCATTTCTCCTTCAGTTTCATTTGTTTTGTTCTTTTTTTAAATCAGAGGAAAGTGTAGCTGATGTCGGATACTGCAATATGTTTTGTATGATTTAAAGAATCTTCCCTCACGTATCTTATAATCTTCACCAACTATCACCTCCATTGCTTTGAACCTTTTAAATACAGTATCTGAGAAATCTATACATTCAAAAACTATCTCTTATCCTTATTACATTTATATTACAGAATTAAAATATTTTATTAAGTGCACAATAAACTGAAATTATAACTGCAGTACATTTCTATAAAACTTACCTTGATGTCAGCACAAACAGATGAAGTTTCTGTTTCCAACCACCAAGGTTCTTCTTTAATTTCTATTTTGTTGTACGTTTCATGATCACTGTTGTATTTCTTAACCTTCCTCACAGGATCCTCTGGAAGAAATTCTCTCTCGCTCTGTGAAACAAAGTCTGAAACCAAGGTCTGCTCCTCCATTTCCGTTTTCATACCTATCTTGTAGTTGTTACCACATGTAACAGTTTCAGACTTACTCTGCTTTACAAGATGTTTGTAAGAAACTTCTCTCTCTTTCTGTGAACAAACGTCTGGAAAATGAGTCTCTGATTCCACTTCGGTTTTGATTGTCACATTACAATCATCATCCAGAAGCACATCACTGTTTGTTTTCATTGTATCATTCTTGGTGAAGAACTCTTTTCCATTCTGTAAGGCTAAATCGTTTGAGAGAGGATCCTCTTCTTTGATTTCTATTTTGATATCCATTTCCTAACCGTTCCTGCATCTGATGGTGCTAAGTCTGTGGAGAAAGAAACATATCATGAATAGCAGAATAATGGTAAGCAAACTGTATGGTTATGAGACACAACTACTGTTTATAGATGTTCTGTGCATCTACTACTGGACCAACCCTACTCCCCTCTTGGCAGTCAATGACTCTCTCACATGCCTTCTAACACCATGCGCTCAACTGCATGGTCATGAGACATGAGTAATGTATATAGATGTGCTGTGTCTGTTACTGCTCACCCTGATTGTTCTCTCTGCAGTCATTGGCTCACCTCACGTGTCTTCTAAAACCATACACTCAGTAATTATCTTATGTAGCAGTAAATATAAAATCATGTTAAATAAGATAAGGGTGCTAAGCAAGCAATAGAAGAGAGTGGACGTGTGAGGAGGCAGGTCCTGGAGTGGAAGAAAGAAGGGCTCAAGTAACCATGGGAATTAGTATTAGTAAGAATTGGAGCATTTAATAAGTTAAAATGGAAGGATTTTAAAACAAACAAAGGTGTCGAAGAGATGGTAAACATGTTTCTTCTCACATGTGTAATAGGGATACTATTGGTAATTGGTGGAGTTGAAATCAACCCTGGGCCAAATGAGGATCGAAACGTCATGGAACAAACATTGGCATACATTAAAGATATGGATGAGAGATTAGGAAATAAACTCAATGGAATGGAAAAGGAACTAGTAGATATCAAGGGAGAGATTAAAAATGAAATGCAAGATATACGAAATGAGGTACAGAAAGTTAAAAGAAGAGTTGAGCTGCTGGAAGAGAGACACTGCAGATTTAATTTGGTTATAGCAGGAGTGAAAGAAAGGAATGGAGTATGGCCTGAAGATGAGGTCAGAGAGATTATAGAAGGAAAGCTTGGTTTGGAGCTTCAGGGCTGGGAGATTAGAGAAGCATTTAGAGTGGGGAGATCAAGAGGAGCCAGAATGATAGTTTCAAGATTTATGTCAGTGCAGTTTGTTTATGAAGTATTGAAGAAATCAAAGTTACTAAAAGGAACAAATATCTTTATAAACAGAGATTTATCGGTGGAACAACAGGCCTTGAAGAAGGATTTAATACAACAAATGATGCTGGCAAGAATGGAAGGGAAATGGACCTTCATAAAGAATCTACGATTGTGGGTCGATGGGCGCATGGTGATGGATACGAAAGTGACACAAGGTACAGCAGATCACAGGAGCAGGATATGATTCAGCGAAATACATCCAAGACCAGAGAGAAGGAATGCAGAGGAAGACCAAAGAGCAATTGGAGACCAAAGGATAAGGATCGATACATGAAAGTTACGTCACTGGCACGTGGGGCTGGCAGAAAGCAGATGATGGTGTTAGAGAGAAGGCGTGGAGATGACGCAGTCAGAACGTCAGATCAGAGTGACGCAAGGGCACCA
The DNA here is from genome assembly GCA_030765065.1 of Deroplatys truncata. Classification (NCBI taxonomy): domain Eukaryota; kingdom Metazoa; phylum Arthropoda; class Insecta; order Mantodea; family Mantidae; genus Deroplatys; species Deroplatys truncata. The sequence goes on from CM060989.1 coordinate 120,853,612, forward strand.
GCTGGCAAAACAAGGAAAGTGATTTCACCTAGGAGGGAGGAAGTTAAATTACAGAAGATTTAGAACATATCCTTTTTGATTGTAAAGGTATACAGCATTGGAGAAAGCAAGCTATAAATGGGAAATGGTTAAAACTGGACAGGAAAGTAGCCTTAAGCAAGATTTTTAACAAGGATAGTATAAAGGTAGGAGAGTACCTGTCCAAAGTAAAAAAGAAATGGTTATAGACAATAAAAAGAGATGTGAATTAGCTTCATCATGTGATGTTAAGTTATGCAATTATATTATCATTATTATAATATTAGTATTATTAAATTATTATTTTGGTATTACTATTATTATTTTATTATTATTATCATTATCATTTTTATGTTATAATTAAAGAATGTAATATGGGTAGAATATGACAAGATAACAGCTTGGGCTGATGTATAGCCATATTCTAAGGAAGATTGCTAGCACAAATAAATAAATAAATAAATAAAATAAATATCTACAGAAATAGCTTCATTACACATTTAAAGTTAGGTACAAGAGGGACACAGAAGAGTGAAGCAATTGTCAAATTCTGAAAATCTTATGTGTTATATTCACATGACACTCCCTACCCATTGTGATTTCTTTTCATATAACTTCTATAAACTATTCTTACAAAAGTTTATTATTTTCTCTACAACTTACTTATTGTAAGCAGAGGAAGAGCAACATGCCACCCAATTGATGCTCCCTGAATCCAAAAAAGGCATTTTGCATGCTTGTTAGCATTTAAGTACATCTTCAAAGGATAGTAAACAAAAATTTTCAAGATAACCTCCACTCCAAGTTGCCCCTTATATGGACAGTTTTTCCTCAAAAACTATCCTAATTAAATGGATTAAAGTACCATATGTTTAAGATATTTCCATGACAAATAAAATGTAAGAAATAAATAAAAATCTTAATGCACAAAAATGTACATGTCTTAAAGAACATAGTTTATGTCGGCTAGTTACTTTATCTACCGCCTACCTATAGCACATAAGAGTAAGTTTCATATTCCACCCATAAATGTGATATAAAAATTTCAATGGAAATACATGTTTTGAGACCTCCTGAATAAAAAGGTGTGAACAGCATAATTCAAAAATGAAAAATTATAAATACCAAACTTGGTATTGAAGTTCAGCAACTTCTAAGAATGTGACACAAAAATTTTCAAGAAAATTCACCACCCTGAACTACCCTTTACATGGAAAACATATAAAAAATTTTGATTTTCTCAAAAATGGCTCCAACAATTTTTATTAAAACACCATAGGTTAAAATACCTTCATGACAAATGAAACATAACTTGAATTGTATGGGAATAGCTTCTGAAGTCCACTTCATTGTGATAATTTTTGTATATCTGATACACCATAAGAAAATCTCTCTCCCTCTCTCACATAGTGATGGAAAGAGCATGGAATTTAAAAGCCATCACATGATGACACAGAACAAAGTGTGCAGCACATAGTTACACATTGTGGAAAACATCAAAGCTGCCAACTTGTTCATATTTACTGATAATTGTGTGGGACAATTAAAAAACATATAAATCATTTCAAATCTATGCTTAATAGAAACTGATTTCAGGATGAAAGCAGAGTGGAGCTTCTTTGACAGTTCTCACAGTAAAGGTACAGTGGATGGTTTGGAAGGTATCATAAAAAAGTGTGTGTGGATAGCAATTACATCTAGAAAGATTAAAATTACAATAGCTAAGGTTTTTCATAGCTCTGTAGAAACAAAACGAAATGCAAACATTTACTTATTTCCGAAACAGCAACCTCTATGATGGAAAGAGTGATCAGGAATCACTTACTCATTTAAGATATGACAGATACTGAGGATTATGAGAAAGACTTCCCATGTCAGTGAACAGCATTGATACATCTGAGATTAACTCTGGTGTTTTTGTTTTTGTTGAGGTTTTCAGTAAATATTAGATGCCTGCATTAAAACATGAGAAAAACTTGTAGTATGTTAAAATACGCTACAGTGAAGTTAATAATAAAGAGGATTTGAAAATTATGCTTCTGAGATATTTTAGGGACAGTAAAACAGTATTCAGAGCAGACGTAAATGACGTTTCCTTTGTAAAATGTAATCAGCTGATCTGCAAGTTACCAACATCTATTGTTGAGACTCCAGGAAACAGAATCTATGATGAATTCAGTGCAAGTATAGATTTTTATCATATGTCATTTGTATGACTGTAACCATATTTTACCTTTTCAAAGTATGTCCATTTGTTACTGAATCAGGTTGTTGTGTTATGTTAGTGTTTGCCACATACACATGTTCAGGCCCACAAGCACATTCTATGGGAATTTCAAAGTACTTAATTTTACATATAACACATTTCAATTTATTTATATTAAGCTTTAAAGTATTTGGTTTCCTGAAAACAGAAAGAATTTCTATTATTGAATTTAGAAAAGCAGAATGTAACACCCATTGCAATGGAATGGCCATAAAGCACGGCGATGAACTTTAAACTCAATTCTCTTCATTCTTCCTTATTTTTCACTATTTAAAATGCTCCACCGTTAAGAATTTATTAAGCATGAAATTTTCAGGTTAGCTTCAGATATTACATGTTTAGAAACCGTTGTATACTACTTAAAACACATTAATTACTTCAGTTGAAATTATGTTAGATAAATCATATTGAAAAGCTCGATAAATTCAACTTGCATTAAGAAAATCTTTTAAACTATTTAAAATCAAGAAATGTGTGCACAATTTCTTTTAGTTTCTATGCGAAGCTCAAATTAAAAATTTGGCAATAATGGCTGTTGGCATCAATGGAGGCCTGTAGGATAGGGTCCTCGCCATAAGTAATCACCCCATAAATAAAAACTAAAAGCAGGAAAGGAACAGTAATATCAAACATCATAGCAGTATCAATTTCTTCGTTCCCCAAATGATTTTACATATTTTGTTTTTTTGGAAAAGTTTTTACAACACTTATACTCTTGAGTAGTGCAAATGTTTTCATTACAGAGTATCTTTTGGACTAAATGAAGTCCATCTTTGAATCCTCGCATTTGTGACTAGTGCTACAGATGAGATGTGCAGAGGTGAAAGTATCAATTCAGGGAAAGGGGTGCAAAGAGGTAATAGAAATTTGGTGGAGTCTGGGGCACTTGGCTGTTGGTTCTATCTCTATGTGCTCTTTTTCATGAATCATTCAACTTCATTGTTGCTACCATATGGAGAAGGTATAATAATCAGTCCTGTCCAAAATGTAATTCTATTATATGAACTCCTATTAAATTAAATTTAATTTTCAAGGGGAGTTGTCAATTAAAGTATACAATATTACAAAACAATTCATAACTTCCTTACTTTTGGTCAATGCTTTACAAAATTTGTATATGTTTTACACTCTTATATGGTACATATGTGCAATAATTTTAATATAACTGAACAAATATTTTTGACAAAACTAATTTTTTTTAACACTTCTTTTATATACCATTTTTAAAATAACCTCAGATAATTAGTTGGAATTTTAAAAGCTATTTAATCGTATAAAAGAATACCTTATCAGGATTTTTTCTGACTATTTCTCATAACCTTTAAAAAATAATATTCCAAAATTTATGTTGCTTTTCAACTATGTGCATTGCTATCATTTGTGTAATATAACACCTATGAAAATTTCCTTGCATGGAAGTGAAGCTTATTTATAGTTATATAAGTTTGCAAACTTTCGTTAAATCTATTACATCATTTATGAATTACGGGTACATACATTTTGAAAAATATAACTTTTGGATAAAAAGGGCAAAATTTTTCATGTGACAATATAAAGGACCTCATTGTTTCTGATTTTAAAAAAGCTCCATATGAATACTGAGAGTTCAATATGGCCGTGTTTTGTAGTCTAGCGGTACCATACTAACCTCTAGTTCCCAATGTAACGGATTCAAACCCAGCAAAGGGTGATGGACTTTTTCAGACAAAAAATCTTAGCATGACTTCCTTTCAAAGGGAAGTAAAGCCAGTGGTACCATGTCCTAGATTTATGGCATGTAAAAGAATCTCAAGCCTGATAAAGAGGCCTGTGTGCAAAATTTCTGGTCTTTGACATTCAATATAGAATGGGACGTTAAGAACCACAGTACTTAAAGAGCATCCATAAATAAAAATCTCAATTTTGATGGCATTTTCCAGAAAGTTGGTTTAAGTGAAGACGCTGACCACCCTTACAACATATAGGCATAAGGATTCTATGGTTTCTGCAGCAAGAAATAACTGACAATAATAAAATGATATCTCTGGCTAAGGAGGCGAGCAACTTGGACATTTTATTACATTTCAGGCTTTTCTGGGGGAATTTTGAAATAAAACTTTGCAGATATGTTATTTAAACATCAGAAAACAAAATGAAAGGAAAATATAAAAATAAAAATGTTGATCATTTTAACTGACATCTTCCATTAATTTATACTGAGATTTAAAGTATAGCACTACATAGTTATGTTTTAAAGCAGAAAAGCAATATTCCCCTTACACTACATTATACTTTGGCAGTTATTGCTTACGCACCACACCACAGATTACTGTGATTCACCCATGTGTATGTTAGCTATGTACAGTGTTCTAAAGTACATGTTGTGCAAACTAGTTATTTCAATGTAAGCAGTGTGCTCTTGGTGGAGACTGTTAAGTAACTGTAAGTGGTGTACATTTAAAGTAAAATTAATTAGTTAAGGAGTCATAATGAACAGTGCAAATAGCTACACATCATGAGCCCTTAAACTACATTACAGTATGAAAAGTGTTTTTCAAATCTCAAGAGGATAAAATCATTTGCTAGGAACACAATAAATGGGGTTTAAAAATAAATTTTAAAAAATCAAAGATAATGCTATTTAAATAGAGCTATAAATTGGAGGAGGAAAAGTGGTATGGGAAGAGTTGCAAATAGTAAACAAGTTTGATTATTTGGGAGTGAGAATAAGTAGTAATGGGAGATGGAATGATCACAAGATAAGTGCCTTAGCTAAGGGAAGATCAGCAATGACTGCTATAAGAATATGCTTAAAGAAAATACCAGATATGCAAATTAAATGGTTGGAAAGGGTTTACAAAGCTGTAGTTGAAGCAAAAATGGTCTATGGATCAGAGATTTGGGGAGGTGACAAAGGATGGGAGATGATTGATAAAGTACATAGATCGTTCTGTAAATGTATGTTAGGTTTATATATTTCATCACCTAATGGAGTAGCAATGTTGGAGTTGGGAAGAGTAGATAGCAAGGGCATTATAGTAGAAAGGATACTTAAATACTGGCATAGATTAAATTAATCAGTGGACGAGCATAATATCTCGAGGCAATGTTTAATAATCCAAGAAAAATCCAGTGATGGGATGAACTGGGCTCAAGGAATAAGAAGAATTTTACAGGAAATAGGAATGGGTAACTCATGGGAGGAGAGAGAGGGGTTAGTTAAAGGTTTCTGGAAAGAAGTGAGGAACAGAATAGAAGATATAGAGAAACAAGAATTATTTCAAAGTCTGGAAGGAAAGAAAAGTTTGGAACTATATACACAATTAAAGGTGGACTGGGGAAGGGAGAAGTATGTGGATGTAGGTAATAGGTTAGTGAGAGAAGGGTGGGCCTGGTCTAGATTAAGTGCACATAGGCAAAGGGGAGATAGGAAGGGAGTGAATTTGAATAGGTGTCCTCTTTGTGGAGAGGCAGATAATGATTTGCATTATATAATTGAATGTGAAGAAACTAAGTTGTGGAGAGATCAGTTTTTACCTAAAGAATGGGAGAATGTTAACAAAGAAGCATTAAAAATTAGGATAATGAAAATACAAAAGGAGAGGGATATAAAAAGAATAGGAGAATATATAGGGAGAGTAAGAGAAAAATGGTTTAGAAAAATAAAGCAATATGAATTTGTTATGATTATGACCCACCATGCATAAATAACCACAGCGTTAAAATGCATGATGGACTAAAGAAAGAAAAAAAAATAGTAATTCAAAGTAATGTATTAAAAATTTTGTATAGCATTATGGAAATAAATAAATATATACATATACACAAAGGAACACAATGAAGGAAGCCAGACTTAATGCTTTAGCCATGTGATCAATTAAGAAGGCCTTACTCTCCTTACCCAATTTCAACCAACTTATCAACCATTTTACTGAGCTACAGGATAGAAGGGTAGACTTGAATATTAATTACACCAGTTTATTTAGTTTTATTCTTCTGAGAGACATATAGGTGCATAATCATTTTCCACGGTTTATTTTGTACTCCTGAACATCTTCCAATGTGCATTGTTAATTGCTTAGTATCATCACTTACACGTTTAAGCATGAGTTAATGTCGGGCAGCATGTTATAAAGAAATGTAATTGCCTATGCTATATCAACCATTCAATGGGTTTTAATCTGATGCTGTAAATATAATCGTTAACAATAACAGCAAAGCAATAGGATACATTCACCCACCACCAAGAGAAAAAATAAATTCCATACATTTCCGCTTAAGAAATTCCGTTATTACTCTGACATTTGAATATTATAGAAGATAGAAACTAGAAATTACAAGAAATATGTTCACAAAATGCAGTATAACTTATGACTGTCTCTGTGGTCTGGTGGTTAGCATTCCTGCTTCCAAATTCAGAGGTCCCGGGTTCAATTCAGCTGGATGGGAATTTTTAACAGGATTATTCCGCATCCTCCCTAGTGTATGGAAGTATGAATACCAGTGTAAACGTGTGTATGAATTTAATGTTTAAATATAAAACACAACATAAATAAACCCAAAGATACACAATAATAGTATATAAGTCAACAGCATTCTTGATGAGCAATTGTTGCAAAGGCAAACCTGCTAAGAGCTTAGATGGCAAAGACGCATATAACTGAACAAACAAAGAAAGAAAAATACAATTATTTATGTGTATGTGTGACTAAGATCGCTAAGTCATTTATTTTGCGAAAACAAAGCACGGTAAATGCATTTGTTATAAAACCATGTGCTTATTACTGAAATTTTAACAGATAGTCATTAACACATGGTGCACCATATTATACAAATGGCTCATGGCTTTCTCCTACTGAAAGGAATACTGCAATAATTATTAATATAATTTAATTTTTCCTCAGTTTAATACATGCATTTCAGTTTTATTTATGAATTTTGTAACGTGTAGTATTTTATGCACACTGAAAAATGCATTCAGCCAACTAAACAAATGAGAGATTATACACAACAACGTTCTGGTTCCTATTGTTTACATATATTTTGAGGTGAACTGTAGAATACAACTTGCCAAATAAAGCTAATATAAAAACATCACCTGCTGCCCTCCCAAACTTGCAAGTCACGAGTCACCATTGCCTATGAGTGATACAAGCTATATGCCCCATGAATCATTTCATATTACCATATCAAAAAGTGATTATGAATTTTAAAAAAAATCTGGTGTTACATTCACTGACTTTCTCTGCCCGCTAGTGTTTATTTTTATATAGCCACTACAAACTATTCATAAGAAGGCCTATTCTGCCTATTTCATCTTAATTGAATTAAATCTTTGCACAAATAGTTTCATTACACTTTGTTGTACGAAGTCTGTTTTTAAAGTGTACTGGAGGTGGTACTATTAACCCTTTTATGTCACCTAGCACAAGTACTGCCTACACATTCCTTCCAATATTGTACCTTGGAACGTGTTACCAACTTGAAAATACTTCAAGTTAATCACAAGTTTCATTTAATTAAAATATTCAAGCTTACAGCTCTGCATCAATACAGTGCAACATTCACAATTTATTGCATGCTGGGCCCTTTATATGTTATTTTCTTTTCTTAACGTGAAAACCTGCACATTTAACATTAAATGAACAGTGCCTGACTCACTATACAGAAGGAAAAAGCAAGGTTAAATGGCACAAAGAAGTTATAACTCTTGCAGTTTTATATAAATATATTAAATTCTGATATACTCTATTTAAAGGTGAGTCGGAATTGTAACACTAACATCACTTAAGTTTACTCACTTAACATGTTTCGGGAAACCGTTGTTCCCATCCTCAGAAGGTTAATTCGACTGGCCCGTGTTGTTGGTGTTTCCGTTTTTTGGACTGGATCCTGTGGTGGCATCTTGTGGTGGAGAAATGTACTTCCAGAGAGGATTTGGTGGCGGCAAATCAAAATTCATTAGATGTGTGTTGTGTTTTAGAATGGTGATCTTCTCCCATGCATCTAATTCGGCTGCAAATTTGACTGGTTTCACTAATGTAATATTGGGTTTGATGTTGTGACAAGTGATCCAAAAATGGTGTGAAACTGCAGACTTGTCCATTTGTTTGTATTTAATACATCTCATGTGCTCCTTTAGCCTAGTTTCTAGGTTTCTTTTTGTCTTACCTATGTATACTTTATTGCAATCTGAACAATTGATTTTATAGATTCCAGCTTTTTTGTCTTGTGGAATGGGGTCTTTTAACTTGTTACAAAGTAATTTCTCTATGTTAAATTTGTTCTGTGGAGCTAGGCTGATGTTATGTTTCATGAAAATCTTCTTAAATTTGTGAAAAGTTCCTGGGTGGTATGTGAATTTCTTGAACTTTAGCTCTTTATCTTGCTGGCTGAGATTTGTTGTGTTTCTGATGTGCATCTGTCGTTTGAATTTTGCAATTTTTTTGTCAATAGTTGTTTTGTTGTACCCATTATGTATTGCTGTGTCTACTATATGCTGGTATTCTAACTGGTATTCTTTTTTATTTAAGGGGGTATATACCAGTCTATGTGTTAGGCTGTTTAGTACTGCATGTTTGTGTGTGGTTGGATTGAAACTCTTATTTTTTATGTAATTAGTAGAGTGTGTTGGCTTCCTGTATAGTAAACCTACAGAACCAATCAATAAAATTCACCATAGAAATAGAAAAAGAAGGCATGCTACCATTTTTAGACCTAAAAATCATCAGAGAACAAAAGAACCTAATCTTTGGCATATACAGGAAGCCAACACACTCTACTAATTACATAAAAAATAAGAGTTTCAATCCAACCACACACAAACATGCAGTACTAAACAGCCTAACACATAGACTGGTATATACCCCCTTAAATAAAAAAGAATACCATTTAGAATACCAGCATATAGTAGACACAGCAATACATAATGGGTACAACAAAACAACTATTGACAAAAAAATTGCAAAATTCAAACGACAGATGCACATCAGAAACACAACAAATCTCAGCCAGCAAGATAAAGAGCTAAAGTTCAAGAAATTCACCTACCACCCAGGAACTTTTCACAAATTTAAGAAGATTTTCATGAAACATAACATCAGCCTAGCTCCACAGAACAAATTTAACATAGAGAAATTACTTTGTAACAAGTTAAAAGACCCCATTCCACAAGACAAAAAAGCTGGAATCTATAAAATCAATTGTTCAGATTGCAATAAAGTATACATAGGTAAGACAAAAAGAAACCTAGAAACTAGGCTAAAGGAGCACATGAGATGTATTAAATACAAACAAATGGACAAATCTGCAGTTTCACACCATTTTTGGATCACTAATCACAACATCAAACCCAATATTACATTAGTCAAACCAGTCAAATTTGCAGCCGAATTAGATGCATGGGAGAATATCACCATTCTAAAACACAACACACATCTAATGAATTTTGATTTGCCGCCACCAAATCCTCTCTGGAAGTACATTTCTCCACCACAAGATGCCACCACAGGATCCAGTCCAAAAAACGGAAACACCAACAACACGGGCCAGTTGAATTAACCTTCTGAGGATGGGAACAACGGTTTCCCGAAACATGTTAAGTGAGTAAACTTAAGTGATGTTAGTGTTACAATTCCGACTCACCTTTAAATAAATTCAATACACATCACTGTTTCTAGTTTCTTTTCATTACAATATCTGATATACTCCTTGAATACACATAAAATTTACAAAAGTGAATGTGTAGGATAGTCTCTGTTCTTCTTTTCGCACATTCTAGAATGAATTTAAATGATTTGATTTCTGTTACAATTAATTTGAATAAACTCACTCGGAGCCTAATAGTTCACTATTTGTCACGTGCATGGTATAGAAATTTTGAATGTCAGAAGGATATGGAAAAGAATTTAGATTAGGCCTAAGATTAGGCTACTTCCTCTTCGTACTTGCTGCCTAGAAGACCCGCAGAGAAGATAAACATGTGACTTGATATCATCCAACCTGAGTGCCACCTTGACAGAGGGGTGGACACCATCTAGCGTTCCCATGGTGAATCTTCTACCAGTGTCAATTGTTACTTTATGCTGGTTGCGTTGTAGGTCTTGGAAGGCACAATGCATATGTGACAAAAATGATAACAATAGTATGTCCAACATGAGCTGGGACCCATTATAGAGTGACATGATTACTAATTTCAACTGCTTTAGTTAGGCTGCTTTAACATTAAACAACATTTCAAAAGACAGCAGAGACTTGATGAAGAAGATAAATTAAAGAATAAAGATTATAAGAATATTAAAGATAGAGTTAATATACAAAAAATGTCAAGGAAGATGGCAGTGGCCTTATTTAGGATGGCAACTGGCCACGATTGCCTCACAGAACAAGATAGGATGCCTACCTATACCCAAGTGCACTCTCTGTGAAGAAGATGTCATCCTGAACAAACAGCATCTCGCCAAATGCAAAGGCCTTAAAAGTGATAACTTACAGACTATATTGGGAAGCCAGAGGGAAAATGATGCAGATCAATTAATCCCCGTGCCATTGGTGAACAACAATAGTATGTAGCACATTGCAGGTCTGGCATAAACCTTGAACATAAAGAAGTGCCAGGAATGACTCAAAATGAAGCACTAATGATTTTTTTAAAACATAACAGAACACTATTTTACAAATATTTTATTAACATTCATTACCTTAAACTACTTCTCCACACAGTCACTGCATTATTCAGGCACTTATAATAACAGGAAAGCAGTATTGAATGCCTTCGTCAAAGAACGATGCCATCTGTGATGAAAGCCAAGTCTGCACCATCATCGTTGAAGTGTTTGGAAGTCTTCATCTTCACAAGGAGTTTCTTCAGATGAAGAAATAGATGAAAACTGCTTCTTGGCGCCAAATCCAGAATGTAGGTAGGGTGGATGTAAGGTTCCCAACCAAACGATAAAGATATTGAATTTGTTTGGCATATGTGGTCAGACATTGTCATTCATTATTGTTTCCCCATAAATCTCACACAATTGGCAATGAATGTTTGCTGGTATAACACTTCTCGCATTCAAAAAATGAATCACTGATCTCACTTCACAGTTGGTGGGTCATTTGATAGTTCTGAACATTTCGAAATGCTGTAATAACAGGAAACACAAAGTGACATATGTTCACAGTGCATCTGGTTTCCTAATGAATGGAGGAAGGAATCAAAATCACCACAGCAGCAAAATATTAATATGGTACTTACTTTATAAACACACTTCATAGGTACAAGGCAACTACAGAAAGCAGAGTTGATAGTCATGTGTCTGTATATGCTGGCAATGAAATTCCATAGTTTTTCCATGACACTGAAAGAGACATTGAATGGCAGAGAAACGATAAAAAAAATGACAAAGGACTAAAAAATTCAAGTCAATTATTAATAACAGGGCTCAACTTTCCTACGTGTGATTTAAGATTTTTGTAGGTTCAATGTGAGTGTCATATTTTTTTTCAAGTACATTTTGGTCTAATGTATATTTAAAATTTCTGTTTAGTGTGTTTTGATGCTGGAAAACAGTTTCACATAACTTAAGGTTTATAATTCTGTATGTATTTACTTACTTACTGCAGATATTCAACAATGCAGTGTAGAAAAATTATCCTTCTTGCATCTTAAAACAATGAATCTAACCACATTTTTGGTCCTAAATCACACTGACTAGCTAAATTTGTATAGTTTTTGTGTGGTTGGAGATCATGCACACTTCACGACAGTAACAAAACTATACCTTTTTCACTGTAAGCTGATAGGAGAAGCAAACAAAACTTAAATGTATCACTCCACTGAGCTCATGGCAACACCACGTGGAGGATGACGGGAACCAAGACCTGTGAGAGGAAATTGCTTCAGACAGAATGCGAATACAGTATATTGTGCAGCTTGGGAATCATTAATTTTTAAACATTGTATGCGTTATTCCTATATTTTGCCTTACATCCTAAACTTATAACACACAATACTTAGAGTAGACAAATAAAAGTTGTACCTGAACAGTTCGGCATTTGTGGTTAAAGGTACTGGATTAAACTGTTCTTAACTTCAGGCTTTAGAAATCATTCATTTAATGATTAATCTCAGAACACCACCTTTGCTTTAACCTTTTATGAGTCAACAAATGAAATAATGATTAACACTATAGGTTAAAACACAACAGAAAACAAACACAGCCCAAGATATCCAAGCAACAATTCTGCATCACTAACAAAGAAGTTCAATTATAGCTAAACAATGGCCAATCACATTCATTGTTGATTAAAGGTGGATACTTTTCACAGAATTTGTTAAAAGCATTTAACACAATTGTCTTCTTTCCGTTTCCCTCGTTTATGTTTTCTACAGTGGCAGAAGATTCTCAGCCGGAAACCAGAAATGAACTGCAGCGCCTGTGCATAGCCTCTTAAACCCTCTGATATAATGGTTCATGTAGTTATAGGTGAATCTGAACAAACACATTTAGTTTCATAAATTTAATTGTTACAATAATGAGCCTTTTAAATTTCCCTGCACGAGAATAACCACGAAATGTCACGATATGAACGAACTGTTTTTTTATAGAGGAAGAGCCAACATGCTAAGCGGGAAAGGTTGTAATTTGTCCACCAGCCAATGAGATATTGTCTCGTAACGTGGTTTTGTTTACTTCTCCTTTCAGCTGATAGTGAAAAAGATATAGTCAGATATTGTCGGTGAGCTCACCCATTGATCTCCTACTGAACACTCCATTATTGTTTTGTCATATGACTGCTTCTATACAAAGCAGTGGCTGAGCAGTAGGATTTGACCGACCAATAATTCTGTCTGCTTGAACCACGTTCCTTTACACACAGACAAGCATGGTCTTTCCAAAAATGACTGGCTGAAATGCTTTTTTACTTTCTCTACTACGTATAGTAAATAGGGGAAGTATTGTATTCCACCCAAAAATTTGATACCAAGATTTCACCTGAAATACATGTTTTGAGAACCCCTGAATCCAAAAAAAGCCTTTTTGGAAACATGTCTGTGAACAGCATAACTCAGAAAGGAACAGTTGGATAAACACCAAACTTGGTATTTAGGTTCAGTATCTTCCAGAGATGCAACACGAAGGTTTTCAAGAAAATCCCCCCAATCCAGATTACCCTTTACATGGAACATTTTTCGAAAATTTTAATTTTCTCAAAAATGGCTCTAACGATTTTGATTAAAATATCATATGTTTAAGATACTTTCATGACAAATGAAATGTATATCTCGAATTTTCTGGGAATGTCTCCAAAAGTATTCTTCATTGTGAACGACTTTTGCATAACTGGTAAACCATAAGAGATAGACAAAATTTTACTACACAAAAAATGTAGATCGCATTAAAATACACAATTTATGTCATATACATTTTTTTTTGATGAGTGAACCATTTTCGAGATATTGCTTGTTATTCCCTTAAATTTTCCAATACTTATACTTTTTCTCAAATGGAAATTTGTTATTCATTTTTTTTTGTCCTGGGAATGCAAAGAGAATGGAATACTCCACATAGCAATCAGCTCTTAAAAATTTGACTATTGCTTAAAGCCTACCATTTCCCCTTGCATCTACAAGAAAATTAGCAATAAGATTAACATCTCGATATCTCGATTAACATGAAGCATATGGAGAATAAGCATTTGTAGAAATAGTTTGTACAAGAGTAGAGAAAGTCATGTGAGTGTAACACATCAGATTTTTGTTTTCTGTTTTTTTAACATACGTTTACTGGGTAGATCATAATATTGGATGACGAATGAAATAAATGGGTGAAATGATGCTCAGATGGGTCCAGGGCCCATAGAGCTTAATTAAATGGTAAAACCCTGGAAAAGAGCTTATCCAGGTAACTCACCTTAACCGAGATTCGAACCTCTTGAATGTGAGGCACACATGCTACTCCCAAACCATGGAGGAAAGCTTACTGCTAAGTTCGTTCTACTGTTGTGCAGATGTATAGGAGTTTTTGCAGTCAATGTGGCACCTTGTTAGGCTGTAGGCAGAGGCGTCACTATTAAATAATTACCTGAAATTTGAATTCATATGCTTATAACACTTTATGGTCTTAAAGGGCAAAGTGAATTAATATTTATAGATCTAGTTGCACCTTATTTTCAATTAACCCCCATGTAAACTTCAAACCAAAAGCATTATAATGCATGTGGCGAGTGGGTGGACCTGTAAGTATAATATGCTGAACCACAATGCTGTTGGTAATAACAGTAACACTGAATTTAACACACCCACGCCAATTTAAGCCCAATCCCGAGTGGTTTTGCTGTGAGCCACCATAAGCTAAAAGCTTGAACTTGTTTCTTACTCATTTGAGGTTAATGTGTAAATCAGTTAAGCACAGTGAACACTACTGACAATAGAAATAGGAGATATAAACATGTCATTTTATAGATTTACAACGTCGTTATAACGTCTAATCGATATGTTCCAAAAAGTATTTTAAGTTATTACTGTTAATGCGAGGAATTTCAGTTGATTACCGGGAACTGGTGCATTTCCAAAAGAGTACCTACATAGTTTGGATAAACTGCAGTAGAACCCCTAGCTTTAAGAAAGGCCTACTTTTATTATAGTTTGAATAACGTCATGGTAAATTTTCAATACCTACTTCAAATAAATCTCATTCTAACCTTAGTAGCACACACACTGTAAACGAGATTATCATCTTCCTTTCCTAAATTGTGCGTTTCTTCACGGCGCGTTTAATACCATATTATGTTTATCTCATTCGAAATTTTTTATGGTTTGTGATTCTGCAAGAAATGAAAACTAGGAACCTAATTTTCTATGAAATTAAACATACTGATATATCATAGGTACCTTCTTGCACTGTTGCTTTCGTAATTTTATATTTATTTTCTGAGTAATGTTTAATCTTATTTTAAATTCAAACTATCCCAATACCAAACGCTATCAATTGTTTTACTAATGAAGACATTATGACGATTCCACAACTTTACTACGAACAAGCATTTTTATTGGTACAGGGATGATCTTATTCTTCTTCTTGCTACGGTTTACATCGAAGCCTGTTCCATTCTCACATTTCCCATGGTTTCCCTGGTCGTCGTAGGTTTGTAATTGAAGGCTTGTCTAGGGACTGGTTCTTTTGCAATTCTGTGTTAAGCAATTAAGTCGAAAATGGAATGTACACCCATCCCATGGGCGTCGCCAGGAGTTTTCCCAGGAAGCGCAAAAATGAGCATTATTCAAAGCATGCAATTCTTATTCCTCTATTTTATGCAAGATTAGTATATAAACTAACCTTGGTTTTTAGGTGCGTTCGCTACTGTGAAGCACCTATTAGTGTCGCTTTCTCCATGCGTCTGTCCGTAAGCATTAAACAATTCAAGAATCGCCGAGATCTTTTATATAAGAGTTGAAAATTTGTTGACGCATTTCCAATTTGGTTAAATTCGGTACAACATTAAGGTTAGTTTGAAGGGAGAGCATCCTAAACTACATCTGTAAATACTACATTTTGTATTGTAATATCAATTTGTACATGACTTGTAATTTATTATGTATAATTTCTATATATTCATGTGTTTTTATTCTTCTATAATGTGCAAGTAAAATGGTTTACACTACATTTGGTTTTAATATGTGATGCTGTATATCCACTATTGTAAGGTATACATTGTATCTATACTCTATATAATTTATTATCTGTATTTTATGTATATTGATGTAATGCACGACACGGTACAATATATGGTACATAAATTACCTTGTATATTAGTAATGTATAATGTATGTATGACATGTTTCAATTGTGTATCACACTATATTGACCAACAATAAATTTAAATTTAAACTATTTCAATTTTTATGCGTATCAATACACATCAGGAGTTGATATTTTTACTTACAGTTTTAAGCAATGAGAAAGTCATGTGAATATAACAGAGATTTTTAGGATTGTTTCCAAAAGTGACATCTGATCACTAGAATGCAAGAGCGTGTGCGGCAAATCACCCAAAGTGTATCACAATGTGTTTATTTACTATACTGTTATTATGCCTTTCACTTTATGTCGGCTGCATTTCCCTTTGAAAGGACTGGGGCGTATTTCACAAAATACACATTTACAAAAATACAGAACAATGGCTTTAGCTCAAAACAAATGACTACGTTTCACAAATGCACATGTATATATCATTGTAAGTTATTATTTTATAAAATCACATTTGTTTATATTTTACAGGACATGGATTCCTTGGAATACATTTTCTATTCCTACATCTATGATTTTGTATTTTATATTGGTAATATTTACTTGCATGAAATAAACCCTGTTGATCTTAACTTGCTTATGTTGTTCAGTTTAACGTTAAGGTTATTGTGGATTTAAAATGCACCAATACGCGGGCAAATAGACAAGTGCACACATAATACATAAACTCTTTGCCAGGGAATAAAATGCAATAAAAATCCCTCATCACTCAGAATCGAACCCAGTAACTTTGGATCACAGCCAGCTTTAAGGAAGCCGGAGTCGACGGTTTGACAATGCAGTCCAAACGCAACTAGTCGGCTGAAACAACGTTTCGATATTTATGTATTAATTTCTTGCCTTTTGTATACATTAGGTATAGGAGCTGAAATGTTTGGAGACATATTTGGTAGTTTGCAATAGCGCACCCCAACTAAATGGTAATCATCATTGACTTTCGCTCTACCTTACGCCTATGCGTTTATTACCACCCATTAATCCTTTAATGAAATAACCTCGCAATGCGGTAATGCAACCATTAATATTATTGATGTATCTGCAAGGATAATTGAGTAAATTCGTTTCCCTAGGAATCTACTAAAGTTATATCCCATTTGCTTAAGACTGAGGTATTGGGTACAGCAAATAATAATATAATCTCTCATTTTCAGAACTACTGTATTCCTTTGTCAGAACTGAAGATTGAAAGAAAAGGATTAAAAGTTATTAGGAATAAACAATAATTAGTTTTAGAATTGTTTTATTTAAACGTTTATACAACTGGATTATAGATGATCACTTCACTTTCTCTTAAATATAGACAACTTCCTTAATTTGATTGAATTAAGGCTGGTTACATTGCATAATTTAAATTATCTTTGTAATTGTTTAATAGTGTATCAGATAGTAATACATGAGTTACCACAAAAGCAAAAACATCTAAAAATTATAGGATAAGAAGTAACAACACATTCTTCTCTCAAGAAACTTGTTTAAAACTTCATCCTTGTCCAGGGCACGTTCATGGACGAACACATGAGAGCACATATATAGGTCTTTGTGGATAAATGCACTATTTGTTATTATTAAGTATTTATTACTATTACTGGTAGGTGTAAGCTGAAGACGTTGCATATGTTCTCTAAATTTTTCTACAACTATTTGAGGATCCAGAGTATCTAAACCGATGAAGATAAATTCACCAGCTATTCGCACGTTGTACCACATACCATTTATACTGTAGAACATTGCATTGCTTAGTAATACCCTGTCAAAGAATTCAGTCAAAACCCATTTTGAACAGCGATTCCCATGATAATAACAACTGTTGTTAAAGAATGGTGCCGTCAAGTACATAATCCCAAGAAAATAGAGGTATAGTCTCAGAATTAACGCTGTTCTTAAATGTAATAGGTTACGAAGTTCAATTCTGGATTTAGCTGCTAAGTGTCAATAATTACAGGTAGGCGAATTGACTCTATTCGTGAGAGTATGCACTACATGGTTGTTTATGCCGGACAAATGCCGAATGTATGTGCTGAATTGTCCTACATAATTATCTAACCTGGAATTGTAAAGAAGTTTTTTTTATGGATGCTCAACTACTATGGCACCTAGCGTCCATTCTACATTGGGCTGGAAAAAATCCATCGCACTCTGCCGGGTTTGAAACCGCGACCTCGGGAACTAGAGGCCAGCATGGTGCCCCTGGACAATGAGGTTTTTATTTGAAAATTTGCACAAGGAATTCATTCCATATTGCAACTCGGAACTCATAAATTGAAGTAAAAATGTGTGTGTGTGCGTGCGTGCGTGGGTGCATGCATGTATGTACGTATGTATGTACTTTGTTAATCTGGACCAATTGGGTCTCAATGTTGTCCGGATTATCAGAAGTCCGGATTAAGTGAAATAAACACCACAGAGAAAAATTGTGAATGAAATTAGAGTACTATAAAATTTTATTCGAATGTAAGATACAATAGCGCTACCTGATTTTAATTACACATTCTTTATTTGTTTGGTTTGAAGAAACTATCAATTTTCTTTTGTAGTCTATCACACATCTCTTTCACAATAAGATTACAAAGACTCCTCATGGTGGTAGTATATGGAAATTTGTTTATTGTCAGACAAAGTCTATTACATGATTCAAATGCTATTTAACCTCACTTAATTTCACTTTCAACTTTCTGAAATCCACACCTCAGCCTCAGATTTGCTATTAGTGTCCCTTGCATTGCTTACACTTTCCACAATTTCTTCGTCAGTCATGATGTGATGTGACAGCCTGGATCATCTTCATCTCCATCAAACCAGTCTTTGATCTTGTCTACTGTGATAGCTTTCTCACCACCCGCAACCAGTGTTTGGTGAAAGTCATTTAATTCAATTGCATTGGTGTCTAATTCAACACTGTCATCATCCAAATGCTTGTTACACGCATTAGTCAATGTAGAGTTCGAAATGCAGTTTACTGCACTTGCAAAATTCAAAATCAGGGATCTGAAATCATATGATTTTATATTCTGGAGTGTTTTTTCCATCCATTTATCTTCACCGTCCAGAGGCTCCTCAACTTTGAAAACTTCCGACAGGAATTTCTTTCTGTACAGCCGCTTTGCAGTGTAGATAACACCTTGGTCCATTGGCTGTGTCATGGAAGTTGTGTTAGGTAGCAAGAACACACATTTGATCTTACCATCGGCACTACAGAGTTTCTTTGCACCTGAATGCGCAGGTGTATTATCAAATAGGATTATGACTTTCACATTATTTTGGTTTTTATTTTCTTGGTGCCTTCTTATTGCAGGTATAGGATGGTTGTGAAACCAATCATGGGTGATGCCTGCCGTAAACCATGCATTTTTTGAATTGTAGTAATGCACAGGCAGTGTGGACATTACATTCTTAATAGCCCTTGGTTGTTTACTTTTACCTATGACAAATGGCTTTAAAATATGGCTTCTATGTGCATTAGCACATAATAATGCAGAAACGCATTCTTTACAGATTTTTCATCCAGGCGTATTCTTTAAGGATTTGGAGGCTTGCATGTTCTCAGGCAAGATGCACCAAACAGACCTGTCTCTTCAGCATTATACACAGGAGACAGATCTAATTTTTCTTCTTGAATGATAGATTTAAATTTTTTTCTAAATGGGTCAACAGCTGACGTATCAGCACTTAAGCTCTCTCTCCACATTTTTTTGTTCACTATTTTATGACGCTTGTGGAAACTATAATCAGCCCGAACTAGCTGAAAATTCATTGATACGACGTTCGGCAGCAGCTTGAATTTCAACACCTCTCACCTCAATTCCGCTTGCACGAAATTGTTTCTATCACTTGTAACTTTTGTTCAGCCGGCTGCCGCATTCGCTTGACCTGACAATTTTCCTCATTTACATCACATTTAATCCAAAGTGATATGAGTTCACACTTTTACTATTTTACGTCCGAAGCTGTATGTATTGCGATTCCATATTCAGCACATACATATGCAACAGTGGCACCATTTTCAAGCCTTTCGATAGTTTTCAGTTTCTCGTGTATTTTAAGCGATTTATGCTTACGTTTCTCCGATGATATTGTAGGTTTACTAACTGACATTATGCACTCCATTTGTTTCTTTACCTTAATGACTGAGAAAGGCAAGTGTTAAACTAACCCTTCTGACAAGAGTTGCAAGCCCTATCACAGGTACAGTAAGGGTCTGGGAAGGAGGGCAGTTTAATGTACCATTGTCACTAATGTATTCCAAGAAATGCCTATTGTATAGTGTGTGCAAAAATAAAATAGACAATTTCCTTAAGTTTGTCTTAGTGCAATGCTATAATTTAAATTAGCAATTCACAGACTTCTTTTTTTTTAAGGATGCTTGTCTGGATTAAAAAAAACATCCAGTTTAAAGGGATCTGGATTAATGTGGTTTTACTGTATATAATCATAGGTTAACTAGGTTCTGATAATGTTAATACAAAGCATACTATATCAAATTTGATTGTTTACCTTGCTTCTAGTGTGCATTTTATTCTCAAATAAATACTCCATTATCATAAACACACTTAATTTATTTTACAACAGAATTTTACCTCATTTTAATATTGTTAGGTCATATCTTTTGTTATTGTGCATATCTTTGTAAATTTTTGGTTATAACAGCATATTTTTTGTGCATATTATGGCAATCTTTAGGTCATAAAAATCCTAGCCCTACTTATAATTCATAGCACAAGTGCTGATAATAATCAACATTTATCTCTACTTGTTGCTGTTCTGAGCTTGGTCAGACTGTAATTTATTGGATATTCACACAAAACATTCCTTAAACCTTAATACTGCATTTTAATGCACAATAACACAAAATTTATGAGAAATATATGAAAAGGTAAGAAGTTTACAATATTTTGCCCTCTAAATCTCAATGAAGCCCTTCTTGTATATACCATAAGTATGCCAATGTCTCCTCACTAATTACAGATGTCTTTATAATGAGACAAGTCACTATAGACTTTATAAATGTTTTACTTGTGTAAGTTTCTTACCTAAAGAGTCAAATTATGCATTTTCAAAATACATAAAATGGTAATTCTCTGTTCACAAATAATGGCACCTCTGTACAGTTTTTTGGCACTGACGAATCAAATAATAATGCCTTTTCACACTTGACAAAAGAATAAATCTCTTTTCACAAGTTATGCATCTCTGACGTGTCAACTTTTAGCCTTCATGAATTGAATTATGCGCATGTTAATGTTGAAAAAGAAATAAAGCTCTTAACACAAAGTCTTGCAAGTATATGGCTTTTAACCCGCATGAACAAATTTATGTCCTTTCAAATTTGACAAATGAGCCAAAATCTTTTGACAAATTTCAAACATGAGGCTGTTTAATCTTATGTATTAAATTATGCCTTTTCAAATCACAAAAATGAATAAACCTCTTCTCACAAACTTCACATTTGTGAGGCTTTTTACCCTGATGGATCAAATAATGCCTTTTCAATGATGACAACTGAGTAAACCTCTTCTCACAAATTTCACACTTTTGAGGCCTATTGAGATGCTTTTTACCCTCACATATAAAACTATGCCTTTTCAAATGTGAGACCTGAGTAAACATTTTCTCACAAAGTTCACACCTATAAGCCTTTTTACGCTCATGTATCAAATTATGCAATTTCAAAGCTGTCGACCCAGAAAACCTCTTCTCACAAATTTCACACTTATAAGGTTTTTTACCCTGATGTATCAAATTATGCCTTTTCAATTCTGACATCTGAGTAAACCTCTTCTCACAAATTTCACACTTATGAGGCTTTTTACCCTCATGTATTAAATTATGCATTTTCAAATGTGACAACCGAGTAAACCTCTTATCACAAATTTCACACCTGTGAGGCCTTTTACCTTCATGGATCAAATTATGCCTTTTCAAAGATGACAAATGAGTAAAGCTCTTCTCACAAATTTCACACTTATGAGGCTTTTTACCCTCATGTATTAAATTATGCCTTTTCAAAGATGGCAAATCAGTAAAGCTTTTCTCACAAATGACACACTTGTGAGGTTTTTTACCCTCATGTATCAAATTATGCCTTTTCAAATTTGACAAATGAGTAAAGTTCTTTTCACAAATTACACACTTGTGAGGCTGTTTACCTTCATGTATCAAATTATGCATTCTCAAATTGCTTAATTGTGCAAAGCACTTCCCACAAATTTCACACCTGTGAGCCTTTATAACTTCATGTGTTAAATTATGTCTTTTCAAATGTGACAACCGAGTAAACCCCTTCTCACAAATTTCACACTTGTGAGGCTCTTTGCCTTCATGTATCAAATTATGTGATTTCATATCTGACAACCGAATAAAGCTCTTCTTACAAATTTCACACTTGTGAGGCTTTCGATCTTGATGTATCAAGATATGTCTTTTCAAAGATGACAAAAGAGTAAATCTCTTATTGCAAATGTTACACTTTACTGACTTTTCACCATTATGAATCAATAAAGCACCACTGTTAATTTTGCCATCACTACCATCTGATAGTTTGCCATCTGATAGTTCTGAGTGAACATATTTTTCTACAGGTGATATTTTTGTGACATCACTTTCTTGACTTTGACATTCAGGATGATCCTTTTCATAACTGAAGCTTGTGTATTTCCCTGGGGCTTCAGCAGAGGGCAGTGGTGAATCACCACTGCTATCACCAGAAATTGCTTCTATACATAATCTGAAATGGAGCATTTAGCATTCAGTACAATAATTAAATTATAAAAAGGAACTAAATCTGATAAAAGAATTTCTGTTTACTAAAAATCATCAACTATAGTTAAAATTCTTCATGTAGAGCAACTTCAATATTCATTATAGTCAACATAACTTTGTTAATCTGCAATATTACTAAGTAAATAATAAAATCTTTCAAATGAAAAACATGTTAATGTTAAAACCATTCAGATGTTTCTGACAACACAAGCAATGTCTCTTACATGCAAAGAAAATTACATCAACTTTCAGGTCTGCTTTAACAACCACTATTCAAAGCAATTCCTGTGTTGATTAGACTTGGCAAGAAAATATTTTCCTAATAAAGTGGTTATCATCAAGCTGATGCACAGTCAGCAGCCAATACAATGGAATGCTTCTCAAGTATTAATTGAAGATCATCAACAAATTAAATATTCATCATGGAATGTTTGAAAAACAGTTGATGCTTTTAGAAATTGTGTCACACAGGTTTCCCAACCCAATCTTCTTACAAAAGCCCATTTCGCTTTCTACTTTATGTTAATCAAGATAAACGTTTAGACAAATGGTGTCATTACACATTTTGTTGCAAGTACAAGAGAGATACAGGAAGCTGAAGTGATAGGAAAATCTTTAAAAAGTAGATCACTACTGCTGGCTTTGAAATTCCATATTGTTTGCATTTCGTGAAAAATAAATGAATGGCAACCTAGAGGAGGACTGAACAAATTTTCTAAAGATCTCTAACAATAAAACATAACTGTTGTTGATAACTGTGTCATTCTACAATTTTTCATTTTCATTCTGGAAGACTGTTATATTTAGTGCTTAGCTTGCAATGACATCGTTAAGCTAGGATTGCACCACATTACTCAGTCACTTGCACTAGTTAGCCTTGCATAACATTTATAATTCCTGTTATTTTAGGAACAGTTTTCCTTTCCCGGTGTTCTGTGAAGTGTAAGGTCAAGAATGCCTATGTGCAGTGCTTATGGTTGTGCAAATAATTCTGCCATGAACAGAAATGTTGGCTATTACTCATTCCCTGATAATATCAACATGTGTACAACAAATGGGTTGCTGCTATGAAACATAAAAACTTTATGCCTACCAAGAATGCCAGTATGTGGAATTCATTTCAAAGAAAGTGATGTTAATGAGTCAGGCATTATCAAAATAATAATAATAATAATAATAATAATAATAATAATAATAATAATAATAATAATAATAATAATAATAATAATAATAATAATAAAGCATGGGGAATTAAAAGTCCTAGACTGAAAGATAATATGGTGTATTTCAAGTTTCTAGGATGACTAGAGACTCCAAAAAAAGAAATGAAAAAATCTCAAGTTTTCTTAAAAGAAAATAAATCCTACAGCTAGTCAATTAGTCGATAATTCAATAGGCAATTCCCAGCAAGAGAGTGAAACTACACTAGTTTCTGAGTCTTTAAACCTGGGGTTGAGGATTCATACTGAAGTTGGAAGCTAATAGATGCTCTCCTTGCACTATTTAGTATTTGTCACACATGTGGTAGGCCTGTTACATACAATCTAACACATGAGAGGTATTAATGCAAATTATGACTCACTGTGTGAATGAGCACACTTATGAGAGGCTTCAGAGGCAAAAGTGGAAGACTGAAAAGTATGAATGAATGGATATTTATTTCTCAACACTGGTTACATAATTATATTATATGCATTTTAAACTATAACAACATTTGAAAATATTAGGCTAATTCACTTCTTTGCTGCTTGCCTATGCTAATTTATGGTCTTAATGCACACAACTGCTGGTTTACTATGTATTGATGACTCACTGTCTACTTGCTTACATTATTATTTCCTATACCTTTAGTCCCATCTTCTTAGTAATCATTCTTAACTATTTCTCTTTGACCCTAGCCAAATAGCTTCCCATAGCTTTTATATTTTTATCCGCTTTTAGTCAGAAACTTCCTTATTAATACTTCCCCATTCAAGCTTTCCATTTCTGTTGCCAAATTTGTTCTCTCCATGTCTTTGTTTAATTACAATATAATTATACAGTGGAAATCAGTGTTCACTTCACCACACACTGTTCTGTATCTTCGTCAAGTTTGTAACTCCTGTTCTCATCCATGCAATCCTTCTTGTCCTAGTTTATTACATATCTCTATGTATTTTTCCCTCTCCCATACTGTAGCTTTTCTCTCTTGTACTACCAAAGATATCTTGTATGTCAATATCTTCTACAATTATCCACACTCTTCCATACCTATCTGTTCCATAATATCCAGAATTTTTAATAACTGTGATTTTCCATTTACTCTTCTCTTGTATATGAAAACATTCATTGATAATATCAGTGCCTTTCAGACTGGAAATTCTATATAAATATTTCATAGCTCTTATGAAAGTTTTGTTGCTGGAGTATCTAAAGAGTTGTAAGTGTACTGCCCCATTTGGTGATGCTATAGGTAGACCTTAAACTATTTACAAAAAGATCTACTGACTTTGTCAATCTCTCTCCAAGCATCATACCTCTGCCCCATTCAACATCTTGTTTTATACTGTGGCAGCAATTATTCTCCATGACTGAAAAGTAATGTGTGCATTGCTTCAGGTATGTATCTTTAATGAATGAATGACATTTAGCTGTTTCTTGGCATTTTCAAAAGCAATAACACTATTTTTTTTCCAAATCATATTTCTATAGACTTGTAAAAAATTTGTTTATTCTTCTGCACAAGAAGCCTGGTTAAAACAAAAAGTAATTTTGCAATTTCCATGAATAATTCAAATTTATGTTTATGTGGGGATGGACAGTATGACTCTCCAGGATTTTGTGCTAAATATTTTATAATGAATGTGGCACGAAATAAAAAAATTCATAATCATACAGAGAGGTACTGTAAGTGGTGATATTGAGAAAGCTGCTAGGAAAAATATACTGACTGAATGGAAACTTGTCCATAAGACTTTTCCTAACAGAGAGACACATACATACCACAGGCTTTGATGAAAACAGCAATTTTTCCATATACACCATGAATTTGGTGTATAGCATCTTGCTAAATCCCTTATAAAAATGCTTAACAAGATTCCTTCATTAATGGAAACATTCTATTTATAATCATCTGTAGCACATCTGCTACTTGTGAAAGTGACAATGTGCTTATGAAGGACGTCTGGAGGAATTCCTCGTATAGTGGCAATGCTTATTCTTTACATATCCCTCCATGCTGTAGTAGTTACCATGCTAGCCTCTAGTTCCCGATGTCGCGGGTTCAAACCCGGCAGAGGGCGATGGATTTTTTCGGGCTAAAAATCCTTAGCATGGCTTCCTTCGGAAGGGAAGTAAAGCCAGTGGTCTCGTGTCGTAGATTTAGGGCACGTAAAAGAACCTCAAGCCTGATAGAGGGGCCTCTGAGCAAAATTTCCGGTCTTTCACGCCCAATATAAAATGGGACGCGAAGGACCACAGCAGTTAAAGAGCGTCCATAAATAAAACTCAATTTAATTTAATTTACGTATCCAAATAATGTCAATTTCAATGTGAATACAGAATATTTAAGTGGTTCATGAACAGAGAATATTGAAAATTGTTTTTATGTGATATTGCTATGTATATATGCAGTTAATTACTTTCTGTTAAATAAGTAAAACAATGTTCCAAGTGGATTTCTGCCATTTATTATTTATGAAATTAAATATCTACATTGTCGTCGCCTATTATGCATTCCAAATTGACATTTGAGGCAATAGCAGCAGTGCGGCATTGCCTCATACAGACAGTACACTAGGCGCTGGTAAAACTGTAATTGCTATATCATAGTTTTGCATGCATATTTCATATTTCAGAAAAGCAATAATTAGGATAAAAGCCAATGTTTCTTTGAACAAGTACAAAAAAAAGAATCATAGTTTTATGCCGAATGGTTCGCCATTAATTTATAGTTATCTTTTGTGATGTTTATACAAAGACCTTTAATTGTAGTTATGCTTGTAATAATAAATTTATTACTGTCATAGTTATTTTATATATTGTTATGTCATAGACACAATTATCACTTAATAATGTACAATTCTCCATCTTCTAAATAAATTTAGAAATAGTTATCCCATGAGGTTTTAAAATACAGCTACAAACTCATCATGAAAAGTCCTTTCTAAGCCCTGTCACACCATTCTACAAAACCATACAAGACGTTTTTTCAAGAAATGTCATATATGGCTTTGTATCACAGAGTAATACCATTGTAAAACCAATGATTAAGTGTATTTTAATGGTTCTATGCTTACTTCTTTATAATGTCAAATCCTAGAACCAAGCATGTATCTGTTAGATCGTTACAGCATCTTTGCATTTTAAAACATTCAACACCTCATTAGTTGGAATGCACTACAAAAGAAAAAGCCATATAAACAATAATCCAACTGAGAACTTTAAGCAAGGAATCAGCAATTGTCGTCACATTGAGTAAGCGTCAACAATGGAATTCATTCTACCACTAACATGATAGCTCAAGGTTAAAATATTGAGAAATAAAAAATACTTATGCTTGCTGGAAGGTTAAACGAACAGTTGTGAACTCATCTGCAGTGTACTCTGTTCTTACAGTGGTAGGCTTTACCCTAGCATTTATAAAGTTAACTCCTTTATAAAAATTTTGCTTAGTAAGCCCAGTGAGTGGATATAGCAGTAAGGTTACAGATTTTTCTTCAGCGAGTATAATTTCTTTAAAATGTCACCGAAGAAAACCGCAAAAACCTTAACTTACAAAATATCAAGAACTTACAGCTGAGGTGTGCTCATTAGGTACATCAACTGTTTCACATGTGCGTATGGAAGCAAAAAAGTGCACGCAGAGGAAGTCACAAAATTGATTACATTGCTGAGAATATATATGCTGGCCCAATAGAGTGACAACCCTGGACAATTTTGAAAAAGATGTTGCATGGTGCAGTGTTTTTTAATTTCATGATAAACGTGATATCGAGGAAGATGAGGATATGCCGTTAGCTGTGCCACTTGAATAAAAAAGGATGCATAGAACGCTATGGTTTTTATTCTTTTATTTATGTATGACATTTCCATTATTGTGTCTCTTCTTGTTTTCTTATAGTTTTTAAGTGAACGTTGCAATGGCATTTATAACAAACACGTACATTCTGACGAAGTGAAGTTTGGCAACCGCACGGTCACCCTGTATTGGTTGCCACAAAACATCAAGAGATTTGGACCGCACAGTAGTGCAAGTCTCTTCCCTAGTCATTAGCACAATGAATGAGCAGAAGGTAAATACATTTGTTGAGTAATGCATCATCACAAAGTTTACAATCATGGAGGATGTAAAGCCGCCCAAAATTTTGACAAGATTTAGGCCATGTTTGGAAAATAAACCCGTTTAAAGCCACAAGTATATGAGTGGCATAAAAAATTTTCATTGAGCCTGGAAGCTATAGAAAATGAGTCCACCAACAATGCCTGCAAGAAACATCCATGCTCTTTGTGATCTTATTAACGGAATGGCAATACATAACAATATCTGAAGTTGCAACAGTTATAGGAGTTATTGATGATCCTGACTCTTCCAGGTGAGTTCCTTGTCTGCTTACTCAGGACCCGAGAATCTGTTAACAGCTAACAGGAGGAAGAAGAGGAAACTTGGGTCCACCACCACACACCTAAGTCTGTACAAGTAAACAATAACAAAAGAAAGATGATGTTACAACAATCATGGCCAAATGGTGCTCGTCAGCTCACAACTGTTTTTTGGGACTCCAAGGATAATGATCATGAACCTTCTTCATGAAAGAAGAACAATAAATGCTGCCTACTATAGCAGGCTTATGGTTTAGGTGAAACTAGCTTATAGTAACAAACCACTGCAGCAACCAATCCAAAACATGATTTTTCTCCTATGCAAGACAACATACAGATGTGTTAATGTGAGAGATTCACTAGTTAACTCAGAACATCTATAACCCAGATTAATTCCTCTGAGAATAAATCATCATTTATAATTTGTCTGGGCAGTTAATAGAGCACAGATTTGATCATGATGCAGCATTGGTGGAATTATGCACAACCTGCTGCCAAGATTCCTTTCTTCAGGGATATTTGCGGTGAATATACGGAGAGTATATAGAACAGTGATACGGTAATATACCTTTCCACTATTTCAATAACACTGGTCAACACTGATTCTTCGGTATAAAGGAAAATATGTGACTTTAATGGTAATCAATGTTCTGAATTCAAAACTGATGTGCATTTTTGGCTATCACATCTAGTTTTTATGTTATGTGCATATATGTCAATGGTGCTAAATTCATTCAGCTTACTGTTACGTTACATTATATTATAAATTTGTTGATTTTCTTCTTAATTGCTCTCTTTCATTGTCCCTTATCACCCAGGTGTTGATGTTTATATTCCCAGCACTTATCAGTTTTGTTCTATGGGTCAGGTCTGTCTTCTTGTGAGGTATTTATGTTTTCATTTACAGTTAACATAGATCTCAACTTTAAGTTGAGCTGAAAGCTTGTGTTAATACTGAAGAAGTGTTGATGTTACGTAATAAAAATATGTAAATTATTTTATTTGCCCTGCAGTTGGGAGCCAACTTGAAGTAGCTGATTTAGCTCAACGCTTGGGAGCCAACTTGAAGATGATTTACTGCTGTTGTTGCATAATATATGTTTACGTAAACTTAAAGAATTGTTTTATGTAATAATAGTTGCTTTATGTAGTTTGCAATACGCTTTGGGCGTTGGTTTAGAATTTCAGGCTTACGTAATATTACTTATGTATGAATTTGCCTTGGCTGCGTCAGTCTTACTTTACATTCATGTATCTTGAGTAGGGCGCGGCATGACAATTATTCTAGGCATCACAGAATTAAATTTTTTAAATTAACTTCTTTTATTTAAATTCTTGCACATATTTATAGAGCACTACACTTTTTAAAGAACTGTGAGAAACTTTTATACATTCCGTTGATATTGTAATGAAAAGAAGCTAGAAACAGTGATGTGTATTGAATTTATTTAAAGGTGAGTCGGAATTGTTACACTAAGTGTTACTTAAGTGATGTTAGTGTAACAATTCCGACTCACCTTTAAATAAATTTTCTACATTCACTTAACACATATATCTGTTTTTACTAATCACCTGTAGAGAACACAATTTTCCCATCTATACTCTACCAAGTCTCGCCAGCAACCGAGTAACCTCAACGGTCAAAACCCGTAAGCTTCAGTTTGCAAGTCTCTGATTGGCTAATTCTAGTCCAATAGAATTTCTGCATTTAACTTAAAACCTTTCTTTGCTGTTGATTGGATAATTTAAAACTGTTTCAGAATTTATGTCATCGTTGCTATAATCATGACCAGTACATTTCAAACTCTAAACACATTATTACCACAAGATTACCTCATTATTACTCATTGTTAGCAACTTAAAACTTATTATTCTCACAGCCCTTGCATTATTACAGTATGTAATGTATTCACATAACATTATTAAAATAGATTTACAATAAAAATAAGCATTTACTATGACTGTTACATACAATTTAAATAATTATTACATACATATTGTTTCAAGGTGGGCTGTTATTGAATTTACCTATTATATATTACAATTGAAATTATTTAGGTATTAAAATACTGCCTCAATATGCACATTCATCTTCTATTTGTGTAGCGCTAAAATAAAAGTTTGACTATACCTTCTACATCAGGATTACA
This sequence comes from Deroplatys truncata, assembly GCA_030765065.1. Taxonomy (NCBI): domain Eukaryota; kingdom Metazoa; phylum Arthropoda; class Insecta; order Mantodea; family Mantidae; genus Deroplatys; species Deroplatys truncata. Next base: position 120,884,163 of record CM060989.1, read on the forward strand.
CATGAGGCAATGTCTGCAAAGTCCCCAGTAGTTTTGTTACATTTGTGGCTTTTTACATGCTTGATAGGAAAGTACGCAAAATACTCACAAAGAAACTATATTAATCATATTTCAAAGGGAAAGCTGATCACGATAAATCGTTCATGCCTCATATTGCAGGCAACAGTTTTGATGAGGAATTACATTATTGGTATGAAGGAAAATGGAAGGCAGCGCCGTTTGCCAAATCAATGGTATGGTGATATGGAGAGATCACCAAAATCATTATGACGATTGTTACTTTGGAAGTTCAAAATCACTGGCTGCAAAATAAAAAAAAAAAAACAAAGCAGGAATTAAATATCCAAATCTGAACTCAGCTACACGGCCTACTTCTCATGGACCCAAACTACCCATTCCTACGCCACCAGTAGACCTCAATTTTAGTGAATCTGAAAGCAGCTCCATGACTTCTGAAAATGAGTTGGTTTCTGATCCAGAAGAATTTGATAATTCACCACAACAGCTCTTAATCAATTTGAGTTAAAGGATTTAGGCCTCATAAAACAAAAAAAAAATGAATTACTGGGCTCAAGACTACAGGAGAAGAATTTGTGGTATTTTCATGGTATAAAATTGCGAAATACAGTTCCACAAGTACTATGCAGAAGAAGATCAACTTGTGCTTTGTGTGGATGTGTGTTATCTTATTCAACAGTTGGGCAGGGAAACATATGTGCCAAGTAACTGATGTCTTTTTATTGATTCTTCCAAACAAGGTTTTAAGGCGTGTTACTTGAAAACGGCAACAAGTTAGCTTCAATACTGCTTGCACATTCTATGAATCTAAGAGAGTTTTATGAAACTCTGAAGTGTGTTCTTGGGAAAATTAATTTTCGCGACCATGAGTGGCCAATATGTGGTGACTTGAAAATCATTGGTCTGTTACTATAACAACAGGGAGAATACACATAATTCCCTTGTTTTCTTTGTGTAATAGCAGGGCAAGGGACAAACACTGGTTTGAGAGGCAACTGGAACCTGGATCAAAAAATGTTACCATTGTACCATTATTGATTGTCAAAAAATTCTACTCCCTCCATTACACATAAAACCTGGCATGATAAAACAAAAGCACTTGATAAAAGTTGCCCTTGCTTCCAGTACTTCTGCAAAAAGCTTTCATCATTGTCACAAGCTAAACTCAGAGAGGGAGTATTTGATGGACCACAGATGTGGAAATTGATGAAAGATGTTTATTTTACCAGCTCTATGAATGAAACTAAAGCAGATGCATGGAATGCATTCAGAAAGGTTGTTAAATTTCTGGGCAATATGGGAAACCCTCAACACAAAGAAGTTGTCAGAAATATGCTGGAAAATTTCAGTGTGCTCAGCTGTAATATGAGTTTGAAGCTTCATTTCCTCAAGTCACATCTTGACTACTTCCTGTTAAATTTAGTAGAGCTGTCAATGAAGAGCAAGGTGAAAGGTTTCACCGGGATTTGAAGGATGTTAAACAACATTATCAGGGATGTTGAGACACACATAAGATGGCCGATTACTGCTGGTGTCTTGCATGATGAACCTACCAGAGAACACTCAAGGAAATCACGTACATTGAAGTTCCATGGAGAGGAGGGGAAAGGGGTACACAAAATAATTAACACACATTCAATTAGTAAGTCGCCTATTTTTAATCATACCACTGAAGAAAGGTTTCCATTTGTAACCTAGTGCAATTTATTTAAAAATAAAGATCCTGCTTATATTTTATCTACCTGTATATAAAGTATATAACTCCAAAGTATCTTTGGAATTAATCATACAACAAGAGTGAGAAATGGAACAAATTTCAACATGCTATTTGTTACAGTGATTATTATACCCCCATTTGTATCAGTTCACCAGACATTTCTTACATCATAAATGTGAGAGTTACATTAAAAAGTTGCTAGCTACCCAATGCCGCCCGGGAAAGCTTTTTAATTCAAATGTAGTTAATTTGATTAACTTACCTCTGTTCTTCATGAAATTATTGTACTGAGGCAGTAATAATACAACATAATGAGAAACTTACCTAGTGTATTGCTTGGATATGTTTGTTGTTCACTTACATTATGTAATTAAAATGATTATTATGTTTTCTTATTCGTTACTGCATATATTTATATATTTTAATTTGAAAACGTCCAAAATAATGAGTAAAAAATAACAAATTCAAGGCTTATATAGTCAACCATAACAAGAACTGTCAACATGCAAAGTTTATAGCTCGTCAATAACCTTAGAAAAATAACAACCAAGAATGATGGATTGCCAAGCAGATAACAGTCATATATTATATATATATATACGGAAGGAAGCCATTGCCTCTCAGTCATCCATAGTGACCACCACCCAACACATCACCATTCCGGACATATTAAACTGATTATAATCTTATATAATATCTTTAGAATTGTTTAATAAGCCAGTGAGTTTTGCTTTATTAAAATAATAATAATTTTATTGTTATTGTTTATTAAAATAGTAATAACTTTGTTGTTATTGTTTATTAAAATAGTAATAATTTTGTTAAAACCATAAAATATAATTGGAATTTAATAAAACAGAAAAATTTAGAAATGAACTAATTTATTTTAAAGTAACCTTCCCATCACCATGTCTGAGAAAGAAACAAGATTTCATCACTTCATCACAAATCATTTTAAATTATAAAACAGTTTGTTTAAAAACTGCAGCAATTTATTTCACAACATGGAACTACTTTAAAAGAATGTTGCAATCAACTAGCATAATTATAAACCACCATAGTACAATGATCTTGATTTTTATGTTGAAATCCCCACTTGTAATTTAATTTACGCTTTTCCTAATATAGGATGAAAAATCCCACGATATTCATGCAAAAGCATGTAAAGCATCAGCGAAGCATTCAACGGTCTTATTCCCCATCCCCATGATTTTCCATGGCACAACCAAATTTTTCCATGGATTGATTGTTGCTTCTTAAGCTTTGTTTTTTATTTGCTTAACCCTCCGTCAGTCGCTAGGGGCCTGAGAGACCCCTGGCATTATATAAACGTTATAATTTTCGAATGAACGCACCTATGTAATTGCCTGACTAGGACATTTAACATTACACCTTGCGCGATTATTTGCTGCAGCGATAACCTTATCTGTTTATGCTGGAGGAATGAATAATCAGCAGTTACGTGTCGCACAGGTCAACCAGGCCCCGCGCGCCTGCTCTCGTTACATATTGTTGACAGATTTGTTTCTCATTAGCTTTTGTGCAATATTACTTTACTATTGCAAGGAGCTGTTACTGCTTCGTCATGAATACGAGTAAAAGGTACGATCTACAAAATCCGAATGATTTGGAAGAAGTACATCGCCTACTTTGCGATGATGATGCCTTGCCCGTGGATGACAACTTATATGAATAAGATGACTCTGATTCAGAAGACAAACTCGAAACGAGATCTTTAGATTCAGAAACTGACCATGAAGATGAAGAGGAAGACGATGAAAGCAGCTTGTGTGATAACATGTATTTTATAGGTAACATCATATGCATATCATAATATTTCTTCTTCCTTTTCTTCTTCTTATTATTATTGACAATACATTCTGTTGTTATTCACAGGAAGAGATGGAACAAAATGAAAAAAACACCTTTGAAAATAACACAGACAAGGGCTCACAATATATTGAGCAAACTTCCTGGCGTGGTAGGAGCTGCCAAAAATGCGAAAACGGAAATTGATTGTTGGAACCTTTTTGTTACCGAAGATATAGTTAGTTGATTTGATTGTTGAAAGCTCAAATACTTACATTAGCAGTGTGCAGCACAAATTTGATTGTGAAAGAGACAGCAGACATACAGATGTAATAGAAATAAAAGCTTTCCTAGGCTTATTGTACCTGGCAGGAATTTTTCGTGATGGACGCCAGAATATTCACGAGTTTTGGAGAACCGATCTTGGAATTCCTCTATTCCGAATGGCTATGTCCGAAAAACGATTCAGTTTTCTAATACACTGTATTCGCTTTGATGACAAAAGCACAAGACTGGAGCGACGAAGATTGGATAAATTGGCTGTTGTTAGAGAAATGTTTACATTGTTTCTGAACAACTGTCAGAACCATTATTCTCTTGGACAAAATGTCACTTTTGATGAACAGTTGCCGGCGTTTCGTGGTCGATGTGCTATTAGACAATATATATCATCCAAGCCAAACAAGTATGGCATAAAGATATTCTGTTTGAGTGATACAAAACTGTTTTATACAACTAACATGGAGATTTATTGTGGTCAGCAGCCGGACGGACCATATTTGCAAACTAACTCGGCAGAGGCCGTAGTGCTGAGACTAAATGAACCAATCTCTGGCACTGGACGAAAAGTTACTGCAGACAATTGGTTTACCAGTGTATCGCTGGTGAATGAATTGTGCAAAAGACAACTTTCTTTCGTCGGTACATTGCGAAAGAACAAAAAAGAGTTACCCACTAATTTCACTTTTCCAAAAGATCGCAGACAGTGCGAAAGCATATTTGGCTTCACAAAAAGTAAAACACTTGTTTCATATGTTCCAAAAATGGGTAAAACAGTAGTTTTGCTCTCAAGTCTACATGTTTCATCCACACAGTTATCAGAAGGTGCTGAGAAAAAGCCTGAAATAATCCTGCATTACAACGACACTAAATGTGGAGTTGATGCAGTAGATAAATTGTGTGCTACATACAATGTAGCCAGAACAACGAGAAGGTGGCCCATGGTAATTTTTGACCATATCTTGAACATTGCAGGTGTTAATCCTAGGGTTATCTTCCTTGGAAACCAAAATAAATATTCCACAAGGCAGGAGTATTTGAAATCACTGTCTTTAGCTTTACTGTTGCAACAGCTACTAAGGAGAGCAACAGCATCAAATCTATTCGATGATTTGAAAGGACTTTTGACAAAATATAAACCTGAAGAATCCGGCGTAGTAGAATTGTCAAATACACCACTATGCACATTGAAAAGGAAACGATGTGAACCCAGGAACAAAGACAAAATGAACTGCAAAACTAAATATGCATGTGGGAAATGCAACACCCCCCTGTGTTTGAGCAAACATGCTAAAATTATTTGCGATAGTTGCTTAGTCGGGAAAACACGGGTGAACTAGTAGATGATTCTGAGTAACTGAACATTTGAAATTAAAAGTTGTACGTATACCTGAAAATGGCAATGTATTTCTTTATACTTACTATAATACAATTTATAACGTATATGTACTCATATTTTAGCTTGTATTTTTATGTTGTAAGATAATACCTATTAATGAAAGCCTTGTACGCTTAATCTAAATAAAGGCAAAAACAGGGAAAAAAAGAAAATAAACGAAAGAAAACAAAAATACAAACAATAACAACAAAAATATAGTGCGGGTCTACTAGGCCCTGCGAGACTAACGGCATTCTACCAAAGCGTGCGCCTGACGGAGGGTTAAAGACATCTATGTATATGCTTGCAATAAACTGTAACCCATGTTTGTTTTTACATGCATTATCTGTAGAGTAACACTAACTGGCTTTTGTTTCTGCACACCAACTTTGTGGAGTAACAACTATTTTCTTCTTCATGGCATTCTCAACGAAGGCTTTAAAATCTTTTTCAGTCTTAGTAATTTATGAATTGAAATTACATGGTGTTTTATAGCCTAAGTCTGTCTGGAAGAATACATGTTCTCAATGGTGAATGTACTATAAAAATTAGTTGAGTAGTCTTTGAGATTATCCCACATACACCATATGCAACATAAAAGTTTTCTCTCTCTATAATATTAGTATACATAAAGAAGCACCAATAAAGAAAACTTTAACACAAGAATCAGAAGGTTTCTACTCAAATATTAGTCAAGAGTAAAGTCTTACCCTGGTGATTTTATTGGAGTGAAGTCCCCATCCTGTAACAGAATGATATAAATGAACAGTTTCACACAATCATCTATATAGCATTAGTTAAATATTCTAAATTACATACTTATCTTTAAAATACCAAGTTTAATTTATTCTTAAATGTGTATAGGTATTAAGAGTTATGCTAAAACAAAGATTTGACATTACAACATGGAATAGGGTCAAAGAAAACAGAACTGGCAAATAGAGTGTTTAGTAAAGGTAAATCAGAGTTTATGATGCATTTAGTCCAGTATTAAGGAAAATCTGTGTGATACATTCACATGACACTCACTATCAATGACAAATTCACATATTCAGAATTAGCATAAAGGATGAAGACCCATTCAAAATGAAAAGCAAGCACTTTGAATGCATGTTATTTAATGGAAGCATTCTCACTGTCATGTAAGCTATTACGTTGCAAGAGATTGCAAACTTGAAATTTTATGCTTGAGTTGCATGTATACAGGAAGAATTCTGTATTTTTTTCTTCAAGCATGGCCAGTTTATGATGCAAGATTTTTTGCTATCTAGGGTACAATCCAGGTGCTGTTCCATTTGGTTGTGCCATGCCAGACGCTGAACTGCTGTTTGCTTGGTACAACTCTTCTGTCTTATTTATAAAAAATGGATTGTCTATATTGGATATGTCATTCAATTTGAAACTTGAGGTATACTCACACGACTTTCACAAGCAATTTACAAATCTAAAAACCCGTTACAATTTTGTTATGCCTATAGCTGCATCAAGAATGGGACCTTGTTCTTTTATCCATGTTATGCCATAGTATGTTTTTTCCTAAAAATAAATTCAAATTAAGCAAAATGGGCTTTAGTTACAAAATGTGGAAAGACATTCAAATGTTAATTCATGTTAATAAACCCTTGAAATAGAAACAAAAAGAAGGGGAAAAACAAACATTGTAAACTTTCAAGTGTGTCCACTAGATGCATCTTGAAAATGTTAAAAGTTGCACAAGGAATTCTTAGAAACAGCTAACATTAGGAACAACATTTGACAAATTGTGTATTTGGATGTCCTCTGCATTTGTCCTGTAATTGTTTTTGTTGGTTTTTAATGTTTCTTTAATGTAATTATAAAATTCAATCAAAGGGCATTTATAGGCTATTCATAACAATACCAATATATATTGTTTGCTAGAAAAGTATCTTAAACATATTGCAAAGGTAGAATTGGTCTGAAAAATTCAATGCCATAGAAACAAAATAGAACAGAGCCATTTTTGAGAAAATAAAAGACTACAGTTTTTCCATGTATGATGTACTACAGGAGGGGAGGATTTTCTTGAAGATTTGTTGCAATCTTGGATGATACTTAAGCACAAGATTTGTTATCTGAATTTTTTGTTTTTGAGTTACGCTGTTCTCTCTTACTCTCTATCTCAGAAACACAAGTATGCTGAGGCAAACACACAAACAGAGACTTTTTCTTTTCTCTTGGCTTCATGGGAACTCAGAATATTTACTTCTAGTAAAGGATAAAAATTGAATTTTTCTATGCAATATATTTCCTCTTCTAATACATACGTATGCTGTAGAGAAAGTAAAACTACTTGGGATATGTGGGAAGACAGCTGCAGGGAATAAACTGGTTCTCTTCTACACCAATAACCAGGTTGTGGATATGTACTGGGTTTGAAAACAAATATTTTAAGGGTTGACATGCTGTATTCTAAGAATTTTAAGCAGGTGATCAAGATTGATATATTAAAAAAAAAAAACAATAAATTAAAATGAATTTTCAAAAGAATACTTTAGCCCGCAATCAAATCAAATCTGAACATATTCTATCCAAAATTCTATTCCATTTATAGCAAAGTGATTATTGCGATAACTGGACTATAAAAGTGACAATGTTCACTCCTTTCCTATGCACTCAGATACTTACACAGAATCATATATACCAAGTATTACAAAGAGAGAAAGTGGTTTTGTTAATTCCTTAATCACTGAATCCTGTTCTTTCTGCAGGATGGACAATATGTCACTTGCAAACATTTTAAAAATGATCTATTATGAGTACCTACATACTCATACCTGTTTCAACCTAGATTTCTTACACATTAACATTAGGAAATTTGTTTATCCATTACTGCAAATAAAGCTTATCTTTTGGGGGGGGGGTCCCCTCAGTATTAAAGCTTGAAAGGAGATATGCTCAGTTTCGAAATGGGGTTGTCTGTAATCTTCTAATCACTGAGTATCTTTTGATTAATTTATTTAGCATTTATTTAATTTTCTTTTTTTCAAGCTGGAGGAAAGTGTGGCTGATCATCAGATGCCACAACATAAAGGAGAATTTTTGGTATGATTTCAAAACTTCTGTAAAGTATCTTATAATTTTCAACTATAATCACTATTACTTTAACCCTTTAAATATACCATCTGATAAAAATTGTACACATTCATAAACTCTCTCTTATCCTTATTAATTTTGTGTTACACAATTCAAATATTTTAGCAAGTAACAATTAAAGCACAAATGTTATAACTGCAATACATTTCTACAAAATTTACCTTAATATCTGCACAAAGAGATGAAGTTTCTGTTTCCAGCCACCAAGGTTCTTCTTTGGTTTTTATTTTGCTTTCCACATCATGATCACTGTTGTATTTCTTAACCTGCACTGCAGGATCCTCTGGAAGAAATTCTGTCTCTCTTTGTGAACAAAAGTCTGTAAAAGGATCCTCTGATTTAATTTCTGTTTTGATTGCCACATCACAGTCATCCAGAAGCACATCATCACTGTTTGTTTTCAGTTTAACATTCTTGGTAAAGAACTCTTTCTCATTCTGTGAGAGTATGTCATCTGAGACAGGATCTTCTTTGATTTGTATTTTGGTATCCATTTTACAACTGTTGCTGCATCCGATGGTGCTAAGTCTGTGGAGAAACAAACATATTATAAATAGCAAAACAATGGTAAGCAAAGACTATTGTCATAAACAGGACTACTGTATTTAGTTGTGCTGAGTGTCTGTTACTATCCCATCCCCACAGTCACTGGCTCATCTTGCATGTCCTCTAAAACTATAAACTCAATTATATGGTCATGAACAGGACTACTGTATATAGTTGTTTTGAGTGTCTGTTGCTGCCTCATCCCCATTTCATCTCCATGTCACTGCCTTATTTCATATGTCCTGTAAAACTATAAACTCAATTATATGGTCATGAGACAGACTACTGTATATAGCTGTGCTGAGTTCTGTTACTGCCCACCCCCACTAAATCTCCACTCACTGGCTCATCTCACATGTCCTGTAAAACTATAAACTCAATTATATGGTCATGAGAAAGAGGCTACTGTATATAGCTGTGCTGAGTTCTGTTACTGCCCACCCCCACTAAATCTCCAGTCACTGGTTCATCTCACATGTCCTGTAAAACTATAAACGCAATTATATGGTCATGAGACAGTACTGTATATAGCTGTGCTGAATGTCTGTTACTGCCCCACCCCCACTAAATCTCCACAGTCACTGGTTCATCTCACATGTCCTGTAAAACTATAAACTCAATTATATGGTCATGAGACAGAGACTACTGTATATAGCTGTGCTGAGTGTCTGTTACTGCCCCACCCCCACTAAATCTCCACAGTCACTGGCTCATCTCACATGTCCTGTAAAACTATAAACTTAATTATATGGTCATGAGACAGAGACTACTGTATATAGCTGTGCTGAGTGTCTGTTACTGCCCCACCCCACTATATCTCCACAGTCACTGGCTAATCTCACATGCCCTGTAAAACTATAAACTCAATTATATGGTCATGAGACAAGAGACTACTGTATACAGTTGTGCTGAGTGTCACTGCCCAACTGCACTCTTCTCTCAGCATGCATTGGCTCATCTCACATGTCTTCTATCACTGGACACTCAATAACTGTCTTGTGTAGCAATAATATAAAGTTATAACCAACTACTTGATATTAACTGCGAAATACATTTAAGAAATAATTTTGTTACACATTTTGTTGTTGATATAAGATGGATATAGGATACTGAAATGATAATCAGATGTTTACAAATCTTGTGTTACATTTGTATGACTCTCCCTACTCAGTATCATTTATTTTTATATAGCTTCTACAGACTATTCTTAGGAAAGTTTAATACCTTCTAGGGAAAATTAAATTGAGTTTTATTTATGAACACTCTTTAACTGCTGTGGTCCTTAGCATTTCATTTTATAATAGGTGTGAAAGACCGATAATTTTGTTCATGTTAAGGATTTTGAGACATGAAAAAATCCATTGCCCTCCACCGGGTTTGAACCCACAACCTAGGTACCTAGAGGCTACCATGATAACCACTGCACCACGGAGGACGACACTTTTTAGGGGAAGTATTGCATTCCACCCAATAGCTTGATATAGAGATTTCACTGGAAATACAAGTTCTTGGACTCCCTGAATCCAAAAGATGCATTCTGATTGAGTGTAGCTGTATCTGTAAACATTTTAACTCAAAAATAAAAAGTCAAATACCAAACTTGGCATTAAGTTAAGCATCTTCCGGGCAGGTAATACAAAGGTTTTCAAGAAAGTCCTCCCACCATAAACTCCATTGCATAGAAAAGTGCTAATCATTTTTTTTCCTCAAAGAATCCAGTATGAGCAGCAGAAGTGAGTGGTTGTGTGTACATGGCACTCCATAAGAAAAATTAAATTATGTTTTATTTATGAATGCTCTTTAACTGCTGTGGTCCTTAGCATCCCATTATATATTGGGCATGAAAGACAGTAAATTTGCTCAGATATCTCTTTATCAGGCTTGAGGTTCTTTTATGTTGCATAAATTTATGACACAGGACCACCGGCTTTACTTCCCTTTCAAAGGAAGCCATGCGAAGGATTTTTACGAACAAAAAGAATTCATTGTCCTTTGCCAGGTTTGAACACATGGCCTCAGGAACTACAGGCTAGCAGGTAACCACACCACAGAGGATGACAGCACTCCATAAGGAGAAGACTGCAAGAATGGGTATAGATTTGAAAGTATATCGAGTCAGAATTGGGTGCTATACAAGTGGCAAAATGAAAAAGGTAAAGAAAAGAAAACAAGTGATGAGGGAGAACTTGTAATTGCTGGCAATATTGGCTACATTATTGTTTATTGCAGGGACCTGAAAAGAACAGACAACAGCAATGCTAAAAGTAATTTCAGAGGATATAATGAATTTGAAGAGAATACAATTAAACGTTGACAAGAAGATAGAATTAAATGCTGTTCATTATGGCAAAAAAAGTGCATGAAGAATTATGCACCTGCAGAAAAAGAATGGATAAGTTACAGGAGAAAATGGAAATGAGACAAGACACAACATAGTGATATTTGGGTAGGATGAAAATTGATAGAAACAATTACAACAAATAGTGAAAGAAATAATAGAAAAGCACGTGGATATAGAACTGGCAGGGTGAAAAATTATGAAGTGCTTTAGAATTGGAACAAGAGGCAATGAAGATGTATAGTTATAGAATTTGCTATGCAGCAAAGTTTAGTTCTGAGGCAAGGATGTAAATTAGTCCAATATTATTCAATTTATTTATGATATTTCAGATAGATTAATGAAAAGCAATAATCAATGTCCAGTTATAGGGAAGAGAGAGATACCAGGACTATTATTTGCAGATCACATGGTCCTATAGCAGGGGCAGTATCAGTGATACAGCATGCTATCAATGAAAATGTCACATTTACTATGGAATGTGGTTTAAGGTGAACACTAGTAAGTCAAGGCTTTTAATATTCAAGAAAGGATCAAAATTAATGACATGATTTATAAATGGAGAGCCTTTTAAAGATTTGCATGGAACAACAAGAAGGTAATAAAAATAAAAATAACTGGTGGACAGGGTTACAAAAAATTATGGAGAAGATAGGAATGGGAGAACAGGAGAAAGAAATAGCAATGGCTTCTGGATAACAGTAAGAAACAGAGTGGAGGACATAGAAAGACAACAGATTTGGGGAAACTTAGAGAGTAAAAGGTCACTAGAGTTTTATACATTAGTAAAAAGGAAATGGGGAAGAGAAGGATATGGGATTATTGCAATAGAGCGGAAAAAGAAGCGTTTGCATGGATGAGAACAGGATTATTGTATCTGAGAGGGCTAAGAGATAGAAAAAATGGAATTTGTGAATTTTGCAGAGGTAGTGAAAGCACAGAGCATTATATAATAGAATGCAAAGAATTGGCAGAATGGAGAAGAGAAGTATGGGAGGATAAATAGAAAAAATGGATGGGAAAATAGTAGCAATTAAAATGTTATTATCGGCGCAACAGTTCTAGACATGTGAAAATCTTAATGAGAGCTTTGAAGCGAGCTGCTTACTGGATCAGGAGGTGACCGGTCATCTGCATGCTGCAGGAGTGCGCGGGACAGTCATTGTCAAATGTCCGCACACCAGTTATGCGCTGCACTGATAAACTTAGTTATATACAGTATATTAAAATCCACACTGTAAAAAGCGCTTAATATAAAAAACAATGTCAATCATTGCCTCCAATTCTTCCACACCTAATAACCCTTCCTCTTCTGCGGAATCACTCACATTATTGCCGTCTTCACTGCTGTCACTACTTTCTGCACCATTATCTTGGATGAGAATTCTTTCTATTTGATTTTCTGCAATTCCGTATTTTTCGAAATAATGATTCTTAATTTATTCAACATGTCGACATACATTTTCCCATTCTGGCCTTCCAATTTCAGCAAATTGCTGGCGTTATAACTGCTCCACATATTTTAATTTGAAAGTGATATTTCTGCATGCCACCCATTTTTTGATATCAGCCCAGATTAATTCGATTGGGTTTAGATCTGGGCGATGCGATGGCAGTCTTAAGTACATTATGGCGATGTTGTATTACTATCTGGTCACATATGTATGACGTCTGAAGCTGTTTGTTGGCTTTAATTAAGTTATATAGCTTTGTTTTACTCATGCTTTCATCTAAAGCTATATTATGTCTAAGTAATCAAGCTCTCATTTCTTCTTTCAAGGAATTTGAGGTAGGTGGTTTGTCAATTGAGTGTTGACGCATTGTGAAGCATTGTCGATGACCAGAACAGACCCAGCAGATATATTAGGTATCAACATGGCGTTGATTCAATTCATGTACTTTTCTGTATTCATTTCTTGATGAAAATCTCCTGTTGTTTTTGCAACTTGTAAAAGAAGGGCATTTGGAACGAAGCCGATCTTTCCAACAGCATGAACGATAATAAGTATTTGCCCTTTAGCAACAGGAACCTGCAACCTAATACGCTATTGTCACTCCAACTTTTAGATGTTGTACGACTGCTGTGTATGTATGACCCATCTTCATACACTGTAGTATTTTTCTGAAATTTGTAGCACCACCTTTAAAATTGATGCTGATATAAGTACATATAAAATTATCTCATTTGGAAAGATAGAATCAGACTGAAAAATTCAATGCCATAGCCGGGATTTGAACCACGGATCTTAGGCTTTCTGTGCCGTTGCTCTAACCGACTAAGCTATCATGGCAACATTTACTTTTTTTATTTTATTATTTTTTTATTTTATTTATTTATTTGTTTTGCTTTTCTGTTAGAGCTCTTCTATTTGATTTTGGTTTCTTCCACTTGAACCCTAAATCTTTAATAATTTTTCTGAGATTTGTAGCACCACCTTGAAAGTTTCTGCTGTCTTTCAGCTTGATGAGCAATCTGCTTATTGTTAGCACAGTTTTTTCTTCCACATAGGAATTGTGAATCGTGCGCCGAATGACGCATTCGAAATCGTCTATTTCTGTAATACGTTTAGGGACCTTATGTTTCTTCCCAGGTGTGTCAAATGGCACTCTTTCATCCATATGTTTTTTTTTCTTATCTTTGAGAACTCTGGAATCGGAACTCAGTGAAACACCAGTTGCTTTGACTACTCTTTCTTTCACTCTCTTAAGGCTTTTGTGGAACTCGGATGAACATATATTTTCTTCCTTCATCTCTGCTTCTTGCTTCATAAAGTCGAGGACATTTGCAATTATTTCCCTACTTTGACTACGTAACACCTTACCACTTAACTTTGAAAACATAGGAGCCATGGTTATAAATATAACAAACATAAAGTAAGTACTATTTAGATACTGCTCTCTTTAAAATTACAACCAGATGCAGACACTTTCTATGCAGACTGTATGTGTTACGCACTGTGAGTAAGCAAAGGTATTATATCGCTTTCGTTGATTAAGCTAAACATAAACCATTCCTAGGCTCGGCAGCTGGGGTAGCAATCAAGGTCACGATTCCAGAAGTTTTGCGCGAGTAATAACAAGAAAAGAAAAATAAGAGTATGGGGGAGTTTCTAAAGAAAGTAAAAGAGAAATGGATTAGAAAAGTAAGAGAGATAAGAAAGGCAGAAGGGCCAATGGAGGAGGAAGTGGATGGGCAATAGGGATAAAAGGCAGCAAGGGATGGTTAGATGAGCCAGAAGGCCAGGGTGCCAGGCAAAAGGAGTAGTATAACTGGCAAGAAAAAATTTGTACATAGGTTAAGTTAGTTTATAAGTGAAATATTGTAAAAAAAAAACCATTGTGTAGGAAAAATGTACAAATAAAGTATCTATCTAAATGGATGGATAGCCAATTAAGGTAGTGAAAGAATATGATTACTTGGGGATTAGATTCTCAAGCAACAGGAAATGGGAGGCACAGTTTAAATATGCACAACTGAAAAGAAAACTAGCCATGAAAGCTGTTAAGAATCTACTTATACAAAACACCCACACTGACAATGAATTGGCTGGAAAGACTTTTCAAGCAGTAGTTGAGTCAAAGTCATTCTGTTATATGGACTAGAAATCTGGAGAGAAACAAAGGGGTGACTAAAGGATGATGTAGTCCATAGACCGTTTTGTAGAGAAGTTATGGGTCTACCCAAGAGCTCACCATGGGGCATGGCACTGACACAGTTAGGAAGGGTGGGGAGAAAAGCTATAATAGTGGAGAGAATTTTGAAGGATTGGTACAGATGAGTAAATTTAGTTGACAGTAATATTATAAAATAATGAATAAATTTCCAAAAACATGTAATTGGAAGAGAGAGTTAGTTTGGGGAGATGGGAAATGCGTTACAAGAGATAGGCATGAGGAACATTAGACTATTACAGTCCAGCCGGCCTATCTCTAGCCCTGACATTTCTCAAGACGGAGAATGTGGTGTTGCCAGTTATTTAGCAGGAATTTCAAGCAGAGGAACATACACATTTTAAACATTTCACACATTTGCAGATGCATCGCTACTGACTAAATATACATGGACAATATGTATATAGATGATTACAGAATAATAGAATATGTAGACAATTGTTATACCATTTACCAGAGAAAACCAAACATTATGTCAATTGAAATTGGCTATTAAATAAATTACATTGTAACTGAGTAGGAAGATGCCACAATCCTCATAATATAAATTCCTTCGCTTCATCACTGGAATTGCTGCTGTTATATTGGATGAATGAAATTATAAGTTCCTTTACATGTGTTTCCACTGCACTGTCAGCTTTCCTTACTTGTCTCAGATGCTTCCAGGTATGATCCAAGGCACTTTTCCACTGTCACTTGTTGAAATCCTGCTGCACTAATAGTTCAACATCAGCAATACGGAACATTGCGTTCTTCTGCAACATAACCTTTTACTTGTGCCCAAATTAATACAACTGCATTGAAATGACAGTGGTAGGAGGAAGTCTGATGACAGTGTGAGCATGCGAAGCAGCAATGGTGTCTATCTCATGGGTGCAGAGCCGTGGCTTGTACAAAAATCTGCATAAGTTCTGCTCGTCATTTCTACAGACTCTCCAGGTACACTGTTCTTCATCCACTGAAGAATGACGCTTCTGCTGTTGCTCATTACCAGTGATTTGTTTAATTACACTGAGTGGTATAGCGCATTGTCCAGAATAATAATCGAGTTTGCACCAATGTTTGGCAGGAGATTCTTGGAACCAACTCTTAAATGTGTTTCCATTAACTTTGTGATAATTACGAGTGCTCTTTGATCTGAATGAGGGCATTGCCCCTGAAACAAAACTGTATACACTACCAGCATGAAGCAGAATCAGTTTAATTCCTTTCCCAACTGGCACTTTTATTCTCCCTGCAAAAGTCTATGTCTTTTGTCTTAGTGTGTCCTGCATTTACCTACGTTACATCAATCCATACCACCTTTTTGGAATTGTTTTTTAGAATTTCTGCAAAAGTTTGCCACGTCATACAACAACAATGTCACTTCTTTCCATCACACATTTCCACTCAGACAATTTCCTAAATCAGAAACCAAGTTATTTCACCACTTTACTTAGGCTGGTTTTTCTGCCGTTGAATAAGCCAGCTTCCTTCAGAAAATATAGCAGCTTCTCACAAGTAGAACATTCCTTTCTCATACAATAATGATACACATACTGCCTAATCAAATGCTTTTGAAATGCATCAAGTGAAGCCTTAGGGCTGGCTCATAGCCCTTGCTTTCCCAGAGTAGCAGAACTGCAGATGGTGTATTAAAATCAATTGGTCACTTTTCCTTCCTCACACTCTTCACAGTGGTTTTTCTCACCTTCAATGCATCAGAAACTCTATCCCACCACTTTGGTAACAGGTAGAGGGGGTCCACCATTGTCCCTTCTCAAAATACTCACGTAAGCTGTGTATTAACTCACAAATTTGGTTCTTATAAGAGCCAATGATTCTCTTGGATTCTGACAGACCAGTAGCCACATTATTAAAATAATGATAATAATAATAAGACCTAAAGACTCTACAATCAGAATTCACAGATGCACAAAATAGCAAACAAACTTCAACTGCACAAACACTAAAAGCAACTGAGGCCACGTGGTCCTTACGAAACAGATTTGCAACACATAGATTAGCAAGCCATACTTAGCAGCAAGACTGGTCATTGGTGCCAGCAGACAGTTTAACATTCTGTGCTGGAAGTCACTCCCAGTATTGCCAATAGTAACAGTTAGCTGTATGTAAGATGTACTTGAACAGAATGGTGGTGTAATCAAGACCTTATATGAAAGCTGGGTTTCAATGTTTTAAAGTTAATATACGTCATATAATTTCATTCTTAAGACAAGTATGAGAATCTGTTTTCAACTCCTCATTCCTGATGTTGCCAAAGATAACCCTCCCCCTACCCCTGCCCTTAACATTAAAAGGTCAGGGCTGGAAACCCAATGGACAAACTTTAGATAAAAACAATAACACAGGTGTTTGGTATGAGGTGAGTATGAGAGTGGAAGATATAGATAAACAAGAGATATTTAATAGTTTTAAGGATAAAAGTTTAAGTTTGTATAAAACAGTTAAAAGAAATTGGGTGAGGGAAAAGTGTGTAGACATATGACATTAATCTGAAAAAATAGATCTAACTTGAATGCAGGAGAACTGTTTTTAAAAAGAACAGGAAATGTAGCATGTGTAAAAAGTTGGGTAATATTTTCCTTTTGTAATAGAATGTGAAGAGATTAAAATATGGAGAAATGATAAATGGAACAACAAATTAAATACATTTTAAATTACATACATAGGCATTATGTGTACACAACGCCTAAAACTTTTAATATCGGTAACAATTACATGCGAGTTTGTTACCTTACCATGGCATAACCCTCCCAAACAGAACAGGCCTAATATTCAGGCCTTTAAACATATCAAATAAAATATTTGTTATTACATGGGAATGTAAAATTTGAGGTAATGTTTACATACAGTGAAGTGAACAATAACCTGACCTTTTTGGAATTTTTGTTGTGTCTCACGCGCTAGCAACAAAACATCTGAATTCAATATATGGCCAATGTTACTTAAATGGTTTTACAGAGTGTTGGAATAGTTCAAGGTGCCGCCAGTAGAAGCAGACTACTCAATCACCAAGTTGCGCCATGTTGCCAAGTACTCCTACTTTTAAACACGATTATCTAGTTAACAGTGCATTTAATTACAAAAAAGGTGTTGGGGGTTTTTGTTCATCTACATCCACTCGCCTACCTCCCCCAGTCTGCAGGGCTATTTCACTTCTACCCTGTATGTCTATGTGCGTGTATTGAGTTGGTAGCCTAAAAACAGAGGGTCAAAATCATCTTTTAGTATCCACTGTACTTCTGCCATCACAGAAGACTTTTTCTTTGTCTCTTCAAGCAGCTGAGATTCTGGACGGTTAGGAAGTCCACAAAGGCTAGACTGAAATTGAAGGCTTTCTTCAGAGATTTGTAATAAGTGTATATGATCACTGGCAGAACAATTAACATGCTCAATCATCTATATACAGGCTCGATAATACTGTTTTACAAAAATGGGCACCATGCAGCAAATGGGGAAATGCAAGTCAGTAACTCAAAGTCATGGAGCCATGGCTCTGTATGCAAGAAAAATTTGTATTAATACTGAAACATGAACTTACTGCTACTGGCATCTCGTGCTTACTGCCAGCAGATGCTCACCAACACGCTTGCTTTTATTAACACCACTCAAATTGGCACATTTTAGAGGACATGAAGTAAGAAGAGAGATCAAACTAATAAAAAAATGACAGACTGGCAGGTATCAACTGAGAAAGCTTTTCAAACACAAAGAGGATTTAATGAACTTATGATAAATTGACTAAAGAAAGCTACATTATAAAATACATACATTCTCTGACGAGGAAGAACAGACCTTTGAAGTATGTATGTAGTGAAGCTTTATGCCCTGCTGATTGTTTTGTAATTTCTGACCTTGTCTGTGATATTGCATCTTAAGAGCATTCACAAATATGAAAGTTAAGCCACCTAGTCTTTGTTGCTAACTTTCAACAAACCAATGCATCAAGTCAATGTAATAGTCTAAACTATTGTATTATGTACACATCTAATCTAATGCAATATTCCACTACACTATGGGATAAATCTCCTGAATGTCCTCAATCAGTTCATGATCTGCTTCTGGAGTATTAATGCCACAAGCACATTCATTTGGTCATCTGATGCCACAGAGTAGCGTGATGGAATATTGCTTGTGTGGTCATTTGTTATTGGGTACACAAAATCTTGGTTGTGGTTTACTGTTAGATGGCTTCTTAACCTCCAGCCATTAAATCTGTCATTGAGTAAGCTGATGAACCCACATGCTCTTCAAATAAAACAAAGCATGCCCGCAACACACAAACACGCACAGTCTCTCTTTAACCTAAACTTGGGTAAATGTTGAAACAACAGGAACCTATGGTTTCATTGCAGTTCGCTCGACCTGACAATCTATTCTCTCCTCAAACATGTTCTGTATCACTTCTATTGCTTACTCAAAGGTTGGTGCCACTTCAGGATGACCTCCATGATTTATGAGAGGTACAACACCCACTACTGGCCGAACAGTAAACTAATCACTGAAGGAAAGTATGGGAGTAAGTTGAAATATTATTGCAGGTTAAATTCCATTTACCTCAAGACATGCGATACATGTTATACAGAAACAACTCACCTCACAGAATTTACAAGTCCCTCTGGTGCCAAAATATAAAAGTATCCTTCACTTCTGCTGCTCTGTAATCCTTAAAAGAAGAGGAAATTTCACCACCAGCTCTTGAAGGCAGGTTCACCAACTTATACACAAGTATCTACACAGAGAACACAAAAAAGCATCTTAATCCAATTATATTAACTTTGTGAATAACTCCAACCATTATGACAGCAAAGCTGCAAGTCACTTCCAATATAATGGGTGTAAATAACACAATAAATATGGTGCAGTTAATTTTTCACTTAAGTTCTCCATTTGCTTGAAATTAAATTTCCATCAGTGGCAATTTCCATAACACGTTGTATAATGTGACAAAAAAATAAGATATTAGGCAGTTCAACATTTTAAATTGGGAAAAGCTGATGTCGATAATCTGCTCTTAGTTCTCTTCCTTGTGATGGAAATGTGTTATATGCCCAACAAACGAATATTTAATACCGCCAAAGCCAGTAAGATACTCAGCCTCAAGGCGTAGCCGAGAGATTGAGGGCCCTCAGCCTTAATGCGTAGCCGAGGGATACTTTTTTTTTTTAGAAGGGAAGGAGTGTAGCAGTTGCAACCATTTTCAACAAAGAGAACTAAGAGCAGATTTGCAGCTAATGTATACATTCACATTACTTTCTCCGACCACCAGTTTATTTTTAAAAGCTTACTACATAAAGAAAGATATCTTTAAAATTCACAGTTTATATAGATATATTCTCGATTACCTATTGGTTTCAACTTACCAATTGGCTTTATCGTACTTCTTTGAACTGCTAAATAACGACTACTTTTTGTGGGGTTATTCAAATGCTGGAATTTCAAAGCCAGCATACAATAACCCACTTTTTAAATATCTGACCATCGCTCTGCCTCCTCATTCACCTTGTATATATAAACAAATGTGTAATAAAACCATTTCTGCGAACTAGATTAACACGAGTTTCAATAAATATAAAAACAATTTCCCCATAAGCAATTTCTGGGCACACGACAAAACATGTTATGGGACTGGGTGTGCACCTTGGACTCAAACGTTACCAGACAATGAGATGCATTTTGATTACAGGAATGTAATTATTAGAATTATATGTCAAGAAGCAAATTAAAAGTTAAAAGCTTATTTTGTAGAAAGAAAAGATAGTAATCCTGAGCAACTCCTATTAACTATAGTGACCATGCGCAGCACTTTATTCAAGTGCCAACTCCAGAACTGTATATTTCTGAATGTTACCACTACTGTTATTTATCATCGCCAGACCTTAAACATCCATGGAACACGTATATATTATTGTTCAAATGTGCATCTTGAACACGAGAACAAGCTGGAAAAGCAATGGATGCCTCAGGCAATGAATACACACATAAAATAAGCAATATGTGTTCTCTATAAAGGAAAATAAAACTGAAATGTGCATAAACATGGGTATAACACAAAAATGTGCACGATTGTATGCAAAACACAGAAATGAACAGCAATAATACCACAAAACAATACATGTAGATCAAGCATAACATAAATAATGTTTAAAGCGAAACATACATAAACTACATTATATGTATGAAATGATTGTGAAACCATACGTTAAATAAGCATCGAAAATTCTTCATCCCTCATTTTTACTTTGTCTACCACGTACATAGTCGGTAGAGTAGGTATTGCATTTCATCGAAAAATACTGTTTAGAGGCCCTGGTTATTATTTTAAAAAAATCTTATTTGTTTACATTCACATGACTTTCCCTACTCTTGTACAAACTATTTTTACAAACGCTTTTTCTCCACCTACTTCATGTTATTCGAGATAAACATTTGCAGACTCTATCTTATTGCTAATTTTCTTGTAGATGTAAGGAGAATATATATTTACAAGGGCAGTATCGAAATACAGTAGCCTTTAAGCACATACATATCTCTTAATAGCTGGTTGCTAGGTGCAGCACTATTCCCTTTTGCCACAGATTAATACTCTTTGCATATCCAAGACAAAACGATGAATAACGAATTCCCATTTGAGAAAATAAGTATTGAAAAATTTAAGGGAATAACAAGCAATATCTCGAAAATGGTTCACTCAACAACAAAAATGTATATGACATAAATTGTGTATTTTAACGCGATCTACATCTTTTGTGTAGAAAAATTTTGTCTATCTCTTATGGTTTACCAGTTTATCAAAAGTCCTTCACAATGAAGAATACTTTTGGAGATATTCCCAGAAAATTCAAGATATACATTTTATTTGTCATGAAAATATCTTAAACATATGATATTTTAATCAAAATCGTTAGAGCCATTTTTGAGAAAATTAAAATTTTCCAAAAATGTTCCATGTAAAGGGTACTCTGGGGTGGGGGATTTTCTTGAAAACCTTCGTGTCGCATCTCTGGAAGATACTGAACCTAAATACCAAGTTTGGTGTTTATCCGACTGTTCATTTCTGAGTTATGCTGTTCACAGACACTTAGACAGACAGACACAAACACGGACATGTTTCCAAAAATGCTTTTTTTTGGATTCAGGAGATCTCAAAACATGTATTTCCGGTGAAATCTCGGTATCGAATTTTTGAGTGGAATACAATACTTCCCCTACTTACTATACGTAGTAGAGAAAGTAAAAAAGCAATTTTAGAAAAAGGTCCATGTCAGTGTAATCTGTGAACGGCATATCACAAAAATGAAAAGTCGGATAAATACCAAACTTGTATTTAAGCTTTCTGTTCTCCAAAGATACGATACGACCTTTTTTTTCAACAAAATCTCCCTTGAAGATAATGCCCTTTTAATCACCTTCAAGAAAATACCCTTTACATGGTACAATTTTCCTGATTTTTTAATTCCTCAAAATGGCTCTAATGATTCTGATTAAAATACCATGCATTAAAGATATTTATATGCCAAACAAAACATACAGCTTGAATTTTCTGAATGGCTTGTGAAATATTGTTTATTCGGAAAGAATTGTATATAATGTTGTATAACTGGTAAACATTAAGCAATCGGACAAAAATGCATAACACAAAATGCAGATCACTTTAAAACACACATTTTATTTAAAAAAGATTTTTCTTATTCATAAACTGGGATTTGCGTTTATCCGAGTATCAAACACCTTGGTCCGGAGGACCAAATTTTGATACAGATCAGAGGAGTAGATTAAAGACAGATCTACTTCGCCAAATGGATGACTATATATCCGTTAAAGTATTTTGGTGCAATGTACATTCACTATTTTAGACACGTCAAGCTATAAACATAAACAATAATAGGTTTTTGAAATATGTACAATATGTTTTACATTATATACAATAGGTCTTTACATGCTAAATACTATGGTTCATGACACAATTTGTGTTTCAGGTAATCATTAATACAATAAAAGGTGTGGTTAATTAGATGTGCCTTAAGATTGGATTTCAGCTGGTTTACATTTGTAATTGCCTTGATATTATTTGGTAAATTTTTGTAAAGTTTAATGCCGGAGTATAAGATACTATGGAGTGAAGGACGTGGCTGCTGAGCGTAGACTTTGCGAAATCAGATGGTGAAGGAAAACTATCTACCAAGATTAGGCATAACTGGAAACCATGACGACAAACTTCCAAACAGATACAGGTTTAGTAAAACAAACCCTAGAAGGTCGATAGAATTGGTTCGTTCCAACCTAAACGACAGAGAGGACTACAAAGGCTCCAGTATCTCAACTGGTACACAAATACTAACAGCACTTGCATATTGTGCAAGAGGAGAGTTTCAAGACGAACCTTAGTCAGGCGTGAATAGCCCGCATTAAAACTGTCTCAGGTGCCATTACAGAACTAACTCGTTATGCCAGGATTACGATGAAGTTTACCTAACATGACGGGACGTGAGGGGAAGTTGACAAATGGTCCTACAGTAAAGAGGAATTACTGGTATTGCCCTAACAGGTTGCTGTTTTATTACTTCGTGCTACTGCTTTCGCCAATGCATGAAACGACATTAAACTTAGTGTAACGGTAAGGAAAATTTTGACATTGCCAAATTCATAAGTTCTTAAGCTACATCACGGTAAGTTAAGTCAACCTAAATAGCTCCATTTAAAACCATGTGTAAGACCGCCAACTTACGTCGCGTTCAGATAAGTCACGTTAATTTCATCGTACTTCAGGCTTCACTGACGTTTTCGCGGCGAGGAGAGGAAGATCACAACTGCCCGGAAGCTTTATGACATATCGGGATCTCCTCAGTTCATTATTTCTGTATAACTAATAGCACACAGTATTTAATTATCTGCTTAAGATCCTGGGGGAGATGCATTTTAATAAATAACAGCTAATGTTGCTTGCTATTTCAATTCAAGTTCATTCTTAATTTTAAGGATATTTTTAATAAAGATATTTTTTAGTTTTAAAGATAAATTCTTACTGCAATGATTAACAATGCCATAAAACTGTGTATCTGGTGGATAAGAATGTTTACACAAAAAGAGGGATGACATAAGATTCATGCACAAAACTGCCTATACAGCGTGTATCTTTATTGGTGTCATATATTTGGGGAAGGTGTTTCTGGCATCAAAACAGTAACACAAGTTCATATGAACATGGGCCCGAAAATCATTTATTTCAGAGTTACAACACAAAATCGAAGTTACAAAAATTTCTCGAAGTGGCTTCCTCTTGCTTCAGTGCATGCAGTAAGCCTGCGTTCCATGCTGTGGCGTACTCTGTTGAAAATTCCTGGTGTGTTTCGTATTTGGTCAAATCCAGTTTGGATACATCCTCTCAAAATAACACCATCAGGTACAGGAGTCGCATAAACCAAGGACTTCAAATGTCCCCAGACGAAGAAATCCATTGGATTCAAATCAGGCAATCGAGCAGACCATGCTGCTCGATCAATCCATCTTTGCGGAAATCGATCATTCAAAAACTTACGAACTATCATATTGAAATGAGCTGGAGCACCGTCGTGTAATAACCACATTCGTTGGATGGTGTCCAGAAGCACATTATCAGTTAAGTGATGCAACTCATTTCTGAGAAACTGGAAATAGGTTTGTCCATTCAGACGCGGAGAGAAGTAGGGACCAATAAGGTGATCATGAATGATTCCACCCCAAACGTTGAGAGAGAACCTCTGTTGATGGTTGTCCTGTCGTACTTCATTAGAATTTTCAAATGCCCAATTATGAGTGTTATGAAAATTGAAGATGCCGTCGCGAGTAAAACCAGCCTCATCCGTGAATAAGATACAGGCTATGAAAATGATGAACACAGCGCACTGCTGTAAAATGCGTTGACAGAAACGTTTTCTTGGTTCAAACCCCGCCTCATTTAATCCTTGCACACGTTGAAGGTGAAGGGTACAGAAGATTTTCATGCAGAATTCTCCAGATAGTCATATGACTACCTCTTTCCCTTACATCAATATATCTTGTGCTTTATGATGTATCTGCATCCACAGCACGAAGAACTCGTTCAAGCTCAATGCCTCGTACCGCTCTTGGTCTCCCAACATCCCCAGTACTCCTCTCAAATACGCCTTTCTCTCTCAAGCGTTGGTGAATTCGTGCGAATGTTCTTGCACACGGTAACTGCGTGTCAGGATACCTTTCTCCATAAGGTTAACGTGCTCGTGCTGCATTGCCTTCTGCACCGCCATACGTGTAGTGCATATCCGTCTGTTCTCTCATGGAATACATTTTCTTTGACCTATAACAACGAAACGGATGATTTTCAGACCCATGTTTATATAGACTTTTTTTACTATTTTGATATCAGGAACAAGTCCCCCAAATATATCACACCAATAAAGATACTCTCTGTATATTATTCCCCTCCATGAGTATGCAATTGTCGAAAAGGATTTGTTCTCAATAACATCCATCCTTCCTTGTATTAAGGAAAACAGGCATTTTCGTCCTCCGACTGATTCGGTGCACGCTACTTGGTTATCTCCATTTTTCTGAGGAGTGAGCAAAGGATTCATGAAAAAGCAGCTGATAAATACCATAGAAAGTTATAAACTTGGAAGCAACACTGGTTAGTTGACTGCTCCATGGAAGTTGCGCGTGCGTAGGACTGCTTTCTTCGTCGTGTAACATTCTCTCCTTGATGACAGACAGCCTATCTCGGTCCGAGGCCTTTAACTACCTATGAATGGTAAGGACGTGGTAACACGTCCACAACTCAGTCGGCCTTTGGCTAGCACCAATTAGTGTGAAAACAGTCCAGACCAACTTGAAATCTATAAATACGTTCCAAAAGGTCTAAACATCCAGCCTTAAACAGTTTCACCCAGATCCGTGTTAAAGACTTAACAGATGCAGGTGTACAGCATTCACACCTAGCTTCATCACGAGCCTATCATATAGCGGTTAGGTCCTACCAAAGGCAGGTATACAGCATTCACACCTAGCTTCACCACGAGCCTATCATATAGCGGTTAGGTCCTACCAAAAGGCAGGTATACAGCATTCACACCTAGCTTCATCACGAGCCTATCATATAGCGGTTAGGTCCTACCAAAGGCAGGTATACAGCATTCACACCTAGCTTCACCACGAGCCTATCAGATAGCGGTTAAGTAATACCAAAGGCAGGTATACAGCATTCACACCTAGCTTCACCACGAGCCTATGAGATAGCGGTTAGGTCCTACCAAAGGCAGGTATACAGCATTTACACCTAGATTCAGCACGAGCCTATCAGATAGCGGTTAGGTCCTACCAAAGGCACGTATACAGCATTCACACCTAGCTTTATCACGAGCCTATCAGATAGCGGTTAGGTCCTACCAAAGACAGGTATACAGCATTCACACCTAGCTTCCTCACGAGCCTATCAGATAGCGGTTAGGTCCTACCAAAGGCAGGTATACAGCATTCACACCTAGCTTCATCACGAGCCTATCAGATAGCGGTTAGGTCCTACCAAAGGCAGGTATACAGCATTCACACCTAGCTTCATCACGAGCCTATCAGATAGCGGATAGGTCCTACTAAAGGCAGGTATACAGCATTCACACCTAGCTTCATCACGAGCCTATCAGATATCGGTTAGGTCCTACCAAAGGCAGGTATACAGCATTCACACCTAGCTTCATCACGAGCCTATCAGATAGCGGTTAGGTCCTACCAAAGACAGGTATACAGCATTCACACCTAGCGTCATCACGAGCCTATCATAAAGCGGTTAAGTCCTACCAAAGGCAGGTATACAGCATTCACACCTAGCTTCACCACGAGCCTATCAGATAGCGGTTAGGTCCTACCAAAGACAGGTATACAGCATTCACACCTAGCTTCATCACGAGCCTATCAGATAGCGGTTAGCTCCTACCAAAGACAGGTATACAGCATTCACACCTAGCTTCATCACGAGCCTATCAGATAGCGGTTAGGTCCTACCAATGACAGGTATACAACATTCACACCTAGCTTCATCACGAGCCTATCAGATAGCGGTTAGGTCCTACCAAAGGCACGTATACAGCATTCACACCTAGCTTCATCACGAGCCTATCAGATAGCGGTTAAGTCCTACCAAAAGCAGGTATACACCATTCACACCTTGCTTCTCACACGAGCCTATCATATAGCGGTTAGGTCCTACCAAAGGCAGGTATACAGCATTCAAACCTAGCTTCACCACGAGCTTATCATATAGCGGTTAGGTCCTACCAAAGGCAGGTATACACCATTCACACCTAGCTTCACCACGAGCCTATCATATAGCGGTTAGGTCCTACCAAAGGCAGGTATACAGCATTCACACCTAGCTTCACCACGAGCCTAACATATAGCGGTTAGGTCCTACCAAAGGCAGGTATACAGCATTCACACCTAGCTTCACCACGAGCCTATCACATAGCGGTTAGGTCCTACCAAAGGCAGGTATACAGCATTCACACCTAGCTTCACCACGAGCCTATCATATAGCGGTGAGGTCCTACCAAAGGCAGGTATACACCATTCACACCTAGCTTTGTCACGAGCCTATGAGATAGTGGCTAAGTCCCACCACTGGCAGGTGTACAGCATTCACACCTAGCTTCATCACGAGTCTATGAGATAGCGGTTAAGTCTCACCACTGGCAGATATACAGCATTCACACCTAGCTTCATCACGAGCCTATCACATAGCGGTTAAGTTCCACCAAAAGCAGGTATACAGCATTCACACCTAGCTTCATCACGAGCTTATTACATCGCGGTTAAGTCCTACCGAAAGCAGGTATAGAGCATTCACACCTAGCTTCACCACGAGCCTATCACATAGCGGTTAAGTCCTACCAAACGCAGGTATACAGCATTCACACCTATCTTCACCACGAACCTATCAGATAGCGGTTAAGTCCTACCAAAGGCACGTATACAGCATTCACACCTAGCTTCATCACGAGCCTATCATATAGCGGTTAAGTCCTGCAAAAGGCACGTATACAGCATTCGCACCTAGCTTCATCATGAGCCTATGAGATAGCGGTTAAATTCTACCAAAGGCACGTATACAGCATTCACACCTAGCTTCATCACGAGCCTATCAGATAGCGGTTAAGTCCTACCAAAGGCAGCTATACAGCATTCACACCTAGCTTCATCACGAGCCTATGAGATAGGGTTAAGTCCTACTAAAGGCAGGTATACAGCATTCCCACCTAGCTTCATCACGGGCCTATCATATTGCGGTTAAGTCCTACCCAAGGCACGTATACAGCATTCACACCTAGCTTCATCACGAGCCTATCAGATAGCGGTTTAAGTCCTACCAAAGGCAGCTATACAGCATTCACACCTAGCTTCATCACGAGCCTATGAGATGGCGGTTAAGTCCTACCAAAGGCAGGTATACCGCATTCACACCTAGCTTCATCACGAGCCTATGAGATTGCGGTTAAGTCCTACCAAAGGCAGGTATACAGTATTCACACCTAGCTTCATCACGAGCCTATGAGATAGCGGTTAAGTCCTACCAAAGGCAGGTATACAGTATTCACACCTAGCTTCATCACGAGCCTACGAGATAGCGGTTAAGTCCTAAAGGCAGGTATACAGCATTCACACCTAGCTTCATCACGAGCCTATCATATAGCGGTTAAGTCCTACCAAAGGCACGTATACAACTTTCACACCTAGCTTCATCACGAGCCTATGAGATAGCGGTTAAGTCCTACCAAAGGCAGCTATACAGCATTCACACCTAGCTTCATCACAAGCCTATGAGATAGCGGTTAAGTACTACCAAAGGCAGGTATACAGCATTCACACCTAGCTTCATCACGAGCCTATGAGATAGCGGTTAAGTTCTACCAAAGGCAGGTATACAGCATTCACAGCTAGCTTCATCACGAGCCTATCATATAGCGGTTAAGTCCTACCAAAGGCAGCTATACAGCATTCACACCTAGCTTCATCACGAGCCTATGAGATAGGGTTAAGTCCTACTAAAGGCTGGTATACAGCATTCACACCTAGCTTCATCACGAGCCTATCATATAGCGGTTAAGTCCTACCAAAGGCACGTATACAGCATTCGCACCTAGCTTCATCACGAGCCTATCAGATAGCGGTTAAGTCCTACCAAAGGCAGCTATACAGCATTCAAACCTAGCTTCATCACGAGCCTATGAGATAGCGGTTAAGTCCTACCAAAGGCAGGTATACAGCATTCACACCTAGCTTCATCACGAGCCTATGAGATAGCGGTTAAGTCCTACCAAAGGCAGGTATACAGTATACACACCTAGCTTCATCACGAGCCTATGAGATAGCGGTTAAGTCCTACCAAAGGCAGGTATACAGCATTCACACCTAGCTTCATCACGAGCCTATGAAATAGCGGTTAAGTCCTAAAGGCAGGTATACAGCATTCACACCTAGCTTCATCACGAGCCTATCATATAGCGGTTAAGTCCCACCAAAGGCACGTATACAGCTTTCGCACCTAGCTTCATCACGAGCCTATGAGATAGCGGTTAAGTCCTACCAAAAGCAACTATACAGCATTCACACCTAGCTTCATCACAAGCCTATGAGATAGCGGTTAAGTACTACCAAAGGCAGGTATACAGCATTCACACCTAGCTTCATCACGAGCCTATGAGATAGCGGTTAAGTCCTACCAAAGGCAGGTATACAGTATTCACACCTAGCTTCATCACGAGCCTATGAGATAGCGGTTAAGTCCTACCAAAGGCAGGTATACAGCATTCACACCTAGCTTCATCACGAGCCTATCATATAGCGGTTAAGTCCTACCAAAGGCAGCTATACAGCATTCACACCTAGCTTCATCACGAGCCTATGAGATAGGGTTAAGTCCTACTAAAGGCTGGTATGCAGCATTCACACCTAGCTTCATCACGAGCCTATCATATAGCGGTTAAGTCCTACCAAAGGCACGTATACAGCATTCACACCTAGCTTCATCACGAGCCTATTAGATAGCGGTTAAGTCCTACCAAATGCAGGTATACAGTATTCACACCTAGCTTCATCACGAGCCTATGAGATAGCGGTTAAGTCCTACCAAATGCAGGTATACAGTATTCACACCTAGCTTCATCACGAGCCTATGAGATAGCGGTTAAGTCCTACCAAAGGCAGGTATACAGCATTCACACCTAGCTTCATCACGAGCCTATCATATAGCGGTTAAGTCCTACCAAAGGCACGTATACCACATTCACACCTAGCTTCATCACGAGCCTATCAGATAGCGGTTAAGTCCTACCAAAGGCAGCTATACAGCATTCACACCTAGCTTCATTACGAGCCTATGAGATAGCGGTTAAGTCTTACCAAAAGCAGGTATACAGCATTCACACCTAGCTTCATCACGAGCCTATGAGATAGCGGTTAAGTTCTACCAAAGGCAGGTATACAGTATTCACACCTAGCTTCATCACGAGCCTATGAGATAGCGGTTAAGTCCTACCAAAGGCAGGTATACAGCATTCACACCTAGCTTCATCACGAGCCTATGAGATAGCGGTTAAGTCCTACCAAAGGCAGGTATACAGTATTCACACCTAGGTTCATCACGAGCCTATGAGATAGTGGTTAAGTCGTACCAAAGGCAGGTATACAGCATTCACACCTAGCTTCATCACGAGCCTATGAGATAGCGGTTAAGTCCTACCAAAGAACAGGTATACAGTATTCACACCTAGCTTCATCACGAGCCTATGTGATTGCGGTTAAGGCGTACCAAAGGCAGGTATACAGCATTCACACCTAGCTTCATCACGAGCCTATGAGATAGCGGTTAAGTCCTACCAAAGACAGGTATACAGTATTCTCACCTAGCTTCATCACGAGCCTATCATATAGCGGTCAAGTCCTACCAAAGGCAGGTATACAGCATTCATACCTAGCTTCATCACGAGCCTATGAGATAGCGGTTAAGTCCTACCAAAGACAGGTATACAGTATTCACACCTAGCCTCACCACGAATCTACAAGACAGTAGTTAAGCCCTCTCAAATGCAGATATACAGGATTCACACCAAGTTTCACCATGAGCCTAGCGGATACTATTTAGGACGTGTCAGCAGTAGGTACACGTCATTCACACCTAGCCTCACCACGAATCTACCAGACAGTGGTTAAACCTTATCAACGGCAGATACACAGTATTCACACCTAGCCTCACCACGAACCTATCAGAAGGTATCAAGAGTAGTTATATAGCATTCACAACTAGCCTCACCACGAGACTACCAGACAATGGTTAAGCCCTCTCAAAGACAGGTATACAGTATTCACACCCATGCTCACAACCAGTCTACAAGACAATGGTTAAGTCCTACCAAAGGCAGGTATACAGTATTCACACCTAGTCTCACCGCGAGCCTAGGAAACAGTAACTAAGTCCTACCAAAGTTAAGTATACGCCATTCACACCTAGTGTCACCATGGGCCTACCAGACAATGGCTAAGTCTCATTAAAGGTAGGCATACAGCACTCACACCTAGCCTTAACATGAACTTACCAGACAGTGGTTAACTCCTATCAAAGGTAAGTATACAACGTCATACCCAGCCTCATCATGAGCCTACCAGAAAGTGGTTAACTCCTATCAAAGCTAGCTATACACCATTCACACCTCGCCACACCACGAGCTTACCAAACAGCGGTACCACACGTATGCATGTGGTATATGGTAGATATACCACATTCATACCCAGCCTCACCATGAGCCTACCAGACAGTGGCAAAGTGGCATTAAATGGTAGATATATAGCATTCACACCTGGCCTCAACATGAGCCTACAGGACAGCGGTTAAATCCTTCAATGGTAGGTATACAGCATTCATACGTAGCATCACCATGGGTCTACCAGGTAGCGGTTTAGTCTTATCATGGGTATGAAACATTCACACCTAGCCTCACCATCAACCACCTGACAGTGGTTAAATCCTATCAAAAGTAGGTGACAGCATTGACACTTAGCCTCACCATGAGCGTACCAGACAGTGGTTATATTGTATAAAATTTGGGCATACAGCATTCACACGTAGGTTTACTATGAGCCTCTAGACAGTGGTTAAGTCCTACCAAAGGTAGGTATACAGCATTCACAGCTAGCCACCACAAGCCTACCAAACAACGGTTACATCCTACCAAAGGTGGATATACCAACATTCACACCTAGACTTACTATGAGCCTACCAGAGATTGGTTAAGTCCTGTCAAAGGTAGGTATGGATAAAATTAAATATTTTCAAAATACAGAACAGGGTAATCCTC
The DNA here is from genome assembly GCA_030765065.1 of Deroplatys truncata. Taxonomy (NCBI): domain Eukaryota; kingdom Metazoa; phylum Arthropoda; class Insecta; order Mantodea; family Mantidae; genus Deroplatys; species Deroplatys truncata. Next base: position 120,916,394 of record CM060989.1, read on the forward strand.
TGTTGAAAAAATCATGAGTCATTTGTATGGTTTTTTGTGCTAATGAATCAAATAGCCATGGCTCTACACACATGTCAAATGATTCAATCTCTGCTCACAAATTTGGTACTTTTTTGGTCTTTCCAATTAATAAATCAAATTATGCAGTTTCATAGCTGACTGCGTATAGCTCTTTATTAAAATTTTATAGGTATGCAGCTTCTCATCCTTCAAGTATAAATGTATGCATTTTCAAACTTGATAACACAACAAAGGCCTTCTCTAGTTCTAGTTTTAGCTTGAAAAGGGGTGGGTTTTATGCCCAAGCACTGCGACCTTAAAGATCTATTGCGCATCCCCCCTTCCATCAGTTAAGTAGTCTGTTGCTCGATATGAACTTAACCAGACAGCTAACTGGGACTTTCGATAGTTGATCTATCTTTGGAAAGTGATTGCCAAAAATACTTGCTCTTTGATTCGCAAGAGCAGGGCAATTACATAGCAGATGAATAACAGTCTCATCTCCTTCTAGGCATCTACTACAGATAGGGTTGTTTGACAATTCCATTCTGTATAGATTAAACTTTAGGGCACAGTGTCCTGTAATTAATCCTGTTGCCCATACAAGTCTTCTTCTAATAAGACCGCGCAAGTACTTTGCCCGGTTGTTATCCCGGTCTGTAATAAACAACTTGGAATGTCTGCAACCCTCAATGGAGTTCCAGTAGTTCTTGTGTTCTGCTTGAGCCCAGCTCTTAATAGTCTGTTTCACTGGTCTTTAGGACACCCCCAGTACAGGTTCCGAACCAAAAATTGGGATTTCGCTGCCAATCTTGGCTGCTTCATCTGCTTTCTCATTGCCTGGTATACCTGTGTCCTGGCACCCACATAAATTGAACCTTATTGTGTTCAGCCAGTGTCATTAAGGATACCCGGCATTCTGAGACGAACTTTCATTTTATTGATGGTGATCCAAGTGCTTTAAGAGCAGCTTGACTGTCTGAGAGGATAAGAACACTTCTATTCTTATGTCTCCTTTTAATGCTTTCCATGACACTGGCTAGGATTGTATAACCCTCAGCCTGGAAAACTGTAGCTAAGGTACCCAGAGTATAAGAAATCTTGGTGCCATTACCGCAAAACCCAGTCCTCGTTCCTGATTTGGTTCTAGAACCATCAGTATACCAGATTGGGCCTTTGTTATTATGAGGTTTTACCAGTCTTTCCCATTCACCCCGCTGTGGATAGGAGACCGTAAATTTCAATTCAAACTTGAATCTTGGTTCAAGAATGTTAGTCCTCATGTTGAGTATCTGTTATACATTCTTATCCCAAGGAAGCTTGAGATGATTAATATGTCCAGTATTAGACACTTCGGTTTGGCGACAAATATGGTGATAGGCAATCATGGCTTCTGCCTTCATCCATATGTGGAGAGGTGTGAGCCCAATCAGCATCTCCATTGCCGCAGTTGGAGTAGTTTTGAAAGCTCCCATAATTGAAATGCAGAAGGTCCTCTGTAATTTACAGATTTCCTTTCTGCACACCTTTAAATTAACTCTAGGCCACCACATCAGTGCGGCATAGGAGAATATAGGTCTCACCATGACAGTGTATATCCAATACACTATACTAGGTTTCAGATCCCATGTCTTACCAAGTATACCTCTACATGTCCAAAAGACTCTGTAAGCTTTGGTAATACATAATTCCATGTGATGTTTCCAAGTTAATTTCTTGTCTAAAACAAGCCCAAGATATTTAACTTGTGTTGAATAGGGCACTACTTCACCAAAGAGAGAGAGAGAGAGTCTGGTTAAATCAGGCCCACTTCTCCTGGTAAAGGGTACCACTACTGTTTTGCTTGGATTAACCGTTAGATTATTCATCTTGCACCAAGCTTTCACTTTCTTAAGCGCCATTTGTAGCACTTGAGAAACTATGTGAGGAAATTTCCCTCTTATGATTATTGTAATATCATCTGCAAAACCAACTATGAAGTAACCATCACTACTGAGTGCGCAAAGAAGTGTGTCCACTACAAGGTTCCATAGCAGGGGTGATAAAACAACCCCCTGCGGGCAGCCCCTCTCCGTGGACACATCCAGCGTCTCCCCACATAGATTCATTGTTATCTTCCTATGTTGGAAGACAAAACGTATCCACTCACAAAGAAGTGAAGGTACATCGTGTCCATAAAGGGCGTTCGACACTACATCACATGATGTCCTGTCAAACGCACCTTCAATATCAAGAAAAAGCACCAATTGCTATTTCACTGGTATTAAGCTTCTTCTCAATAGTCGAGACCAGTTGCTGATCTGCTGCTTCCATTGATTTCCCTATTTGACAGGCAAATTGGTATTTGTTTAATGAATATTCCATTAAAACGTTATCCCTAATGTGCTTATCCACTAACCTCTCCAGAGTTTTAAGCATAAAAGAGGAGAGACTTATAGGGCGATAAGCCTTAGCCTGGGCGTAACTAGGATGTCCAGGTTTAGGTATAAACACCACCTTTTTTTTCTCCAAGCTATGGGTATATATCCATAAGCTAGGCAAACTCTAAAGACACCACAAAGTAGGGATTGAACTGAATCAATACCATGTTGTAGAAATGCAGGAATGATTAAATCAGGGCCTGTCGATTTATATGGTCCAAACGACTAACAGCCCATCTTATTTTAGCGACATTGACTACGCTCCTGATTAGGTTCCAATCCTCTCTATCCAAAGAAAGATGGTCCAGATTTGGTTGCCCCTTCACAGAATTGCTGTCATTCTACCTTAAAGTCTGGAAAGTGAGCCCTCGCAAGTTGTAGGAGCGTTTCAGAACCAGACTGCGTGTACGTGCCATCAGGCAGTTTAATAGTGCTCACAATTTTTCTAACACCATTTACCATATGTTTCACGAATCTTGCACTGCTGGGAACATTCTCCACCCCTGGCAGTACTCCCTCCACGAAATCCTTTTGGCTTTGCTTATTTCTTTGTTATAATTGGTTAGGGCTGTCTATATGAGTCCCAATCACCAGTTCTTTTTGCAAGTCTAAATAATTTCCTTGCTTTCTACCTAAGTCTGCTTAACTCTTTAGTCCACCAAGGCACAAGCCTTGGCGAGTAAGCTACCTTAGGCTGACAATTTTGATGATAGGATAGGAGAATTGACCATTGTAATTCATCAACGGCAAACTCCACATCCAATATCGAACGAATGTTCCTTGATGTGAATGCTAATAGGTCTCGTCTATATCCGTCCCAGTCAGTTTTTCTCTAAATTCTGTAAATCACTGGTAGAGTGACTTGTGCTTTGATATTGAAGCATATGCATCTATGATCAGAGAGAGTGATCTCAGATGATACATGCTACCCTGAAATTAGGTTCTCAATAATATTAGTCCCTATCGATATATCAATGACTTTCTCCCTTCGCAGAGTTACAAAGGTTGGTTCATTACCTCGATTTAGAATATTAAGGTTTGTACTCACCAAGTACTCCATGAACGTTTCTCCTCTGGGATTGATGTCAGTGCACCCCCACAATGTGTGGTGTGCACTGGCATCAATCCCCAGGATTAATTCCTTTCCATTCTCTCCGCAGTGGGTCACAAGGTCCCTCACCGCTATCGATGGTGGATCAGAGTCTTCATAAGGGAGGTAAACGGAAGAGAGTATTTAAACTCTTCTCTCCTGCCTCCTCCACTGTTGTTTGGATTGTATTTACATCTCTGGAACAGTGCTCAATAAGAAGCAATGCGTTTATTCAATTCTTAGCATAAATGCATGATCTTGGATTATTATTATTAGTAGGTCTATATAGTGCCCTTAGTACAGCTGATCCCTCTAATTGAACCTCTGTAAAGCCAAGGTTCCTGTATGAGAGCAATATCAACATTGTCTTCAACAAGTCTCTTACTTAGAATGGCTGAAGCTGCCTTACAGTGCTGCAAGTTAATTTGAACCATTTTCATAATTGCGTTCAACCCACAACACTTACTTTAAGTAGTACCCGATGCGGATCCTCCAGAGTCCCCTATCTCCATCGTCTCCGAACTGTCTCCACCATCGCTGCCTGCCTTCCTCTCCGGGTCAGACAGGATCTTAAAAAGAGCCCTGTCTACCCCGGTATAGGCCGACATGTCAAGCTCCTTTATCTTCTTAGCAGACTCTTGGTCCACCATTAAGATTAGGCGTTGACCAGAGGAGTCTGCCTGCTTGTCAATGATTTTCCTGTGCTCTATATTCAGCTCCTGATTTAATCTCTGGATGCGTCTTAATAGCACCTTAGGATCATCGGTTGTAATGTCCCGAGTCCTAAGGGCCATGACTGGCTTAGGTAGATCTTTTGGATCTACTACTTTAAGAACTAATCTCTCCTTGATTTTAGCTCCTGGAATGTGTTTTTGGAGTCAATTACATGACTGCTCATCATAACAGTAATATATCAGAGCCCCATCCTGTAGAGAAAAGGACCTGAGTTTAGGTAGAGATTCGCTAGTTGGCGCCTCATCAATCTTCCTCAGAATCTCAGCCTGAATGGGTCGAATATCCTCCCCAATCAGCTTTCTCTAAGGATAGGATTCTTCAACAATTGCCGTCTTAAAAGCGGCCAAAGCTTCCCTGTGACACCAGGTTCAGTGCCCCTAGGTCTCTTAACAGGTTTGGCTTTATCCGAAGGAGTATCCACACTTGTCCTGGTTCTTTTAGAAGTCCCTGGATCAGTACGGACCTCCCCCTTTACTCTGTGGGTTTACATTGCCTGTGCCCTCACTCATTTGTTTAGCTTTTCTAATTCTTCTTCTATCTGCCCCTGACAACTTCTTAGTGCCCAGGTGTATTCTATTAATTCCAGATGCTGTTGCACCCATTTGTTTATCTAGTGACAGATTTCTCTCAACTGGAGAGTCTCTCTCACTTGACTTTTGTCAGGTGAGAGATTTCTCTCAACTGGAGTCTCTCTCACCCGCCTTGATAGTGTTTATTTTGGTCCATGTTGGTCCCACGAGTAGCAGGGAAATAAAAGTCACCTAATACAGAGCCCCGTATATATTGGGAAGACTAAATACTTCAGGGTGTCGCCTGGTGCCCTGAAGAGATCGTTCGCGACACCGATTTTTTACCACCCCAGTGCCATTCATCCCTCGACACGATGCATTCCCACCTTGGATTGGGGGGACCAGAGCCCCTGGAAGGTCCTCTAGCTGGGAGTCCTTCAAGGTTCTCCAACTGGGAGTCCCTTTGGGTTGGATTTTCTGTTGAGCCACTTCTTAGTCTGGTACCTCATTATGAACCTCTCTGGCATGAGTACCTCTACCAGCACAGCTTAGTAAATCACTGGTACACGGAAGCCTCCCCACCAACTACAAGGTCCTGTGGCTCCTAGGGGAGGAAGGCCTTCTCACAAATTTCAAAGCTTGGAGAGATTTTAGTCATATATCAAATTACGGGATTTGAGAGAGGACAACTAAGTGATAGTCTTCTCAATATTTCACATATGCAAGGCTTTTTACCATCATCAAACAAATGTCATTTCAAATGTGACAAAAGGGTAAACCTCTTCATAAAATTTCATACTTCTGAGGCTCTTTACCTTCATGTCTAGATTGTGCATTTTTAATGATGCAAATTACAAAGCTGTTTTCTTGACGTTTATGCTGGTATAGCTTTTTTACCCTAGTAAATTATTTCTTTTGAAAGATAATGAATCAGCAAAGCTCTTTTCATAAGTTTCAGGCTTAATTGGGCTTTCACACTCGCATCAGATTATGGTATTTGAAATATGATGAGTCAAGTTCTTCTCACAAATTGTCACTTGGGAGGATTTTATCCTCTGTATCAAATTATGACTTTTCAAATTTGACAACCAAGTAAATTTCTTCTCATAAATTGACATTTGGGAGGTTTTTACCCATTATAGCCTTTCAAATTTCACAACCGCGTAAATGTTTTCTCATAAATTGATTCTTGGGAGGTTTTCACACTCGTGTATCAAATTATGTCCTTTCAAATTTGAAAACTAACAAACTCTTCTCACAATTTTCACACATTTCAGGTTTCAGATTATGCCGTTTCTAATTGACATGTGAGTAAAGCTTTTCTCACAAATTTCACACTTGTGAGGTTTTTACCCTCATGGATCAAGTTATGTTTTTTTAAAGATGAAAACCGAGCAAACCGCTAGTGACAAATTTCATACTTGTGAGACTTTTTGCCCTCATGGTTTCAAATTGTGCCGTTTCAAATGTGCCAAATTAGTAAACCTCTTCTCTGAGGCTTTTTAACCTGATGTATCAAATTAAGCAATTTCAAAGCTAATAACTGAGTGAAGCTCTTATCGCAAATGTTACACCTGTGTGACCTTTTACCCTTATGAATAATTAAAATTCTGCTGTAAATTTTCCCCCAATTACTATATTTAATAGATTGTTTTGGGTGAATATGTTTTTATATAGGTGGTACTTTTGTGGATCACTTTCTTGACTTTCACATTCAGGATAATCCTTTCCATAACTGAAGCTTATGTTTTTCCCTGACGGTTCAGAGAGGGTAAGGGTGAGTCACCATAGCCATGATCAGAAACTGCATCTGTGCAAAATCTGAAATGTTGGTGAATTTAGAATTAGGTACAATAAGCATAGAGTGAAAAGGAATTAAATCTGAATGGGATATCTCTGTTTTCTAACAATGGTCAACTGTAGTGACAAATTCTTCATATACAGCAACCTCATATTTCATTACGTTCGAAATTACTTTGTTACTCTGCAAGATTAGTAATTATAATGAAGGATGCTCTATGGAGGAAGTTGGGTTATTAAAAGAACTCATGCTTTTTCCTATCTCATTGTTACTCAAAACAGAATCTAGTACAGTTATTGTTTCTCCTACTCCTAAGGTAACTATCCGAATCACAAGTATTTCTAAGTTTCTTAATCCTAAATGAGATCCATGGTTATATTTGCTTACTGAATTGAGAATCACTTGATAACAAGAATTATGAATGGTTTTAGACACTTCATATTTCCAAGTTCAGACAAATATTATACAACTTACATAGGGAGATATTTAATTGCCAGACCCACAATTCAGGCTGCAGAGTATCAAGGAGTCATGTAACACTTCCAAGACAACAGTTTGGGTCTTTTTCCATTGTTAGCCTCTTTATATGAATCATCTTGGGTGTTGGTTTTGGTCCCTTGCCTTCCAGAACATTCAATAACTATGTGGACAAGGATCCTATTTGCTCATGTAACACTATCATCTTGCAGTTTTAAATGGTGGCATTAAGCAGAAGAATGCACTAGATGTTTGCCAGAAGCATAAAAAATATTTCCATATGTTCTACTAATGCCAATAAGTGGACATGTATTTCTTATAAAGTTGTACGCTATAAGAAACAATAGCAACTCAACACCAAGTAGTGAATTTTAAGTATTAAGCTTTCTATTTATTAGCATGTAACAAATCTGATGTAGTATACTAGCTATTTAATAACATGAAGTGAATTTAAAGCAACAAGTGTCAAGGATAAATCTTGCATTACTATATGCTGCCACATTAGAGAAAGCACTGGGCTGATCCCCCTGTGCGAAATTCATTAGAAAGTATGTATAGCTTCAATTTAATATTATTGGGAGCTTATTCAATTATATTGAATTATCATGTATAATTTTACCTTTTTGTTTGAGATATTAAGGAGTTATCTCATCCCAACTTGTGGCTAAAAATAACACAATTATTTAAGTAATAACACAATGTGAATTGTGAAAAAATAAGAGAACATGTTGTTTTCTGTTATCAAGATACAAAAATGTGTGAAATTCTTGGACTTTACATATGTTAAGCACAACACACTGTAGATGTGTTTATATTTTTACCTGAGTTTATTTTATCATTTGTTCTCATGAATAGTTCATGTACTTCCTACGTTGGTTAATTGGTTGTATTGGCCACTTCCGAAGTTTCTTTTAACCTATTGGTGCCTCTTGTAATATTTGGAAATGGCAAAACCTGAAATCACCATAACCATGATCAGACGACGATGCCTGCTCCTGCCCTCAACGAAGTTGCTTGTATGATGTATGAATCTCACGTACATCACTGATGAGTTTTTGAAGTGGTAGCTACAGTGGCTTGTCATCATTATATGCATCAGTATTAGCTACCAGCAGAGCTGTAAATGTAGTAGCTGTGTTACACCTGAGCAAATTTTCGGGAGTACTCCATCGTTATTAGGCTCGGGATGTCGGGAACAATGATGGCATCTCCCCAGTGATGGCTCGCAAGTGTGTCATCTGATCCAAATAATACTAGCAATCTAGATCGCCCATCAGAAGATCCGTTCCATGAAGTACCAGTATTGCTGAGAATCAACCGAGCAAGAAGGATGTTTTAGCAAGCTTTAAATATTTTGAAACAGCACACACCCAGTTAGTCTTCTTTCTCATTCTAACATGATGCCAAATAGATGCAAAGTCTAGGCTTACAATGACTCTTTGCATAATTTATACACATACTTTTCTTGCACACAGGGGAGTGATGATATACAGGAAGACGAGGATGAAGAGTAGAGTACAAACTTTGCAGGGTAGATGGAAATAAGGCCTTCATTAAATTGAGACAGAAGGAACTCAGTGAAGACTTTTTTCTGTCCTTGTATACTGCCAAATGTGTTACTGTTATAATCGGCGCAACAGTTCTAGACACGTGAAAATCTTAATGAGAGCTATGATGCGAGTTGCTAACCAGATCAGGTGGTGACCGGTCGTCTCCATGCTGCAGGAGTGCGTGGGACAGTCATCGTCAAATATCCACACCAGTTATGCACTGCGTTGCGCTGATAAACTTAGTTATATACAGTACATTAAAATCCACGCTGTAATAATCGCTTAGTATAAAAAATGCTGTAAATCATTGCCTCCAATTCTTCCACATCTAACAACCCTTCCTCTTCTGCGGAATCACTCACATTATTGCCGTCATCATTGCTGTCACTACTTTCTGGACCCTTATCCTGGATGAGAATTATTTCTATTTGATTTTCTGCAATTCCGTATTTTTCGGAATAGTGATTCTTAATTTATTCAGCATGTCGCCATACATTTTCCCATTCTGGCCTTCCAATTTCAGCAAATTGCTGGCGTTATAACTGATCCACATATTTTAATTTAAAAGTGATATTTCTGCATGCCACCCAGTTTTTTATATCAGTCCAGATTAATTCGATTGGGTTTAGATCTGGGCGATACGATGACAGTCTAAGTACATTATGGCGATATTGTATTACTATCTGGTCAAGTATGTATGACTTCTGAAGCTGTTTGTTGGCTTTGATTAAGTTATATAGCTTGCTTTCATCTAAAGCTTTATGTCTAAGTAACCAAGCTCTCATTTCTTCTTTCAAGGAAGTTGAGGTAGGTGGTTTGTGAATTTGAGTGTTGAAGCATTGTGAAGCATTGTCGATGACCAGAACAGACCCAGCAGACATATTAGGTATCAACATGGCGTTGATTCACTTCATGTAGTTAATTTTCTGTATTCATTTCTTGATGAAAATCTCCTGTTGTTTGCTGCGACTTGTAAAAGAAGGGCATTTGGAACGAACCCGATCTTTCCAACAGCACGAACGATAATAAGTATTTGCTCTTTGGCAACAGGTGCCTGCAAACCTAATTCGCTATCGTCACTCCAACTTTTAGATGCTGTATGACTGCTGTGTATGTATGACTCATCTTCATACATTATAGTATTTTTCTGAAATTTGTAGCACCACCTTAAAAATTGATGCTGATATAAGTACACACTGATAAAAGTACATATAAAATTATAGTCATTTGGAAAGGTAGAATCAGACTGAAAAATTCAATGCCATAGCCGGGATTTGAACCACGGATCTTAGGCTTTCCGTGCCGTTGCTCTAACCGACTAAGCTATCATGTCAACATTTACTTTTTATTTTTGTTATTTTATTATTTTTTTATCTTATTTATTTATTTTGCTTTTCTGTTAGAACTCTTCTATTTGATTCCGGTTTCTTCCACTTGAACCCTAAATCTTTAATAATTTTTCTGAGGTTTGTAGCACCACCTTGAAAGTTTCTGCTGTGTTTCAGCTGGATGAGCAATCTGCTTATTATTAGCACAGTTTTTTCTTCCACATAGGAATTGTGAATCGTGCGCCGAATGACGCATTCGAAATCGTCTATTTCTGTAATACGTTTGACCCCAGGCGTGTCAAATGGCATTCTTTCATCCATATGTTTTTTTCTTATCTTTGAGAACTCTGGAAACGGAACTCGGTGAAACACCAGTTGCTTTGACTACTCTTTCTTTCACTCTCTTAAGGCTTTTGTGGAACTCGGACGAACATATATTTTCCTCCTTCATCTCTGCTTCTTGCTTCATGAAGTCGAGGACATTTGCAATTATTTCTCTACTTTGACTGTGTAACAACTTAGTACTCAACTTTGAAAACGTAGGAGCCATGGTTATAAATATAACAAATATAAAGTAAGTACTATTTAGATACTGGTCTCTTTAAAATTACAACCAGATGCAGACACTTTCAATGCAGACTGTATGTGTTACGCACTGTGAGTAAGCAAAGGTATTATATCGCTTTCGTTGATAAAGCTAAACATAAACCATTCCTAGGCTCGGCAGCTGGGCTGGCAATCAAGGTCACGATTCCAGAAGTTTTGCGCGAGTAATACATGGTAGTCCATTTCTGACACGTGTATGGGTAACGGTAACAACCTGTACATGTCAAGAGTTCTATCTATACCTTTTAAAAGAACCAGCCTCACTATCTACACCTGTCGTCCTCCGTGGTGTGGTGGTTACCATGCTAGGCTCTAGTTCCCAAGGTTGTGGGTTCAAACCCGCCATATTGTGTTAAACGCATCTTTGAAGTCGACAAACAGTGCTAGAGTATTATTATTATTGTTATTGAAATTTTCTTTAATATCTTGTGAGAGTCTTACAACCTGGTGTATTGCTGAGCTGTCCTTCCTAAATCCAGCATGTTCATGGATTAATAGATTTTGTGTTTCTAGATAGTATGTCAATCTTGTAACTACCATTCTTTATAAGAGTTTTGCTATGTTTGGTGCTAAGGATATTGGTCTATAGCTATCTATCATTTGAGTTGGTTTTCCTTTCTTCTTAACCCTTCGTCAGGTGCGCGCTTTGTAGAACCGTGCTATATTTTTATTATTGTTGTATTTTCATTTATTTTATTTTTTTCCGGTATTTTTAGCTTTATTTAGATTAAGTGTACATGGCTTTCATTAGTAGGTATTATCTTACAATATAAAAATACAAGCTAAAATATGAGCACATATACATGATAAATTGTGTTACATTAAGTATAAATACATTGCCATTTCCAGGTATCCATACAACTTGTAATTTCAAATGTTCAGCTACTCAGAATCATCTACTATCTCACCCATGTTTTCCCCGACTAAGCAACTATCGCATATAATTTTAGCATGTTTGCTCAAACACAGGAGGATGTTGCATTTCCCACATTCTACTGTTGATTTTGTCTTTTGTTGCAAGGTTCACATGGTTTCCTTTTCAATGTACATAGTGGTGTATTTGACAATTCATCTACTCCGGATTCTTCAGGTTTATATTTTGTCAAAAGGCCTTTCAAACCACCGGGTAGATATGATGCTTTTGCTCTCCTTTGCAGCTGTTGTAACAGTAAAGCTAAAGATAGTGCTTTCAAATACTCCTGCCTTGTGGAATATTTATTTTGGTTTCCAAGGAAGATAACCCTAGAATTAATACTTGCAATGTTCAGAATATGGTAAAAAATTACCATGGGCCACCTTCTCGTTCTGGCTACATTGTATGTAGCACACAATTTATCTAAATCAACTCCAGATTTAGTGTCGTTGTAATGCAGGATTAATTCAGGCTTTTTCTCAGGACCTTCCGATAACTGTGCGGATGAAACATGTAGACTTGAGAGCAAAACTACTATTTTACCCTTTTTGGAACATATGGAACAAGAGTTTCATTTTTTGTGAAGCCAAATATGCTTTCGTACTGACTGCGATCTTTTGGAGAAGTGAAATTAGTGGGTAATTCTTATTTGTTCTTTCGCACTGGACCGACTAAAGAAAGTTGTCTTTTGCGCAATTCATTCATCAGCGATACACTGGTAAACCAATTATCTGCAGTAACGTTTCGCCAAGTGCCAGAGATTGGTTCAGTTAGTCTCAGCACTACAGCCTCTGCCGAGTTAGTTTGCAAATATGGTCCGTCCGACTGCTGTCCACAACAAATCTCCATTAGTTGTATAAAACAGTTTTGTATTACTCAAACAGAATATCTTTATGCCATACTTGTTTGGCTTGGATGGCATATATTGTCTAAAACCACATCCACCACGAAATGTGGCAACTGTTCGTCGACAGTGACATTTTGTCCAAGAGAATAATGGTTCTGACCGTTGTTCAGAAACAATGTAAACATTTATGTAACTGCAGCCAATTTATCCAATCTTCGTCGCTCCAGTCTTGAGCTTTTATCATCAAAGCGAATGCAGCGTATTAGAAAACTGAATCGTATTTCAGACATAGCCATTTGGAATAGAGGAATTTCAAGATCGATTCTCCAAAAATCGTGAATATGCTGGCGTCCACCACGAAAAATTCCTGCCAGGTACAAGAAGCCTAGGAAAGCTCTTATTCCTATTATATCTGTAGGTCAGCTGTCTCTTTGACAATCAAATTTGTGCTGCACACTGCTAATGTAAGTATTTGAGCTTTCAACAATCAAATCAACATCTTTGGTAACAAAAAGGTTTCAACAATCAATTTCCGTTTTCGCATTTTTGGTAACTCCTACCACATTAGGAATTTAGGTTCAACATATTGTTAGCCCTTGTCTGTTATTTTCCAGGGCGTTTTCTTCCATTTTGTTCCATCTCTTCCTGTAAATAACAGAATGTATTGTCAATAATAATGGCAATAATAATAAGAATTACTATGATAAGCATATAATGTTACCTATAAAATACGTGTTATGACACAAGCTGCTTTCATCGTCTTCATCTTCATGGTCAGTTTTTGAATCTAAAGATCTCGTTTCGAGTTTATCTTCAGAATCATCTGATTCATATAAGTTGTCATCCACGGGCTAGGCATCATCATCGCAAAGTAGGCGATGTACTTCTTCCAAATCAATCGGATTTTGTAGATCGTACCTTTTACTTGCATTCATGACGAAGCAGTAACAGCTCCTTGAAATAGCAAAGCAATATTGCACAACTAATGGGAAACAAATCTGTCAACAATATGTAACGAGAACAGGCGCGCGGGGTCTGGTTGACCTGTGCAACACGTAACTGCTGATTAGTCATTCCTCCAGCCAAACAAATAAACAGATAAGGTTATCGCTGCAGCAAATAATTGCTCCAGGTGTAATGTTAGATGTCCTAGTCAGGCAATTGCATAGGTGCGTTCGTTCGAAAATTATAACATTTATATAATGCCAGGGGTCTCTCAGGCCCCTAGCGACCAAAGGAGGGTTAATGGGTATAATTTTTGTTTTTCCACAATGTTGGTATGTATGTGATAAGTGAATTTCCTATATGCTTGTGGTTTTTGTTGTCTAAGTAAAGTAGTAATTTGTTGGATGTATTTCTGACTTTCAAACTTTTTATCTTCTTATCTATTGTTTTTTTCTGGTATCCATTCATAGTGGCTATGTAGATAATGTGTTGGTATTCTTTTTTATATCTGAAAGGTGACTGGTTAAAGAATACCAACACATTATCCACATAGCCACTCTAAATGGATACTAGAAAAAAATAATAGATAAGAAGATAAAGTTTGAAAGACAGAAATACATCCAACAAATGACTACTTTACTCAGACAACAAAAACCACAAGCATATAGGAAATTTACTTATCACCCTTGAACACATCATAAAATTCAAAGGATTTTCAAGAAATACATCACCCTGTCTCCAAAGAATAACCACAATATACAGAAACTACTATGCAGCAGAACAAAAGATCCTATCCCCAACGATAAATCAGCTGCTATATATCAAATTGTTTGTAATGACTGTAACCTGGTATACATAGGAAGAACCAAAAGAAATCTTGAAATAAGGCTTAAAGAGCATATGAGATGAATTTACCAAAAGCAGCCAGATAAATCAGCAGTAGCACATCATTTCTGATCTTCAAACCATATCACTCTGAACATAAAACTCTTAAAACCGATCAAAGCAGCAATGAATTGGATATCTGGGAAACAATACATATCGTCAAACATAGGAATCACCTAATGAATTTCGAACTGCCGCCACCCAGCAGCCTTTGGAGGTTCATCTGCCCAGCACCAGAGAACACCACTAGCCATATGTATTCCCCAGACAATAACTGGCAAACTCAGTTGAAAACATGCTGACGATGGGGGCAAACCATCTCCCGAAACGTGTTCAAGTAAAAACATTTTAGTGATGTAGTGAACAACCTTCAACTCTCTTTATTTTACATTTTTACTTCCTACTGATGGAACATACCCTACAAAGAATCTGCTACCTAGCAGCATTAAGTGTAACTATGTAAACAAGAAGCAAGACTAGCTATTAAAATGTAAGCACTAGAAACAATGAAGCTTTCTTCATGTTGAATTAGGAATAAGTCACACTATCTTTACACTTTTCCAAATTCAAGAAAAAGTGAAGAGCTGAAGATGTACTTTCAATAATCACCATGCCCTTATTTTAATTATTTTGAAAAACATAAGTGTAACAAGTCGCTGACGTTTATAGATTATGTTTTTATAGCATAACATTTTGGAATTAGTATTTACAATATTGTAAGGGAACTTAGTTACTCTAATCTATATCTTACAATGAGGGCTAGGATTTTTATGGTAGGGCATATATTTTTTTCAGTAAAACTAACATGTTCCCTAAATACATATAAATGCTGATATAAAAAATAAATGAATTACTGTTATTTGTTAAGTCATATCTATGTAAATATGGTCAGCTCTCTCTGAGAGAACATATTTTAGTAAGTAACTGGTCATATTAATTATTATTTTCATTCTTTCAAGGAGTTGTCCTCCGTGGACTGGTGGTACCGTGCTAGCCTCTAGTTCCCAAGGTCGCGGGTTCAAACCCGGCGGAGGGCGATGGATTTTTTCGGGCGTAAAAATCGTTAGCACGGCTTCCTTCGGAAGGGAAGTAAAGCCGGTGGTCCAGTGTCGTAGATTTACGGCACGTAAAGGAACCTCAAGCCTGATAAAGAGGCCTCTGAGCAAAATTACAGGTGTTTCACGCCCAATATAGAATGGGACGCTAAGAACCATAGTAGTTAAAGAGCGTCCATAAATAAAAAAAAAAAAGTCAACTCTTTCAAGGAGTAAAAAACTTCTCTCATGCAACTTTTTTCATGTTACGTTTCCCAGAATTGCGCATCTCATTTCGTTTCCTGGAAAATGGCAAATATCTACTTTCCTCTCCCGTTTCGTTTGAATTCACAACATGGGCTTCACCCTTACACATCACTGAGTTTGTGTAGACTATTGTTACTCTATGAGCAGGTAGTTACTTAAGCCATTCTGGACTGCATACAAGTGTCTCATTGTGTTATTCAATCTTGTTGAAGTCAGAAGTGTGTGCAGTATAGTTCAGAAAAATTCCCTAATGTGAATCAAAGTATTCAAGTAAAATTACAACAATTCGTGTCTCAATATGATGAGAAAGCATTTTCAACTGATGGTAGAATACTGTATTGTAAACAGTACGATGTAAGAGTAACTGCAGAGAAGTCAATTAAAATTCAGCAGCATGTGGCACCAGAAAAACATGGTGTACAACAGATTGAAAATGGAAAAACACTATAGCAAATGCCCCAAGGGGAACCCCATCAATCTTACCATTCTGTGAAGAACTTTGTACAGCTTTCCTTTTTGCTTACATTCCCTTAAGTAAACTACACCATTCAAAATGTTATGAATTCTTAGAGAAATATACAGTCAAATCTCTTCCTGATTCCTTCACATTGAAAGGACTGTCAGCCAAAGGTACAAAACACAATGTAACACATCAGACAACAGGTTGCATATAAAATAATATGGCTATCAAATGATGAAACCACAGCCTGTATGGGAAGATTCACTAAAAGCATTATACAGCAAAATGGTGCATGTGACTTGTTCAATGCACATCTTACACAAAATTGCAGAAGAGATTCATTGTAAATTGAGTAATGTTGACAAATTTGGGTGTGTCAAAAAGGTATTTTGGAAAGCCCCTTCATATGTTGTAGCATTTAAGTTCTTAGCTCCAGACATTTCCTTATCAACACCTTCCATTTTTACAAGATTGATTGATTCCTGGATTGATGCCTGCAATATTATTGCAGAGTTGTGAAAAGCATCTTTGACTTAATTGCCAGTAGTGAAACCGCTTCTATTGGACTAGCTCAAGAATGTGTAATGCTGAAATTTCAGGCAAACTTTAAACTGTAAATAACTCAGGAGCTGTTTGTGGTAAAGTGGGAAAAGAAGTGTCAAAAAATGGAAAAGGTATTAGAAAAAAAGGTATCATGCACTGTGTTCTATTTCATGATTTTGTTGGGTATAAAGATCTCTCTTAATGGCTTAGATTTAAATTCAAATGACCTTGTCTATTTTAAATATGCTCCTCTTGTGTCAGCAGAAGTAGAAAGGAGTTTTTCAAAGTACATGGCTTTGTTGGCTGACAATAGGAAATCTTTTTTATTTGAAAATTTGTGCAAGGAATTCATTTTTTATTGCAACTCAGAACCCATAAATTTAGGTAAAAATGAGGATGTACAAATAAATAAATAAATATATATAAAGTTCTGTAGCTTATCTTGCTTCTCATGTGCATTTTATTCATAAATAAAAACTTTATCATCATAAACTAACTTATTAATTTATTTAACAACAGAAAGTTTACCTCATTTAAATATTGTTAGGTCATATCTTTTGTTATTGTGCATATGTCTGTAAATTGTTGTTTATAAAATCATATTTGTTGTGCATATTATGCTAATCCTTTAGGTCATAAAAATCCCAGGCCTACTTATAATTCATAGCACCAGTGTTGATAATAATCAACATCTATCTCTATTTGTTGCTGTTCTGAGCTTGATCAGATGGTAATTTATTGGACATTCACACAAAATATTAATTAAACTTTAATACTGAGTTTTAAGGCACAATAAAGGAAAACTTAAGAGAAATACAAGAAAAGGTTACAAGTTTACTATCTTTAGCCCTTTAAATCTCAATGAAGTCATTCTTGTATATATCACAATGGTATGCCCATGTCTCCTCACTAATTAAAAATGTCTTTATAGTGAGACAAGTCACTATAGGCCTTATAAACGTTTTACTTGTGTAAGTTTCTTTCCTAAAGAGTCAAATTATGCATTTCCAAAACACACAAACTGGTAATCCTCTGTTCACAAAATAATGGCACCTTTGTACAGTTTTTTGACACTGACGAATCAAAATAATTATGCCTTTTCATACTTGAGAAAAGATCAAATCTCTTTTCACAAGTTATACATTTGTGATGTGTCAACTTTTAGCCTTCATGAATTGAATTATGCAAATTTTGACGTCAAAAAACAATAAAGCTCTTATCAATAAGTTTTGTAAGTATATGGCTTTTAACCTGCGTGTACAAATTTATGACTTTTCAAATTACAAATGAGCAAGTTCATCTCACAAATTTCAACTTATGAGGCTTGAGATGCTTTTTATCCTCACATATAAAATTATGGCTTTTCAAATGTGAGACTGAGTAAACATTTTCTCACAAAGTTCACACCTATAGGCATTTTTACTCTCAGGTATCAAATTATGCAATTTCAAAGTTGTCGACCCAGAAAACCTCTTCTCACAAATTTCACACTTGAGAAACTTTTAACCCTCATGTATTAAATTATGCATTTTCAAATTTGACAACTGAGTAAACCTCTAATCACAATTTTCAATTTTGTGAGGCCTTTTACCCTCATGGATCAAATTATGCCTTTTCAAAGATGCCAAATGAGTAAAGCTCCTATCACAAATTTCACACTTGTGAGGCTTTTTACCCTCATGTATCAAATTATGCATTTTCAAATTTGACAAATGAGTAAAGTTCTTATCACAAATTACACACTTGTGAGGCTTTTTACCCTCATGTATTAAATTATGCATTTTCAAATTCGACAACCGAGTAAACCTCTTATCACAAATTTGACACTTGTGAGGCCTTTTACCCTCATGGATAAAATTATGCCTTTTCATAGATGCCAAATGAGTAAAGCTCTTCTCACAAATTTCACACTTGTGAGGCTTTTTACCCTCATGTATCAAATTATGCCTTTTCAAAGATGGCAAATCAATAAAGCTTTTCTCACAAATTACACACTTGTGAGGTTTTTTACCCTCATGTATCAAATTATGCCTTTTCAAATGTGACAAATCAGTAAAGCTCTTTTCACAAATTACACACTTGTGAGGCTGTTTACCTTCATGTATCAAATTATGCCTTTTCAAAGATGGCAAATCAGTAAAGCTTTTCTCACAAACTACACACTTGTGAGGCTTTTTACCCTCATGGATCAAGTTATGCCTTTTCAAAGATGCCAAATGAGTAAAGCTTTTCTCACAAATTTCACACTTGTAAGGCTTTTTACCCTCATGTATGGAATTATGTCTTTTCAAAGATGGCAAATCAGTAAAACTTTTCTTACAAATTACACACTTATGAGGTTTTTTACCCTCATGTATCAAATTATGCCTTTTCAAATTTGACAAATGAGTAAAGTTCTTTTCACAAATTACACACTTGTGAGGCTGTTTACCTTCATGTATCAAATTATGCACTCTCAAATTGCTTAACTGCAAAAACCTCTTCCCACAAATTTCACACCTGTGAGGCTTTATAACTTCATGTGTTAAATTATGTCTTTTCAAATGTGACAAACGAGTAAACCTCTTCTCACAAATTTCACACTTGTGAGGCTTTTTGCCTTCATGTATCAAATTATGTGATTTCATATCTGACAACCGAATAAAGCTCTTCTTACATATTTCACACTTGTGAGGCTTTCTATCTTGATGTATCAAAATATGATTTTTCAAAGATGACAAAAGAGTAAAGCTCTTATTGCAAATTTTACACTTTTGTGACTTTTCACCATTATGAATCAATAAAGCACTACTGTAAATTTTGCCAACACCACGTTTATCAGATAGTTCTGAGTGAACATATTTTTTTACAGGTGATATTTTTGTGACATCACTTTCTTGTCTTTGACATTCACGATGATGCTTTTCATAACTGCAGCTTTTGTATTTTGTTGGGGTTTCAGCAAACAATGGTGAATTACTACTGCCATCACCAGAAATTGCTTCTATGTATAACCTGAAATGGAGCATTTCGCATTAGGTATAATAATGGAATTATAAAAAAAGAGTTAAATCTGAAAAAAGTATCTCTGTTTACTAAAAGTCCTAAACAATAGTTAAAATTCTTTATCTAGAGCAACTTCAATATTCATTATAGCCAATATAACTTTGCTAATCTGCAATATTACTAAGCAAATAATAAAGTCCTTCAAATGAAAAACATGTTAATGGTAAAACCCTTCAGATGTTTGTGACAATACAAGCAATGTGTCTTACATGCAAAGAGATTTACATCAAGTTTTAGGTCTGCTTTAACAACCACTATTCAATGGAATTCCTGTGTTGGTTAAACTTGGTAAGAAAACATTTTCCTAATAAAGTGGTTATCATCAAGCCAATGCACAGTCAGCAGCCAATACAATGTAATGCTTCTCAAGTATATCAACAAATTACATATTCATTCTGGAACTAAGAGGAAAATCTTTAAAAAGTTGATCATTATTGCTGGCTTTGAAATGCCATATTGTTTGCATATCATGAGAAATACATGAATGGCAACCTAAAGGAGGACTAAACTAATTTTCTAAAGATCTCTAACAATAAAAAATAAATAACTTGGAGCACAATGTTGAAAACCCTGTCATTCTACAATCTCTCATTTTTATTCTGGAAGCACTTTTACATTTAATGCTTACCTTGCGATGAAATCGTTAGGCTAGGATCGCACCATATTTCTCAGTCACTTGCACTAGTTAGCCTTGCAAAGCATTTATAATTCCTGTTATTTTGTCATTTTAGGAATAGTTGTCCTAGTGTTCTGTGAGGTATAAGGTCAAGAATGCCTATGTGCAGTGCTTATGGTGTGCAAATAAGTCTGCATGAACAAAAATGTTGACTATTACTCATTTCCTGATAATATCAACATGTGTACAACAAATGGGTTGCTGCTATGAAACACAAAAACTTTGTGCCTATCAAGAATGCCAGTATATGGAGTTAATTTCAAAGGAAGTGATTTTAATGAGCCAGGCATTATAAAAGTAAGAATAATAAAGAATGGGAAATTGAAAGCCCTAGACTGAAAGATAATGTGGTGCACCCCAAGTTTCTAGGAGGACTAGAGGGAAAACCTCCAAAAATGAAAGGAAAAAATCCCAAGTTTTCATAAAAGAAAATAAATGCTACAGCTAGTCGATAATTTAGTAGGCAATGCCCAGCAGGAGAGTGAAGCTACATGGTTTACCAGTAATACAAAATTGTATAGAATTCATTGAGAATGTAGAGAACCTGACAGGCTATTAACAGAGAATTCATAGTAATGGATCTTCCCAACACTTGCCAGTCTGCAGGCTTGCAGTATGGTGCAGATAAGGATTGATCAAACAAAGAATTAATTGAGTTTTATTTATGGACATTGTTTAACTGCTATGGATCTTAGTGTCCCATTCTATATTGGACATGAAAGACCAGAAATTTTTCTGAGGCGCATATTTATCAGGCTTGAGGTTCTTTTACGTGCCATAAATCTATGACATGAGACCGCCGGCTTTACTTCCCTTCTAAAGGAAGTCATGCTAAGGATTTTTACAGCTGAAAAAAATCCATTGTCCTTCGCTGGGTTTGAACCCGTAACTTCAGGCACTAGAGGCTAGAATAGCACCCCTATATCATGGAGGGCAGCAGGGATCAAACATAAACCTGAATTTTTCTAAGTTTTGCACAATTCGTATCCACTACAGAGGAGATTGTCATGATCAGCATGGTAATCCTGATCCAGAACGAGAATCTTTGGCAATCAGAATTATGGAATCATCACTCAAGGCTGCTTTGAGATATCAGCTATGGGAGTATCCTGATGTCACTACTTGGATCAGGAAGCAAAGGGGGTCATCAGTTTACCATTGTCGCTGCCTGGGGAAGAGCAGAGTGATCACCATTGAGCCTTCCCTCCCTAGCTGGATATGAGCAGCTCAACTGACTATAGAAGGAAGTCAGAGCCTAATTTGGGATAGTTGGTGACACACACAATACATTGAAGAGTGGCACTCACTACTAGTGAACAATGCCGTATGTCTGAATATTTTGGCCTAGCCAAATTTAACTTCAAATATTTTTCATAAGCAGAGAACACAAAATTTAATTTATCAGGCATACATTTATGTAAATTAGTAATGCCAAAATTAGGTAAGGCAAGAACCAAATGCTATACTAAAATTGAAAGGCAATTATTTCTAAAGTTTGTCTTTTGCAATTTATGCGCTGGTTAAGATTGTGTTTAAAAATTGATAGCAAAAATTTCTAAAAGGAATGAATTAAATATTTGTAACAGCACATATTATTTGTAAACGTGAATTGTTAGAATGGATCTTCTTGGTGAATAACCTTTTAGGGTTGAATTCATAGTCGTTGCTTGCATGAAAAGGAGATACTTAAGCAGTAAGTATTTAATCCTGATAAGGAAACACTTACCATTTGATATACATAGACAGTACTTATATGCTCAGCGCTAAATGCTTACTTATTTCTGAAGCACATGTGGCAACATGGTTCAGCTGTTTCACAGCCACTCAAATGCGCGAAGAAATGTGTAAACAAACATGCAGGTGACCACATAGCCAACAGCCATTTCCATATTTGTTGTTGTTTTGTTCACAACAGCTGTTGAGAATGTGGTAGAAGTTTGCAAGTTTTATTAATTAGTTAACTTTAGTTTGCGATAAAGTGGATTGTAAATTTCGTTAAGGGTTTGTAGTATTCGTTAGTTACTGTTACACTAGTTAGGTCGAAAACATGCCAAAAGAAAAAAAAACATTTCAGGAAGCAGGAAAGAAACCAACTAAAAGAGTTGGTGCTGGAATACAAAGACATCATAGAATGTAGATAATTGGATGCTGTGTGATGTACTGGCCAGCAGTATTCAATCACGGACTGCTTTAAAACTGAAAATCCACTTTCTAGCGTAATGTGTTAGTACATAGAAGTATTTACAACAATCTGCACACTGTGTATATGCATACTTGGAAGCAAACCACAAATACAATTACTACACCATCTAGCAGTAAGCAGAAAAGCAAAGTAGCCGATGACTTACAATGTTTGGCTTGAACAACGGTTTTACATGTGAAATCGGTAAATCTGTGTTCAAGATTTGGATGACCCAATGTGTATTTGCGAATTAATAGTAAAGACATGTGAAATATTAAGTGATCTATTGCAGTCGTAGTGATTATGCAAAATATGCAATTTGATCGAGAAAAACACTGCAAAGATGTACTTTATGCATTGCAGAAGTATTTCTACATTTGATTTTTAGGATTTTATTAAATGATTCTGAATAAATGCAGCAGAATCTAGGGCCTAAGGATTTTGGATAAGTCTGAACAGAAAACGTATGGCTTGTGTGATAGCACAAAGATTCTATGCATTATCTTTTCAAGTAAACCTGTCTCACATTGCAGTTTCATAACCTCTGTTAAGGTTATGTTGTTTAGCAGAGGCATCTCTATGAGGTTTAAGTTGGCAGGTTTTCTACTGTCCTTGTCTCACATAGAGTGCTGTCCTTGTCTAGCAAAGGGGATGGGACAGCAACCACTTCTTTCTTGCGATTTGTGGAAATTCCAGACCCGTAGAAGCTCGCAACCCTCCCACTTCTATTGTATGCTGACTGAAGGTTGCAGTGGCGTATGAGCTATGGGACTATGAGTTTCTTATTTTGCGGTTTTACACGATACGCAAGATATTTCCTTTGTTACAACATATGGATATAACGTTGAATTATTTTCTAGTAGTTTTGGTTGTATTTGTATTGTTTCAAATTGGCTCTCGAGGGAAAATGCTAAAATCAGATGGTAGGGAAATGTAGTTAAAGTTTACAGTTTCTTCAGTGATGAATGTGATGCATTGAAATGTGGAAAGCCGACTACTTCAGTGACAAGTGTAGTTGAGAGAACTGCTGCTGCTACAGGTATTTCTGCTCCTTCCGTCCGGCGAATTTTAAAAGAACACACAAATGCTGAAGCTAATGGCGGTAGGTTGCAAACTCCAGGCAAGAAGCGCCCAAATAGGAGATTGCAACAAACAAACAAAAAAAAAAAAAAAAAAAGAAGAGCAGAAATAAACTCATTCACTGCAGCTGCTATTAAGCAAACAATCTATTCGTTATAGCGTATGAACTTTCTGCCTAGTTTGCAGGACATATATGAGGTTTGAAAGTTCAAGGCTTACTGAAACGAAGCGTGTAGTCGTTAAGAAAAATTCTTAAAATGCTTAATTTCAGTTATAGTAAAAATTCGCAAGGAAGACGTTTTTTAATGGAACGAATGAATATTATTTCTAAAGGATTTCGGTTTTTAAGACGAATGAAGAACTGAGGGCTACTAGTAGGCCTATAGTGTACCTTGACGAAACGGGTAAATATAAACCATACGAGAAATAAGGTGTGTAAGTGTGACGGTGATGAAAATTATTTCCCTCTTAAAACACTAATAGGCAAAGGAGCGATGTTCAACAGGGTTCATTTCTAATGCTTTACTAAGTTTAAAGCCAAATCCAGTAAAGACTACCATGAAGAAATGGATAACAAAATTTTCAAGGATTGGTTTGGCAATAAGTTGCTACTTAACAATCCTTTTAATAGTGTCATCGTTATGGGCAATGTCCCTTATCATTCCATAGAAATTAATAAAACACCCACTTCATCTCCATTCAAATCCCATATGCAGGAATGGCTTCGTAATAGAAATATTGAGTTTGGTCCACGAGCGACAAAACAGTACTGCACGAGTGAATTAAATTGAAAAAAGACAATCTCAAAGTTTATGAAATTGATACACTCGCGAAATGCATGGACATACTATAGTACGGTTGCCACCTTATCACTGTGATTTCAATGCTATAGAACGTATATGGGCGCAAGTCAAGAACGATGTTGCCAAATATAATTTTCATTTAAAAGTGGTGATGTAAAACTGTTCTTTGATAATGCGATTACAAAAGTGACTCCAGACAAATGGAAAAGGGCGTGTGAGCATGTGCAAAACACTAAACAGTTTTACTGGGAGAAAGACGGTCTGGTAGATGAAATTACGGACAGATTAGTCATAAATTTAGAAGAATTGGAATCGGAAGAAGAGTACGAAGATTTGTTTGAAGTTTGTAACGGTGAATCCGAGAATGAACAACAACCGGTCGGAGAGGAGGACGGGCACCCCGCCACTGATGCGTGTTTCACTGGTGTATCTGCTTTGCCTGTGTCACCATAGAGTGAGAGCGAGATGGTGAGTATTCCTTTCTCTGTCTAAAAGGGACATGACTACTTAAACCTCACGGACTTTAGATTATTACAACAGTGGTTTTGGTAAACTGATATTGCTTCTTAAATTCAGCATTCATGTTTCAAGTGAATTGTGCAAACCATGCAAATATGTTTATTAATGTACACTACAATTTTGTTATGAAATTCCATACACTACACAAAATCGCTATTATCATTAACCTCCATTGTAGGCAGTTGATGCAAGAGGGCAACGACTCTCCTTTTGAATATAAGTGGAGGTCGGAACTTCCTTACATGAATAAGAATTTCCTTATTCACCTGAAGGAGTAGTGTCTGTGTATTGAAAAATGCTGGTCAAGGATTTTCTTGAAATAAGCGACGACTATGAGTTTGACCCTTAGAATTCCATATAAATGGTTCTTGGTTGTACAGAAATTTAGAGTATAAATTCATTGGTGTTAAAGCTTGTTAAATTACTGAGTGCAATAAGTAATTGTTATTAAAGTCACAAAGAGAGTAGCATTTAAAGTGAATTTTTAAACAAATAAGTTATATAAAGCTTCAATTCTGTACTGAACAATCATTAAAAAAAATCCTGTTATTACCTGCTCATGTCCTAGTCACTGTAGGCCTATAAGCTATTCCAACAAGATTCATCCTGGGACTTTTAATGTGATTTTATTAAAGCAATCTACAAACCACAATTAGTTTGCAGAGCACAAAAAGGCTTTTCATAAAAAATACACATTACATTAAAGAGAGCAAAGTGGTTTGTGGCCTTGAATGTGCAATGTTAGGGATGTCTGGAGGAATTTCTCTTATGAGAAATGCTTAACCTTTACATATCCAAATAGCATCAATTTCAATGTGAACACACAATATTTAAGTGCTCCTTGGTAAGGGAATGCTTAAGTGGTTCATGAACAGAGAATACTGAAAATTGTTTTTATGTGATGTTGCTATGTAAATGCAGTTAATTACTTTTTGTTAAATAATAAAAACAATGTTCCAAATGGATTTCTGCCAATTATTATTTATGAAATTAAATATCAACAATGTCATCACCTATAATGCAGTCCAAATTTTGATGTATGAGGCATATCTACCAATATGGCACTAGAGAATACCAGCAGTGTGGTGTTGCCTCACCGTTGGCAAAACTCTAATTGCAATATCATGTGCGGTATGTGTATTTCATTTTACAGAAAAGCAACAATTACTTAGGATAAAAGGCACCATTTTTCTGAATAAGTACTAAAGAGAATCATATGTTTACACCAATGGTTCACCATTAATTTATAGTCATCTTTCGTGATGTTTATACTGAGGCTTTTAGTTGCAGTTATGCTTGTAACAATAATAATAATAATAATAATAATAATAATAATAATAATAATAATAATAATAATAAAAAAATAATTTATTACAATCATAGTTATTTTATACATTGTTATGTCATAGACACAATTATCACTTAATAACGTGCAATTCTCCATGTTGTAAACAAATTTAGAAATTGTTATCCCATACAGTTTTGTAATACAGCTACAAACCTGCCATTAAAAGTTCTTTTAAAGCCCTCTGATGCTGGTCTATAAAACTATATAAGACTTTTTTCAATAAACCTAATGCATGGTTTTGTTTCACAGAGTAATACCATTGCAAAACCAATGATTAAGTGCACTTTAATGCTTACTTCTTTATGTCGAATCCTAAAACCAAGCACGTATCTGTTATATGGGTATAGCATGTTTGCATTTTAAAAGAGTTACTTGGAATGGAATACAAAAGAAAAAGCCATATAAACAATAATCCAACTGAGAACTTTAAACAAAGAATCTGCATTTGTCACCACATTATCGAGGAAGCATTAACAATTGAATTTATTGCACCATTGACATGATAGCTCAAAGTTAAATGATTCAGTTGTGAATTCACCTGTGGTGTACTCAGTTCTTAGAGTGATAGGCTTTATCCTAGCATTTATAAAGTTAACTCATTTATAAAAATTTCACTTTAGTGCCAGTGGATATAGCAGTAAGGTTACAGCTTTTTCTTCAGTGAGTATAATTTCTTTAAAATGAATGCCAACAAAGAAAACCACAAAAATCTTAAGTTCAAAAAATGTCAAGAACTTACGGCTGAGGAGTGCTCATTAGGTACATCAACTGTTTTATGTGTGTGTAGGGAAGCGAAAAAGGTGCACACAGAGGGAGCTGAGAAATTGTTTACATTGCCGAGAAAATATACACTTACCTAATAGTGACAAAGCTGACCAATTTTGAAAAAGATGTTGCATGGTGCAGTGTTTTTTAATTTTATTATAAACGTGATATTGAGTAAGATGAGGATATGACATTAGCTGTGCCACTTGAATAACAAAGGATGTATAGAAAGCTATAGTTTTTATTTCTCTATTTGTGTATGACGTTTCCATTATTGTGTCTCTTCTTGTTTTGTTGTAGTTTGTAAGTGAACATTGCGATGACATTTATAACAAACATGTAACGTTCTGACGAAGCAAAGTGAAGTTTGGCAACCGCATGGTCACCTGTATTGGCTGCCACAAAAGTCAAGAGATTTGGACCGCACAGTAGTGCAAGTCTGTTCCCTGGTCATTAGCACAATCAACGAGCAGAAGGTAAATACATTTGGTCATTAGCACAATCAACGGGCAGAAGGTAAATACATTTGTTGAGCAATGCATCATCACAAAGTTTACAATCAAGCAGGATGTAAAGCCATCCAAAATTTTGAAAGGATTTGGGCCAAGTTTGGAAAATAAAGCCCCAAGTATATAAGTGGCACAAAAAATATCATTGAGTCTGGAAGCTGTAGAAAATGAGTCTCCAACAACCATCCATGCACTTTGTGATCTTATTGACGGGATGGCAATACATAACAATATCTGAAGTTGCAACAGTTATAGGAGTTATTGACAATCCTGACTCTTCCAGGTGAGTTCCTTGTTGCTTTCTCAGAACCTGAGAGTCTGTCAGAAGTTCACAGGAGGAAGAAGAGGAAACTTGGGTCCACCACCACACACTGAAGTCTGTACAAGCAAGCAATAACAAAAGAAAGATGATGTTACAACAATCATGGCCAAATGGTGATCGTCAGCTCACTACTGCTTTTTGGGATTCCAAGGAATGATCATGGACCTTCTTCATGAAAGAAGAACAATAAATGCTGCATACTACTGTAGGCTTATGGTTAAGGTGAAACCAGTTTATAGTAACAAACAACTTCAGCAACCAATCCAAAACATGATTTTTCTCCTACGTGAAACAACACACAGTTATATTAATGTGAGATTCAGTAGTTAACTCATGAACATCTATAACCCAGATTAATTCCTCTGTGAATAAATCATTTATATTTTGTCTGGACAGTTAATAGAACACAGATTTGATCATGATGCAGCATTGGTGGATTTGTGCACAATCTGCTGCCAAGATTTCTTTCTTCAGGGAAACTAGTTGTAAATATAAGGAGAGTATGTAGAACAGTGATACAGTAATATACCTTTCCACTGTTTCAATAACACTGGTCAACATTGATTCTTCGGTATAAACGAAAATATCTGATTTAAGATAAAGAGAGTTGAGGGTTGTTACACTACATCACTAAAATATTCTTACTTGAACGCGTTTCGGGAGACGGCTTG
Organism: Deroplatys truncata; assembly: GCA_030765065.1. Classification (NCBI taxonomy): domain Eukaryota; kingdom Metazoa; phylum Arthropoda; class Insecta; order Mantodea; family Mantidae; genus Deroplatys; species Deroplatys truncata. Next base: position 120,944,724 of record CM060989.1, read on the forward strand.
TTCCCATCATCAGCATGTTCTCAACTGATGTTTCTCATCGTCTGGGAGATGTGTGACTAGTGGTGTTCTCTGGTGCTGGGCTTATGAACCTCCAAAGGCTGCTGGGTGGCGGCAGTTTGAAATTCATTAGGTGATTCCTGTTTGACAATATGTATTTTTTCCCAGATGTCCAATTCATTGCTGCTGTTGATCGGTTTTAAGAGTTTTATGTTCGGAGTGATATGGTTTGAAGACCAGAAATGATATGCTACTGCTGATTTATCTGGCCTTTTGGTAAATGCATCTCATATGCTCTTTAAGTCTTATTTCAAGATTTCTTTTGGTTTTTCCTATGTATACCAGGTTACATTCATTACAATCAATTTGATATATACCAGCTGATTTATCATTGGGGATAGGATCTTTTGTTCTGTTGCATAGTAGTTTCTGTATATTGTGGTTATTCTGTGGAGACAGGGTAATGTTGTATTTCTTGAAAATCCTTTGAAATTGATGATGTGCCCAAGGGTGATAAGTGAATTTTCTATATGCTTGTGGTTTTTGTTGTCTGAGTAACGTAGTCATTTGTTGGATGTAGTTTTGTCTTTTCAAACTTTTTTATCTTCTTATCTATTGTTTTTTTCTGGTATCTATTCATAGTGGCTATGTTGATAATGTGTTGGTATTCTTTCTGGTATTCCTCTTTCTCCATTGGTATATGTACTAACCTGTTTGTAATACTATTTAAAATAACATGTTTGTGGCTTGTAGGATTGTAGCTATTGTTTTTAATATAATTTTCTGTGTGCGTTGGTTTGCTGTAAATGCCGAACGTTAGTTTGTTGTGTGCATTATTTCTGATGATCCTGATGTCTAGGTAAGGTAATTGGCCATTTTCTTCTTTTTCTATTGTGAATTTAATAGATCCTTTTTGTAAATTTAATAATTTCAAAGCATCTTCTGAAAGCTTTTTTTGGAACAATAGTAAAAATATCATCTACATACCTATACCAGGTTTTGAATAGATGTGGGAAAGATTTAGTAATATGACATTCAAAATGGCTCATATATAGTTCTGCTAAAAATGGTGAAAGGGGGTTTCCCTGTGGTTTGTTTAAAGATTTTGTGATGGAATGAAAAGAAATTCTGGTCCAGACATAATTTAGTTAGTTTTAGGTAATCTTCTGTTTGTGCTCTAGGTGTGCCATTGTTTAATATCCAATTTTCTAGGAGTGGTAATAATTCTTCTTTTGGTATGCTTGGGAAGAGTACAGTGACATCAAATGATACCATCATGTCTGTGGGTGATATATTTATATTTGAAAGGTGACTGGTTAATGAATTTTTTATACTAAGACTTTTGAACATAGGCATGGAGTTGAAGGTATTTGAAAGCCATTTTGCTAGTTTATATGTCCGAGAGTTTATGTTATTCACTATGGGCCTCATTTTGTTGCCAAGTTTGTGTATTTTTGGTAGTGCATATAACCTAGGTATGGTGGGAAAATCTGGTTTAATTCTGGATTTTTCGGCTTTTGTTAATGTTTTGGTTTCTATCAATGTGTTCTGGGTGCATTCTTTTAATGGATTTTTGCTGATTTCTATGTACTCTGAGCTATGTAGTAATTGCATAACTCTAGATTCATAATCTTCTTGGTCTAATATCACTAATGTGATAATATCACTAATATCATCAGTTGAAAACATGCTGACGATGGGAACAAGCCGTCTCCCGAAACACGTTCAAGTAAGAATTGTAGTGTAACAACCCTCAACTCTCTTTATCTTAAATTATGACACATCACTGTTACTAGCCTCTAAATCTTCAAAATTAGTCGAAAATATGTGACTTTAATGGTAATCGGTGCCCTGAATTAAAAAAAGATGTGTTGTTTTTGGCTATCACTTCTAATTTTTATATGTGCATATATGTCTATGGTACTAAATTCATTCAGCTTATGCAAAGTTTCGTTATGTTATTTCAAATCTGTTGTTGATTTTCTTCCTAATTGGTTCACTTCCATCATCCCATATCAATCAGATGTTTATGTAAGTGTAGTGCTAAAATAAAAGTTTCAGGATGACTTCTATAACAGGATTATGCAGGAGGCAGTGTCTGAAAAGTCCTCAGTACTTTTGTTATATTTGTGGGTGTTACATGTTTGATGGGAAGGTACGCAAAATAGACTCATAAACAAAGAATCCATATTACTCATATTTCAAAGAGAAAGTTGATGAGGATAAATCATTTGTGCACCATATTGCACTTAACAGTTGTGTTCAGGGATTACGTTATTTGTATGAAGGAAAATGAAAGGCAATGCTGTTTGCCAAACAGCAGCAGAGTCATGATGATTGTTACTTTTGCAAGTTCAAAATTGCTGGAGCCAAAAAAAAAAGGGCAGGAATTAAATATCCAAATCTGAACTCGGCTACACGGCCTAATTCTCATGGACCCAAACTAACCATTGCTACACCACCAGCAGACCTCAATTTTAGTGAATCTGAAAGCAGCTCCATGACTTCTGGCAATGATTTGGTTTCTGATTCAGAAGAATTTGACAGTTCACCACAACACTTAATCAATTTGAGTTAAAGGATTTAGTAAGGGATTTAGGCCTCATAAAACGAAAAAGTGAATTATTTGGCTTGAGACTGCAGGAGAAGAATTAATGCTATTTTCGTGGTATAGGAATTGCAAAATACAGTTCCACAAGTACTACGCAGAAGATCAACTTGTGTTTTGTATGCAATCTTATTCAACAGTTGGGCAGGGAAGCATATGAGCCAAGTAACTGATGTCGTTTTATTGATTCTTCCAAACAAGGTTTTAAGGCGTGTTACTTCAAAATGGCAACAAGTTAGCTTCAATACTGCTTGCACATTCTACAAATCTAAGAGAGTCTTGTGAAACTCTGAAGTGTGTTATCGAGAAAATTAATTATCGTAACCATGAGTGGCAAATATGTGGTGACTTGGTAACTGGTCTGTTACTAGGACAACAGGAAGAATACACAAAATTCCATTCTTTCTTTGTGAATTCGATAGCAATGCAAGGGACAAACAATGGCCTGAGAGGCGGCAACTGGAACCTGGATCAAAACATATTCCTAATGTGCCTCTTGTTGATTGTCAAAAAATTCTACTCCCTCCATTACACATAAAACTTGGCATGATGAAACAATTCTTGAAAGCACTTGACAAAAGTTGCTTCCAGTACTTATGCACAAAGTTCCATCATTGTCACAGCTTAAATCAGAGCGGGAGTATTTGATGGACCACAGATACAGAAATTGATGAAAGATGTTAATTTTACCAGCTCTATGAATGAAATTGAAAAAGATGCATGGAATGGATTCAGAGAGGTTGTTAAGAAATTTCTGGGCAATGTGAAAGACCCTCAATACAAAGAAGTTGTCAGAAATATGCTGGAAAATTTCAGACTGCTTGGCTGTAATATGAGTTTGAAGCTTCATTTCCTCAAGTCACATTTTGACTACTTCCAGTCAAATTTAGGAGCTGTCAGTTAAGAGCAGGGTGAAAGGTTTCACCAGGACCTGAAGGATGTTGAACAGCATTATTAGGGGATCTTGGGACACACATAGGATGGCCGATTACTGCTGGTGTCTTGCATGACAAACCAGAGAACACTCAAGAAAATCATGTACACTGTAGTTCCATGGGGGAAAAAAAGAGGTACACTAAATAACTAATACACATTCTCAAATTCAGGTAGGCTTTTATGTTATTATACTTCTCTATTTTATTTAAAAGTTGTATATAAGTGTAAAATATTTTTGCAAATTTTATAATTATATTTTTCTTAAATACTGTCATATTGCCAAAACGAGATGTGCTATGGAAAAATTAAATGTATTTCTTAATTCTCGCATCAAAATAGTAAGTCACCTACTTTTAATCACACCACAGAAGAAAGGTTTTCATTTGTAACCTAGTGCAATTTATTTATAAATAGAAATCCTGTTTATATTTTATCTACTCTCATATAAGGTAATATACCTCCAAAGTATGTTTGGACTTAATCATACAACAAGAGTGAGGCATAGAACAAATTTCAATACGCTATTTGTTGCAGTGATTATTATATCCTCATTTGTATCAGTTCACGAGACATTTCTTACATCATAAATGCGAGAGTTACATTTGAAAGTTGCTGCCTACCCAATGCCACCTGGGAAAGCTTTTAAACTCGAATCTAGTTAATTTGATTAACCTAAGTCTGTTTTTTATGAAATGATTGTAATTAAGCAGTTATATTACAACATAATGAGAAACTTACCTAATGCATTGCTTGGATATGTTTGTTGTTTAATTATGTTACATAATTAAAATGATTATCATGTTTTCTTATTTGTTATTGAACATTACTTATTGCATTGAACTTATGCATTTTAATTTGCAAATGTCCAGAATAACGAGTAAAAAACAAAAATTTCAACGCTTACATAGCCAAACATAACAAGCTGTCAATATGGAAAATTTGTAGCTTGACAACAACAATAGAAAAATAACAACCAAGAATGATGAATTGCCAAGAAGATGACAGTCATGTATATAATGAAGTAAGCCACTACCTCTCACTCATCCATAGTGACCATCAATCGATACATCACTATTCCGAACAATTAAACAGATTGTAATTTTATATAATATCTTTAGAATTATTTAATAAGCCAATGACTTTTGCTTTATTAAAATAGTAATAGTTATATTGTTATTTTTTATTAAAATAGTAATAATTTTGTTATAACCATAAAATATAATTGGAATTTAATAAAACATAAACATTTTGAAATGATGTAATTTATTCCAAAATAATCTTCCCATCACCATGTTTGAGAAAGAATTGACTTTTATCACAAATAATTTTAATTTACAAAACAGCCTGTTTAAAAACTGCAGCAATTTACTTCACAACATCGAACTGCTTTAAAAGAATGTTGCAATCAACCAGCATAATTATAAACCACCACAGTACAATGATCTTGATTTTTATGTTGAACTCTTCACTTATAATTTAATTTAAGAATTATGCAACTGCCCTTTCCTAATAATGGATGAAAAATCCTATGATATTCATGCAAAGGCATATAAAGCACCAGCGAAGCATTCGATGGTCTTAACCCCCCTCACACCCAACAGTTGTTGCTTCTTAAGCTTTGTTTTCTATTTACTTAAGTGTTACATCACAGTCATCTATGTATACTGCTTGGAATAAAATGTAAACAGCCTTTGTATTTACATGCATTATCTGTAGAGTAACACTAACTGGCTTTTGTTTCTACACACCTTTGTGGGGTAACTATTATTTTCTACTTCATGGCATTCTCAATGAAGGCTTTATAAATCCTTTTCAGTCTTAGTAATTTATGAATTGAAATTACATGGTGTTTTATTGCCCAAATCTGTCTGGAAGAAAACACGTTCTCAATGGTGAAAGTACTATAAAATTGGTTGAGTGGTCTTTGAGATTACCCCACATACACACACCATATGCAACATACAAGTTTTCTCTCTTTATAATATTGGTATACATAAAGAAGCACCTATAAAGGAAAATTTAACGCAAGAATAAGAAGCATTAGTCAAGAGTGAAGTCTTACCCTGGTGACTTTACTGGAGTGAAGTCCCCATCCTGTAACAGAATGATACAAATGTACAGTTTCACACCATCATCTATATAACATTAGTTAAATATCCAACATTACATACTTATCTTTAAAATAACAGGTTTAATTTATTCCTAAATGGGTATAGGTATTAAGAGTTATGCTAAAACTAAGATTTGACATTATCACATGGAATATGGTCAAAGAAAACAGAACTGGCAAATGAAATGTTTAGCAAAGGTAAATCAGAATCTATGATTCATTTAGCCCAGTATTAAGGAAAATCCTACGTGATACATTCACATGACTTTCCCTATCAATGACAAACTTACATATTCAGAATTAGCACAAAGGATTAAGACCCATTCAAAATGAAAAGCAAGCACTTTGAATGCAGTTATTTTTGGAAGCATTCTGACTCATGTAAGCTACTACGTTGCAAAAAGTGCAAACTTGAAATTTTATGCTTGGGTTGCATGTATACAGGAAGAATTTTGTATTTTTTTCTCCAAGCATTGCCAGTTTATGAGTGATGCAAGATTTTCCGCTATCTACTGAATAATCAAGGTGCTCTTCCATTTTGTCATGCCACGCCAGATGCTTAACTATCGTTTGCTTGGTACAACTCTTTTTGTCTTATTTTTAGGAATGGATGATTTTCTATATTGGATGTCATTGAATTTGAAACTTCAGATACACTCATAGACTTTCACAAGCAATTTACAAATCTAAAAACCTGTGACAATTTTGTGTTATGCCTATAGCTGCATTAAGAATGGGGCTTTGTTCTTGTACCCATGTTTTGCCATAGTATGTTTTTTTTTCCCAAGAATGAATTCAAATTAAGCAAAAGAGGCTTTAGTTACAAAATGTGGAAAGAACATTCAAATGTTCAATCATGTTAATAAACCCTTGAAATAGAAACAAAAAGGAGAAAAACAAAACATTGTAAACTCTCAAGCATGTCCAATAGATGACATCTGGAAAATGTTAAAAGTTGCACAAAGTAATATTTTGGAAACAGCTAATATTAGGAACAACATTTGACAAATTAAGTATTTGAATGTCCTCTGCATTATTATTCCTGTAATTGTTTTTGTCTGTTTTTAATGTTTCTTTGGTGAAATTACACAAAATTCAGTCAATTAAAGGGCATTTATAGACTATTCATTGAAAATCCAATATATATTGTTTGTGCGGTAATTATCTTAAACATATTGCATAGGTAGAATTGGTCTGAAAAATTCAATGTCATAGAAACAATACAGAGCACAGCCATTTTTAAGAAAATAAAACACAATTTTTCCATTTAAGATGTACTACAGGATGTATTTTATCGAAAATCTTGTTGCAACCTTGGACGATACTTAAGTACAAGATTTATCTGAATTTTTTGTTTTTGAGTTATGCTGTTTTCTCTCACTATCTCAGAAACATAAGCATGCACAGACTTTTTCATTTATTTTGGGTTCAGTGGAACTCTGAGCATTTACTTCTGGTAAAGTCTCAAAATTTAATTTTTCTGTGGAATATACCGTATTTACGCGCATGTAATGCGCCAGAAAATCTAATGCCTACCCCATATTTGAAACTTAAAATTATGAAAAAAAGGGCTTGTACCGAATATAAAGCGCATCAACGAAAGAAAATAGGTGATAGGTATTTTATTTAAATTTATTTAATACAACAATGGACTTATCCTATATATAAATCATCAGATTATAGAATTCAAAGTGCCCTATTGTTAAGTGACATTGTTAAAGAACAAAATTAGTGTTACGAGATATTTTTCGCACCCTGTTGTTTTGATGATAACTTCCTTTGTCTCCTTCTCAGTAATAGTGTAGTTCCACAGCATATCAAACCAAAATGGCATCTCATCAGCTTTGCCTATTTGCCCAAATGAAATTTTTTTTTCTTCCAAAGTGAAATGACATACTGCTGAAGCGTTTGTAGTCTGTCCTCAAAATCTGCAGGAAGCTTCTGGCACATTGTTGTATGGCATCTTAGAGATAAACCCATCCGCTTCATGAAACGATCCATCCACCCACGACTAGCCTTAAACTCTTGTTTTGGAATACCAAGAACTTCAGCCTTCTCTTTAGCTTTCTTTCGTATAGTGTCACTAGTCACAGGTTGCCTATTCTTCTTCCTTTCATGCACAAATTCCAACACGTTTTCTTCAACATCAGAATGTCTTCCTTTGCGAGGACCCATAAATTTCTTCCTACTAGCTTTAGTAGCCAATAACGACAATTCCTGTTTTCGTCGCAAGCAAACATTGCTCTGATACATTGAACTTCCTTCCTGCCTTTCTATTAACATTTTTTTCAACATACGGGATTACTTTACACTTTAAAAAAACATTATAAGACGTTTATTTAAAGGTGAGTCGGAGTTGTTACACTAACATCACTTAAGTTTACTCACTTAACATGTTTCGGGAAACGGTTGTTCCCATCCTCAGAAGTTAATTCGACATTTAAATAAATTCACCTTTAAATAAATTCAATACACATCACTGTTTCTAGCTTCTTTTCATTACAATATCAACGTATTATAAGACGTTCTTCTCTGTTTGCCATTGTACTCCATATCGTATCTAAAAACGCCAATGATAAATGAGCAGCTAGCTTGTCGCAACTTTCTGGATACATGTTAACTCCAGCAATCCATTGTGACGTAATAAACAAAAAATTTGAATGAAGTTACTGACGTTTTGCAGAATGGATTTGCACTGGAATCTAATGCGCACCACAATTTTGAATACTACATTTGGTCAAAAAAGGTGCGCATTAAAATCGGAAAATATGGCATTTCCCCTTCTAATACATATGTATGTTGTAGAGAAAGTAAAACTACTTGGTATATGTCAGAAGACAGCTGCAGGGAACAAACTGGGTTCTCTTCTACACCAATAACCAGGTTGTAAACAAGTTTCTTAAGGATTGACATGCTGTATCCTAAGAATTCTAAGCAGGTGATCCACAATGACATAAAAAAACCAATAAATTAAAATGAGTTTTCAAAAGAACAGTTTTGTCCACAATCCAGTCATATCTGAATATATTCTGTACAACGTTCTACTCCATTTATAGCAAAGAGAGTATTGGGATAACTGAACTGTAAAAGTGACAACGTTCATTCCCTTCCTATGCACTTGTATATTTGCATGCAACCATATATACCAAGTATTATAAAGAGAGAAAGTGATTTTGTTAATTCCTTGATCACTGAATCCTCTTTTTCCTGCAGGATGCACAATATAAGTTACTTATAAACATTTTAAAAATGAACTATTATGAGTTTGTAGACACTCATACCTGTTTCAACCTAGTTTTCTCACATATTAACAATAGGGAACTTTTTTATCCTTTACTACAAATAAAGCTTATCTTTTGGGGGGGGGCCCTTGCAGTATTAACCCTAGAAAGGTTCAAATGGTGAAAGTGAGCAAAGTGCAGAAGAGGATCGAGTTACGGCATGGAAAATGGTTCAGCCTCCTCAAAATTAACGTACTCGCTCCCACAAGATAGTGACTCACTTACCAGGTGTAAAATCTGCAGCTAAAAATGCAAAATCTCCTATAGAATTATTGCTTGAGAAAATACGGCATTTTATAAAAGCAGCACAACCAGAAAATCAAGAACAGGAATGGCCAGTGAAGAAAAGAATGAGGTGTAATGTGTGTCCGAGAATGCAGACAGAAAGACAAAACTTTCGTGTGTAAAATGCAAGCAGCAGGTGTGCAAAGACCATAGTGTAGTCATGTGTAGGAGCTGTGTGTGAATTATAATATGAGCATCAACATATGTTCTTACTGTCGAGATGAAAGAACACATTAACTGTGATATTTTATGATTATGAGTGAAGTGAACATTTAAATATATTTTTTGTGCTGCGCATCAGTCCAAATTGCAAGGAACTGTCAATTCAGAGTTTCTGTTTTATTTTTTAAAGTAGATTTCTACAATGAACAGTTATTTTAATACATAATGTATTACTCGGTATATGTAAGCAATAATTAGATAAATTTATTAATTCGGTCCATTTACAACAATCGTTTTATTCCTGGGGTTGCAAGTGACCCCGCACCATCACTAATGTAAGACGTACATGTGCCACCTGTCTAGGGTTAAGAGTTGAAAAGAGACACACTGAGCTTCATAATGGGGTTGTCTGTATTCTTCCAAGGCTGAGTATCTTTTTATTTCATTTAGCATTTACTTCATTTTCTTTTTTTCAAGCTGAAGGAAAGTGTAGCTGATCATCAGATGCTACATCACAGAGAAATTTTGAAATGATCTCAAAATTTCTCTCAAGTATCCTATAATTCTCAATTTTCAAGAACTATAAATCACTATTTCTTTCAACCCTTTAAATACACCATCTGATAAACATTGTACACATTCACAAACTCTCTCTTAACCTTATTAATTTTGTGTTACATAATTCAAATATTTTATCAAGTAACAATTAACAGACAAAAATTATAACTACAATACATTTCTAAAAAAATGTACCTTAATATCTGCACAAACAGATGAAGTTTCCGTTTCCAGCCACCAAGGTTCTTCTTTAGTTTCTATTGTGTTTTCCATGTCATGATCATTGTTGTATTTCTTAACCTGCATTACAGGATTCTCTGGAAGAAATTCTGTCTCTCTTTGTGAACAAAAGACTGTAAAAGGAGCCTCTGATTTAATTTCTGTTTTGATTGCCGCATCACAGTCATCCAGAAGCACATCATTACTGTTTGTCATCGGTTTAACATTCTTGGTAAAGAACCCTCTCTCATTCTGTGAGAATATGTCATCTGATACAGGATTTTCTTTGATTTGTATTTTAGTATCCATTTTACAACTGTTGCTGCATCAGATGGTGCTAAGTCTGTGGAGAAACAAACATATTATGAATAGCAAAACAATGGCAAGCAAAGTGTATGGTCATGAACAGGACTACTGCATATAGCTGTGCTGAATGTCTGTTACTGCCCCACCCCCACTTCAATGGCACAGTCACTGGGCCATCTCACATGTCCTCCAAAACTATAAACTCGTGGTCATGAACAGGACTACTGCATATATCTTTGCTGATTGTCTGTTACTGCCCCACCCCCACATTATCTCCACAGTAACTGGCCCATCTCTCATGTCCTTAAAAACTATAACCCCAATTATATGGTCATGAGACAGTACTGTATATAGCTGTGCTGATTGTCTGTTACTGCCCCACCCCGACTTTATCTCCACAGTCACTGGCCCATCTCTCATGTCCTTAAAAACTATAAACCCCATTATATGGTCATGAGACACATTACTGTATATAGCTGTGCTGATTGTCTGTTACTGCCCCACCCCCACTTTAGCTCCACAGTCACTGGCCCATCTCTCATGTCCTTAAAAACTATAAACCCCATTATATGGTCATGAGACACATTACTGTATATAGCTGTGCTGATTGTCTGTTACTGCCCCACCCCCACTTTAGCTCCACAGTCACTGGCCCATCTCTCATGTCCTTAAAAACTATAAACCCCATTATATGGTCATGAGACACATTACTGTATATAGCTGTGCTGATTGTCTGTTACTGCCCCACCCCCACTTTAGCTCCACAGTCACTGGCCCATCTCTCATGTCCTTAAAAACTATAACCCCAATTATATGGTCATGAGACAGATTACTGCATATAGTTGTGCTGATTGTCTGTTACTGCCCCACCCCCACTTTAGCTCCACAGTCACTGGCCCATCTCTCATGTCCTTAAAAACTATAACCCCAATTATATGGTCATGAGACAGTACTGCATATAGCTGTGCTGATTGTCTGTTACTGCCCCACCCCCACTTTAGCTCCACAGTCACTGGCCCATCTCTCATGTCCTTAAAAACTATAACCCCAATTATATGGTCATGAGACAGTACTGCATATAGCTGTGCTGATTGTCTGTTACTGCCCCACCCCCACTTTATCTCCACAGTCACTGGCCCATCTCTCATGTCCTTAAAAACTATAACCCCAATTATATGGTCATGAGACAGTACTGCATATAGCTGTGCTGATTGTCTGTTACTGCCCCACCCCCACTTTATCTCCACAGTCACTGGCCCATCTCTCATGTCCTTAAAAACTATAAACCCCATTATATGGTCATGAGACAGATTACTGTATATAGCTGTGCTGATTGTCTGTTACTGCCCCACCCCCACATTATCTCCACAGTCACTGGCCCATCTCTCATGTCCTTAAAAACTATAACCCCAATTATATGGTCATGAGACAGTACTGCATATAGCTTTGCTGATTGTCTGTTACTGCCCCACCCCGACTTTATCTCCACAGTCACTGGCCCATCTCTCATGTCCTTAAAAACTATAAACCCCATTATATGGTCATGAGACAGATTACTGTATATAGCTGTGCTGATTGTCTGTTACTGCCCCACCCCCACATTATCTCCACAGTCACTGGCCCATCTCTCATGTCCTTAAAAACTATAACCCCAATTATATGGTCATGAGACAGTACTGCATATAGCTTTGCTGATTGTCTGTTACTGCCCCACCCCGACTTTATCTCCACAGTCACTGGCCCATCTCTCATGTCCTTAAAAACTATAAACCCCATTATATGGTCATGAGACAGATTACTGCATATAGTTGTGGTGAGTATCTGTTACTGGCCCATCCCACTTTGTCTCCAGTCACTGGCTCATCTCACATGTCCTATAAAACTGAATTATATGGCCATGAGACAAAGACTGTGCTATGTTTGTTACTGTTCAACCACACTCTTCTCTCAGCAGGCATTGGCTCATCTCACATGTCTTCTATCACCAGACACTCAATAACTGTCTTGTGTAGCAATAATATAAAATAATAACCAACTACTTGATATTACCTGAGATAAATATTTTTGTTATACATTTTGTTGTTGGTATAAGATGGATACAGAATACTGAAATGATAGTCAAATGTTTGAAAATCTTGTGTTACATTTGCATGACTCTCCCTACTCACTATCATTTATTTTTATATAGCTTCTACAGACTATTCTTAGGAAAGTTTAATACCTTCTAGGGAAAATTACATTGAGTTTTATTTATGGACACTCTTTAACTGTTGTGGTCCTTAGGATCCCATTCTATATTGGGCATGAAAGATTGGTAATTTTGTTCAGAGGCCTCTTTATCAGGCTTGAGGTTCTTTTACATGTCGTAAACCATGACACGGGACCACCGGCTTTACTTCCCTTCCGAAGGAAGCCATGCTAAGGATTTTTATGCTTGAAAAAAAATTCATTGCCCTTTGCCAGGTTTGAACCTAAGACCTCGTGAACTAGAGGCTAGCATGATAACCACTGCACCCCAGAGGACGATACTTTCTAGGGGAAGTATTGCAATCCACCCAATGGCTTGATATATAGATTTCACTGGAAATACAAGTTTTCGGACTCCCTGAATCCAAAAGGTGCATTCTGATTGAGTGTATGTGTATCTGTGAAAATTGTAATTAAAAAATCAGCAGTCAAATACCAAACTTGGCATTAAGTTAAGCATCTTCCAGGCAGGTAACACAAAGGTTTTCAAGAAAGTCCTCCCACCATAAGCTCCTTTGCATAGAAAAGTGCTCATCATTTTTGTTTCCCCTCAAGGAATCTAGTATGAGCAGCAGAACCGAGTGGTTGTGTGTACATGGCACTCCATAAGAAAAATTAAATTGAGTTTTATTTATGAACGCTTTTTAAGTGCTGTGGTCCTTAGCATCCCATTCTATATTGGGCATGAAAGACATAATTTTGCTCAAAAGCCTCTTAATCAGGCTTGAGGTTCTTTTACATACTGTAAATCTACAACACGGGATCACCGACTTTACTTCCCCTCCGAGGGAAGCCATGCTAAGGATTTTATGCCTGAAAAAATCCATCGCCCTCCATTGGATTTGAACTCACAACCTCAGGAACTGAAGTTTAGCATGGTAACCACTACACGATGGAGGACGGCTAAACTAGAGGCTAACATGATACCCCTAGATTATGGAGCACAACGCAGTATGCTTCTAAAAACTTTTGCATAGTTATACAGATTCTTTTTTTTTAGACTGGTAATTATGAAATGTACGTGCTGGCATGAAGACATTAATCCCATTTTAAAACGGGTATATTAAAAATTAAATAGGGGCATACACTTCCCAGTTGGCCAAAGCTATAAATACTTGCACATAAATTTCCTTTAAGCATATTGCAGTGGGGTGTAAATTCATATTATAAATTATGTTTAGCAATTATTAGTACCAACCACATTGTTAAATTTGACACAGAATAATGGTGTTAATAACGTTAGAGGTATTTCACATAAGAGTGCCATAACATTCGGAATGCTTATTTTCATTTCAAGTAAAGCACTGCATTGTCCCATAAATATCACTGCATTATGGCACTGCCTAATAATTAAAATACACCTTTTAAACTATATACATTGGTATTATGTATACAAAAACCTTAAAACTGTTTAATATCAGTAACAATTGCACCTGAGTTTGTCTTACTGTGGCATAAGCCTCTCAAACAGTATGGGCCAAGTATTGAGGCTTTTAAACATAGCCAATAAATATTTGTAATTACATGGGAATGTAGAACTTGAGGGAATGTTTACATACAGTGAAGTGAACCATAACCTGACTTTTTCGGAATTTTTGACGTGTCTCACATGCTAGCAACAAAACATTTGAATTCAATATATGGCCAACATTACTTAAATGGTTTTATAGTGTGTTGGAGTAGTTTAAGGTGCCGCCAGTAGATGCGGACTACTCAATCAAAATTGTGCCACGTTGCCAATTACTCCTTCTTTTAAACGCGATTATCTAGTTAAAGGGATGCATTTAATTACAAAAATGTGTTACAGGTTTTTGTTCATCTACAACCACTCTCCCACCTCCCCCAGTATCTGCGAGACTATTTCACTTCCACCCTGTGTATATTATATATATATAGTATCCAGTGTACATCTGACATCACAGAAGACTTTCTCTTCATCTCTTAAAGCAGCTGAGGTCCTGGACAGTTAGGACGTGCACAAAGGCTAGACTGAAAGTGAGAGTTTTCTTCAGGCAATTGTGATAATTGTAGTTCATCACTGGCACAATAATTAACATGCTCAATCATCTGTATACAGAGTTGGTGATGCAGTTTCACAAAAACAGGCACAAAGCAGCAAATGGGGAAACACAAGTCTGCAACTCAAAGTCCTGGAGCCATGGCTCGTATACAAGAAAAAATTTTAATACCAAAACACCAACTTGCTGCTACTCGCATCTCGTGCTTACTGCCAGCAGATGCTCACCAACAAGGCTTGCTTTTATTAATACCGCTCAAATTAGCACATTTTTGGGGAGGACATGAAGTAAGAAGAGAGATCAAACTAATAAAACAAACTGACAGACCAGCAGGTATCAAAAGAAAAACTTTTCAAATACAAAGAGGATTTACTGAACTTAAGATAAGTTGACCACAGAAAGCTTCATTATAAAATAAATACATTCACTGACTGAGAAAGAACACAACTTGTGACAGACGAAGCCTGCTGATGATGAAGGGAAAATAAATTAAAATTAAATTGAGATTTTTTATGGATGCCCATTTAACTGCTGTGGTCCTTAGCGTCCCATTCTATATTGGGCGTGAAAGACTAGTAATTTTGCTCAGAGACCTCTTTATCAGGCTTGATGTTCTTTTACATGCCATAAATTTATGACAGGGACCATCGGCTTTACTTTCCTTCCAAAGGAAGCCTTGCTAAGGGTTTGTAACAGTATTAAGTTAATACGGTTCACTTAGTATCAATTTTATATAATCAGAGATATTCACTATAAGAAGTGTATGTCCATCCTTTAAAACAGCAGGGAGTAGATGCGGAACAGCAAGTTTAGCTGGAAACACACAGAGAAAGGGAAAAGAGATGGTTGCGTGTTGTTGATATGCACACTTCGTTTTGCCTAAGGCCGATCTGCTGCTGTCAAAATGAGTATCATGCACCTGTTGAGTGGGCTTGTTGGTAAAAATGATGAAATGGGCTGTTCACAGTTAAAACTGTAACAAAAATTATCACAGGGTCGAATGGTATTTAAGTTACTACATACAGTTTAGTGGTATGACTTAACCACTATTGGTGAGTTAAATAAAGGTCCTATTTAGTCTGAAAGGTTGATACCAAAAAAGCAAGTTGTCTGCTATGGGAAGCCAGGAAAAGATGGTGGGAGATCATCCTTGGTAACTTACTACTTGTCAAAGGAATAATAGAAACTGAAGCAACATATGTGCAATTTACTTGCTCTCTGCTGGGAAAGATGTCCACTTTTATTGGTAATGTTTTTGCTTTTGAAAAGGAGACTAAAATTTCTACAACCAGAACAACCTAAGTGTTTCAGTTTAGTATGTTCATATTTTTCTCTATTGTAAAACTAGAGTTTAGAGGAGTGTATTCACATTTTAGTGAAAATTTAAAAGCTGAAGCATACTTCAAGTTGTAGTGAGTTATGCATGTTATTATATGAATGCAATATTTGTATATGCAGGATATAATTATGTAGGGAATTTGCCATTGTAAATAACCTTAATGATTTATCTGAAGAAAGCTAATTAAATGGCGAAACAAGAGAGAACTGAATTAGTGGCTTTGAATTCCATTTTTTCACAAAATTATACTGGCTAATAGAACTTCATAAAAGATATGCTTAAAAGGAATTATAAAAATGCCACAATAAAGATAACTCAAAGAGATATTGTATGTGTAAAACAATATTCCCTAAAACATGATCCATGCCTCTGATTATCCTTGGGGATGGCTCTGGAACATTGAATATTAATAGGTGTGATCCTTAAATTAATAATATCTAATTAGTGAAAAGAGAAAAATAGGAGTATTGTGACTTATATGTAAATGAAAGTTGAGTATTCCACAGTGATTTCCAAAAGTGCTTGAAGACATATAGCTGTATTCAGATTAAATATAGCGGTGGTATCGAAAGAAGGTAGCAACAAGGTTGAATTGTCGCATGTTTTTACACCCGATAAAATCAATCGCCCTCCGCTGGGTTTGAACCCACGTGATGAAGGAAAGACCCTCTGAAGTATCTATGTACTACAGCTGTTCTCTTCTTCTTTATGCCCTGCTAATTGTTTTGTAATTTCTGACCTTGTCTGTGATATTGCATCTTAAGAACATTCACAAATATGAAAGTTAAGTCGCCTAGTCTTTGTTGCTAGCTTTCAACAAACCAACGCATCAAGTCAATGAAATAGTTTAAATATCGTTTTAGGTACACATTTAATCTAATGCAATATTCCGCTACACTATGGGATAAATCTCCTGAATGTCTTCAATCAGCTTATGATTTGTTTCTGCAGTATTAATGCCACAAGCACATCCATTTGGTGATCTGATGACAGAGAGTAGAGTGATGCAATATTGTTTGTGTGGTCATTTGTTATTGGGTAAACAAATGCTGGCTGTGGTTAGGTGCGCTTCTTAACCTCCAGCCATTAAATACATTCTCAATTATGCTGGTGAACTCCACATGCTCTTCAAATAAAGCAAAGCACGTGTGTGAAACACAAACATGCACAGTCTCTCTTTAACCTAAACTTGGGTAAATCTTGAAACAACATGACCCTATGGTTTCACTGCAGCTCACTCGACCTGACAATCTATTCTCTCCTCAAACATGTTCTGTATCACTTCTATCTCATATATTGCTTACTCAAAGGTTGGTGCCACTTCAGGATGAACTCCATGATTTATGAAAGCCACAAGTGCCCTCTAGTGGTCCAACAGTGAACTAGTCAGTGAAGGAGAGTATGGGAGTAAGTTGAAATCTTAAAATATTACTGCAGGTTAAATTCCATTTACCTCAAGACATGTGATACATGTTACACAGAAACAACTCACCTCACAGAATTTGCAAGTCCCTCTGGTGCCAAAATATAAAAGTATCCTTCACTTCTGCTGCTCTGTAATCCTTAAAGAAGTGGAAACTTCACCACCAGCTCTTGAAGGCATATTCACCGACTAGAACACAAGCATCTGCACAGAAAACACAAAACAGCATCTTAATCCAATTATATTAACCATTATGGCAGCAAAGCCGCAAGTCACTTCCAATATAATGGGTGTGAATAACACAATAAATATGGTGCAGTTAATTTATCACTTAAGTTCTCCAATTTGTTAAAAACTAAATTTCCAACAATGACAGTTTCCATAACAATACCAATGTCGGTTACAGGTTATATAATATGATAAAAAAATAAGATATGAGGCAGTTCAACATTTTAAATTGGGAAAAATGATTAAAAAGCTGATGTACACATTCACATTACTTTCTCCAACCACCATTGTTTATTTTTTAAAGTTTACTATATAAAACCTAGATAGTTTTGAAATTTGCAGTTTATATCAAAATTTTCTGTAACAATAATCATTTCCAAGATATTCTTGACTACCTATTGGTTTTAGTTTTGTAAATGGCTTTATCGTACTTCTCTGAACTGTTAAATAAAGACTGTTTCTTGGGGTGTTATTTAAAGGCTGGAATTTCAAAGCCAACATACAGTAACATACTTTTTAAATATCTGAACATCACTTCCTCCTCAATCACCTTGTATATACAAACAAATGTGTAATAAAAACATTTTTGAAAAAACTAGATTAACACGAGTTCCAAGTGAATTTAAAAACAATTTCCCCTTAAGGAAATTCAAGCCACAAGCCACACTTATGAGTGGGTGTGCACTTTGGGCTCAAACATTACCAATGAGATGCATTTCGATTAGAGGAATGCAATTATTAGAATTATATGTCAAGAAGTAAATTACAAGTTAAAATCTTATTTTGTAGAAACCAAACAGTAATCCTGTGTAACGACTCTTATTAACTCTGGCGACGACATGCAGCACCTTATTGAAATTGCAATACTAGAACTGTATATTCACTGGATGCCAGCCGCTACCATTAATGTAATATTTAAAATCGCTAGATGTTAAACAACCATGGAACACGTACATATTATGTTGAAATGTGTGTATTATGTTCAAATGTGAATTTTGAATAAAGGAACATGCTGGATACACCAAGCAACGTATAACTACAAACTCCAAGGATACAAAAACCCAGGACGATCAAAAAAAGAGATGGATACAACAAGATTTTGGAGCTGGAACAGGCTAATTGCACTGAAACCGCGAAGAAGAAGAAGCTGGAAAAGCAACGGATGTCACAGCCAATGAATACACACATAAATGAGTAATATGTGTTCTCTATAAGGGGAAGTGTTTAAAGCAAAATATACATAAACTACACTATATGTATGAAATGATTGCAAAACCACTAATACGTTAAATTTGGCAGAAATATTGAAACATTTTTATCTTGCACTGATACTTTGTCTACCATGTACATAGTTGGTAGAGTAGGTATTGTATTTAATCGAAAAGTACATGTTGAGGCCCCCTGATTATAAAAAAAAACATTTAAAAGGTCTCTAAGAACAGCATAACTCAAAAATGAAAAGGCGGATAAATACCAAACTTGTATTGAATCTTTCTATCTTCCAAAGATACAGTACGAGATTTTTCCAGAAAATCTCCCTTGAAGATAATACCCTTTACTTGGAACAATTTTCCTGATTTTTTACTTCTTCAAAATGGCTCTAATGATTCTGTTTAAAATACCATACATTAAAGATATTTATATGACAAACAAAGCATATACCTTGAATTTTCTGAATAGCCTGTGGAATCTTGTATAACTGGTAAACGTTAAGTAATAGGACAAAAATGTACAACACAAAATGTAGATCTCTTTAAAACACACATAACCTATTCAGATATCCATTATTTATGGTTTGAACTGTACAATAATGTTATTCTTTAAAGCCCTGTTTCCATTCACTTGTTTCTCACGATGGCATGAATAGAGTATGGAATTTTAACTGCAGCATAAAGCGTTCGGTTCTTAAGCACCTGACTACTACTGTTCTCTTTTTACCCTAACAAAATGTGATTTCTGCAATGATTTATCACAATTAAAATGAAGTAGATAGACAAATAAGGTTTCATAAGAATAATTTACATGCCCACTATAAATGACAGAGGGTAGAGAGTCATGAGAATGTAACACATATGAGTCTTTTATTCATAATTAATCACTTTTTAATGTGTTAATATAAAATACTCCTTGGACCCTAGTTTAACATATAACCATTTGTGGCTTTAAAATTGACATTAAAACAGCAATTGAGTTGGTAGCATGAAAATACAAAATGCTCCCCCCCAAAAAAAAATCGAAAATTTTCTATACTTATTGCTTTCCCAAGCATTTCCTACATTTTCTGTAGTTTATACATGTTTTGCTTTAAACATGTTATGCTTTATCTATGGTATTGTTCCTTTTCATTTTTGTTTTTTCACACAATTTGGGCACATTTCTGTGTGTTATAACCATTTTTATGCACATTTGACTTTTATTTCCCCTTACAGAGAACAAGCATTACTTATTTTACAGTGTATTCATTGCGTGCAACATCTATTGCTTTTTCAGTGTTGTGGAATGAATGAAAAGCGATGTTAAATATTACGTTGGTAGCGGTTGGCATCCAGCGAATACAAATAGCAAAATAAACAGATCGGACCCAAACCCAGCTGCACTTACAATGCTAAAAAAGGCACATTTCAAATTTAATTGTGAATTTCAGATTGACTCCGCAACACTATAGAAATAGAAAATATTATTAGCTCATTGAAAAGCAAAAGCTCTCATGGTTGGGATGAGATAAGTACCAAATTGTTAAAATATTGCACAGAAGAGTTAAGCAAACCTCTTAGTCATATATGCAGTCATTCCCTTATGTCAGGGATATTTCCAGAAAAAATGAAACATACAATTGTTAAGCCTCTATACATGAAAGGAGACAAAAGCCTGGCTTCCAATTATAGGCCCATCTCTCTTTAGACAGCCTTTCTAAAGTAATGGAAAAAGCTGTATATAACCAGGTTATAAAATACTTGGAGTTCAACAACATTCTCTCAGTATCCCAGTTCGGATTTAGGGAAAAAATGTCACCAGAAAATGCAACATACATGTTCACTTCTGAAGTATTAACAGCCTTGGATAAAAAGGAACTACCATTAGGAATATTTTGTGACTTAGCTAAGGCATTTGACAGCATAGATCATAACCTCTTGCTGCAAAAGCTAAAAGTTTATGACTTCAGTAATATCACTATAAAATGGTTCAGATCGTACTTAACAAATAGGATCCAGAAAACCAGAACCAATGGTTATTACTAGAGGTGTCCCACAAGGTTCTATACTTGGTCCTTTGTTATTTTTAATATTTATAAACATCCTGCCATACTATCTTAGCGAAGATTCAATACCTGTGTTTCTTGCAGATGATACCAGTGTACTTATATCTGAAACGCCACATCAGCAATTAAGAAATTCTGTCAATAAAGTGTTTGAACAGCTCAACTTTTGGTTTGAAGCTAATAAGCTTTCATTAAATTACGATAAAACCAAATTGATTCAATTTCAAATGAAGCATAAACGAGTGAGGTACAACAATTATACCATAAATAAGGTATCTGATACAAAATTTCTTGGCTTCAAATAGATGGAGAGCTTAACTGGAGAAAACAAATAAACATCATGCTGCCAAAACTCAGCTGAGCTAGCTGAGCTGAGAGTCTTAAGAAACTTAAAAAATTTGCTCCACCAAAATGCTTTAAGAACAGCATATTTTGCCTATTTTCACTCCCTGTTGTGATATGAAATAATGTTCTGGGGTAATTCGGCATATAGCAAACAAGTATTTATATCACAAAAAAAGGCCATGAGTATTATCTGTGGTGTTGGGGGCCTGTCATTCCTGTAGAGCCTTGTTCAAAACCCAAAAAATTCTTACTCTCACTGGTGAATATGTATAGTCTCTGTTGAGCTATCTTACAGATAATTATGATAACTTCACAATGAACCTTGCTGTGTATGACCACAATACAAGACATGCAGGCGATTTGCATAGACCAGTAAATAACTTAAAGCTGTTCCAAAAAGGATTGTACTATTCTGTAATAACAATTTACAATAACCTTCCATGCTACTTAAAACTATTAGGCAAGCCTAATCAACATAACATCTTTAAGAAATAGCTAAAGTCTATCTTATATACTCACTCATTTACTATGGAGGAATTTTTTAATGTCGTGCAATATATAAATATTCAATACATAAGGGAGATGGCATATGATAAGTGACTTACACTTATTTGTTATTGTCCTACTGTAATGCATGTTGAGATGTTTACTCTTGGGGGGCAAAAAAGAAGAATGGTGAGGGTTTGCAAATTTTCAATTCTTAAATAATGCATGGTGTGGAGAGGGAGAAATGTTCTTGGTGTTGGGTATGTTATTATTAAATAAGTCCTTGGTGCTGGGTGTGTTTATTAGTTATGCTGCATATTTCATAATTGTATGACATGTTCAATGTCCCTGAGCGTTGCTCACAGTGGGACCAAATGAATGAATGAACACAGTTCTGATGTTGGTACTTCAATTCAAGTATAAATAAAACAATAATTTGATTATTTTTACCCAACTACTTCCACTCCTGATAATACAGCGTTTGTTTACACTTGTGCGAAGCTGTTAATGCAGATAATTACAGATACTGTAGTGAAGTTTACAGTTGGCATTTTTAAGTGCCAACACTTCGAGAGCAGAATTTGTATGAAGTGATGAGGTTGTTTTTTGTTTTATTTTTAATGTATTTACTGACGCAACTGCATCCTATCCTTGTTTATGGGTGAAATTTCTGGAGCTCTGTATTCATTCAGCGCAGTTTTCTTGGCGTTTCTTCCTCAGGATCATTTTGTAATCTTGTACAGATCACACAGACATGCAAAACCAAACATCCTTGCCCAAAGCGGGAAAGTTTTGAGTTAAGACGGGAAGTAACCTAATTTAGCATTTCATTATAGCAGCAGTTGGTCAAAAAAAATAACAGGTCCAAATTCAAAAAAATGCGCCCACATGCTGTGCCTATTTCTATTTGAAATTGAGTCTTAGCATCATAATACACGAAAATGATTCTGCTTACAATTAAGATAGAGTAATTGCACAATGTTTTCAACAGGGAGCAATCTCTTTCACTAGCTTCACACTTAAAATCATTTGTACGACACTACACCACTTTGTTTTATTTCTGCTTAACCAACAAGTGTATAATGATCCAACCATTGGGTTACACAAAGACAATAGACTCCAGGTCTGGACACCAATGGTACTTATGGAACTGCCATTTTGGTTCTTCAAGTGGGCATCCCTGAAGTCAAATCTAATCTTATACATATGATCAGGGGCGGCTTCTTAATATGGTAAATCCTGGCTCTCCCTTTAATGTAAATGACGTATACGATTCATACATTTCAGTTACCATTCTGACATGATCTGATAGATGGACTTCGGCAAGTGTTGTATTGTTTGCAGGTGCCAAGTAGTGCACTCCCGGCTGCAACCCACATTTGTATAATGGTGAAGTATAGGGAATGACGACCCAACGGAGCGCGAGGAAAATGTTGTTGGTTAACCTAGTAGTCAGAGAGCATAGAATAATATATCAACAGGAACAATACTTTTCGTTTCGTCCCATACACAGAGCTATCTATTAAATTCACAGTAAATGTTTACCTCACTTTCGGTCTTCTATCTACTGAACTACATCTCTGATCATTACGTTGCCTGTATGCCACGTTGTGTATTGGGCTTTAATTTATGAATCAAAGTGGTTTATTTAGCTAAATACAGGTAAACCCTGTTATAAGGAGAAACAATGATTTCCGTTCAGCCTCCTTTAACGCAACCGTTTTCAACGCTAAACTTGGAGGAAAAGAATGAAATTAAACGCATTGGCAGGCCCACACCATACCTAAAAATCACTCGCGTAGTTCAAACAAAAACAATAAGTTTTAATAGGAATTATAACAGCGATGTATATGAAAAATATGATTGGATGTGTTGTGGTATTAAAAACGCCCTGTTTTGCTTTCCTTGCATTTTGTTTGGTGGTGAAGATACAGGGACAAAGCGTAGCGTGAATGATTTGCAGCATCTTCATGACCGCGTCAAAAAACATGTAGCGTCAAAGTTGCACGTAAAAAATACTGTCAGTCTTGTCATGTTTGGCAATGTAAATATAGCAAAACAGATGGACAGTGCATATCGGAGAGTAACTGAAGAACACAACCAGAAAGTAGCTCAAAATAGATATGTTTTAAACATTATTATTATTCGTGGGGCATTTGAGTTGGCTCTTCGATGACATGATGAGTCAGCGACTTCAAATAAACCTGCTGTTTTTCGTGGACTGATAAATTTCAGTGCAGAGCTAGACTGTGTTCTGAAAAAACAATTTGGAAAATGCAACAGTGTTTAAGGGAACGTCAAAAATGATTCAAAATGAGATTCTGCAATGCATGCTTGAAGCCTGTCATGAGAAGATATCGAAAGAAACAGAAGATACGCCATTTTTATCTGTCATATCAGATGAAACCAACGACGTAGCATCCAAGTCTCAAATGGTAATTGTCTATAGATATCTGGTAAACGATAAGCTAGTGGAAAGGTACTGGTGGCTTTGTGAATCCTATAGGGCACAAAGCAGATAACTTAGCTGCATGCAAATTGCCAGAACTTCGACATCTGCTAGGCTCTGAACATAAATTGATTGCTCAAACATACGCGGGGGGCAAATGTTATGTCTGGGACCAAAAATGGCGTTCAATCCATCATAAAACAGAAGTACATGTCTGCAGAATACATTCATTGCCATGCGCATCAGTTGAACGCAATTATGTTAAATGCAGCATCAGCGAATAGTAGTGTACGAATTTTATTCCTAAATCTTCAAGGAATTTGTGCTTTTTTCTAACTCTCCTTAGAGAACATCAGTTTTAGAAGTAGTGCAGAAGCGGCTGCCAAGATCAGTGCAAAAGAGATGGAACTTTCAATCTAGATCTGTCAACACAGTTTTCGAATACAGGGAGGAGTTAATAGAATGTATGAAAATCATAAGGAGAGGCGAAAGAATCAGCAATTCAAATTCCTTTTTTCAAGTATCTGGTTTTATTGGTATTTTGAGTGATGCAGATTTCATATTTTGGTTGTCGTTCTTCCATAAAATTATGCCCCATGTCGATATTTTCTACAACCAACTTCAGAGGAGCGACCGTACTCCTGTAATGGTCCAGGATAGACTTAATTATTTTGAGGTGGAAATTCTCAAAATTAGAAGCACCATAAGTTCCACTGCAGTTGATGAGAATGTAACGAAGAAAAGAAAAATTATGGAACACACTGAAAGAATACGAGAGGCCATTGAAGTGTGTGATGTAATCATTACTGAAATGAAAGACAGGTTCAGATTTGTTGCTCATATGGGAGCAGCAGTTCTCTTTCAGCCTGAGAGATTTTCAGAACATAACATTTTGTTTCCGGAGCAACATATTAAAGTTGCTCTTCAGATATATTCTTTTATTGAAGAAAAGAAACTGATTACAGAACTTTCCACAATGTATAGTTCTGAAGAATTTAAAAACATAACTGGGGTTGTTCCACTAATGGAGTTTTTCAGGGACAATAATTTATGTTCCACTTTTAGTGAATCTGTTAAACTACTAAGTATCATTCTAACAATCCCCATGACAACATGTGAGGCAGAAAGTTGCTTCTCTACTCTGAAAAGGATTAAAACATTTCTGCGTAACACAATGTCTGAGGGGAGGTTATCTGCGTTGGCCATGTTATCCATTGAAAGGGGTTTTATCATGCAGATCAAGAACTTCAATGAGCTGGTCATCGATAAGTTTGTTGGCAGGAAAGAGAGAAGGGCTGATTTTCTCTATAAGTAGGCGAGTGCTATATGCTACACTGTTTATGAAATGTGCATCTGTTATATATATATATATATATTGTGAATTCCTATTTCTTGTTTATTTGCGTAAATTAATCAGCCTACAGTGAGAAACTTATTCCGTATTTATTACTTAAAACATTTCAAATTGCAAGGATAATTTTGTGAACCACTAAAGTTTAAAGCCACCAGCCGCCCCTGATCTAAGTCGAAGTTTTTCAAGGTGTTAAAAGAAGGCAAGGAATCCATAGCGAAAGAAGAATTAAATTTTTTCATTCCAAGTGAAAGAAAGAAGAGAATCGAGATGGATGATTTCACTAAAGGAGAAATTAGGAGAAAGATAGAGTTTAGTGTGGTAAGAAAAGAAGTTTCAACATTAAGAAAACTTTGTAAAGCCTTAAAATAGGTCAAGATATTGAGTTGTAGAAGCGAATGTTTACGTCGTCTTACAAGATCTCTAACATTTCAACGGAAAAAAAAGCCAATCAAGAGAATTATTGTAATCGAAAATTCTAACACTGCAGAGTGGCGTGCACAACATTTACGAGTACAAATTGCATGATAGTCCAATTGTTTGTGTTGACGAGACTTACATTCACACAACACATTCTGTGACAGCACGTTAATGAGTGAATCTGAAATTAGTCACTGCTGCAATTGGTAAGGGGCGGTCTTATGATCGTCCATGCTGAGGCCATTTTGGATTTATTGATAATGCTTTGTGGATATCCAAGCCTACACATGAGGTAAATTTAGCTCTACTGTTGGAGATCCAATTTGCAGTAGTTTATTTATTAGCACCACGCTTTGGGCGCCAAACTTGATGTTGTTGCACCACGTTTAGACAACAATTTGCGGGAGATATGTTTCTAGAGTGTTCGCCCCCACATACGGTACAAACTTTCCGGTGGCCTTCGCCCCCACGTTTAAAGATCAACTTTTTATTTTAATATATATACATATATATATATATACATATATATATATATATATATACTTCGGCTGCGTCAGTAATTTATAAAGCACGTATCTCTTAGCAGGGCTGGTACGGCTAATGAACAAGGCTTACACAAATTATAATTGTATTGTACTTTGTTTATCAATCCTTCACGCGATTAAATAACACTTCACTGATATCCTACTATAGAGCTGAGAGATTATTGTTTAATTGTACTTTTTAACACACAAACTTTATATTATTCTATGTCTCACACTGAACACGTACCGTACCGATTGGGTACGCAATCTTGTAGCGTCTACTCTTGAATTTTATATTTACTCTATTTCAAGTCTCTTATTGGCTAAGCCTACTCCAATAGAATACTTTTATTTAACTTAAGCTTTTTCTAGTTTTTGATTGGTTATTTATAAACTGCTTCATTATACTGTAGTTAAGTACTAATTTTTTTTATACCCCAGGCACATTCTTCAATTTAAAATATTCTACTAGATCATGAATATATAGTACTGGACTTGAAGCATTAAAATAAGGTAAAGGTAATTCGAGCACAGAATAATAGTTTGACATATGGTTTGGTACATGCGCATGTGTGTCATAATTATTGTTGTGTTCGAGAGGTTGATGCTATGGAAAAAGCAGTAGCATCTCTTGTGTTTTTAGTTAATAAAGGTGATACACTTCTTTCAGCATTTATATTATTATCATACATTTGATTTGCATTTACCTTTGGTACACTGGTACTTAAAGTTTCAAGACTATTTCTAAGTTTATACATTTCTTTGCTACTTTATCATTAATTTTGTCTATCACTGACATTACTTGTCCTTGCTCTGTGTATGCTTCTTTAATTGTATCTGCATTTGTTTTAACCATTTCATGCATTTTACTTATTTCCCCTGTTGAATATATTTGTATTTTCCACCAATGTTTATCCAAGTTATTACAAATACTCTGTTTAGTATTAGTAATTTTCAGGTCCATTTCAGTTAGATTTTAATTAATATGACTTGATAATTTCTGTTCCAGCTGATTGCAATCTTTACTTACTTTTAAATCTATATCATTTTGAAGTGCTTTAGAGGATTGTTCTATTTTGATTTCTAATCTACTTTCAGCTTTACTTTCTTTCATACAATTTTCTATCTGCTTAGCTAGATCATTTTTGATGCTAGATAACTCTGTATTAGTTTCAGTTAGCTTATTATTTAAGTCTTTTCTCAGCTCTGTACTAGTTTCACTTTCTCAACTCTGCATTAGTTTCAGTTAACTTATTACTTAACTTTGTACTAGTTTTCATTTAGCTTATTACTAATTTCAGTTATTGCTTTTACAAGGAAAATATGCTACTGCTATCTCTTTCTATTCCTAACTGTGAATTTAAAGATGTCTGTTCTACTTCTATTTGTTTCCTCTAGCTCTGATTGTAAATTTACATTGTAATCTGTAATGGCTGACCTATCCTCTCCTACTTTCATATTTTCATGGTTTTCTGTTTCCATTTTATTTTGTACATTTTCTTTTGTTATATTTAGTTTGGAACTGCTGAATTTTAATTTTCCACTTCTTAACAACATGAAATTATTTTAATAACAATATATATTTTCTTAACTGTCGTGACAGCTATATAAATATATCATATTGGAATTTTCTGACCTTTTCTCTGGCTGTTTGAGTGAACCTTTATACTCTGGTGTTCCCTCGTAGAGTCTAGTTGAATTGTTGACTACCTGCCCTGCACTCCTGAAAGAATTTTTGCTGTCCTTGAATTATGTTATATGTTGATCTTGAAGTTCTTGAGTGAAGTCTTTTAGTTTTGTTGATTCTTTTAACCTATTTTTGTCCCACTGTTAGAGAACCAAACTTGAAGGAGTTTAATTGTTGTTGTTGCACCACTTATTGGCATTAATTTGAAGCTGTTTTAGACGATGCACGTAATGGATGCCAATTTGCAGGAGATTGTTTCTAAGGAGTGTTCGCCCCACGTACGGTACAAGCTTTCCGGTGGCCTTTGCCCCCACTTTTAAAAATCAACTTTTTATTTTAATATTTATTTATTATATATATATGCCTCGGCTGCATCAGTAATTTGTAAAGCATGTATCCCTTAGCAGGGCTGGTATAGCTAAAGAACAAGGCTTACACAAACTATAATTGTATTGTAGTTTGTTTATTAATCCTTAACACGATTAAATAACACTTCACTGATATCCTGCTATAGAGCTGAGAGATTATTGTTTAATTGAACTTTTTAACACATAAACTTTATATTATTCTCACCGCAATGAACTATGTCTCACATTGAACACGTACCGTACCGACTGGGTACGCAATCTTGTAGCATCTACCGCTTGAATGTGTTAATTTCCTCTATTTCAAGTTCCTTATTGGCTAAGCCTACTCCAATAGAATACTTTTATTTAGCTTAAGCTTTTTCTAGTTTTTGATTGGCTATTTATACTGTTTTAAATATTACATTATTGTTCCAAGAATTATTAGTAGCCTTTATTAAACTTTCAAATTTATTGCCGTCTCAAGGTTACCTCATTGTTACCAGCTTTCAGCTTTTACTTTGTAATTCTGTTACAGAAAGCAGCTTGCTTCTATTCTCACAGCTCCTATGTTAAAACTACGTAATATATTCACATAACATTAATATACATGTACATAATAATATAGACATAATGCGATGACTGTAATATACACTTTATATATTGTATTATACACGTATTGCTTTAAGGCAGGCTGTTATTATATTTTATATTATATAAATAGACTGATATCATTTAAGTGTTAAAAAAACTGCCTCAAACAGAAGAGTGCAGATTATCACAACATGAATAGTATAATTTTTTTCAAAATGGGTATATGAAAAGCTTTTACCTAACATTCCTCTAAACAGTAACGTTGTCTTTGATAATGCCAGTTACCAAAATGTTCAGGGAAATAGAAAACCCACTGATATCTCTTAAAAATGGCATGGTGATGTAGCTTTCAGAGTTCAATGGATCTGAAGATGAAGACAAAACTGAAGCAGATATGGAAAAAAGGGTAAAAGAATTATACGGTATGAATAAAAGACAACTGTATCATAAAATTCAGTGTGTGCCCTATGAGAAAACATATCAGACTAATAGGAAATTAAAAAGTGCTGGACATAGAATACTGTGACTGCCTCCATATCATGCAGACATAAATCCAATTAAAACGGTGTTGGGTGACATTAAGGGTAGAGCAAGTGAAACCATTTCGTAGTTATTAGATAGAAGAAAGAAAAAAAAAGTTAATGGAAAAATTGCTTACTGAATACGCAGTTCAAAAGTGGATCAATTGCTGTGAACATGTGAAGGAAATTGAAAACAAATATATTGAAAGAGATGGAATTATGGATGAGTGTGTAGATCAGCTGATAATTTGACTTGGGAAAGTTAATTCAGACAACATTCTGCAGACCCTGACACAGACGATTTGGACACTAAAAATGAAGATGAAATGTATTTAGAGGTTTGTTTTAAATAATTGCATGTATTGTTTGTATATGCTAGACAATGTATTATTTTTAAATTGGGGAAAAAGATAGCAGTGATTTCAATCTCTCCCTCCATCCCCCCTTTCTTACCATGTCTGAGCGGTGACTGGTCTAGCGGGGAAGAAGCTCACAGCATGAGCTGTGCAGACTGAAATATGGTAACATTGTTAATTATATTGACAAGCTATAGCATGGTACCCCTAGACCATGGAGGGTAAGTCAAGTCAGGTAAGATCACTTATATTCATTTATGTACATGAATGAATGTAAATAGCATAATTTTTTCAATGTTAGACCAGTTATACTTTGTTAAAACTGACCCAAACTAATACAGCACACAGGTAGGTTTAAGTTCTCTAATATTAATAAATTTTAAAATAGAACCAAAATATATAGCAGTAAGGATTACAGTTGTACACAGTCAACATTTTATTGCAGCCCTTATTTTATTTTACCACAAACTGACTTTAAAGTTACTGGTACTTCTGCATACCACCAGGAGTAGGGTTGCCATATGGCACAGATTTTGCGGACTGTCCGCGATTTTATGGTAAATAAAAACGTTCTGGCCGAAAAGACAATAGTCCGCAATTTTTACTATATTTGAACTTGGCTTCAACACATTTAATGTTTCTTGGGGGAGGGCAATGATCATTGTTTTGAGAATTTGTTGTTACTAAGAAATGGGTTGCATTCATTCACAATTGCATCTCTAGTGAGAGGTATTCAGTTGCAAAAAAAGGGATATTCTTTCTTCATTCCTGATCATAACACCAATGTAGAGGAATTTTTCCCTCATGACTGCTCAGTGGAGAGCAGAATGGAATAGGTTAAGAGTAATGGAATATGAAAAATATAAGCTTTAGTGAGTTTTATAAACTTATTGTGAACAATACTAAGTTCCTTTCTTCTGCTACAGGTTCTGAGAAATACCACTGATATAAAAGCTTAAATGTTGATATTGAATATATTAAGTTGTACTGAATACATTTAATATATTTTTGGTAATATGTGCTTACTTAAGGTAAAATACAGTATAGCAGTCCTTACAAAACCCTGAATTATTAATTAAATGCACATTTCTCCTACATTAGGGTTCATTGTCCCTCAAAATTTCATTTGCTTAAATCGACTAAACTAACGTTAAAAAATGTCTGGTTTTGGATTATCAGATTATGGCAACGCTAACCAGGGGACTACAAAAAGTTAATAGCAGCAAACATAATAGACAAAATATATAACATGAAGGGCTTAAAGGAAGTTATGTCAATTTTAACAATCAACAGCTTCACAGTCTCATGCTGTTAGTCTTTCTGCCAGAGAAGGAAGTACACAATTATGCATGATAGATTATTTCAACATCCCTTATATCTCTGGTTGATGAGCTCCTTGCTATCTGATGGACCAATACAGCTTAGCTAGCATAGAATAATCTCAGTGGGAGATTTCATAATTGTTTCAAGTGGTATTCTGGAAGCACTGCCTTAATCTGTATCTGGATATTAAGAAACCTGGGATCTATGATAAGGAGATGAAGAATACACCAGAAACTCAAAAAAAAAAAATTGTCCCACAAAATGGTATCCAAGGAAATGTTTTACCACTATGATAATCAAGGTATGAATTACTTCCATGTTTTGGTTAATATCTCTTATTCTGAACAATTCCCCGTAACATTGAAAAAGAAAGGAAAGGAAAGAAAACCATTATATTACACAGCTTTTAATAAACTCCCTTAATGATTTCACTATTTGGAATTAAGTTCATAAAAAGTTTGTTATGTATACATAAATATGAAAATTGACTCATATCGATGGATCTTAAAGCAGTTTGCACTGAACATCCAAAGAGTCAGTTGCACTGCTTCTAAGATTTAGATGTAACTGCTTGGTTAAATGATCAGATTATTAAATCTGGATAAAACTGGGGCAGCTTTAGACAGCTCTACATCACCTGTTACAGTAAGCAGGTGTTTCAAAAGCATAAGCTTGCCAGTAAAATACTGTGAAACAGTACAATGAGCGTGCTACAGTAAATACCTTAATTTTACACCATCAGTTGTATGAATTTCTATAATTGTATTAGTTTGCAATAGGCAATAAATTATATTGCTTAAATAGAAAACTGAGCAAGACAGAGACAATCAGTTTTTATACAGCTGCAGCACACTCACAACTGAAATATTATCGATCTCTCTGTATAACAGTGACATGCTTGCCAAATGATTTTATAAGCAAATTTCTTTGACTTCCAGCAAGTGGAACATACATAGCAAAGAATCCTCTACCTACAACATTAACCATAAGCACATAAATCAACACAAAATGAACAAGAAGCAAAAAAATTGATCAATAACTAACATGCTCTCATTTTTAATTATCTTAAAAAAAGATGAGCAAATCTTGATGGTCACTGCTTTATGTAGATTGTGTTTATAACATAACTTTTTGGAACAAGAATTTAGATCATTGTAAGGGAATTTATTTACTCTTACATTCATTTTATTCCTAGCAGCAGTGTTGAGTTAAATATATTTGCTATTGTTCTGAGCTTGGTGCACATTCGTAAAAAAATATTCATTACAGTTGAACACATGAGTTTTAAGGCACAACAGTAGAAATTTTAAGAAAGATATATGAAAATGTTGCAAGTTCACGTTTTGCTCTCATGAAGGAAATTATGTATTCTAACCCTCAAGAAGCACTTGTTGCATGTCTATTTGTATACCCTTTTATTATTACTAATTAAAACATGTTTTTAAAATGCAACAAATTAATGCATTCCCTACAGAATGTCTTCTTGTTTGAGTATCTTCCATTATGAATCAAATTATGTATTTTCAAAATATATAAGTAACATCTGTTTATAAAATAATGTCACATAATTTTTCATTTTCAGAATTGTCAAATGATCTATTCTCACAAATTCCACACTTATGAATTGTGTGACATTTTAATTTCATGAGGAAAATTATGTTATTTCAAATCTGACAACTGATGAAAGTGCTTCTCACAAATTACTCAGTATATGGAGTTTCACTTCTATGAATAAATGTATGTCTTTTCAAACTTGACAAACAGTAAACCTCTCCTCACATATTTCACACTTGAGGCTTTTTACCCTTATGTTTCATAATGTGCAATTTCAAAGATGACAAATGAGTAACTTGCTTCTCACTGTTTCACATTTGAGAGGTTTTTGTACCAACATGTATCAATTTATGCAAATTTAAAGATGACAAACGAGTAAAGTTCTTCTTACAAATTTCACACCTGTGAGGCTTCTTACCCTGATGTATCCAATTATGCAATTTTAAATGTGACAATCGAGTAAAGCTCTCGTTACAAATTTCACACTTGTGCGACTTTTTACCCTCATGTATCAAATTATGCGATTTCAAATGTGACATTTGAGTAAACCTCTTCTCGCAAATTTCACATTTGTGAGGCTTTTTACCCTCATGAATCAAATTATGCCTTTTCAAATCACGCAAATGAGTAAAGCTCTTCTCACAAATTTTGCATTTGTGAGACTTTTTACTCTCATGAGTCATATTATGCGATTTCAAATTTGACAAAAGAGTAAAGCTCTTTTCACATCTTTCACACTTGTGAGGCTTTGTACCATTATGTATCAAACTATGCCTTTTTAAACTGCGCAAATGTGTAAAGGTTTTCCCACAAATTTCACACTTGTGGGGCTTTTCAACCTCATGTATCACACTGTGTGATTTTAAATTTGACAAAAAAGTAAACGTCTTCTCACAAATTTCACACTTATAACGCTTTTTACCCTCATGTATAAAATTATGTACTTTCAAATGTGATAACTGAGTAAACCGCTTTTCACAAATTTCACATTTATGAGGCCTTTTACCTTCATGTATCAAATGATGAAATTTCAAATGTGACAACTGGGTAAACGTCTTCTCACAAATTTCACACTTGTGAGGCTTATTACCCTCATGTATCAAGTTATGCCTTTTCAAATGTGACAACTGAGTAAAGATCTTTTTACATATTTCACACTTGTGAGGCTTTTTGCCTTCATGTATCAAATTATGCGATTTCAAATGTGACATTTGAGTAAACCTCTTCTCACAAATTTCACATTTGTGAGGCTTTTTACCCTCATGTATCAAATTATGCCTTTTCAAATCACGCAAATGTGTAAAGCTCTTCTCACAAATTTCGCATTTGTGAGGCTTTTTACCCTCATGAGTCATACTATGGGATTTCAAATTTGATAAAAGAGTAAAGCTCTTTTCACATCTTTCACACTTGTGAGGCTTTATATCATTGTGTATCAAATTATGCCTTTTTAAACTGCAGAAATCTGTAAAGGTGTTCTCACAAATTTCACACTTGTGGGGCTTTTCACCCTCATGTATCAAACTGTGTGATTTTAAATTTGGCAAAAAAGTAAACGTCTTCTCACAAATTTCACACTTGTAATGCGTTTTACCCTTGTGTATCAAATTATGCAATTTCAATGCTGACAATTGAGTAAAACTCTTATCACAAATGTTACACCTGTGTGACCCTTCATCCTTATGAAACGATAAAAGTCTGCTGTAAATTTCCCCCCCAGCACTACATCTACCAGATTGTTCCAAGAGAGCATGTTTTTCTACAGATGGTCCTGTCTCACCACTTTGACTTTCATATTCAGGACAATCCTTTCCATAAATATAGCTTGTGTTTTTCCCTGAAGCTTCATCGGAGGCCAATGTGGAATAACCACTGCCACCACCATAAACTGCTTCTGTGCATGATCTGAAATGTTGGAGGACTTAGCATTAAGTGCAATTCAAAGTATCAAAGGGAATTAAATCTGAGAAGATATCATTTTGATAACAATCATCAACTATAGTTACAAACTCATTGTTCATCACAATCGAAAAAGCTTTGTTAATCTGCAATGTTATAAATGAAACAAATCTTGCAAGAAACAGCAGCATAATATTTGTGGCTATACAAGTAAAGTGCTACATGCATACATAAACTTTCAAATATGCTTGAACAACTGCTATTCAAAGTAATTACTGTGCTGATTAAACTTGGCAAGAAAGGTTTTCATAAGATAGGCTATCAACAAGGCAGTATAGTCAGCAGCCAATACAATGGATGAAATGGTTCTCACCAGGTATGAATTGAAAATTATTAACCATTATATATTCAACATGTTAATACTTTAAAAGCTTTAATGTATCACTTGAGTTTCTTTATTCACTCTTCTCTAAAAATTCCATTTTCTACCTACTTCATATTAATTTAAACAAACGTTTGTAGAAATGGTTTCATTATACATTTTGTTGAAGGTACAAGAGGATACAGGAGACTGAGATGACAGAAGAAGCTTTAAAAAGTGAATCACTGTTTGCTGGTTTTGAAATTCTGTGAGATTACAACAAACAAATGAATGGTAACTTAAAATTTAAAATATTATAAAGTATTCAAACCAATAACAAAATATGTTCAGAAATGGTTAATGTTAAAAGAATGTATTTGATATACATTGTCTTTAAATAAGATCTACATTTTTCATTTTATTAGTTTTTGTCTATCTCTCATGGTTGGAGAAACATAAACCAGAATTTCCACTAATGAACTGGTTTGTCTAGAGAAGATTCTCTTATGGTAGCAATGCTTATCCTCTATGCATCCAAATACACATGACTTGAATGTGAACATACAATTTTAAGTGTTCCTTGGACAGAGTATTTAAGTGTTTTATGAAGACAATATTTAATGCATTTTAACACAGATTTTGTGTCTATATCACATAAGTAGTAATAACTCCTATTTATTTTCACGGAAACTAAAACAGATACAGAAAGCAGAATAACATAGAACAACATTTGAGCTACATACTGTCATTTTTCCACATAGCCAACAGCATTTGTTATGCACGTTTACGAATGATGAACAAGAGGCTGCATGCCGTGCTCATAAAAATCTGAACCATCTGAGGTTAGCCACTGTCTTACAGTTGTGATGACATCTGAGTCTGGAAAATGTTGGCCATGTAATGCATCTTTCATAGGCCCAAAGAGATGGAAGGCTTAAGGTGCTAAATCAGGACTGTACGGTGGATGTGTAGGTCAGTTCAGCAAAATTTAAAGAGTTCCATGGTTGCAAAATTGGTGTGAGGTTTGCAGATGGAAATTTGTCTTCTTCTCTGGCTTGACTCTGGAAATGTGGGCTTTCAGTCTAGTCTGTGTCATCTTGTGGTGTTGTTGATTGACATTGGCTCTAGAGTCAAAGGTACCTATCACAGAAGACTATGCAAATCACTTTGCCTGCAGATGGCTGCGTCTTGAACTTGTTTTTTGTTGAAGTTGCATGTTGCCAGTCCATGGAACCATCTCCACACACTATGATAAACAAGGTCGCATTACATATCGTCTAAGGTATTAGAGTCGATATTTAGCTCTGCACACAATTCCTTGTTGAGACGATATTCATTATGCAGGTGGCAACTGAGCAGGGTCAACTGGGTCATACATATCCTTTTCACCACTACTGAAACACTTACTCACTGCTACACATTATTCACATCTACTGTATCATCTCCATATGCCTTTAGCAGCCATCGATAGATTTCAGTTGGCACAATTTGTTCAGCAATAAGGAAATCAATCATACACCTCAATGTCAGTTGCCATTTCGTAATGCTACTCTGCTGTTGCTCTCTATCGCAGGACAACGAAACTGATAGGCCACTAGTGGGAAGGTTCAACAATTACTACTACACTAACATAATCTGGCTTGGACATTCAAAAGTCAACACAAAAAAATGGGAGGCATTAATTTTGGAATGACTTTCATATATAGTTATGGCAGACATAAAATTTAACGGAGGGCAGTAAAAAAAATTAAATAGTTTTATTTATGGACACCCTTTAACTGCTAGGTTCCTTAGCTTCCCATTCTATATCAGGCATGAAAGACCAGTAATTTTGCTCAGATGCCTCTATCAGACTTGAGGTTCTTTTACGTGCCATAAATCTATGACATGGGACCACTGGCTTTACTTTCCTTACCAAGGAAATGGCAGGTGATAGGAGTTGGTGAGCACCAAAATCCAATGAGAGGCTTGCACCGCCTTGCAGCGTTGTACAGTTACAACACTGTGAAATGTGGCTGTAAATCTGGTAATACAAGTATAATTTGTGCCCATAAAATTTACTTGGGCACCAGGAGTGAGAATAACCTGTTCACGAAGAGCATTTTACTTTGACGCTTGCAGTCTAAAAACCAAATTCCTATGTTAAGTGGTTGGAGAGATATGGGTAGACATTGAACTTAACTTTTAATAAGGAAATGCACTAAGCTTTCAAGTTCTCTGCCCAACTACCCTTGTGCCTCTTTTGTTCATTGTGTCAGCATGTGATTCAAAACGGATACCAGAACCAACATGAGGTAAGCGATAAGTAAAAGGAAGTAAAAAGGCTGCTGTTGATGTTATAGCTTCAGCAGAGATGTTTACTTTTGCATTAGCATAGGTACTTTCAGTTTCCTAGTTCAATTATAGTGCTTGTGTTGTGTTCTTTTATTGTTTGGTCAAACTGTCATTTAAAGAACCAGGTATGAGAAGTGAAAGTCAAACAATAATACATAAATGCAATGTGTATTCTTTCTTTAAAAACCTTTGCAAACTTAAGTGTGAAAAAATAAAGTTTTTGCAGCCACAGGAGTTGACTGCAGAAGAATGTGGCAGTAAGTGTGCATATAATACAAAGGATTTGTGCAGAAACAGTCTTCCATTACCGAAGGACAAACACCAATGTTTATATTTCCTGAAAAAAGAAATCATATGTAGAAGCATGTTGCACATTTAGACGACTATTTATTACTTTTATAACAGGAGAAATTTCCTATTGCAAAGAAACTTATGCACAAAATGTGAAATTTGATTACGAAGACTCTGTATAATCTATTACATGATATTGAAGTCTCTAAGTTTTAAGAGCAGAAAAAAAAAAAAAATGAAGGGCAGAAATTTCTAATGGAAAGAATTTTGTAGCATGTGTTAAATGTCAATGAAGAACGCATAATTTGCAAAGTTCAGGGATGAACATCCAATTTTTTACTTGGATGAAACCTAAGAGGAAATTAGCTTTTTGTTCTCAGCCACATTTGAGAAATCTAGATTGCTATTTCAAACTGAGCATCTCTGGTTTCAAAGAATGGCTCCCAGGTAGATTCCTGACTTATCTGGAGCAAGGATCTACAATAATCAGTGATAATGCAAAGTACCACTCGGGTACCTTAAATAAAACTCCTAATCTTTCATCTTAAAGACATGAAATTCAGGATTGGTTGTGGCAGAAAATATCAATTACAATCCTGCCAAAACGTATCCCACTGAGTAGAGATCATCTTTCTACCCTTAGTGATTCTATTCTGAATTTCTTTTTCCATTTTCCATCATATTTATAAATCTTAATGGCTAAATGTTTATAATTCTGGGTTTGAAAAATCAACTTATCATTTAGTGTTACACTTTGTTGAATTTCCCCCATATACGCATATATTTTGTTTCTTCCTTGTTGATTGTCAAACCACCCTTTTCCAATTCTGAACTTAATTGCCTTTTCATGAAGTCAATATCTTCATAATCTTGTGCCATTATCACTTGCCAAATGTGATGTGCAGATCATATTGATATTCCAATGGGTTTACAACTCTTTTCCAATGTTTTATTTTGTTTTCTCAATAAATTTGGAATAAATAGGAATTATACTCTTTTGTGCATCCTTGTTTCAAACATTTGTTCACATCAAATTTTATTTATTGCCATTTAATTTCTTGTTTTGCTACACAAGGACGTTCCTATGTATAGTTGTTTGATTGCTTGTCTTAAAACTTGGTTTTCAATAGTTTACTTTAAAGCCTGCCATGATTTCATTAATTGTCAAAATAGAAAATTCTTTAAAAATAGGTCTACAAGGAGCTACACAGTCACACAACTAAAAGTTTTAAAATCCTCTTCTGAATTTTCAAAACACACATAATAGTGGAACAATTATCCCAAAGAATAATGCAGTGATGCTATGAAAATGTGCACTGTTTATATATTCAGCTAGTAAAACAGGTTTTAAGCATCCTAAAAGTTAAACTACTCTGCTAAGCCTAGTAGATAAATGATATATAATTGTCCCATGATAACTCTGAATAAAAAAAGAATTCCTAGAAATGTTGCAACCATAACAGTGGTTTCAATATTTGGTTATTTAACTATAATTTATTAGCATTAAACCAATGTTTTACCCATTTTAATTAAGAAATAGGTAATTTAATTCCAATAAACAATTATTACTATTGAGTAAGATGTATCATGTGCATAAATTAAAGTTTTATTAAGTCTTGGCTAGGCAAGATAAAGGAAACCTTGGTGAAGATAGGTTTTGGAGAGATTTGGAGAACTAAAGAATTATTACAAATAGGTTTCTGGAATGAAATTGGGACAAGAATAGAGTATATGGAAAAACAAGATTTATTAGCGAGTTTTACTTTTAAGAGCTCACTGAGATTATACAGACAAATGAAAGTAGTATGGAGCAGGGAACAGTATGTTGATATATATAATAAAACAGCAAGAGCAGGATTTGTATGGGCTGGGACAGGGGTGGTGAATTTTAAAGGTTTGAGAAAAGAGCTTGATTTGGAGAAATGCCCACTATGCCACTGGAAAGTTTAAGAGTGGCATATAGTTTTAGAGTATGAAGAAACAAAGATGCATAGAAAAGGGAGAATGGTTAAATTTACCAATAGAAATTCAAGCTAAAAAGTTGGTAAATGTAAAATTTAGGATAATAGAAATAGGAAACTTGTTGGGCAGAGTAAGAGCAAAATGGATGAGTAAAATTAGCATGGAAGAGGTAAAAGAGTATTAAATTACAGTAGTTTTTATTTGATATGTTGCAAGTAGGACACAACAACTTGACAACCTCAAGGTTTGAGTTTGTTGGGTTCCAAGGTAAAGCAATTCAAGATAGTGTTAAGAGTTAGTATTGGAGTAGAAATAAATTGATAATTATGCTTTTATATTAGAAGGAATGCTGGCTACTAGTATTCCATACTGCTGGATACCAGTAGTTAAGAGGTTAGTTTTCTTTATATTTTATTTTATTGTTACTTTTACAAACTGGGTTAAGAATAAATTTGTAAAACTGTACAATTAACTGGGTTAACAATAAAATTACTTACTTACTATAAGTACTCTTTGGCAATGGAACAACTATTGGTAGGAATGTATCAGATAATCACAATAAATGACATTTTAAACCTTTGTGCCTTCTCTTTGGTCTCATAGTTATTAAATAACAAATGCTAGATTTTCACATAATACAGACACCTTTAATATATGCAATGAAACAGAGGTGTAGCTGTTGAATATGAAAATTATGCACTTCCAGACCACTAAGTTAACTGGATTAGAAAAAAAAAAAAAAAATATGCACAGTCTGTGATCATTGAGAGAAGTAATCTTCTCAGTTGTTAATTACAAAATATCTAATGTTAGCTGGACACTTCTACAACTATTTAACATACCCTGCTGATGATCTTGTTTACAAGATATTAAACTAGTTTGGCATTGGCAGGTTCAACTCTTTTGTTTTGCTGTGTCTCAGTTGCTAAATCATCACCATCTAACTATATATATATTTTATTTATTTAAAGGTGAGTCGGAATTGTAACACTAACATCACTTAAGTTTACTCACTTAACATGTTTCGGGAAACCGTTGTTCCCATCCTCAGGTTAATTCGACTGGCCCGTGTTGTTGGTGTTTC
The DNA here is from genome assembly GCA_030765065.1 of Deroplatys truncata. Classification (NCBI taxonomy): domain Eukaryota; kingdom Metazoa; phylum Arthropoda; class Insecta; order Mantodea; family Mantidae; genus Deroplatys; species Deroplatys truncata. Next base: position 120,985,585 of record CM060989.1, read on the forward strand.
CGTTTTTTGGACTGGATCCTGTGGTGGCATCTTGTGGTGGAGAAATGTACTTCCAGAGAGGATTTGGTGGCGGCAAATCAAAATTCATTAGATGTGTGTTGTGTTTTAGAATGGTGATCTTCTCCCATGCATCTAATTCGGCTGCAAATTTGGCTGGTTTGACTAATGTAATATTGGGTTTGATGTTGTGATTAGTGATCCAAAAATGGTGTGAAACTACAGATTTGTCCATTTGTTTGTATTTAATAGATCTCATGTGTTCCTTTAGCCTAGTTTCTAGGTTTCTTTTTGTCTTACCATTCATTGTCTTTCATTCCAAGCAATATATATATTGCTTGGAATGAAATAACTGTGGCATTTGTCGTATTCCACATGCATATTCTGTGGAGTAACCACAGCTATTTTCTACTCAATGGCATTATCAAGTAAAAGTCAAAGTCTTTTACACAAGTATGTTCTTTTATAACTCCAATGTGTTATTCAAGTAAGAGGGTTCTGTAAATCCTTCCTAATGTTTAGTAATTTATTTAATGAAGTTAAGTGTTTTATAGACTATATCTGTTATAGAGATTTGGGGTTTTCAACGGATAAAAACTGGTTGCGCGCGCGCACACACGCACACACACCTTCTCTTTGTAACATTAACATAGAAATTAAAAGCAAAATAACTTACATATATACAAAATTTAATCTTGTTATCTGGCGCAATACTTCTGGAATTGTGACCCTGATTGCCACCCCAGCTGCCAAGCCTAGGAATGGTTTATGTTTAGCTTAATCAACGAAAGCGATATAATACCTTTGCTTACTCATAGTATGTAACATATAGTCTGCATAGAAAGTGTCCGCATCTGGTTGTAATTTAAAAGAGAGCAGTACCTAAATAGTGCTTATTTGTGATATTTATAACCATGGCTCCTACGTTTTCAAAGTTAAGTGGTAAGGTATCACATAGTCAAAGTAGGGATATAATTGTAAATGTCCTTGGCTTCATGAAGCAAGAAGCAGAGATGAAGGAAGAAAATATATGTTCACCGAAGTTCCACAAAAGACTTAAGAGAGTGAAAGAAAGAATAGCCAAAGCAACTGGTGTTTCACTGAGTTCCATTTCCACAGTTCTCAAAGTAAGGCAAAATACATTTATGAAGGATTACCATTTGACACACCTGGGGAGAAACATAAGGTCTGTAAACATATTACAAAAATAGACGATTTCGTCAAATGTGTCAATTGGTGCAGGATTCACAATTTCTATGTGTAAAAAAAAACTGTACCAACAACAAGCAGATTGCTCATCAAACTGAAAGACAATCAATTTTCAAGGTGGTGCTACAAATATCAGAAAAATTATAAAAGATTTAGGTTCAAGTGGAAGAAAAGGAAATCCAATAGGAGAGTTCTAATAGAAAAGCAGGACATACGATCTCAGCTGGAAGAGTACCTTACTCAGAGGTACAAATTAGAGAGTCAAACTATAATGTATGAAGATGAGTCATACATACACAGCAGTCATACAACATCTAAAAGTTGGAGTGGCGATAGCGAATTAGGTTTGCAGGTACCTGTTGCCAAAGGGCAAATACTTATTATCGTTCATACTGTTGGAAGAATCAGCTTCCGTCCAAATACCCTTTTCATTTAAAATCATAACAAAAAACAGGAGATTTTCATCAAGAAATGAATACAGAATATTACATGAAGTTGATCAACATTATGTTGATACCTAATATGCCTGCTGGGTCCGTTCTGGTTATCAGCAATGCTTCTTACCATAACACTCAAATTGACAAACCACCTACCTACCAGATTGACAGGTTTTTATATTAAGTACTTTTTACAGTGGTGGATTTACATATACTGTATAAAACTATAAGCTTATCAGTGCAGTGCAGTGCATTACCGGTGTGCGGATATTTGACAATGACTGTCCCATGCACTCCTGCAGCAAGCAGACGACTGGTCACCTCCTGATCTAGTAAGTAACTTGCTTCATAGCTGTCATTAAGATTTTCACATGTCTAGAACTGTTGCGCCAATTATACTATAGTGTTGAAGTTTGAGCAACAAAATATTATGGGATATGCATCAAATGTTTTACTTAAATCACAAAAAGTAGCATTTATTTTCAAAGCTGCTCAACATGTAACAAATAAAATTACACACAGCAACAACAGTGCACTTCCTTCCCGAAAGCCATAATGGTGTTCATAAACTCAAAATAACTCATGATCTTTCTGCTACATATCAAATATTTTGCTGCCATCAAGATCACTATTATCACATGCTTGAAGACTGGAGTCACTTTTGAAATTTTTAAACAATATGGAAGCATACCAATGTTTAAAAATATGTTTATACAGCAAATTAGTGGAGGCCACCAATTATCTTTCTAAGGAAACAGTTGGACATTTGATAGCTTAATGTCAATTTTGTTTTCAATTCGGTAACAATGTTAATAACATTTTGCTTTGAGAGCAATTTTCATTTAAAATAATTAGCATTAGTTTTTGGCAATTATTTAAGAATGCATTGACATTTGTGCTACTTACAGGAATGTTAAGACAATATATTTTCAGGAGTATTTATAAAATATTCATCAAAGTTCTTGGGATTTCCACTGAGACGGACGTTGCATTTAAAAATATTACCTCAATTAACATTTCTAATTAGAGCGCATGCAACCTTACATTTATTCAAAGAATTTTTTATAAATCTTGAAAGCACATCATTTTACTTTCTCTACTATTTTCCTTTTAATAAGTAGAGATAGCTTTGCATTCCACTCAGAAATTTGATTCCAAGATTTCATTGAAAATACTCGTTTTCAGACTGCCTGAATGAATAAATAAATAAAAAAGGAACATTTTTTGCAAAAAGGTCTGCAGGTGTGTGTGAACAGCAAGATTCAAAAACACTGTTGGTTAAATTTCAAACCTGGTGTGCAACTTCATCTTTCTAGTGTGTGATACAAAGATTTTCAAGAAATTCCCATACCTCAAAATTCCCTTTACATGTAAAAAAAATTCATTACTTTTTTATTTTATCAAAAATAGTTTAACTATTTTGATTAAAATACTGTAAAAGGCTTGAAACTTGGTCCATATCTATTTTTATTATATATAAATAGTTTATTTAAAAAGATAACAGATGCTGGTGGTTTAGCCATTGGATATGCAGATGATGTAACAATCATTATGAATGGAAAGTCAGAAATTCATGTACAAAATAAATCAAATTTACTACCAGAAACAATTAATGTCCAGTTAAAAGAACTCGGTATGGCATTGAATATTAACAAAACAGAGTAGATGAAAGTAACACTAAGTAATGCAACACAGTCCAATATACAACTAAAGATAGAAAATAGATTAATTCAGCAGGTTACAGAAACAAACTTTTTAGGACTAAAGATAGATTATAAATTAAATTGGAAGAAGCATATCGATAAAACAGCCAAAAGAATAAACACAGGGCTATATATCCTAACACAGTCTGCACAAATAATGTATAGAAAGAGCTTACTACAAATATATTATGCATTCATACATTTGCATCTAAGTTATGGGATTGTATTATGGGGCAACACACAGGAAAAAACAATGTTTAGTATTTTTAGGCTTCAGAAACGTGCCTTGAGAATAATGTGTAATTTAAAAAAGCTTGATACTTGTAGAAATACCTATAAAACATTAAATATACTAACATTTCCTGCAATGTATATATATGAATGCATTAAATACACAATAAAAATCATAGTAGTCAAACTAAGAACATGAACATACACAGACATAAAAGTATAGAAAACAATAGTAAAGATTTGTACAATCACCTACCTAACCACATAAAACAAATAACAGAAGATAAGAAAAACTTAAAGTAACTAAAATATATCTATTAGAAAATGTATTTTATTCGGTAGAAGAGTATAAATTGCTGAATGCATATAACCTTGAAGTAAAGGTTGTTATGTAACTTTCATATGTATCTATTAGTCGTTAGAAGAGTATAAACTGCTGATGTAAATGTTTCGTGGTACTTATTGTTATACAAGATGTTTCTTTGTTCAATATATATACTTATTCTTTTTATGTAACACTCATATTTTAACAATTTGACAATCCTTGTAAAATGTATTTATAATTGGAGCTAATAAATGAATGAAAGTGTAAATGTGAATTCAAGTTTATTTGTATCAATATGAATTAAGTTTTTGTAAGAGCAGTTCGTAGAGGACTGAGTAGGTAAAGTCCTGATGCAACATCAGATTTTATTTTACTTTCTCAGCTACCTACCTACAGTAAAGTGGAAGCACTGCATTCCACCTGAAAATTCCACATTGAGATTTCACTGAAAATACTTGTTTTGAGGTCCCCTGAATAAAAAAGAAATTTTTTAGAAAAAGCTCTGTGTATGTGTCTGTGAACAGCATAACCCAAAAATGAAATGTCCAATAAATACCAAACCTGGTATTTATGTTCTGTGTTCAAAGAGGCAACATGCAGATTGAAGAAGAAAAGAACTACACTTTCCATAGAACACCTTTACAAATTTTGCATTTTGTCAAAAATGGCTGTAATGATTTTGATTAAAATATCACAATTTGATATATATATCTACACTGTATATCTTGAATTATCTGGAACAGCCTGTAAGGTTCTCTTTATTTCAAGGAATTTTATATAAAAGGTAAACCATAAGAGATAAGATAAAAGTGCACTGTACGAAAGATGTAGAGCTCTTTAAGACCACAATTTATTTCAAATAACTTTATAGCATGAGCTATTTTTGACATCCACTGCTTTTGGTTTCAATTTTTATAAAACATTTCTGCCATCTTTACTTTCTATACTATCTACCTATAGTAAGCAGCGGAAGCATTGTATTCCACACTAAAATTTGATGTGGAATACATGTTTTGAGATTCCCTGAATCCAAAACAAGCATTTTTAGAAAACGGTGTATGCATGTGCATGTGTGTGTGGTGGGGGGATGCAAAAATGAAAAGTTTTGGTATTTAAGTCCTGAATGTTCCAAAGATATGACAAAGATTTTCAAGAAACTCCCCTTACCCCAAACTAACCCTTACATGGAGCATTTTTCCAAATTTTTTATTTCCTAAAATATGACTCTAATGATTTTGATTAAAATATCACACATTAAAAATATTTAAATAGCAAACAAAATGAATATTTTGAAGTTTTTGGGGACAGGCTTTAAAGCCCCCTTCATTTAGAAGGAATTTTGTATAACTGATAAACATTAAGAGATAGATAAAACATATCACATTAAAAACATAGATCTCTTTAAAACACACAATTTATTTCTAATAACATTTTCTTGTTGCATCAATCATTTCTGAGATATCTGTTATTACTCGTTTGAAATTTCCAATACCTTGCCATTTTTTCAAGTGAGACTATGTCAAGGAAAGAGCATAGAAATTTAAGGCCAGCTAATGCCCCCCTCCAGCTTTAAACATCTTCACTACTGACTCAGCTTGCTGTATTCCCTTTGTACCTATAAAGAAACATGTAATGAAACTATTTCTGCAAAGGCTTATCTCTAGGTAGATAGAAAAATAAGCTTTTGTGAAAATAGTTGGTGAAGGTATATAAAAACAAAAATAGTAGGTACAGAAAGTTATGTGAATACAGCACTTTGGATTTTAGATGTAACGACATGCAAACGTTTGAGAAGATTCCACACTGAGTTTGCAAAAGAAATTCTTTTTAAAGACCCAAGTGTATGAGTGTCACAAAAAATTTTCAGCAGGCCAGGAAACTATGGAAAGCAAGTCTCCAACAACAACTACTGCAGGAAACATTCCATGCTGTTTGTGAACTTATCGAGGCAAATGAGCGCATAACAATGTCCTAAGTCACATCAGTTGCAGGAGTTATTGATGAGGTGAGTTCCTTGTCTGCTTACTCAGGACCTGAGAGTCTGTTAACAGGAGGAACATAAACCTTAGGTCCACACACACGAGTCTGAACAAGCAAGCAGTAGCAGAAGAAAGGTGAAGCTACAACAATCATGGCCAAATGATGTTCATCAGCTCACAACTGCTTTTTGGGACTCCAAGGATATTTTGATCATGGACTTTCTTCATGAATCAAGAATAAATGCCGCTTACCACTGCAGGTTTATGGTTAAGGCAAAACCAGCTTATAACTAACAACTTCAAAAACCAATTGGAAACATATTTTTTCTGCTATGTGAGACAACATACAGCTATGTTAATGTGCGAGATTCACTGGATAATTAATGAACATTCGTAGTCCAGATTAATACCTCTGAGTGTAAATCATCATTTATAATTTGTTTGGGCCATTTAAACAGGCACTGAGTGGATTGGTTGTTCGATGATAATGCCTTCTGTTGAGAAGAGGCATAGAGTATATAGAAAAAGAATACAATAAAAGTATTGTTGTATCTTCTTATTCTTTCAACAAACTCTTTAAAAATGTGTGTGAGCCTAATGCTGCTCGTTCTCTCTTCCCCAGCTATGATTTAAGCTCTTCACAAATTAATAAATGAGCGAAATTCATTTCTTTTTCCTTATTGCATAACAGACAATAGCGATCCAATTTTGTGCAGGTGTTTGTTGAGGCAGTCATGTCCAGTGTTATAATAACTGAGTTTTATTTATGGACGCTCTTTAACTACTATGGTTCTTAGCGTCCCATTCCAAAAGGCCAGACATTTTGATTAACAGGCCTCTTTATTAGGCTTGAGGTTCTTTTAGATGCCGTAAATCTATGACATGGAACCACTGGCTTTACTTCCCTTCTGAAGGGCTAAGGATTTTTACGCCCAAAGAAATCCATCTTCCTCCTTCAGGTTTGAACCCTAGGCCTCAGGAACTAGAAGCTAGCGTGGTACCCCTAGACCATGCAGGACATCATGTCCAGTGGTAAGACTGAACATGGCAATGACTGTTTTTCAAGGTAGTTCAGTTATTAGTTTCAGGCTTTTTATGCATTTTTATGTTTGAACATGCCAAAATGTAGTACTTATATGACTGGTAGCAGTACTTTAATGGGCCTCATTAAAGTATTGGTATTCAACCAATCAGAAGTGAAGGCGTAACATTGTGAAGGCGCAAGTATCAATTATTCTGCATAGTACGTCTCACAACTTTGTTTGACACAGGAGCTACAAGGTCATTGTATTGTAACCATTGATAAAGGAATAACGATTGTAACACATCCCTCAAACCAGAAACGAATACTTATGAAACCTGTAATTTAGATACATGGTCAAACATAAACAGTCGTATCAAACTTGATTATAATGGTGATTAAAATGCTTGTATGGTAATTATTAACCTTGCTTTGCTCGCTCAGTTAATAATAATACTCGTGTTTTAATTACTACTATTATAGTCTCGTTGCATAATATACTATGCTCTTTGGAATTTAATATATTCATAGTTAATTTAGAGTTATAATTATTATTGATTCTCTTCTTAACGATACATCTGATTCCAGTGGTACTTCTGGTTTTACCTTATTTTTAATTTTGGTTCACTTTTTTGCTATGTCTGCTTTCTCACAATCCACAATGTGCATGAATCCATTGGAAGACTAAGTTATGTTTTAAATTTTGCATCTGATTAACCAAACAGTGAATAAATCTTATTTTTTTGTATTTTTTGATCCTAAGTTAATGCTATTGTTTGGATTGCAGCTCAGGAATCTGATAAAAAAACAATATTTTTGCATTTTTGTAGCCACACAAATATTTAAGAGCTGTGGTTTGCATCAATTTCTCCATCAAAATTTGTAGTGTTTTTTCCAACATTTATGTAAAACAGATATGTACCAGCTGCATCATCATTTAAAAATAGCAATTTCTTTAAAAATAAAAAAACCTGCTTATATTTTATCTATCCATGTATAAGGTATATAACCCTCCAAATTATGTGTGGACTTAATCATACAGAGTGAGGCATGGAACAGATTTCAATATGCTATTTGTTGAAGTAATTATTATAGTCTCATTTGTATCAGTTCAAGAACATGCAACAACTACAACATAAATGTGAGAATTACATTAGAAACTTAGTGGCCTACTTGACACTGAACAGTGAGGTTTTTAAACTCGAATGCTAACTTAGATAATATCATTTATCTTTCCCCGTGTTCTTTAAGAAATTTTGTATATTGATCCCTCTTATAATTTAATTTTGCACAGCCCCGGTTATTCCTGATAACAGATGAAAAATCCTGTTATATTCATGCAAAAGGATGTGAAACATCAGCAGAATGTCTCACTTCCCCAGACAAGAGTTCTGGATATGCTGCATAGCATATAAGTACCCATTGATGGTGGAACAATCATCAGAGAAATGGATGAATAATTATTTTATCATAATAGCTAAAATTTTAAACCTTTGTATTCTCTCTTTGGGTTTGTAGTTATTTAATAACCTAAAAAATATAGTTTTCACACAATACAGAAACCTTTAACATACACAATGAAACAGGCATGAAGCTCTGAATATGAAGATTCTGCTCTCCCAGGCCACCAAGTCAACCTCTTTGGACCATCGAGAAGATTAATCTTCTTCTTTGTTAACTATAAAATACTGATTGGCTGATTTGTAATGTTAGCTGGGCACAATTTTCTCTCTTTATACAATTATTTAGCACATTCTGTAATAAACTTGAATACATCAAAAGGAAATAAAGCAAAATTATCTTACATGAGGGTTATTAAAACATTTTGATATTGATATTATATTTGTATTATACCTTCGTAAGCATATTTGTACTTCTTTTGTTTTGCTGAATCTTGGTTGCTAATTGTGACCATATAATCAGGGCTATTCTTAACTTCATTGTTAAGAAGGTGGCTGCAATTATTTGTTAAGCTTAAAAGGCCACTCTTAACAAACGTGCCACTATTTGGCATTCTTTAACTCGTTTGTTTTTGCAATATTTATTTTATCATAGGTTATTAGCCAACTGGAGTGTTTAATTGAAAGTTTGTGCGGTCTGCGATAACATTTTGTTTTCCCATTTCTACCAGCGACAGAGGCTTTTATTACTTTTGCTTGCTGAGATGAAGAGGAAGCATACTGTCAAAACTTTGCATAAGAAATATACAACATATATATGGAACATTAAAATTTCCACTCATTGCTTAGAGGTAGGAAGACTTACACCTTCTTGTGTGCACAAAGAATTAGTTTTTTATGGTGAAAACTTGCCCAGAATCTCAACAGTTTTGGCAGGGACAGGGAATTTTAGATTACAAAAGACAAGCAACAGAGTTGAAGTTTCATATTGTTTTGATGCAACTTTCATTAATTTATATCAATCCACAATTATTGCTGAATTTTATTTGAGGTTTATGGCTTTTAATTATCTGTTTTAAAGATGTGATGTAAGCATGTTGTCATGAAGAGTTTTCCGAAATTTTAATGTTTACCATCAAGTATTATTTATATTTTTATTCATCATTTGCCAATGTTCAGCTTTAGTTCAGTTCTGTAGAAATGTTCGTGCATCTTAACAATCTTGAATGAATATCTTAATTGATATCTGATAATATCCATATTATTTTAGATATTCCGTAAGTGGAAGGTAATATGAAAAGAAGGGTTAGTTTCACATGTTGCTGCTACTAGTATATGTTTTGGATTATTTTTAATACACAAATTTATTAAGTACAAATTATCACTTTATAAGCAAACTGACTGACTGACTTATGTTCTTCCTCTTCCAGCAGCCTCAGTATGAATTCAATTTTCTATGGTTAAGAGAAGCTGATCAATAGTTTTCTGCTAGCCACAGCATTTAGCAGTTTGGAAATTCTTTTATCGCTCTTGGCGCCAAGCGGTGGCCCTCCGTATACCAACAGATCGACCTCTAAAATCCACACGCTTTAGTGCCAGCACCGAGATCAGATTACAAAAAAACTTAACATGTTTAACATACTTTTGTGACATCCTATAACAACAGAATGCAAACCCTTGGAAGGATACATCTTTTGTTCTTCCACAGGAAGGTTTGTAATGGTATATTAGACTTTCACGATAACAAACCACCCCTCATTTTATGATAGTCATTGTGCTGTAGTAGTGAAAGATGGCAAGTGCTTGTCATGATTTTTTCCACACCAGGCGTAGACGAAGAAAAAGTGTTAAGAGTATTTCAATAATTGTGAAGTTGATGCAGATGAACTATTATCACATACTGATAGCAACATCGATTCTTTAAATGGTATCATCCCTCCCGGGCATGCCCCCTGGTTCTCCACTGCAAAAGAAGATGAAATTGAATGTTTCCTTTGCAGAAGATAACGTCCTTGACAATGGAGTTGATTCAGAATCTGAAGAGGATTCTAATGATGATGGCAACAATAAGGAAAATGATACTCTGCAGGAAATCTTTCACTGAAGTTTATCCTAATGATACTGACCACGTCCCAGTACCTACATTCTCTTTTATAGAATTCCCTGGACCAAAGCATGCACCTAATCCTTCCCCTATGCTTTACTTCAATCTGTTTCTCACCACTGGATTCCTGAACGTCATTGTTGCCAAAACAAATCGTTATGCAAATCAGATGCTTGCGGCAAGAGATCTCTCACGGAGTTCAAGATAAAGATCCTGGCTAAGAACAACCGAGCAAGAGATAAGGGCTTTCATTGCGGTTATTTTGAACATGCGGCTTGTGAAAAAAAACCAACCCTGTTTTTTTTTTTCCTACTAGAGTACCAAAGATATTTTCCATACTCCTTGGTTTGGAAAAATGTTTTCCAGGAACAGATTTCAACTTCCTTTGAAATTTTTTCATTTGACAGATACCACCAAGCTTTCTCCTTGGTTCTCCAAATTATGACCCGTATGCTAGATTCCAGCACATTTTGGAACATGCAAACAAGTATTTTGGCATCACTACACTCATCAACAACTGTCAATTGATGAAAGTTTAATGGGAATCAAATATCATACTCAGCTCATGCAGTACATGCCAAACAAGCACCATCATAAACGAGGGATAAAATTCTGGATGATATGTGATGCAGTCAGCAAATATTGTTTACATTTCTACACCTATAGGGGTGCAAAATCTCCCGAGGACAAGACAGCTATAAAAACCGATGACTTAGCATACAAAGTGGCTAAAAAACTACTTTCAGTTGACAATTAGCTCACCAAAGGGCATCATTTCCACATAGATAATTTGTTTACATCCATTCCTCTCACCAAATATTATATTCGGCTGGAACTTTTTAACTGGTACAACTACGCATAACAGAAAGGGAATTCTGACTGCTGCAAAGAATAAATTTAAAACAATATCAAATAAATACTTCAGACAAGAGCTTTTATTACTTGTAGCATCTAAGCAAAAAAGGTAATCAGGTAACACTTTTGTCAACCTACGGAACTGCAAAAGATTCTAATGTGACTCCCACAATTAGAAATGCTAATGAGCCTATGGGGGAATAGATGTCAATGAGATGATGCTGTATTTTTATTTAGATATGAATGCAGAACTTTGAAATACTGGAAAAAGGTTGCATTTAACATTATTTCAAGAATGGTGTTAAATGCATATCTGCTACATCTTGAAAACTGCAATGGAACAAAAATGACTCGGCTACAGTTTTACGCTTCCATTATAAACTGAATTAAGTGAAGAGCAGTTATCTGCTCGAAGTAATATTTATTCAACATTACTGACCCTTGCAAATCACAACAGACTGGTATGTGATGTGAAATTGCTACCTGGGAATAAAGGAAAAACAGCGCATTGTATGTATTACTCCAGAAAAAAGACAACGATGGAGAACTGTGTGCGTCAAGTGTGACAAAGGATTGCATACAAAATGTGCAACCCTTCTTAAGTGTTTAAAATAAATTTGAGCTGGTTTTGTAAACATTTATGGCATAGACTCGTGTTTAAGTTATATTTGCTGAAGACACATTTTCCATTTTATATACCATATACTATATTAATTCAGCCCAACTTCATTAATTTGTATAATTATTATTTAGTCTTTATTAGTGCCTTCAATATAAAAAAAATACATTAATATAGCTGAGTGGGGATAATTCATAACGCTTACATTTCAACAAAGACTTTACATAACATACCTTCTTCATTTTAAGATTTTGGTGAGTACCAGAAAAGTCTGCCTTGTTTATACTTTTACACTTTATTGTTTTATGATCTAAAGTGTTAATATGATTTAAAAACCAGCTCAATTTATGCATGTCACCTGTTTACGCGATGTCAATCATTAAATTTATATACCTTTATTAATCTTATGTACATTTGTAACACCAATTTTTTAAACTTAAAGTACAAAAATAATTTCATTCTCATAAAAATATTACATTTGGAGTTGCTATGTCTATAAATGTTATAAACTTATGTTACACTACATGGACATTATTATTAAACAAGTTTCCGGGTGTTGGCAATCAGATCTCGTGAGTTATATGTAGTTTATCGCAACATTGATTTTTCCACCTAAAACCCTTGGCACTTTACACCTGTAAAGAGAGGCAGGCATCTGGCTCTATACAGCCAGTTTCAGAAAGCCGATCAAGATCGGCTCTGACACTAAGAGGGTTACACTGATTCTGGGACCAAATGTATTGCTGTAATATGTTACAGCTCTCTAAAGTGCTCAGTTCCTAATCTTAACCTAAAAATGAGGTAAATACATTCATGATCCATGCAAATCAACACAAATTAATCACTATTTGAACTTTTATTCTTAAATCAAATACTGTTACTTTTTATTATGATACCAGATTACACAATATTTATTTTGCTACTAAAATTTACATTTTTAAGTTATGTTGGGAGCATTGTTTATTAAAGCTATCACAGGGAACATTGCTTATCCAAGCATAATCCACTGCATTTATATTTTACACTACAACGAATAAACAAAAATTTGATAATTACAATATCAGCATGCTTTTCCTCTTACATCAGCATTAAAACATCTATGAGAATCTGTTGTGTAACAAATGCGCAAGCAAGAGGATCTCAGGGTTTGTATTCAACAAGCAAATCTTTATTCTTAACAAAATTGTTTCATTACGAAGTTAGAGAATGCTGAAGAGAGTATAATAATTGGTTAGAGGCTTTTAGCAATTTGTTAAGCCTTAACAAAAATTACAGACTAGCCTTGAATATATATGCATTTTACGTGGAGTAACAATAATAGTTTTCTACTCAATGACACTATCAATGAAAAGTCAAAGGCTTTTCAAAATTATCTAGCAAGTAGACTTTGTAAACCCTTTTTAGTGTTTTACATATACACAAATCCTCATAATTAGTTCTCTCTTTAGAATTATATTTATTGTTCACTATCAACCCGCTTTTGTAAAGAAAACATGAAAAATGGGGGTACATGTATTTATGTAAAATTTGACATTCACCCCTTCACTGTCAAGCTAAAATACTGTGCTATTGCTTAAACTGCCAGCCCTAAGTAACGTGAAACTTAAGGTTTTACATGAAAGTTTCCACTCTCAATTTTGAAGCTCTTGAGTTGAGATTTTTTGTTTGGGCTCTTGATATACTGATTTGAACCAGTTTTAAGGATATTACTTAGATCTTAACGTATTAAAATTTTTATCCTTATCGTCGTCATCACAAATCCAAATATCAGTATAACTATCACTTTCCAGCAATACTGCCTCAAGTTCCTCCTCTGTCAATGCATTCTTGTTTCAGTATGCCATTGTGAAATGAAATCACTGTGAACATGTGAAAAAACAAGCTCGACACCACCATCTGCTCTTCTGTTTAGGGCAAGCTATAATGGCAGACATACGACCTCACAAAGGAATTTGAAATAAACTGGAAAAATGCTACCAACACGCAGTTTATATATCACAGGTTAGCTAGAAGTATGCACTTACAGCATCTGTTGCATTGATTGTAAATTATTTAAACGTAAAAACCAACTTCCACAGATCAGATTGCATGTTGTGGTTATGCACGCAAAATGCATCAGCCGGCATCAGATTTTGGCACCCAAAGGGGCAACTTTAATAGGTTATTGAGTTTGAGCACTTAAATGTGGAACAGCATTTAATGCTAGTATTATAAAATTACTGTAAAAACCATGAAGATGGTAATTTGTTTTATAGAAATCCAGGTAGGAATTTGCAAATTCTATTTCAAAGTTGGAAATTATTCTCGAATATTATAAATCTAAGACCCAAATTATATTAGCAGAGAATTTCATATCAAGTTTTTAAAGGATAGTAATGAAAAGAAAAGGCTTGAAAACTTGCTGAATATGACATGCAAGTGGTAATAAATGAAACTATCAGAGTGCAAAAACAAGGCTAGTACTGCGATAGATCAAATAATTATAAATACACATGTATTTCAGTATACAACCTGAGTGCCAGAAACAGGTCTTTCAGATCATTTTGGGCAGTATATTTATCTAGTTCATAATTTTGGAATTTTAATTAAATTAGGGTTAATATATGGAAATTAACACTGACGTTGCTGGAAATACTAATGTATACTGTGACTTTCTTCAGTTTTTCAACTGTCACTGTTCCGTTTTTATCTAGAGCAACTTCACTAACGTGAACTGCTCAATTCTCTGTCACTTCACTTCCTACTGACATAGACTCTTCACACAGGATGGCTCACTTCATTCGGGAGTCAAACACAAGACCTCCAGAACCTGTCGCTCCAAAGTAGCACTTATTGCACATCGTAACTATCGTCACCAACTCATTTGGAGAATCGTTCTTGATGTTGCACCAGAAATGCAGTCACTTACTTGCTCACTCACTCAATGTATAACTTAACTCAACTCTCCTCACCTCGCACTAGCACTGACTGCCTGATTGACGTGACTCATTCTACTACTGCCACTGACTCAACTGTCGCAATAGCACTCACTTATATAGTCAGTGGATCTATAATAAAGTAATTAGAAATGCAAAGAAGGTTCACAATGACAAATTACTATCACCAAATAAATCCAAAAGTGGGGAAATCACTGAGGACAACAAGGTTGGCCGAAGAAAAGGGGAACCAGCTGTATGAAGTAGAGGAAGTGTATGCAGTGTAGAAAGCCAATATATTACCTTCCCCACAAGGAAGTTTATTAGTGTTAGATGGAAATAAACCATCACCATCTAAGGGTAACATGAGAGATCCATACTCACTTAGGTGGGGGATCAGAGAAATGAGAAGTGCTTCCTGTATAAATATCTGAAAGAGCTGAACAGGGTAAGCAGCAGCTCACATTAGGGAAGTAAATGATGTATCGTGATGGCAGTAGGGATAGCTAGGAGAGTGATTATAGATTCTTAAAGGGGTTAAAGGGGCGAAGTCAAGAAAATAGGAAACTTTTAAATTGTGCAAAACTGGGGACTGAAGTATTGGAGTGTAGCAAAGTGGATATAACTTTGTGAGAATGTTAATATAACGAAATTGGAGAATTCAGAGACAGAATCATATTTAATGAATACACAAGGTGTGGCAATTAAATAACACCTCCTATCGCACAGTCACATGGGGGGGGGAAGTTGGTACTGGAATGCAGTTGACCTTGAACCTTCAAGAACAGCCACTGCTCATTTTGTCTTCCTGTCTGCTTTAGTCTACCTTTGAGCAATGGTTGTAGAGGACATTGTTGATGGTGGTGGTGGTGGTGATGATTTGTGTTTAAGGGTGCTCAACTGTTAGGTCATTAGCGACCATGTAAAACAAATCGTGTCAAAGGCCAGAGAAATGAGAAGTGAAAATATTGTGGCAAAGGACAGAGATAAAGATGAATATAAAATAATAGCAAAAGCCAGAGATAAAGATCAATACAAAATCATAGGAGAAGTCAGAAATAAATATGAATATATAAAACTAAACCAAGAGTATGAAACACGACCAGATCCACATTTGGAAATTTACCTGACACAAAATTAAAAATCTGATATGTTACACTCACATGACTTTCTCTACTCTTGTACAAACTATTTTTACAAACGCTTATTCTCCATATGCTTCATGTTAATCGAGATGTTAATCTTATTGCTAATTTTCTTGTAGATGCAAGGGGAATTGCTAGGCTTTAAGCAATAGTCAAATATTTTAACAGCTGGTTGCTATGTCGAGTATTCCATTCTCTTTGCATTACCAGGACAAAAAAAAAACCAATTTGAGAAAAAGTATAAGTATTGGAAAATTTAAGGGAATAACAAGCAATATCTCGAAAATGGTTCACCCAACAAAAAAAAATGTATGACATAAATTGTGTATTTTAATGCAATCTACATTTTTTGTGTAGTAAAATTTTGTCTCTCTCTTATGGTTTACCAGTTATGCAAAAGTCGTTCATAATGAAGAATACTTTTGGAGACATTCCCAGAAAATTCGAGATATACATTTCATTTGTCATGAAAATATCTTAAACATACGATATTTTAATCAAAATCGTTAGAGCCGTTTTTGAGAAAATTAAAATTTTTGAAAAATGCACCATGTAAAGGGTAATCTGGGGTGGGGGGATTTTCATGAAAACCTTTGTGTCGCATCTCTGGAAGATACTGAACCTGAAGACCAAGTTTGGTGTTTATCCGACTGTTTGTTTCCGAGTTATGCTGTTTACAGACACACACGGACATGTTTCCAAAAAGGCTTTTTTTGGATTCAGGGGGCCTCAAAACATGTATTTCCAGTGAAATCTCGGTATCAAATTTTTGGGTGGAATACAATACTTCCCCTACTTACTATACATAGTAGAGAAAATGAAAATTTTATCACCTGCTTGCTTAATCCGCTAAGACCTCTGCAGGACTGGTCAGCAGTTGCAGAGAATCCTGAAGATGTGGAAGAGTAATACACTCTAGCAAAACGTAACTGACCGACAGACCTTCACTACAAAGTAGACAAATAGGAGCAGGGCCAACCTTAAAAAGATAACCGAGCATAAAATTGCAGTGACCAATACGTAACTGAGCCAAAATTACCTCCTCACAACGCGATACACCAGAGGAAGTTACCCAGTTTATCAGAACGTCCTTCACCCTCTCCCCCCTAAGCTATTTCTGCAGAGACCTAACAACTCCTCATGCCAGCACCGCTCTCCGCACAACAAGCCTTAAGTCTTGCATCGTTACCCGAGGTATTGTAACACTGGGTTCTGTGGTTGCCGCCTTAGCTGCCAAATCTGCAAGTTCATTCCCCGGCAAAACAATGTGACCAGGTATCTAAGCACACTCCACATTAACGTAGGAAGCGTTTAAAATATGGAGGGCATCCTGGATTCGCTGAACAATGGGGTGGTTGTTGTACAGCTTAGAAGGCTCTGAAGTGCACTAAGGGAATCACTTAAAACGAGACAGTCTCCCAATTTTTGACGACGGACATACAAAACGACTAGTATATGGCATACAGCTCTACACTATAAATGGAAGTGCTATCATGAAAACCAAATGTATAGGGTTTGGTTCCATGAACATAAGCACTTCCAACACCATTGGTACACTTAGCTCCATCGGTGTAGATCAAAATTTGGTGACTGTAACCACACAGAAATTCTAAAAAAGAGGTGCGGATACTAAATGTAGGTATCGTAGACTTCTAGTATACCGTCATCCCAAGAACTACGTTAGATGCCACACGTAACCAAGGCAAATGTTAGGCATTTCAACATCATGCTTTCTAAGATCATCCCGGAAACGAACAACTGCAGGCATTGGATTAATGGAGCTATTCCTATAACATTCGTCCAGTGAAATGTGAAAAAAAAAGTGAATGTTGTATGTTTTGGCATACAGTTAAGCGCACAGCCATAATTTCCCAAGAGCACATCATGCCGATAACACAAGGAGGTTCAGCAGATTCGATGTAAAGACTCATAATTGGGCTAGTGGGAAAAGCACCAATAAGTAATACTAATAATTTATTTACAGCCGTTTTCTGGAAGAGAATTTATTAAACAATGACAACAGTAACCAAAGATGTTTGCCCCAGTATGCTAGAGTCATATAAAAACTTAAGCCTTGGAAGGGAAACAGAAAAATGAGAAATGGCTTCTGACATCAGGGGCAATTAAAATTAATAACTTTACACAGTATTCTTTAGCCTTAGATGACTGTACAGATATTACATATACTGTTCAGTTAGCTGTGTTCATTAGAGTGATTGATACTGAGTTAAATATTCTGGACTTCTTTCCCCTAAAAGATAATACACGTGGAGAAAACATTTTGGAGGCTCTATATATGACAGCTTGTATGACTTATCATGTTAGTTGCAATATATGGTGGCCCTGCTATGATTGGTCATATTAATGCTTTCATAGGAAGATTAAAATCTCATTTGGTTAAAATTGGAACTTTAAACTGAGAAACTTTGAGTGCAAAGTCTGCAACATTGGATGTCATGCCAATAGTATTGCAAGCTAAAAGTCTGTTTCAATTTCACTCTCTAAGGCAAAGGCAATTTAAACAGTTCATATGGCATGAGGGTCACATTATTCAGATTTAACTTACTTTTGCCAAGTTAGGTGGTTAAGCAGAGGACATACACTTCACCAGTTTTTTAATATATGTACAGGAGTAGATTATTTTTATTTTAGTTAAGCAGACTATTGTTATCGCAGTTATTCAACAAATTATGGATATTACTTTCATTACAGATTCAAGCAATCCACTTTTCGTCATCTTACAAACGAAAAGATCGCTACATAATACACAGTGCTACCTTTATGACCAAATTGAAACTAAGGTGAAACAGCTTCAAAATGCAGATTTATATAACTTTCCTCTTTTACAATTGGTCTCAAATGCTGCAAGTCTTACCTTGGTAATCTTACTGGAGCGAAGTCCCCATCCTGTAACAGAATAATACAAATGTACAGTTTCACACAATCATCTATACAACATTAATTAAACAACCTAATTACATCTTTAAAGTACCAGGTTGATTTTTTTTTAAATTGATATATGGTATTAGGAGTTATGCAAAAACAAAGCTTTGACATTACATCATGTAATGGGATGAAAGAATACAGAGCAATGGAGAAAATACTTATTTACGTCTGAATAAATAGTTTGATTTACAGAACAAAGAACTGGCAAAAGGAATGTTTAGTAACGTAAATCAGAATCTATGATTCAGTTAGTCCAGTATTTACAAAAATCTGATGTGATATATTAACATAACTTATTTAGTTACCCTGGTAAGAGTTAAGGCAATGAGGCCTTCACTTCCACTCTACCAGAAAATACAATACAATATAAAAACACAAGGCTACGTCAGGTTTAACAAAGATATACATTAAAATAAAAAATAGAAATGTCAGAACCAGATGCTTTTGAGTGGAATATACACATAGGTAAAAATAGATACTCTAACCAAGTGGTTTAATATTTCAATTTGGAATACAAGATGTGGGAATAAAGAAAATGGATTCATGCTGTAAAATAATGCTGTAACTTAATTGAAAGAAAATCAAACAATGGCAAGGTTATCCTTTCATTGTAGTCATCGTCCTCCATAGTGTGGTGGTTACCATGCTAGCTTCTAGTTCCCAAGGTCATGGGTTCTAACTCGGCAGAGGGCGATGGATTTTTTTTTATGTAAAAACCCTTAGCAAGGCTTCCTTCGGAAGGAAGGTAAAGCCAGTGGCCCTGTGTCATAGATTTATGGCATGTAAAACAACCTCAAGACGCCTATAAGCAAAATTCCTGGTCTTTTACACCCAATATAAAATGGGATACTAAGGACCACAGCAGATAAAGACCGTCCATAAATAAAAGTCAATTTAATTTTTTCAATGTAGTCCCTTCCCTGGTCCCTACACTGCTCCGTGTGAAGTTTCCACATTGGAAGTAGTACTGCAGGTCATCTGTTTAACAGTTGTGTTGCTTTTGCTATATCAATGGACTCAAACCTGGTTCCTTTAAGCTCAGACTTGACTTTCAGGAAGAAAAAAAAGTCACATGGTACCGGGTCTGGCACATTCACCGGAAGATTTTTTTTTCACCAAATAACTCTTCATAGATAGTGCATTGTTAGCTTATGTATTGTCTAGGTGGAGGGTCTGTGAGACATTATTCCAAAGATCTGGTCTCCATTGTCGCACACATTCACAGAGGGTCCTCAAAATATTTTTTTAATAAACCTAATTGACAAAATATATATACAGTAGAATCTCGTTAGCACGTTTTTGCAGGGACCTAAGGATTTGGATGTCATAGGCGGGAAAACGTGTTAACGAAAATGCAAAATATGCAATTTAAGAACAGTTATGTAATAAAATCTAATAATTACTACGTCTCCATAGATAATTGAAATCGATTTTGAGTACAATCCGTGTTGAATTTAATATGTGTTCAAATGGATTTGGATACACAAAGCCTGAGAATAAATAATTCAAGCTTTTATGTTGGTCAACTTGGATTTTTGAGAAAATAAATTGCGAATTATGGAAGTGACAAGAGCTGCTTTGCTGTGCGTTTTATTACACATGTGTTAACAATTTCTGCTAAAAAAAGAAAAAAAAATTATGTGCGTGCATCATGTTACGAGTACAATAGGCGAATGTATCTTTGGCAAATTCAATACGATTTGAATACGGTAAGTGTTTTCATGCAACAAATTTCGTTCTGATCGTTTTCTGATCCTACTTTCCAAGAGGAAAGTTTTATTTTTGCATTTTTCCCTTCTTTGAAAGCAGTTTTAATCAATTTAGGTTTGCTAACAATTGCGTTTAAGGTTGACGGAGGAATGTTTAACTTCCGCACTATATCCACATGTTTCATATTTAAATTGTGATCTATTTCAAGGATTTTCAGTTTTTCACTATTGGTTATTTACTACACTTTCTTTTTTTCATTGCAAATGAAAAGTTAAAATACAATCTACATATGTTTGGTCAACACTCAACAGTAGAAACTATCGTTGGCATTTACCATGCCAAGGTAAACCATTCTCTATCCCACCCACACAAATCGTGTCACACAAATATTTACATACATGCATGTGATTGGCTGCCGGTATCCACCCCGTGACCGAGGATTGACCAAAGTAGCCAATGAGGACGTCAAACTTTGAATGTGTTAAGCGCCCTCCCACTGGATCGATCAAGGATTGGCCAAAACAGTGAATGAGGACGTCAAACTTCAAACGTAGTAAGTGGGACCGGGAAAACGCACTAAGCAAATGTTATTTATTACGTTTGGCGATTTGGTACTGGGACTTTGTATATATAAACTAATCATTGCTTTGAATTTTTATTTACTCATGCACACTTTCTTCTTCCTGGGGGATTTTGGGTTCTTCCACTGCATGGATTGTCACATGGTCACTTAACTTTTTGATCATATTATAAAATCCAAATTTCATCTCATGTAATCACATTTTTGAAGAAATTAGCACTATTTCAGTATTTTCAAGAATATCAATTCAATTACACCGATTTTCCTTTTGTGCAGGTATGGGGATTTTGGTACCATTTTAGCACACACCATTTTCATACATAGAGGTTTGAGCAAAGTATCTAATACTTTCCTTATTCATGTTGGCAACTGCTTGAATGCTCAATTGGCAGTCTCATCAAATAATTTTAGCCACTATATCAACATTCTCTTGTCGTCATAATGAAAGAGCACCCTGATTTTGGTTATGCCCTATGTCTTCCCTACCCTCCTTAAAGTTCTTAAACCCCTCCTTACCACAAACTTCCTTAAGAGATAGGTAATGATCGCCATAAACTTCTGTTCAAAAATTTGTAAGATTTTGTGGCATATTTCCCAAGTTTTATGAGGAATTTGATGTTAAAGCAGTCAACATTCTTCCGACACAGCTCAGACACATGATTAGCTTCAAACACGTATGTATCACTGCTCAGGCTAATCACTGCACATGAGTAAAACTTTGTATGATGGTAGAGTTCACACATCAATGTCCCACTTCCCTCTACACCCTTGAAGTGGCAGGAAATGAGTAAAACATTAAGTCTGATTTCTTTATTGCCACATCTTATATCAGTTGGCAGCACATAAAATAATAGTACTAATATTTATTTAAAGGTGAGTCGGAATTGTTACACTAACATCACTTATGTTTACTCACTTAATATGTTTCAGGAAACGGTTGTTCCCATCCTCAGAAGCTAATCCGATTGGCCGGTGTTGTTGGTGTTTCTGTTTTGTTGACTGGATACTGTAGTGACATCTTGTGATTGTGAAATGTACTTCCAGAGGGGACTTGGTGGCGGCAAATCAAAATTCATTAGATGTGTGTTGCGTTTTACAACATAGTTGAAAACATGCTGACGATGGGAGCAAACCATCTCCCGAAACACGTTCAAGTAAGAACATTTTAGTGATGTAGTGTAACAACCTTCTACTCTCTTTATTTTAAATCATTGTTAGATGTTACAATATCAGTGTGATTTTGGTATGATTTCCACAAAACTTCACTCAAGTATCTTGTAATTTTAAGGAACCATCACATTACTTTTAACCGTTTAAATACAACATCTGACAAAACTGTACACTTTCACAAACTCCCTCTTATTTTTATTAACTTTATATTACACAATTCAAATATTTTATCTAGCAATAACAATAATAATAATAATAATAATAATAATAATAATAATAATAATAATAATAATAATAAATTCTATCCCCAGTAGATTTCTGCAAAACTTACCTTAGTATCATTACAAACAGATGAAGTTTCTGTTTCCATCCACCAAGGTTCTTCTTTAATTTCTATTTTATCCATTTCATGATCACTGCTGTATTTCTCAATCTTCATTACAGGATCCTTTGGAAGAAATTCCCTCTCTTTCTGTGAACCAATATTTGTTTTGGTTTCTGTCCCACAATTATTGCTGCATGTAACAGTTTCAAATTTAAACTGTTCTTCGAAATGTTTGGTAAAACATTCTCTCTCTTTCTGTGAACAAAAGTCTGGAAAAAAAGTATCCGATTTAATTTCCGTTTTGATTGATTTGTCACAATAATTGTCCAGATGCACAGCATCACTGTTTGTATTTATTATACCATCCTTGGTGAAGAACTCTGCCTCATTCCGTGACACATCATCTGACAGAGGGTTCTCTTCTTTGATTTCTATTTTGGCATCCATTTCATAACTGTTGCTGCATCTGATGGTGCAGAGTCTGTGGAGGAAGAAACATATCATGAATAGCAGAACAATGGCAAGCAAAGTGTATGGTCATTACAGGACCACTATATAGTTGAGCTGTATGTCTGTTACTGTCCCATCCCCAATCCAAAGTAACTGGCTCATCTTACATTTCTAGAACTGTATATTTAAGAGTAAGTGTATAGTTATGAGGAAGGCTACTGAATATAGTTACATCTATCACAGCTACATATTCATTCCCTGGCTCATTTCACATGTCTTCTAACACTATACACACAATAACTGTGTGGTCATTAGACAGGACTATTGTATATAGTTGAGCTATGTGTCTGTTACTGCCCCTCCCCACTCTGCCATAATCTCTATGTCTACTACCATACACATACAATAACTGTAGGTCAGTAGAGAGGATGCTGTAAATAGCTGAGGTATGTGTCTATTACTGCCCCTCCCCCATCATAATTGGTTCATCTCACATGTCTTCTAATACCACACACACAATAACTATATGGTCAGTAGAGAGGATGATGTATATAGTTGAGGTATGTGTCTATTACTGCCCCTCCCCCATCATAATTGGTTCATCTCACATGTCTTCTAATACAACACACACAATAACTATATGGTCAGTAGGGAGGATGCTGCATATAGCTGAGGTATGTGTGTATTAATGCCCCTCCCCCATCATAATTGGTTCATCTCACATGTCTTCTAACACCACACACACAATAACTATATGGTCAGTAGAGAGGATGCTGCATATAGCTGAGGTATGTGTCTATTACTGCCCCTCCCCCATCATAATTGGTTCATCTCACATGTCTTCTAACACCACACACACAATAATTATATGGTCAGTAGGGAGGATGCTGTATATAGTTGAGGTATGTGTCTATTACTGCCCCTCCCCCCTGTCATAATTGGTTCATCTCACATGTCTTCTAACACCACACACACAATAACTGTATGGTCAGTAGAGGGGATGATGTATATAGTTGAGGTATGTGTCTATTACTGCCCCTCCCCCATCATAATTGGTTCATCTCACATGTCTTCTAACACCACACACACACAATAACTGTATGGTCAGTAGAGAGGATGATGTATATAGCTGAGGTATGTGTCTATTACTGCCCCTCCCCCATCATAATTGGTTCATCTCACATGTCTTCTAATACTGCACACACAATAACTGTATGGTCAGTAGAGAGGATGATGTATATAGCTGAGGTATGTGTCTATTACTGCCCCTCCCCCATCATAATTGGTTCATCTCACATGTCTTCTAATACCACACACACAATAACTATATGGTCAGTAGAGAGGATGCTGCATATAGCTGAGGTATGTGTGTATTACTGCCCCTCCCCCATCATAATTGGTTCATCTCACATGTCTTCTAACACCACACACACAATAACTATATGGTCAGTAGAGAGGATGCTGCATATAGCTGAGGTATGTGTCTATTACTGCCCCTCCCCCATCATAATTGGTTCATCTCACATGTCTTCTAACACCACACACACAATAACTATATGGTCAGTAGGGAGGATGCTGTATATAGTTGAGGTATGTGTCTATTACTGCCCCTCCCCCCTGTCATAATTGGTTCATCTCACATGTCTTCTAACTCCACACACACACAATAACTATATGGTCAGTTGAGAGGATGCTGTATATACAGAGCGGTCCCTCAGCGCTTTGGCCTGGATTTACATGGTGGTCCTGTGCGACACATCTGAATGAACTCAAGGCCACGGGCTCTTCCACTTATCGGACATGTGGCAGCAGGCTTCAGTCAGCTGTTATTGCTTCTTGTGTACAGCCGCGAGAAGCTTCTGTATTTGTGTGTGATTGAATTATCGGATTATTACAACCCTGAAATGGTAATCAAATTTTCGCTTGAACAAAGACTTTTTATTTATGACACGTATGTGAAAATTGACTCATGTAGACAAGTGTGTAGGCAATTTCATGATAAATTTCCTGGTGTTCCAGTTCCTAGTAGGGAAACAAATATCTAGTGAATAAAGTGAAGAGAATGGGATCATTTAATGTTGTAAGTTGTAAAAAGAAATGAAGGATTCTAACGGAAGAAAAACTAAAGGGTTATGGCCGGCTTGATTGCTGGATCTTACTGTGTGTGACTATCTGTGGGGAACTCCCAAAAATAGAGTCTATAGGAATAATCCTCGCACTATAGACGGTCATAAAAACAATATAAGAACAGAAATTAGGGAAATTACACAACAAGAACTTATGCGTGTGAATGGTAATTTCATCAGAAGGTGCCAAGAATGTTTATCTGCCGAAGGACACCACTTTCAACACCGACTGTGAAAAAGGTTAGTACTGATAAAATAAAAAGTACATATGTTTGTTCAATAGGTATTCAATATATTGTAATAATCATCATAAAATCAGTAATTATATGGTATCAGTATCAATAATGAGAATAATAAACAGATACACTGAATATAGCGTGTGGAACACGCATCGCGACTACCGCCAGATGGCTGAGGGTCCGCTCTGTAGTTGAGCTATGTGTCTGTTACTGCCCCATCCCCAATCCATATTCAGTGGCTCATCTTAGATGTCTTTTAAAACTGTACGCTCAGTAACTGTAACGTAATGAGGCAAGGTTACTACATGCAGTTGTATCCGTTACTGCGCCACACCCACTTCACTCTTCACAATAAAAGGATCACCTCACATGTCTTTTAACACTATGCACACAATAATTGCATAGTCATGAAACAGGACTAACGTATATAGCTGTACGCTACTGCCCCACACCAAATGAGTTTTATTTATGGATGCTCTTTAACTGCTGTGGTTGTTAGCATCCCATTCTACATTGGGCGTGAAAGACCAGAGATTTTGCTCAGAGGTCTCTTTATCAGGCTGGAAGTTCTTTCACAAGCTGTAAATCTATGACACAGGACCAGCAACTTTGCTTCTCTTCTGAAAGAAACCATGCTAAGCATTTTTACGCCTGAAAAAATCCACCGCCTTCCACCATGTTTGAACCCGACACCTTGGGAACACTACCCCACACTCACTCCACTCTCTGCATTAATTGGATCATCTCACATGCCTTCTAACACTATACACACAATAACTGTATGGTCATTACAGAGGACTACTGTGTATAGTTGAGCTGTGTGTCTGTTACTGCCTCATCCCCACTCTGCCATAACTGGCTCATTTCACAAGTCTTCTAACACCATACACACAATAACTATATGGTTATGAAACAGGACTACTGTATATAGCCGTATCTGTTACGGCCCCACCCCCACTCCCCCCTCTGAAGTCATAGGCTTCTAACACCATGAACACAATAAGTGGCTTATGTAGCAATAAATATAAAATGATGATGATATACTTCATGTTAAAGAACTTAAACATTTACAGGAATACTTTCATTGCATGTTGTTGTATGTACAAGAGGGATAAAGACTGAACTGTGATCTAAAGCTCACAAATGTTGTGTGTTACAGTCACATTACTTTCTTTAGCTATCAATTATTTTTGTATAGCTTGTACAAGCTATTCTTAGACAGCTTATAGTAAGTACATTGCATTCCACCCAAAGTTTGATACAGATTGAATAAATACAAGTTTTGAGTATCACAATCATAGAATGCATTTTTAGCATCCTTGTGTAAATGAAAAAGAAAACATTGAATACCAGATTTGGAATTTAAGTTCAGGATCTTCCAAGGATGCGACACCAAGATTTCCAACAATGCCCCTCTACTTTATACCATCCTTTGCCTAGAAAGGTATTATTTTTATTCTATCTATTAAGAAACAGATCATCGCAAGGGCCAGAAATAAAGGTGAATATAGAAATTACAGCAAAAACCAGAGATAAAGATGAATATTCAAAACTAAGCTGAGATGTATAAAAAAGCTTGATATGAATGACTAAATCTGGATTTGAAAGTTTATCTTTAATCGAAATTTAAAAACCTTTTCAACTACTTGGTTATTGTCCACTAAGACCTCTGTAAGACTGACCAGCAGTTGCAGAGGCCTGAAAATGTACTCCACCAACACATGATGGACTGACAGATCTTCACTACACAACAGATAAAAAAAGAGGAGGGTCGCCCTTAAAAAGATAACCATGAATAAAATTGTAGTGGCCAATATGCAACCAAACCAAAATCACCTCCTCACATTGAGATACATGAGAGGAAATTACCCAGTTTGTCGAAATGTCCTTAACTAATGTAAGCTTATTTTCAGAGAGAGCTGACAACATCGCTCTCCGCACAAGCCTAAAGTCTTCTGATGTTACCTGAGATATTGCAATACTGGGTTCCGTGGTTGCTGCCTTCATCCCGACACACCAACATGACCACGAATTTAAGCAGACTCTACATTAACGTCAGAAGCATGTAACAATGCATGAGGCAATATTTCATAACATGCTCTGAATGCCAGAGTGATTGTAATGTAAATTAATATTATTGTATGTACAGGATTTTAGATGTTTGTTAGCCATAAGTATTGTTAAGAAATAAGTTTACACGGCCTAACTGAAACTGACAATAGAAGTGGGTAACAATAAACCGAGGGGGTGAGTTGTTTATCACTAAGAAGAGATAAATGACGTCAGGGTAGCTTGCCTTTTTTAGAAATGGAGGGAATATCTTCCCTAGAGTATATATGTTAGTAGTAGTGAAGTGACTGGCTGACCAAAACAGACGCTAAAGTGGGTGTGATTTGATAACCAATAGCAGCTCTATTATAATGTTTAGGCAATTCAAGGTGAAGAAGTATATATTCTCAAGCCATAAGCAAGTTTCGCACAGTTCTGAAGAATCTCTCACGAGGTGCACGTCGCAGAGTTAGTTACAAAAATGTAAAGTACGCAAAGTAATTGGTGTGCGGCAACTATAACGACTGTAGTTACATTCAGAAATATCATAGTTTCAGTCAGACGTGCATAAAGATTAAATATGTGAATTATTAACTGTGATGGCAATAAAAGTGTAGAAACAATTTTTTTTATCAGTGTTATCTTTTAGCAACAACTCCTTTCAGTTTACATGCTCTGCTTAGAGATATTTGCTCGACTGAGTTATAATAGCTAGCCAGAGGACAATGAACCCAAATTTAAAATAATAAAACAAGAGGCGCCCAGTAAATAAGATAACACGAGCCATGAGAATTGCGACAACATAGAGGGCATCTGAATGTGCTGTAAAATGGGATGATAGTTGTACAGCTAATGCAGGTTTTCTATTGGGGTTTCAGTCTGCAACTCTGGTTCCATTTAATGCTGGATTTTTATTTAGGATATTGCAGCTGAGTAGGCAGTATCTTTTAAATCTATGATACTCACCAGCGACCTGTCTGCGATGTTTTTCTCTTGCTGGGTTCCTGTTTTATTTTGCCATCACTTTTTGTGCTGCATTGTACATTTTGTAGTGCATGAGCTATGAGAATGCTGTTTTACCGAGATCTCAGGTCATGGTATGAGAAGGTACTATGCATAAACTTGAGAGTTCTCAGAAACTTCTAATTTATTCTGAAAATCTTGATATTTCACAAAAATAACTGATCTACAATTAATGATTTTCTCACTTGGTTACTTAATTTCCGAAATTTATTAACTTCCGATGTACGTCCAGAATATTGATTACAATATTTCCTGCTCATGATGCAAAATTGCATAACAACAGGAAGAGACACTATGAATGTCCCCTTCTTCTCTGGATAAACCTTATATAGTACCTGATGTTGCTATAGTTACCTAATCAATAAACATTGTTGACTGATCGCTCTACATAGCAATTCAAGTGACAAATTTTTTCTCAGTAATGAGTTTCTTTATGGTTGGATAGGAAATTTACTAAAATAATGTTTTTCGCTCTCTTCTTAATATTTCGGATATTTTAACTATCCAAAATATTTACAAACATTCTCTTGAATGAATAAAAAAAATGTTACAAGCTATTAATTTAACACAAATTAACAAATATTTAAAAAATATTTGATATTTCTGAACAAAGTTTCCATATTGAATTCTATTCTCTTTCTTAATTTACAATCTCCTTCCAAAATTCTCAACTTCTTTATATCTTCTCACAACTCAAAAAGGCTATGAAGTGCACTAAGGGAATCACTCAAAATGAGTCATGCAATTTTTGACGGCGCACATACAAAATGGCTCTGTTAATGGCATACAGCTCTGCATTATAAATGGAAGTGCTACCATTAAAACCAAATGTATGGAGTTCAGTCCCTTAAATATCAGCACATACAACACCATTGGTGCACTTAGATCCATCGGCGTAGATCAAAATTTGGTCATTCTAAGCTGACAAAAACTAAAACAAAAAGGGTGGATACTAAATGTAGGCAATCATCCCTAGATCTATGTGAGATGTCACACATATCCAAGGGAGGTACACCTTCTCCACTTATGAAACATGATAGGCATTTCAATATCATGCTTTCTAAGAAGCTCCCAGAAATGAACACCTACAGGCCTTGATTAATGGGACTGTTCCTATACATCTGTTGGGCACAGTGCTGAAAACAGAAATGAACTTTGGATGTATAGGCATATATTAAAGCCCACAGCCATAACTTCCCAACAGGACATCATGTTGATATTGCAGAGGAGATGCTGCAGATTCAACATAAATGTTCACAACTGGGCTAATTGGAAAAGATTCGACAGCCATACAAATACCCCGATTATGGACTCTGTCTAATCTTCTCACCACAGATGGTCATGCTGAAGAATAAATGAGACACCCACAGTCTTAACTTGGATTGGATCAGTGCACAATACAGTTGCAGCAAAACTATCTCTTTCGCTTCCCAAGATTTGCCACTTAATACCCACAAGATATTCAAACAATGGTCACATCGCGCTATCAGCTGTACTATATAAAATGACAGCTAGGTTTCCTATTAAGGTCAACCCCAGGAATCCTGTTCCATCTGCAAATGGTAGTAAATCTGGACCAAACTGGAGCAAAGTGAGGCAGTATTTTTAACACAATATCAGTGTAATTATATAATATAAAATGAAATAACAGCCCGCCTTAAAGCAATATTTATATAATATTATATATATATATATATAAAGTGTATATTACAATCATTGTATTATGTTTTTATTATTATGTACATGTATAAAAATGTTATGTGAATGTATTACGTAGTTTAACAATGTAGGAGCTGTGAGAATAGAAGCAAGCTGCTTTCTGTAGCAAACAGAATTACAAAGTAAAAGCCGAAAGTTGCTAACAATGAGGTAACCTTGAGACAATAAATTAAAAAGTTTAATAAAGGCTACTAATAATTCTTGGAACAATAATAATGTAATATTTAAAACAGTTTATAAATAGCCAATCAAAAACAAGAAAAAGCTTAAGTTAAATAAAAGTATACTATTGGAGCAGGCTTAGTCAATCAGAGACTTGAAATAGAGGAAATGTACAGATTCAGGCGGGAGACACTAGAAGGAAGCGTAACCAAGCAGTCAGTTTGGTATGGTATGGGTTCAGTGTGAGACATGAAAAGTTATTGCAGTGAGAATAAAATAAAGTTTACGTGTTATTTAATCATGTGAAGAATTAATAAACAAAGTACAATACAATTATAATTTCTGTAAGGTTTTTCACTCCGTTGAATGAATGAACAAATCAATAAGTAAAAAAAAATTAGAAAAAGGTCTCTGTGTGTGAACAGCATAACTCCAAGTGGGAAAGTAGGTAAATATCAAACTTGGTATTTAAGTTGAGCATCTTCCATGGATATGACACAAAGATTTTCAACGAAGTCCCCCCATAATAAACCATCCTTACCTGGAAAAATGTTACTTTTTATTTCCTTAAAATTTGTACTAATGATTTTGATTAAAGTATTACATGTTTAAGGTATTAGGATGAGTAATACAATGCATATCTTGAATTTTCTTGGAATGGCCTGTGAAGTCTTCATTCTGAATGAATCAGCGGAGGGTGATGGATTTTTTCAGGCGTAAAATCCTTAGCATAGCTTCCTTCGGAAGGGAAGTAAAGGCGGTGGTCTGAGTCGTAGATTTACGGCATGTAAAAGAAACTCAAGCCTCATAAAGAGGTCTCTGAACAAAATTACCGGTCTTTCACGCCCAATATAGAATGGGACGCTAAGGACCATAGTAGTTAAAGAGTGTCCATAAATAAAACTCAATTTAATTTCATTTGGAATGACATTTGTATAATTATTAAACCATAAGAGATGGGCAAGATGTACATCTAATTAAAGCATGCAATTTATGTAAAATTATTTTTTGTGGCATTACACATTTCCAAGATATTCTTTTCTACTGGTTTGGATTTTGAGTTATACCTTTTTTTTTCTCAGATGATGGCACTACTTACCGTTTTTCATCGTCATACAAAGCACATGCATTTCAAACTCATTGCATAGGCATCCACTTCTTAAAAATCTCTCTCTTTACCTACTGTATCATTCTTATACCCACAATGAAATATGTAGAAGTGTAATGTAAGTTTATTTTCATTAACAAGAAGTACACAGAATATAAGCTTTTGTAAGAATACATAGTTTCTAGAAGTCAAATATAACATTTACAATACAAAGTGAAAGTGACAATTGTCTGCCATTCTAGGACTTACAACTCTATTATGAAAATTAATAAATTATAAGTTTGGCACATTCAGAAAACAACAGACAACTATGTTTAAGATGACAACCACAATCCAATAACACACAAACACGCAGGGATAAAACTAACCTGTTCCAATGAGCAAAACAGAATATGATCAAGAATACAGAGAAGTAGTAAATGTTACATTCACATGACTTTCTATACATACTCCTCTACACGCTATGCTTACAGAAGTGTATTCTTGAAGTTAATTGAGATAAATATTTGCAGAAATAGTTTCAATGCAAGTATAAGAGGATGCAGGAGGCTGAAGTGATAGTCAAATGTTTAAAAACTGAGTTATGCTGGCTTTAAGACTGCCTTGTTTGCATGACATCACGGCAGACAACAAACAATAACGTAGCACTTTAAAACCGTATAAAGTACATGAAAATTCAAATCACTAATGCAAAATACCTGTGGAAATGGCTTATGTCATCAGAAATTGACTTTTGACATAAATTGTTTCAATGTGATTATCCATACAGAAACTTCCAGAAAACATTCAAAAGAGTTACATATTAGATGAAATCCAATCAAAGTCAGAGAACTTCTTAAAAGACATTCAGGTTTCTACAAAATCTCTGCATACATACTGAAAAGTTCTACATTAGTCAGATTAAAAGAGTGGTACTGGATCAGAAAATTCAAACATGTAGGCATTAGATGGTATTAATAAATACAAGTCATGACTTAAAACTTATTCCTAAGCCATGGCCCACTTTTATATTAATAAAGCCTGCTATCCCAAGTTATGTTAACAATTTCACCTTTCAAAAATTCAACCTGTCCTAATAATGAGTCATGACTAAATTAGTAACATTAATAAAACCGTGTGTCTCAAGTTTTGCTTGCCTTTCTCTTTTAAGCAACTTAACCGCTAATACTAGCAAGCCTGGTTCCATTAGTGGCATTAATAAAACAGACTTCCAGTTTCATTATAGAAGCTGCAGTTTACAATTACTTAAGTCATCTCATGAACTGTCTTAAAGCTAGAAAACGACACCCCACTGATAGGTGAACATTAACCAACAATGAATTATATTGATAGTTTTGCTGAAATAAATTGTACTCATGCTTTTTTTTTTATTTTAAATCTTAAACATTTATTACACACAGCAGTTCAGGCAGTGACTAATGAAATGAAAAGTTAACAAAGAACATGGGGCAGTATTTAGAAAAAGCTAAAAATAAATGGAAATGGACTGTTGCCTGGGTCAAACTCTAGTGGGCAGTACAGAACATGTATTTCTTAGTGCCTCAATAAAACTTCAAACTATCCCCGTGGTGTAGTGGTTATGATGCTAGCCTCTAGTTCCCAAGGTCGTGGGCAATGGATTTTTTTGGAGCGTAAAATTCCTTCAGCTGAGAAGTAAAGCCAATGGTCCGGTGTCATAGATTTACAGCATGTAAAAGAACCTCAAGCCTGATAAAGAGGCTACTGAACAAAATTACCAGTCTTACATGACCAATATAGAATGGGATGTTAAGGAGCACAGCAGTTAAAGAGCATCCATAAACAAAAAGAAAACTTCAAACTCAAATTTACCTTCTTATTCTTGCCTGTTAATAAAATAACAGAATTATTTGACTTCCCCTGAATAAGTTTAAAAATTTCTTTTCTGAGCCCTTCAAGATTATTGATTTGCTGCCTGTCACCTGAAAATCTGTCTTCACTTTCAAATGGTTTTTCATATTACTTATTTCTTTTGAACATTCTATCATCTATTAACAGAAGATGAGAGCTTGGTAAGCAATTTTTAAGGTGTGTTTGTAGCTGCATTAGTACCATCAAGGTCAGGCTAACTACCTCATTGGCTAGAAAACAATCTAGTGAATAAATTTTAGTATGAAACTATGAAATACTTGCAGCAGTTCTTTAGGAATAGATCTTAAAAATAATTCCAAGTGTCTTGGTTAGGCAAGTTAGCAGAAAACATTGATAAGGAACAAAATGACAGTGTTGGTCAATGTGTTGAGGAACAGATAGCAGAAATAAATTCAAGGCTGACTATAACTAAAGAAGTTTTTGTACAGTGAACCTTTAATTTGACTTTCAATCTGTTAGAACAATTTTCATCGCCCACAGGTGCACACTATGATATCCCTCCAGGGAGTCCAGAAACAGCTTATTTCAACTGTTTATAAATTCAGGTCTTTGTTGTCTTATAACTGAGGAAATAATTGATATGCTACCCAGACAAAACAAAAGCATGCTGATCCAAAATGGAAGGACAAAAATTCAAGGGAAAATTGGGGCTTTAGGCATTTGATATATACGAGGATGGTAGATTTACCTGAAACCAGAAATTACTGTTTGGGAGATTTTTGTGTATGACCAATTGTAAGACAAGCAAGACCTTACTTCGCTTTCACAAAATATCACATCATCTTCATCTGAATGATGAATCTTTGAAACCAAAATTAAGGGTGATTACCTTAATACAGTACAAATTGCTTTAAATATAATCAGAAAGTTGGTCGACTCTATAAACCTGTTTGCAATATCTTTGTTGATGAAGCGTTCAGCTTTAAAGGCTTCTATAACAGTAATGTTTGCTAAACCAACAGAATAGGAGATCATAAAATCCACCTGAGAAAAAAAATAGGAACAGAAAATTTCTTACTGAATGTAGCTATAGTTATTAGTTTTATAGTATATGACATTTCATACAGACCTGCTTACAACAGCTCATGGCAACAGACATTGAACTACAGGCAAAATCTAGTGCAACAGTTGATCAAAGCTTTATGTATTGTTAATGTGTTACACACACATAACTTCTTCTAACAATCAGTTTATTTTTAAAAGCAAGTTGCATCATGTCAGCAAGGAAATTTGACAGGTACGGAAACTTTTTAAGGAACTAAAAATCTTAACTTTACCAAGTCTGTACATATACTGTTTATTATGCTATACAAAATAAAATTATTGAAACTTCACCACAAATAACCAAGTACATAAAACAGGAATAAGCTTAACAATATCACATAGAACTATGCTCTATTCCAAAGTGGTTAGATATATAATAAACTAATTTAAAATAAAGAGAGTTGAGGGTTGTTACACCACATTACTATAATATTATAGTGTAACAACCCTCAACTCTCTTTATTTTAAATTATGACACATCACTGTTACTAGCTTCTAAATCTTCAAAATTAGTCAATATAATAAACTGTCACCTAGTTTGAAATGCTTAAAATCCATGAGGTATTTCAAGATGTCTTTGAAGCAAATGTGATTGAGAGATGGCTTTTATGACATAAATGAATTATGGAGGCTTTATAATTGCAAAACCAAATCACTGCCTTTTCTCCTCTTCTAAAACATTTTACTTAGCTTTATGTTTACTCTTATTATTCTATTATAGTTTATAATTTCTATTATTGCTATCATTATTTTAATTTTTTTACTGTAATGATAAGTTCAATTATACACCTTCTTATGGCATACCGTAATAATATTGTATATAGGATCAATGTATTCACATATCCAATGTTGTTGTACTGTCAACGAATAAATAAAACTACTACTACTTCTATATAAAATTCGCTATGACAATCATTTTTAAGAATCTCGTTACTATTTGTTTGAAATTTCCATTTAGCTTTATCTTAATTTCCTGAGGTCTAAATAACCATTGTTTCCTGTGGTGTTATTCAAAAGATAGAACTTCAAAGCCTACATATAGCAATCTACTTTTTAAACATCTGACAATCACTTCAAGTATGACAAAATGTATAATAAAACCATTTCTGCAAACTCGACGATTAACACTATTGAATTTCAAGTGAATATGACAATTTCCAATTAAGCAAATTGTGGCTACAAAGTAAAGCATTTTAAATGATTATGCATGTACCTTGGCATACTTGCTGGCATTAAACAATGCATAAATGGAAAATTTGAAATTATATAAGAAATGAACCAAGATGACACTTCTAAAATAATGATTACAGCTTGTAAACAAAAACATAAATTTAAAACTTATGGTATCTACAGCTCACCCAATTGCAATCACCTCAACCTGGACGTAGTCGAGATTGACAATAAAACAGTCATAATTGGTGATCTCAATGGGCATTCTCCAAGATAGGGCTATAGTGACAATAATAAAGCTAGTGAAAATATTGAAGAATTTGTAGACTCCAACTTAATGAAAATATTATTTAAGGATGAAGAACCAAAAATCTATATACACTACTCAGGACAGTCAAACAATCCAGACATTGCTATCATATCAACCGATTTAAAAGATAAAACTACGAAAAAAGTAATCGAAGAGAATGGTAGTGGATATAGAGCCATAATAACAAAACCAGATTTAAATCATCAACCGCCTAGAACAAAAGGAAATAATAAAGCCTAGATGGAATTTCAAAAAGAAATTAAATTGGAACAAAACATAAACAAAGTAGTGAAAGAACTAAATGCCACAATTTTAAAAGCTGCAAAACAATGTATCCCAAGAGGGAAAATTCATAAATACAAACCCTTCTGGAATGAACAGTTAGCACAACTCAAACCAAAATGAGATAAAACTAGAGAAAAAGCAGAAAGGACACAACACAAAGCAGATATTATAGAATGGCGAAAAGCAAACGTACAGTTAAAACTGGCTATAAAACTGTCAAAAAAACAGAGCTTTGAAGAATTTATAAACAAACTAGAGTATAGAACAAAGAGTGCTAAAGTACATAATTATATTAAACAAATATACAGAGAAAACCAACAAAATTGGTCATTAAATGTCGATAATAAAGATATATACGAGGATAACTTTATAGCAAAAAAAATTAGCAACATAGTATAAAACTACACTACATTAAAAAAATCTGATGTGTTACACTCACATGACTTTCTCTACTCTTGTACAAACTATTTTTACAAACGCTTATTCACCATATGCTTCATGTTAATCGAGATATCGAGGTATTAATCTTATTGCTAATTTTCTTGTAGATTCAAGGGGAATATGGTAGGTTTTAAGCAATAGTTAAATCTTTTAAGCGCTGGTTGCTATGTGGCGCATTCCATTCTCTTTGCATGTCTAGGACATAAAAAAAATGAATAACGAATTTGAGAAAAAGTATAAGTATTGAAAAATTTAAGGGAATAACAAGCAATATCTGAAAATGGTTCACTCAACAAAAAAAATGTATATGACATAAATTGTGTATTTTAACGCGATCTACAATTTTTGTGTAGTAAACTTTTGTCTATCTCTTATGGTTTACCAGTTATGCAAAAGTCGTTCACAATGAAGAATACTTTTGGAGACATTACCAGAAAATTCAAGATATACATTTCATTTGTCATGAAAATATCTTAAACATTGATATTTTAATCATAATCGTTAGAGCCATTTTTGAGAAAATTAACATTTTCGAAAAATGTTCCATGTAAAGGGCAATCTGGGGTGGGGGATATTCTTGAAAACCTTCGTATCGCATCTCTGGAAGATACTGAACCTAAATATCATGTTTGGTGTTTATCCGACTGTTCATTTCTGAGTTATGCTGTTCACAGACAGACACACACACGGACATGATTCCAAAAATGCTTTTTTTGGATTCAGGGGGTCT
Source organism: Deroplatys truncata (assembly GCA_030765065.1). Taxonomy (NCBI): domain Eukaryota; kingdom Metazoa; phylum Arthropoda; class Insecta; order Mantodea; family Mantidae; genus Deroplatys; species Deroplatys truncata. The sequence continues at coordinate 121,023,002 of CM060989.1, forward strand.
CAAAACATATATTTCTGGTGAAATCTCGGTATGAAATTTTTGGGTAGAATACAATACTTCCCCTACTTACTATACGTAGTAGAGAAAGTAAAATAAAAAATCTGATGTGTTACACTTACATGACTTTCTCTACTCTTGTACAAACTATTTTTACAAACTCTTATTTTCCATCTATTTTATATTAATCAAGATAAACATTTGCAGAAACCATCTTTTGACATGCAAAGAGAATTACATTTTACACATAGCGACCAGTTTTAAAAATATTTGACTATCGCTTAAGGCGTACCATGTTCCCCTTTTTTTGTAATTGCAAGGGCAATATAGAAATACAGTAGCCTTTAAGCATTGACATATAGCTTAATAGCTGGTTGCTAGGTGCAGCTCCATTCTCTTTGCCACAGATTAATACTCTTTTGCATATCCAAGACAAAAAATGAATAACGAATTCCCATTTGAGAAAATAAGTATTGAATTTAAGGGAATAACAAGCAATATCTAGAAAATGATTCACTCAACAAAAAAAATGTATATGACATAAATTCTGTAGTTTAATGCAATCTACATTTTTTGTGTAGTAAAATTTTGTCTATCTCTTATGGTTTACCAGTTATGCAAAAGTCGTTCACAATGAAGAATACTTTTGGAGACATTCCCAGAAAATTCGAGATATACATTTCATTTGTCATGAAAATATCTTAAACATATGATATTTTAATCAAAATTGTTAAACCCATTTTTGAGAAAATTAAAATTTTCGAAAAATGTTCCATGTAAAGGGTAATCTGGGTGGGGTGATTTTCTTGAAAACCTTCGTGTTGCATCACTGGAAGATACTGAACCTGAATGCCAAGTTTGGTGTTCATCCGACTGTTCATTTCTGAGTTATGCTGTTCACTGACACACACACGGACATGTTTCCAAAAATGCTTTTTTTGGATTCAGGGGGTCTCATAACATATATTTCCGGTGAAATCTCGGTATCGAATTTTTGGGTGGAATACAATACTTCCCCTACTTACTATACATAGTAAAGAAAGTAAAAAACAAAAAACAGAATAAATACTTAAGAAACAGCAACCTCGAAGATACATCTAACTTTCAAAATATCTTCAATGAACCATTCACATTCCCAGAAATAAAGCAAGCAATAAGGACACTAAAAAATAGAAGGAAACCAGGTCCTAAAAGCATACATCCAAAGCTGCTCAAAAATTTAGGACATGAAGCACTTCATGCTTTATTAAAAATTAATTTTCAATGAAATAACATACCAACACTGCGGAAAAAAGCAAAAATTATACCCATTAAGAAGAAAGGAAAACCAACTCAAATGATAGTTATAGACCGATATCCTTAATATCAAACATAACAAAACTTTTGACTAATTTTGAAGATTTAGAAGCTAGTAACAGTGATGTGCCATAATTTAAAATAAAGAGAGTTGAGGGTTGTTTACAAGAGTTTACAAAACTCTTAGAAAGAATGGTAGCTACAAGACTGACATACTATCTAGAAACACAAAATCTATTAGTCCCTGAACAAGCTGGATTTAGGAAGGACAGCTCAGCAATACACCAGGCTGTAAGACTCACACAGGACATTAAAGAAAATTTCAATAATACTCTAGCACTGTTTGTCGACTTCAAAGATGCATTTAACACAGTATTGCGCGAGAAATGCTACTATACAAGACGAAGACATATGGCATATCAGGCCTTCCTATCCCAAAGATGGTTTGCAGTACAATACAAAACAGCCATATCTAAATAGAAACAAACAAGAGTTGGACTACTTTGAGTCTGTTACAAGTACTATTCTGTTCAATATATATATAAACGACCATTAGATGTACTTAAGAAAATAGGTAACATACAAATAGAAATGTTTGCTGACGACGTGGTAATATGGACTTCAGAAAACAACATAAGATCTGGGAATCATTACAAAAAACTACAAACAACAATGGAGAATACAATTATAAACCTAGAACAGTGGACTAATAATAACAATATGGAAATAAATACAGGAAAAACTCAATATCAAATATTCACAATGCAGTATAAAACGGAAAATATATGCCTGCAAATCAACAACAAAAAACTACAAGAAGCAACTACAACGTATCTAGGGATAGAAGTAAATAAAAAACTATCAATGAAAGAACATGTCAACAATGTAACAAATAAAATCAACAAAAAGAACAACATTTTAAAACGTTTAACAGGAATAAAATGGGGTTGAAACATGGACCTCCTTAATAATACACATAAAACCTAACCTATTGTATCGAGGAGAACTACTAGCAACAGTGAACAAGAGACTTAAAAGTAAACTAGAAATTTCACAAAATAATTCACTAAGAATAATAACAGGAGCTGTAAAAACAACACCAATTACAGTACTACAAAGCTTCACAAAAAACATGGCTATAGAATTGGAGCATGAGTTGAAAGCAATTACTCTAGCACAAAAACTGCAAGTCAGTAGAAACAGATACAAATGGTACCACACAGCAGATACTATAAGTAATTTAAAAACTCAAATAAGCTTCAGAACATATATTAATAACTTAAAATACAAGAATATAATTGCAACAGAGGTAATGAGTCCAATAGAATATATTGATATACAATACCAGAATGACCTGATATATACAATACACAAACAAAACAATATACCAGATGAAATGAGAGCCATAGCAATAGCTACAGAAAATGAAAGATACCCAGAGAAAGAATGGCTCCAAATATATAGATGGATCCCTCATCAATAAAAAAAAATGCTGGTGCAGGAGTATACTGTAAACATTTTGCACAGTATCTAATATTAGATGAAACCTCAAATCACTATGATGGAGAATTAACAGCTACAAAAGCAACATTACACAACATTTTATATAGACCATACATAAAACAAAAAATAGTCATCTTATCAGACTCAAAATCAGCCATAGATGGAATAGTAAATGACAATAATAAAACAAGAAAAAATATTAAAGAAATAAGAAGCCTAATTAAAGCAGTTGAAACTAGGTCACTCTACCATGGATCCCAGCTCATGTTGGACTTTTCGGCAATGAACATGCGGTGGTCCGGTGTCATAGATTTACAGCATGTAAAAGAACCTCAAGCCTGATAAAGAGGCATCTGAGCAAAATTACCGATCTTTCACGCCCAATATAGAATGGGACGCTAAGGACCAAGCAGTTAAAGAGCGCCCATAAATAAAACTCAATTTCAATTTCAGACTGCAGTGGCCTTATTTAGGATGGCAACTGGCCACAATTGCCTCGCATAACACCTCTACAAGATATGATGCCTACCTACACCCAAGTGCACTCTCTGTGAAGATGATGTCATCCTGAACAAATAACATCTCACCAAATGCAAAGACCTTAAAAGTGATAGCTTACAGACTATATATTGGGAAGCCAGAGGGAAAATGATGCAGATCAATTAATCCCAGTATTAACAACAGTACCTTGGGCACAAACGTTGCCTAAGAGATGTATTTCGACTACAGGAATGTAACTACTACAATTTCATTTCAAGAAGTAAATTAAAATCTTAATCTGACAAACAAAGATTTCAAGGGCTAAGCTATGGTATTGGGATGCAGCAAACAATTGCTATACATGAAGTTGATCATTGCTATTTATTGATGGCCCTAAGCCACAAGGTGTACACCAATGTTGAGGGACCTAAGCTGCAAACATATACCTTCTTCACTCTAAGTTTAAAGTAGAAGGGAACAAGTCTAGAATACTGCGGCATGAACTTGTGCCATTCTTCCCCTAAACCAGGATAACATGGAAAGTTGGGGTTTTGGGTGGGGACATCTTTAAACATAACGTAAAGCAGCAATGCCAACACAAAATATAAACTAACATACTTCTTCCACCGCACGGCCCCTTTTACGCTAGCGTTAACCCTACACTTCCATTCACCTTACTTTTATATACTCTCTTTACATACATATTTCGCTCCAATTCTTACATTACATACTTATTCTATACATTTGTCATTAATTTCACAGGATACAAATTTTATTTACCTCAATGACAATTTGATCCACACTGCTTAACTTTACTAATTCAGCATTTTGTCCATGCTATTTTTACAACTGAGAAATTAAAGTCCCAAACTAACTCAAATGCAACCTACAGAGATGTAGATAACCACACAATGTATATTACCGACAAAGCAATCGAGAATGACTAATTCTAGTTCTAGGTCTCATCAAAACAGCAATGCATAAAGAGAATTGACAGACACTAGGAACCTATGGGTCTCGCAGTACACGAATCATCATAAGCCAAGGAACATCAGTGATAGTAACAATATACTAACCACAACCGCCATGACAGGAATAACCATAGTAGTCTCCAAATACCAAGAAATATTAAAATTTAAATTCAAGATACCAAAACCATCATATAACAGACGCACTTTAGGTAAACCCAACAGAAAATTCATACACCTACTATTCAGTAAAAAAGAACTCGCAATAGCTTTCCTACTACAAACATAACTGTTAACACCTTCTATGAAATGTCCCAAATGCAATAGCGAAATGCAATTAGAAACAACACACAAGACTACCGATGAAACCAGATGGGCGTGTAATAAAGGTACAGCAAAGAAACAGTGCAAAACCAATAAATCCATAAGAACAGATTCCTGGTTCTCGAAAAGCAGCTTAACAGTATCAGAAATTATGTCCTTAATCTACGAGCTAGTATACAATACACCAACACATGAAATTATCAGACTGGACAAACTTCTACAGAAACATATTAATACAATATATAGAACAGGCACAACCAATTGGAGGACCAGGGAAAATAGTAGAAGTTGATGAAAGTAAATTTGGTAAAAGCAAATATTACAGGGGGCATTTCGTAGGACAATGGATATTTGGAGGAGTTGAAAGAGAAACAGAACACAGCTTTTTCGTAACCATAGAAGACCGATCAGAGAAAATCCTAACAACATTAATACAATGGATTAAAAAAAGGAATGACAATCATAACAGACTACTGGAAATCCTATAAAAACTTAGACAAAAAACAATACAATCACCTAACAGTAAACCATTCAATCAACTTTGTAGACGAGACGACTGGAGCCCACACCAACACAATAGAAAGCACATGGAGACACATAAAAAACAACATCCCCCAGTACAATAGAAGGAAACACCTCTATACAGGATATCTAGCAACATATATTTTTAACAAACACTGCAAAAATAACAGCACAGATCGATTCACCACTTTTTTACAAATAGTGCATCAATACAAACGATAAAAACCAATCCATCTACAAAAGCATATACCAATGGTGTCGTAATAAGGTCAACATCTACAAAAGTAAGTAAACCGAAATATTATCACACCTAAACTAAAATAAAATACTCAATTACATATAACCTTGTTAAGAAACCACAGCATTAACATAACCATACTTTCATATTAAGTATTTATGGCTAAACTTCAATAAATTAAGACTGTGATTAAGTGTGAAGGGAAACTCATAAATTGCCTAATCAATCCTGTTCAAAATCGATGTTCTCTCTTCTAGTACCTAAAACTCACCTACCTGCCCTTATTATAAGGTTTAGTTTTATAGCAAAACTAATGTTTAAGCACAAGAAACATGCCCATCTACTCATTACTCTACATTCATGACATAAAATCCCAAAGTAAGAGAAATCGGCTGTTTTAACAATGTTCTTTATTCTCGATAATGTATTAAACCAGAGAAAATAGCTTATAAAAGGTATGGCTAATAGATAAATAACCTTATATATATATATATATATATATATATCCTACGGTGAATCAGAAACCTAGGCTTATATAAAAATCTGATGTGTTACACTCACATGAGTTTCTCTACTCCTGTACAAACTATTTTTACAACGCTTATTCTCCATCTACTTCATGTTAATAGAGATAAACATTTGCAGACTCTATCTTATTGCTAATTTTCTTGTAGATGTAAGGGGAATATATATTTGCAAGGGCAATATAGAAATACAGTAGCCTTTAAGCACATACATATCTCTTAATAGCTGGTTGCTAGGCGCAGCACCATTCCCTTTGCCACAGATTAATACTCTTTGCATATCCAAGACAAAAAAATGATTTAACGAATTCCCATTTGAGAAAAGTATTGAAAAATTTAAGGGAATAACAAGCAATATCTCAAAAATGGTTCACTCAACAAAAAAAATGTATATGACATAAATTGTGTATTTTAACGCGATCTACATCTTTTGTAGTAAACTTTTGTCTATCTCTTATGGTTTACCAGTTATGCAAAAGTCGTTCACAATGAAGAATACTTTTGGAGACATTCCCAGAAAATTCAAGATATACATTCTATTTGCCATGAAAATATCTAAAACATATGATATTTTAATCAAAATCTTTAGAGCCATTTTTGAGAAAATTAAAATTTTTGAAAAATTTTCCATGTAAAGTGTAATCTGGGGTGGGGGGATTTTTTTGAAAACCTTCGTGTCGCACCTCTGGAAGATACTGAACCTAAATACCAAGTTTGGTGTTTATCTGACTGTTCGTTTCTGAGTTATGCTGTTCAAAGATAGACAGACACACACACACACGTTTCCAAAAATGCTTTTTTTGGATTAAGGGGGATCTCAAAACATGTATTTCCGGTGAAATCTCGGTATCGAATTTTTGGGTGGAATACAATACTTCCCCTACTTACTATACGTAGTAGAGAAAGTAAAAAGTGAATCATCAGTGTCCTTAAGCAACACACCCTCGCATATTTTGATGTAACCACTGGATCCTAATTAACCTTAGTTTGTATAAAAAAAATCTCATGTACTATGCTCACATTACTTTCTCTGCTCTTGTACAAACTAATTTTACAAATGCTTATTCTCCATCTACTTCATGTTAATCCAGATAAACATTTGCAGAAGCTTTTTCATTGCTGATTTTCTTATAAGTGCAAGAAGAATATGGTACAAAAACAATAATCAAGTATTGTAAGAGCTGGTTGCTATATAGAACATTTCATTCTCTTTGCATGTCTAGGACAAAACAAAAAAAAAAATTCTGATGTGTTACTCTCACATGACTCTCTACTCTTGTACAAACTATTTTTACAAACGTTTATTCTTCATATGCTTCATGTTAATCTACATGTTAATCTTATTGCTAATTTTCTTGTAGGTGCAAGGGGAATATGGTAGGTTTTAATCGATAGTAAATCTTTTAAACGCTGGTTGCTATGTGTCGCATTCCATTCTCTTTGCATATCCAGGACAAAAAAAAATCAATAACGAATTTGAGAAGTTAGAGCCATAGTTAGAGCCATTTTTGAGAAACTTAAAATTTTTGAAAAATTGTGAAACTTAAAATTTTTGAAAAATGTTCCATGTAAAGGGTAATCTGGGGTGGGGGATTTTCTTCAAAATCTTCGGGTCCCATCTCTGGAAGATACTGAACCTAAATACCAAGTTTGGTGTTTATCCGACTGTTCGTTTCTGAGTTATCCTGTTCCACACAAGGACATGTTTCCAAAAATGCTTTTTTTGGATTAAGGGGGTCTCAAAACATGTATTTCTGGTGAAATCTTGGTATCGAATTTTTGGGTGGAATACAATACTTCCCCTACTTACTATACGTAGTAGAGAAAGTAAAAAGCATAAATGCTGCCAAATTCAAACAAATAACAAGTAATATCTAAAAAATGGTTCATTCCACTAAACAATTATGTGTTTTAACGAGCTCGAGATTTTTTTATGTGGAAAAACTTTGCCTATCTCCTACAATTTACCAGTTACACAAAAGCCATTGAGAAAGCGCAGAAGTATTGAGAACATCCGCAAAACAAACATTCAAGTTATACATCTTATTTGTCAAAAAAAGTCATATATATATATATACATATATATATATATATATATATATATGATATTTTAATCAAAATCGTTAGGCATTTTTGTTAAAATTAAGATTTTCGATAAATGTTCCACGTAAAGGATAGTCTGGGATGGGAAATATTCTTGAAAATCTTTGTTTCATTCTATGAAAGATACTGAAACTAAACAACAAGTTTGGTATTAATCCGACTTTTTGTTTTTGAGTTATGCTGTTCACAATTACAGAGACACACACACGAACCTTTCTATAAAGTGCTTTCTTTAAATTCAAGGAGCTCCAAAACACATATTTCCAGTGAAATCTCGGTATCGAATTTTTAGATGAAATGTAATGTTTCGCCTACTTATTATACGTAGTAAAGAAAGCAAACATTAAACTAACCTAACCTCTCGTGATCACAAACTAAGCTTTTTATAAGTAATTAATCATAAATATCGTTAATAAACACATGCTCGCATGCTTGTGTATAACCATTAATTAATCTAAATTTGTATTTAAAAAAACTAAACCTAACCTAAACTCCAATAAATCAGAAACCTACGCTTCTATAATTAGTGAACCATAAATATAGTTAACCAATGCAAACTTGCGCACATTATGTAACCTTTATATATATAACTAAACCTAACCTCCCATGAAAAACAAATCTAAGCTTTTGTACTTAGTGAATCATAACCATACTTAAGGAACATATACTCACGAGCTCTGGTGTAACCATCGGTTCATAATTAACGAAAGTTGATATAGGAAAGCTAAACCTAACTTCCCGTGAAACACAAACCCAAGATTTTATAAAAAGTGAATCATAAATGCAGTTAAAGAATGGACACTCCTGGGCTTTGGTGTAACTATCGGTTCATAATTAATCTAAGTTAATATAAAAAAGCTTAACCTAACCTAACCTCCCGTGAATCAGAAAGCTTAGCTTTCATAAATAGGTAATCATAACCATCGTTAAGGAACGCACGCGAGCGAAGTGAGCGTGCTTTGATGTAGCCACTAACTGCTAATAAACCTAAGTTTTTATAAAAAAAAATATATAACCACTGGTTGCTAAGAAACCTGAGTTTCGCTTCCTCTGGTATGATGGGTGTCATTTGTCTGTTCTTGGCAGTGTTTATTATTCCTAGTTGCTAGCATTTTGTTTGCGTATAGAGAAACGCATCTGCACGGAAATTGAAAAATCATTTTTCCCACACAAAATGATCAAATTTATCGTATTCCTAAACAACAACTAAAGTATTGATTTATTCCCTCCAACGTTTGTAGCCTATTTAACCGCTGCCTTGTGTCTGACAACTTATTGGGTAACTAATAAATTTAAAGCCATGGCTAAACGGCTACACCAGTTGATCAAAAAAATGATAAAGAATGGAGACAAAAGCAATGATAATACCTAAATTCATGTTTAAGAAACGTGTGCACTCAAAAATCTTACAGCACGTCTCTCTTACGCCATCATTAACCTTACACTTCCATTTGTCTTACTTTTATATACTCCCTAGCCTGTAACGCACCCGCCACTAATTTTAAGACCCCGCAAACAAGAGCACTACCTGTGAATATCACTGCTTTTTCCGGAACTAGTAGACACACCAAACATGCCTCTAATTCGATATTGATAGCTCTAGACCATAGTGAACTCTAGCGGCATCAGTGATTATCATCACAAGAGACAGACACACTTGTTATAGTGCAAAAACGGCATACATCCATGTCGCGATATTCTAGACTTAAGCCAGTAGAAGTAAATAAAACTTAATGTAGCACTCCACCAAGCAAATGTTAGAACCATGTGAAGGATAATGGTAACTATATACCAATGAGAGGAAATTGCATCAGAAGGAACATGAATACGTGCATTGCACAGCTTTTAATCATTTTATGTCTGATCCCTATATTTTGCTTTACATCCTAAACTTCTAACACATAATACTAAGAGTAGACAGATAAAAGTGGTACCTGAACAGTTCGGCATCTGTGATTAAAGGGGTAATGTTGCTGCCAGCCTCTCCCTGTCTTACGTCACCATATGCTACCAAACCACATACTTAAAAAATCGCTAAAAATATGCAAGTAGCAGAATTGCAGAATACCAGTAAAGTTGGCAATAGGTAATCATGCCGCCGAGAGGTAGAAGGTGGCAGGAAAAGTCGTTGCCGTTCAAAATGTCCAACTGGGGTTAGTTTGCGATTGTGCGGCTTCTTTTACCAAACCGATGCAAAAACAGCCTTTTTTAAGGCTAACATTTGCATTATAAAAGAGCAGGTAAATCTGGTTGGACTAACAATTATTCTTTTAGTTACGATTATTATTTACTTTCATTACGACTTTTCCTGCCATATGTGTTCTGTTAGCAACACCGCAGCTATTATTTGATTGTAGCATGTTGCCTATGCATTACATTCCTTAATTCTACCAAATATAACGCAATGTAAGACAGAGCAACACAATTGCAGAATAAATGAGGGCCTCTTCATAATGTGATAAAATAACCTTTGGCTAAGTTATGTACCACATAACCTCAAATAACTATTAAATTATAACCTTACGCAGTTCCCCAATAGGTAAATAAATACATTTCTAATGAGATAAATTTAAGGCAATGTATGTACCATGCAAATTCACGATAATTAATACTGTGTTCCACATAGTACGCCCACTGTTATCTTTGCATTTTCTACGATTCGTTTCAGTTTCATTTCCAGACCTTTCCGCAAACACTACCTCCCATCATACGTCACCTCCGTTCGTCTATAAAACTCCAACAGGCTCACTGTACTACCAACCAACACATCCCGCTCGTGTTTTTCAACGTTACAAGGTTGGTATGGTTTAGCAACGTGACGTAGGACAGGGAGAGGTTGGCAGCAACATTACCATTAAAGTTACTGAATTAAACTGTTCTTAACCTCAGGTTTTACAAATCATTCATTTAATGACTAATATAAGTATGCCACTTTTGCAATATAAGTATGCCACTTTTGCTTTAATCTTTTAGGATTCAATGACCTAAGAAAATAATTATTACTATACGTTAGAAAACACAACAGAAAACAAATGTGACCCAAGGCCAACCCTATTCATTGTCAATTAAAGTTGGGTACTTTTCACAGAATTTGTTAATAACATTTAACACAACTATCTTCGGCAAATCCGCTCTTAGTTCTCTTCCTAGAAAATGGTTATAATAGCAATAGGAAAGTGAATAAAATACCTTAAGAGTGAGTTTAGAAGTGGATGTGATCTCTTCAATAGCTGGTGCCCACCCCTTTTAGATGTTTTACTTTTATAGACAATTCGCGTTATGAACACAACAAACATAGCCATTTTTTCCTTAAATCACATGCAAAGTGAGAACTGCCAATCTAAATGAAAAGGTGAAATCCGCTAAATATGCGATGTGTTGTTACTAGGATTTCCGTTTTCTTCTTCTTTGTTTAGTGTTACCACTGACAAAAACGCAATGCATTCATAGTAAGAAAGACTATGCACCAAAATTGTAATTTTTGTATTCTTTTTGTGAAAGTTTGTTATATTAATATGTTATTTCCATTAAATAAAGAAGTTCCTTTACTGTAACAGTGGTAGATAGTTAATGCAAGCTTACATAAAAAAAAATCTAACCTAAGGCTAACTTTCCGTGAATTCCGAAACATAAGCTTATATAAGGAAAAACTAAACCTAACCTCCCGTGAATATATATATAAGTAAATCAAAACCTAAGCTTATATAATAATAATAAAAAAAAAAAAAAAAAAAAAACTAAACCTAACCTAAACTCTCGTGAATCAGAAACCTAAGCTTAGGACCGCAACTGCTACACTCCTCTCCTTCTCAAAAAACATCCCTCAGCTACGCTTTGAGGTTGAGGGCCCTCAATCTCTTGGTTATGCCTTGAAGCTGAGTATCTTACAGGCTTTGGCAGCATTAGTTATTCATATGTTGCCAGCATTGCCTTAGAGCTAGCGCATGACATAGAATGACATCTGTTGGACATATAACACATCATTTTCCTCACTCAGAAAGAGAGCTAAGAGCAGATTATCGCTATCTTCTTTCCATTTTTCACCTCTGTTTTCCACAGTGGCAGAAGGTTCTCAGCCATGATACTCTTGAAAGTAACATTTTCTCAACATGTTGCAAAAGTACACTGGCAGCTTATCTGGTAACTGAAAATCGACATTCTCCTCTTAGTGTATCCTCCACAGCGATGATAGGCTGCGACTGTGAAGCGACGACACGGCGTAGCCGAGGGATCTGCTCGTCTAAAATTCGAATGATTCACGTTTGCAGAAACAACAGCACATTGCATATTTTGCAGATTTCACTTTTTATTTAGGTTGGCAGTTCCCACTTTGCATGTGATTTAGCGGAAAAATGGCTACGCTTGTGTTCATAACAAGATTTGCCTATAAAAGTAAAACACCTAAAAGGGGGGGGGGGCGGGCGGGCACCAGATATTGAAGAGATCACATCCACTTCTAAGCTCACTCCTATGGTAATTTATTCGCTTTCCTTTTGCTTTTATAAGCATTTTCAACGGGGATACACTAAGAGGAGATTTGACCTGAAAATGAACTGGAGCAACTGTACATAACAGTTCAGTTACAAAAGATATATGTGAATCTGAAAAAGCATGTCTTGTTTAATAAAGTAGATAAATTACCTTTCTTGCACCTGCATTAGCAACTGAAGTGATGTCTTAGATGTCCAACAGATGTCACTGTATCTTATTCTCTGGCTTTAACGCAATGCTGGCAACATATGAATAATTAATGCCGCCAAAGGCAGAGAAATATCCCCAAATTTCTCGGTTGGGGGCTTTTTTTTTTATATAAGCTTACATCTGAATTCACACAACGTTAGCCATTTTTTTACTTTCTCTCTTTTTTTTTACATAACTCGGAAATGAACAGTCGGATAAACACCAAACCTGGTTTTTAGGTTCAGCATCTTCCAGAGATGTGACACGAAGCTTTTCAAGAAAATCCTTACACCCCAGATTACCCTTTATATGGAACATTTTTCCAAAATTTTAATTTTCTCAAAAATGGCTCTAACGATTTTGATTAAAATATCATATATTTAAGATACTTTCATGACAAATAAAATGTATTTCTCGAATTCTATGGGAATGTCTCCAAAAGTATTCTTCATTATGAACGACTTTTGCATAGCTGGTAAACCATAAGAGATGGACAAAATTTTAATACACAAAAAAAGTAGATCGTGTTAAAATACGCAATCTATGTCATATACATTTTTTTGTTGAGTGAACCATATTGCTTGTTATTTCCTTAAATTTTCCAATACTTATACTTTTTCTCAAATGGTAATTCGTTATTCTTTTTTTTTTTGTTTTGGTGCTGGTAATGCACAGAGAATGGAATACTCCACATAGCAACCAGCTCTTAAACACTTAAAGCCTACCAATTCTGCTTGCATCTACAAGAAAATTAGCAATAAGATTAACATCTTGATTAACATGAAGCATATGGAGAATAAGTGTTTGTAAAAATAGTTTGTACAAGAGTAGAGAAAGTCATGTGAGTGTAACACATCAGATTTTTTATATAAGCTTAGGTTTATGAATTCACGCAAGGTTAGGCTTAGGTTAGGTTTTTTTGCAAGTTTTCAACACCTGTATAGTCTTTCAGTACTGTCTTCACGCTATTCTGACATCCTGTGCACACCATTTTATTTTCTTTGAGCACAGATGGCTCTGAATGCGTGGCGCTCTTTTTAAGCTGCTATAACATATGAAAAAGAAGAAGAAATACCAACACATCCCTTACTTAGCAGATTCCCAGATTCTTACTTCAGTTGGCACTTCTGAATGAGTGTCAGTATTACCATGAAGATGGCCACATTTTCCCTAGTTATTTTCCCAATTCCCCCATTTCAGTAAGGCACAAAAAACTCGCATTCTGGCGCGCACCTGATGATCAACCGTTCGCATCTAGTTCTACATTCCCTTATAAGGTAATTTATTTTATTATTTCTCACTTCCTTATGCCTAATATAGGTGGGCGCAAGAAAGGCAAATTCGCCAATAAAGTTAACCGTTATAATAATGGGTTCTTTTAAATTTCTCTACTTAAGAATAACCACAAAATGTTACGAACTGAACAGAACTCATATGTAGAGGAATAAATATGTCAAGTAGGAAAAGTTATAGCTTGCCCACCTGCCAATGAGGTGCTCTCGTCAAGTGATTTTGTTTACAACTCCTTTAAACTATAAGCGACACCATTTTAACCAAGGGATGGTTTTTTGAAAGTAGAGAACTCAAACAGTTGCGAAGCGACAACACAGCGTAGCAGTAGTATTCGCGCGACTAAAAGTCGCATGATTCACATTAACCAAATTCTCATCTTTTATTCTAGTGGCGGACACACTAAAATATCCCTCATTCTACATGGATTATTCTGGATGCTCGAAAACGCCAACTTTATAAGTCAAATTTTGCTCAGAATCCGCTACCGTAGCAGAAGCTGTTATTAGCAAAACTAAATAAAACAATAATTCTGTTACTTTTAGCCAAACACTTCCCATATTTGGAAATACAGTATGTAGGTACCCGTTATAGTACCTATTTTTTTTTGAAATGATGACCCTTAGAAAACACACGAGATAATTTAGCATTCCTTTACAGCAGGAGTTCGATATGACAAAAAGCCCAAATCGAAAAATGTGCTTGTATGCTGTGCCTATTCCGATTTAAAATCCGGGTGAATCATCACATAACACATAAATAATTCTGCTTAGACCAATGATGGAGTACTTGCCCAACGTTTAATCACAAAGGAATCTTGTGTCTCCTAATATCCGTAAACTTTACAAGGTCTGCACATTTTCGAGTTACTCAACGATGTTGACAACCATTTGCATTCCAAGGGTTGGTTTATGAAATCAATGAAATACCAACGAAACCCGACCAAATAAATTTAACTACGGAACACTAGCGCTCCTAGCGCAGGGACGGGCGGATTTGTATCAACTGTTTAGAGAATAGGGGAATTAATTACGTGTAGGGTTTGCTTTAACTTTGGTGTTCTGTGGCTTTATCGAGTTTTAAGCAGTGACAACAACGTTCGAGGACGGGAAAGCATGTGCGGTGTTTTATTGCTACAATTGTAGTTGGCAAAGTCCGTGTTGTCTTCCGTGGTTTCCATGCTAGCCTATTAGTTACCGAGGTCGCGGGTTCAAACCCAGCGGAGGGCAACGGATTTTCTTCGGGTGTAAAAAATCCTTAGCATGGCTTCCTTCGGAAGGGAAGCAGGGCCGGTTTTCCGTGTCGTATATTTATAGCAAACAAAAGAACCTCAAGCCTGATAAAGAAGCCTCTGAGCAAAATTACCGGTCTTTCATGCCCATATAAAATGAGGCTCTAAGGACCACAGCAGTTAAACGGCGTTCATAATTAAAAACTCAATTTAAAGTCCTTCGTGGGTTAGTGGTACCATGCTGACCTCTAATTCCCGAGGTTTTGGGTTGAAACCCGGTAGAGGTCGAATGGATTTTTTTTTTTCGGTGTAAAATCCTTAGCATGGCTTCCTTCCTTCCACAATACGTATTTTTTGAGACCTGGTAGGAGGCTATCAATGAGAGCTTGGCTCCCAGGAAGTGACAACAGAAAAACTAAGGTTTTGACAGGTAAATATTACTTTTTGGTGATTTTGATGTAAGAACTGCTATTTCAAGCCGATGGTACCGTGTCGTAGATTTATGGCAAGTAAAAGAACCTCTGAGCAAAATTTCCGGTCTTTCACACACAATATAGAATAGGACACTAAGAAGCATAGTAGTTAAAGAGTAAATGAAACTCAATTTTTGAGCTATATTTGGCAAAAGTATAACGATTCTTTCTTTCAACTTCCTCGGGATAAAAGCACGTGCCCAGTGCCTCTCCACAAGGTCAGTTTCGCTTAAGTTATAAACACAAAGTTATATTATGAAAAATACATCAAATCAAAATTATTTACGCATACCCTTATTAATGAAAAAAGTTAACTTTATAATTATGCTCTCGGAATATTATTTCTCAATTCTCAACATACCATATATACAACAATCGGGATCTAATAGGATAGTGAGTCAGGGGGGTGAAAGCGTCATCATTTTTTTCCACAATACGTATTTTTTTGAGACCTGGTAGGAGGCTATCAATGAGAGCTTGGCTCCCAGGAAGTGACAACAGAAAAACTAAGGTTTTGACAGGTAAATATTACTTTTTGGTGATTTTGATGTAAGAACTGCTATTTCAAGAAGCAGGTGTACTGTGTTTTAGCAAGTTAATTTCAAGGCAGCTTTTAATGCTCCTGAAAAGGCATTGTTTGAAGCACATTCTGGTGTTGTGGCCCTAGGATAGCTAAGGTAGCCTGTATGACAAGCACCAATTTATTGCGAGTAGTAGGGGCAGAGCAAGTAAGTCGAGAATACTGGCAGCAATCACTTGCCCCTGCATTCGTGTGTGCAAAACTAACTATAATTACTTTATTTAGAAGATTTAGTAACTATGCCAAGTTCTGCCAATATAATGAAGTTATGACCAAGAACATAGTTTAATTATATCAAAACTCCTATTGCAGATATGGTCTGGAACTATAGATGGAAAACTCATAGAGGGAAAGTGTGGACAGAAGATGATGCTCAAGCAGCATTAAATGAGATCAAATCAAAAAGGCTGCCCTGAAACACAACATCTTCAATCAAGGTTGGTTCGAGGTACATCAGAAAGGGTTGTGAATATAGGAAGATTCAAACCAGTGTTCAGCGAGAAGATGGAGAGTGAGCTGGGAGGACACTTGCTGACTTTGGGGAAACTACTTTAAAGACTTCCTGCACATGAACTTGGAAACTAGCGTACGAGTTTGCTGAGGTAAATGGTATCATACACTATTTTAACAAATCTTTAGGATCGCAGGCAAAGACTGGATGTCTGTCTTCCTAAAGAGACACAAGAATCTTTCCTCCATACACCAGAATCAACAAGTGCCGCAAGGATACTTCACTTTTCAAGGCATGTGGTTATGCACTTCTTTGTGAATTTGCAACAAATGATGAGTAAATATGAATTCTCCGCAGACAGAATTTTCAACTGTGATGAGATGGGGATTTCCGTAGTCCAAAAACCAGGAAAAATTATAGCTCAGAAAGGAAGCAAGCAGATAGGCAAATTACATCTTAGAGTGGAGCAAGTATATTACAATGCTAGCTCGTATCAGCACACTGGTACTTTTATACTGCCATTCTTCATGTGTCCAAGAGTGAGAATGAACCAACAGCTACTTTTTGGATCCATGCCAGGCACTGTGGCATATACAAATCCTTCGAGATGGATGGATACTTCACTGTTTCCGAAGTTTCTTGAACACTTCATTCAGTGCAAACATCATACAGCAGAGAAACCAGTATTATTCGTTTTTAATGGCCACTTATGTCCTAAAAACACTGAGGCAATGAACTAGTGAGAAGGTCAAATATCGTCATGCTAACTCTGCTGCCGCACATTACCCATAAGCTACAAGCACTAGATGTCAGTGTTTGGGCTGTTTAAGACCTTCATGTCTCAAGAAATCGACCTGTGACTGACAAGCAATCCAGGGAAGAGATTGACCTGCCTGCTGTGGGAAAAAGTCTTTCATCAGAGCCTTCACTTCTAGCAACATCGTGCATAGCTTCACAAAAACAGGGTTGTATCCTGTAAACCCCAATGTGTTTACTAACTCAGATTTAGCTGCAGCTGAAGCCTTGTGTGATACAAGGGAGAACAAGACAGAAATTCACAATAATCACCAGGAAGATCATGAGGTTCTGACTATAACCGACCCAGCACTTCTTACATCCCCCTCTCAGAAATCTTTCCCTTGCCAAAGAAGTCTGTGGATGGTTACAAAAAGAGAAGGAACATAAAGTGTGAGATCAGAGGTAATCACCAGCTCACCGTACAAGAAGAGCCTCCGGGATAAGTTAAAATCCAAGGCAAAGAAGCAGCATCTGGGTGAGTCGAAATCTCAGCCAACAAAAGAACAGAAAGGCAGAAAGCTGACATTTGATGGAGTAGTAAACCCTTCTATGTCCACTTATATTGAGGATGACACCCTCTGGTAATACTGCTCAGAATACAGCAAAATAAGTTTTGAAAAGTGGATTAGCTGCATTAAGTGCAAGCAGTAGATGCAAGAGGAAAGCACAGATAATGAAACTGGCAGTAATAAATTTGTATGTGATACCAGCCATTAAAGGGAACAAGTGGCTATTGCTCTATTTGTCTTTCCTTTCCTTGGTTCATGTTATTTTATGCAATGTTTGCAACTAACAGCATCAGCAGCCTTGCAAAGTAAATCCAAATTAAAATCTACTAAGCTTCATATGTGATAATTGTAGTTGAACTATGTACTTTGGTGAATATTTTATTTATAAATGATGAATACATTTTGTTTTTTATTGGATTAGGCTTATGAACTTTTAAGAACTATTATAACTAATAGTTTTAAGAACTATTAATTATAAATAAAAATTATTGCAATGTTTTGCTAAAGTTGTTTAAAATTTTCCAAGACTCACTTGCCCAACTCATTTTATCTATTTTTCTATTTTACGAAATTGTAAACAAGAACAAAATATTTTAACATAATTTTTTAAGATGCTGAAAGTACTAGCCTAGTACAAAGGTACAAGCCTAGTGAATGTTAAAATAGCTATTCTTGTCTGTTAGCCTTATAACGGTAGGGAAGTACTCAATTTTGCACATAATTACACCTGATTTGTTTTATTTTGTATAAAATATGTCTTTATTCTATGTAATATTTTATATATATATATATATATATATATGTAACTAAATTGTACATTTCCTGGACACACATATAGTGTCTCTATTTTATTTCAAATGTTCTATATTCTGTGTAATATTTATGTTTATATGTAATTTTTATAAATTTCCTTGACATGTTGTATATTCACAAACCTTTATGGCTGCTAAGTGAACTCACAGAATGCAATCCAATCTAATCTAGCTGTAATTTAAAGTATTCTTAAAACTGAAACTTAAATACCATGTACATTAGAAAGAAAAAACAAAAGGTAGGACTGACTTGCCTCGCCCTCCCCTAACAAGTGAAAGATTAATAAGATTTTATGTTAATCATTTCTTTGTGTTCAAACAATTTATATTTTTCTTTCTTAAGAGTGAATTGTCTTCATTCTATCTTATAGGATGTCCCAGACATCAAAGATTAAAATCTGTTACTTTGTGTACCCAGAAACATATTTCTGTGGGAGCTAATGTGTGTATTGCTTTCTGAAGCAATTGCCAACAGTCATACATAAAAAGAAACAAGTTGTGCACCACATACTCAATTACATCAAATTTAAACTAATGAAGTGCAATATGGAAAATTGCAGCTGTTTATTCAAATAATATTTGTATATGATTAGAATCAAATTATTATTGCAATGTTGGTCTTAGAGGGAATAGCAAAATTTAAGTTGCAGATGTGTTTTATTTGACATTCTAAAATGACTATGGACTGAAGGCCTAAGAGCATTTCATTCAGGAACTTTTGCAGACTGCTGAGGAGCAGAATATAGTGTTTTAAGCGTGCATGATACACACGTATTTCAGCTTTTCTAAATTTTGATAGATGAGGCAGTATTTTTAACACTTGAATTATATAATGTGAAAATTCAATAACAGCCCGCCTTGAAGCAATATGTATGTAATAATTTGTGAAAAAATGTATGTAACAGTTATTGCATATGCTTATATTATTGTAAACATGTTTAATAATATTATGTGAATACATTACGTACTTAATGTAAGAACTGTGAGAATACTAAATTTAACGTTGCTAACGATGAAGTAACCTTGAGGCAATAATGAGTTACATAGTTTGAATGCTACTAGTCATGATTAGGGCAGCAGTAATGTAAATTTTATGACAGTTTAAAAATAGCCAATCAACAGCCAGAAAAAGCTTTAGTAAAATGTAAGTATTCTATTGGACTAGGATTAGCCAATCAGAGACTTGAAATACAAAAAGTTAAAGGTTTTGACGGTTGAAATAATGTTCAGTTGCTGGCAGACCTTGGTAGTGACCAGATGGAAGATGTGTTCTCTAAAGAAATATTACGTATTTGTGTGTAACGAAAATTAAGTATACGTGATTACAAAGTGCAAGTTTTAAATTAAAGAATCTCACAGCTCTTAATATCTGTGTGGTGCTATTTAATTTGTGCCAAGGATTAATAAAAAGAAGTGAATTTAAACTTAAAATCTATGTTCTTGTCACACCACACCCTGATTAAGAGTAACATGTCTCTAAAGTAAGACTGATGCAGCCGAAGCAAACATAAACATAAATACTATCTATAGAAGCAGTTTAATAACAAAGTTAAAAATAGTAATTTTTTTTTAAACTTGGAGCGTAACAACAAAAGTACATTTTCAAAAAAATCGGCTTCTCATACGTAGCAGCATATTATGTAACAAACAATCTTCCTCAAATTAACGCTCAAAGCGTGGTGCAAACAACTCCAACATAAAGACAATATTCTACTTCAAATTAACTTCCATACATGGTATAAACTCCAACATAAAGACAATAACTTAAAAGTTGGCTCCCATACATGGAGCATATCATCTTCAAGTTGGCTCCCAAGCATGAGGCAGGCACATAACTTCAAGTTGGCACCCAAACGTGGGGCACATACTGTTACACACTTCAATTTGAGAAAAACACCTTCATAGATTCTCTGCATCAAAATCAGCTACTCACAAAATACCTTTTGCCACCCCTGATATTTGTATAGGGCCTTACAAGGCATAAAGTAATTTTCATTATATTGTGAATTAGCCTTCCGCTAGAAAAAAGTGATGTTTTACTCCACAGAGTAGCATCACATTTGATAATAAAGTTCCTATACCTGGCTATACTTGCTACATTATTTGAATTTTCAGGCTGGGCTGTAGTTGCTATATTGTTTGTATTTGCATGCCATGATATATTTGGTAAGTGTATATCATTTACACCACTTTCTTCGGATTCTGAGCTCTCTGACATAGGTCTATATTCTGGATCAGTTTTGCCCTTGGAAGCAGTACTGGATTCACATTTGCCCAACCACTCAGAAATATTGTTAAGCGTTTGAATCATTCACATTTGCAGTATATGTATGTTATGTCTTTCGAGAAGTACTAGATAATTCCATACTGTAAGAAACTGATGTTCTCTGCTTAGAAATAAAGTCTAAATGGTTTATCAGAGAAAGAAAAAAAGACAGAAAAACATACAGAATAACAAAAATAATCGTTTACATTTGAGAGCTATGATTTTCATTTCTAAATTAAAATTAAATTGAGTTTTATTTATGGACGCTCTAACTACTATGGTCCTTAGTGTCCCATTCCATATTGGGCGTGAAAGACCGGTAGCTTTGTTCAGAGGCTTCTTTATCAGGCTTGAGTTTCTTTTACGTGCCATAAATCTATAACACAGAACCACTAACTTCACTTTCCTTCCAAAGGAAGCCATGCTAAGGATTTTTACTCCCATAAAAATCCATCGCCCTCTGCCGGGTTTGAACCCGCGAGTTTGCAACTAGAGGCAAGCATGGT
The DNA here is from genome assembly GCA_030765065.1 of Deroplatys truncata. Taxonomy (NCBI): domain Eukaryota; kingdom Metazoa; phylum Arthropoda; class Insecta; order Mantodea; family Mantidae; genus Deroplatys; species Deroplatys truncata. The sequence goes on from CM060989.1 coordinate 121,044,553, forward strand.
AACCAATTTACAATGGAGGATGACCCTTTCATTTTTGAACTCAACTTCAACAATAAGCATAAATTGAATTATTGCAGTGAATCTAACAATAATTTATTATATCTTTTAAATACAGTCTACAATATGTAAAGTCAGTTTGGTGGGCACATATGTTCAAAATTAAAGTATACTGGGTTGGAGGAGAAGCCATTACGTTAATTTAAACCAGTTACAGATTTCATTGTTTGGAACATTTTGTATCTTTCAGTTTTTTCTGACCATTATCTACAGATATATTTTAAAATATTCCCCCATAATATATGGGAGTGAGTCTATAAGAAATACTTTAAATCTTTCTTAAAGACTTTAGGTTATTATAATTGCCTAATAGTTTTAGGTAACATAAGGTTTATTATAAATTTTTATTGCAGGATAGTAACATCCTTGTTGGAACAGTTTTAAGCTATTTGCTGGGCTAAACAAATAATAATAATTCTTTATTGCTTGTGTACTTGTAGATACAGGTTAAAAGCATAGTCATGACAACATTAACACCACGGCTTACAAAATTTCCTTCACATTCTCACAATACAATAACTGACAAGCAGGCATACGCAAACACTCACATCCATACATAAGTGCTTACTCTATACTACAGTATTCATCCAGTCTGAACAATATTATATTTACAAGGTAATGTTTTACTCTATTTTTAAAAAGGCTGGATATTAATTTTGAACTCTTTATATTATCAATCTCTCCCTCCCCCTTTCTCTCTCACACACACACACCTCTTTGCTCAAATTCTTCAAGTCTGTACAAAGGTTTATTTATAAGATGCTTCTTTAACTCAGATTTAAAGGAATTAATATGTAGAGATTTAAGTTCCATTGGGAGTTTATTATACAACCTTGCGCCTATGTTTAAGGGATCTATGTACATTAGTTTGGCTTCTAGTATTGTATTTATGCATATCGCAGTGTTTTAAGATGTCCTTCAATCCATGTATTAAAAGTAGTATTTGATATACATACAATGATACAACTGTGAGAATTTCATTCTTAATAAATAACTCTCTGCATGGATGGTCATATCTTGCATTTGATACCATCCTTACACACATTTTCTGCAATGTCAACACTCTATTTATGTGTACATTTGCAGCTCCAACCCAGAGTTCTATGCCATAGAGCAAGTGAGGGTATATCACTCCGTAATAAATTGTGCGTAAAATGTTTAGATTTTTAAATTTAGAAAAATATCTTATCAGGTATCCTCCTTTGCTAATTTTACTACAGACCAAATCAATATGCCTATCCCATGTTAAATGTTTATCAAATATGCCCAGAAAAGAAGTCTGGTCACTTTCAACAGTATCATCACCTACTTTAGATATAAGCTGTTGACCTTGCCTATGGGATATTGTAAAGTTTAATATTTTGGTCTTACTTATATTACATTCTAAGTTATCGGAACTGAAATAACTCAGCAACTGAGCTGCATCCTGTTTTATTTTCCCTACAAGCTCGTCAATGGATGTGTGCCAACATAACATAGTTGTGTCATCAGCATAGGACAGTAGTTTAGAAATTTGGAATGCAAGGAATGTGATTAATATATAATATAAACAGCAAGGGCCCAAGTACTGAACCCTGCGGAACCCCAAATTGCACTATTCCCTCTTTTGACCTGTACATAGTTTATAATTACCACTATAACCTAGAATTTCAGTACACTGCCTTCGATTTGTTAAATATGATGTAATTAATCGTTCTGCCAATCCCCTTATTCCATAATTGTTCAGCTTCTGGATTAAGATTTTATGATCACAATCGAAGGCTTTTGTAAGGTCCAAAAAAATACTGGCTACTTTATTTCTATCCTCTAAATTGGTTATAATATATCTAAGAAATTCAGTTGTTGCAGTTACAGTTGAGTGGTTCTTACGAAAGCCATGTTGTGCAGGCCTAATGATCTTATTAGCAGTTAGAAACTTGTTTAGCCGAACTAATAAAATTTTTTCAAAAAGCTTGGCTAACGTGGACGTTAACGTAATTGGACGATAATTAGATACTTGGAATTTATCTCCCTTTTTAAATATGGGTCGAACTATACTTGTTTTCAGACAGTTTGGAAATTCCCCATTTACTATGGAGTAATTTATCAAGTGGACCAGTGGCATCATTAACTATTGTTTACATTTTTTTAGACAAATGGGAGTTATGTCATCCCAGCCACTGGTTTGTTTATTATCAAATGAATTAATAATTTCTAACATTTCCTTTACATGAGTTGGTTGTAGATATATGCTATCATTTGTTCTCTGTACTATGTTAATATTTGGGAAAACATTATTAGATTTGCCAGTTTTTGTTGCTGTAACATTTAGAAAGTGATTATTAAAAATATTGCTTATAACATCTGGATTTTCTACAGTTTTTCCATGTTTTTTTATAACAATGTTTCCGTGTTTTCCTGGTTTGGAATTTACCTTATTAATAATACTCCAGGCACCCTTAGATATATTGTTGCAAGTGTCCAATTTATTTTTATATTGCAATGTTTGCATTGCCACAAGATATTTATAAAAGTCCTGTTTCACTTTTATATATTTGTTTTTGTAATATTCTCATCTGGTTGATTTGTACCATTCATATGTATCCTTTATTTTATTTTTCATTCGTACTCCTTCAGCATCTAACTTTACCTTTTTATTTTTGCAAAGATTTTCCTTTTTTATAATAAATGGGCATGCTTCATTTAGGTGTATATTGAGGGTATCATAAAAGCATTCCCACTTAGAATTAACGCCTTCCACTGTATACAGTTTATTCCATGTTTCTTGTTCAAGTGCATGTTTAAATTTAATGACATTGTAGTCATTCATATTACGGTAGCTAACATACATATTATCTACAACTTTGTTAACTGTAATATTATCTATTTGAATGATTTGTGCAAAATGATCTGACAGATGGTAATTATTAACTTCTGATGAATACCCAGTTTTTATGTTGGTAAATATATGATCGATAATAGTAGACAAGTGGTCTGTGACCCTAGTTGGGGTACCTATCACATCTTTTAGATCATATGATTTTAAACAATCCATTAAATGTGTATAATCCCAATTATCTGTAGCAGAGTTGATGTTTATATCGCCTAAAACTATCAAATTTACATTGGTTTGCAATACTGTATGCAATACCCTATCGAACAATTCTATAAACTGAGTCACTGAGGTACTTGGTGATCTATACACTCCTAGAATCACGTAAACACAATCAACACTATATATTTTAATAGCAGCCAGCTCCATGATCATCTCAATGCTCATATTACAAATGTTAGGCATATCCTTGTATATGATCCCATTTTTTACATATATAATCACCCCCCTCCCTTGTGATTTTTTCTGCAAAATCTACTTACTATATTATAATTCAAAATTTTATACATATTTACATTATTTTCCTTGAGACTATGTTCGGTTAGGACTACTACATGTGGATTTACCTCATTCAGAACTAATTCAACACTATGCACTTTATTACTGATGTATTGCACATTTTGATGAAATATTTTTATCCCATTATTTATATCTGGTAACACATTAAACTGTGGTTTTTCAAACGGACAATTTAAGATGGTAGGTATTCTATTTACTGTTTGCACATCTGATATTGTTCTACTGCCACAGTTTGAATTTAGTTTTTTGATTCAATGTGGTGTATCACCCTATTTAGTACTCTACCAAATTTCACAGTTCCCTTCCTGTTTAAATGCAAACCATCCAACCCAATATCAGATCTCTGATCCACACAGTTCCATCTACAAATATACAATTATTTGCAGTTGGCTGAGACTATGCTCTTGGAGTTACCCTGTAGTCCCGGACCTCCCCTGCATGCCTTGTATTGTGGTCATGCACAGCAAGGTTTGTTGTGAAGTTATCATATTTATCTGTAAGGTAGCTCAATAGGGATTATATTATGTGTTCACACTAAGAGAAAGACTTTTTGCATGTTCAATAAGGACCTACAGGAATGACGAGTGCAACAAAAAAAAATTTTTTTTTTTTTAAAGATGTAAATGCTTGCTGTGAGCCAAATTGCCCAAAAGATTATTGCATATCACAACAGGGAGTGGAATAGGCAAAACATGCTGTTCTTAAGGCATTTTGGTTAAGGAGATTTTTAAAGTCTCTTAAAGCAAAGTAAGCCAAGTTAAAGTATTGGTAGTGTGATTTTTATCCGTTTTCTGCATCTACTCAAAGCCCAAGAAATTTTGTATCAGATATTTACTTATGGTGTAATTGTTGTTACCCGATGTTAAATTAAATTACTTGTTACATGGTTACATTAAGTGTTGTTATTACAAGATAATTTGTATTAATGTACAAAAAAGATCTGCACATTTTGTAACGTGTTATGCGGCATATCACACAAAACATCTACCTGGTAGTGTATATTTTGTAGATGTATTCAAGTAGAAAACTATGCATCTTATGATTTTGCAGTTATTTAAAATTCATTGAGAGTGAAGAGGACTTGACATTTAAAGGGTTTGGGAGAGAGTAATTATATGTAAACCTTAATCTAGCATCCTTAAAAGCTACTAAACTTAAATACAATCTTTGGTCTCTAACCAACCTGCATTACACTGTTCACAAGCTCAGACCTTTTTCTTTCCCTCTCCCTCTTTTTTAGGGGTGGTGTTCAAAACGTTTATTCCCAGTGAAATCTTGATATTAAATTTTAGGATCAAATTCACTACTTCAGCTTAAGGTGAACAGAGAGTAATGGTTATGTCTTGAGAGTATAATGGGCTTATGGGCTTGTGAAATAAAAACTATGGTATTATCATCTTAAGGTGAACAGAGAGTAATGGCTTTATCTTGAGAGTACAATGGGCTTGTGCACTTGTGAAATAAAAACTATGATATTAGTAAACCTTTGCCCTATCTTTTAACATACATTTTAAAAAGCAGGTGATTTATTTTGAAGAATTTGTACCACTGATAATTACATACCTGAGGGATGCAACTCAATGATTTAAGCCTAAAAGCACTTCAACACAATTATACCCAATATCTGGAGACTGGAGACCCTTTTTAGTAAATACTTTAGTAAGAAAGACTTAATTCCTGTGAAGTTTTAAGATTCACCATAAGCCATCTATTTGTGGTTCAATATAGCAAGAATCATAACCAGTAGAGTTTTGGTATCGTGGACATATTTATATGCAAAATGTTGCCTTATAAATGGTTAATTGACAACTAATGGCTATTCCTTTACAGAAAAAATATCATTTCAACATTTAAATTCAGCGTTATTTTTAGCAACGGATCTGGTCAAAATATATTATCACCACTTCAAAAGAACAAATTGCATATGAATGTCCCCAAGCTTAATGACACTTGAAGAATAAAATCCAACTTAAAAAGCTGCATTTATTCTTCCAAGGGTTGAGTCAGTTTGTGCAGTTACAAACACTTTCCTTGGAAAAGATTTTGATTATATTACAGTGATATGGATCCCTACTACATTCATCTACAAATACAAATATTTTACCTTTCTGCACTTTTATGCTCTGAATTTTTTTATACATGAATACATAGACGTGGCCTTTTTACCTTACATTAATTGCGAGTAAATAAATAACAAATGCTGTTAAAGATGATTGCATCCAACATATAGGGCATGTTATATTCAACAAATGCAATAATTTATAGATAAGGATGAATCATAATTTAAACCTATCTCTGTTGTTGCTCATTACATCTGCAAACAAGTATACCAGGACTTATGCAAGAAATATTCTGGTAGTGTTTCTTCAAAATGATTCAACTTCCTTGTAGAAACTGTCTCCTTGCTCATTTTCTTGATAAGCGATGTCCATAGCATTCATAGTTGCAATCATTTCATCAAATACGAGATTGCTAACTTCCACTATATCTACAACCACAAACACTAGAATGTCTTCCCAATCTATATTCTAGTGCTTTCACAGCAAGAATTCAAAAATGAGTGGTCCAGATGACTGGAAAACAAATTACGAAACTCCACCTTCTGCATGCAGCAGATATTAAGTGCTGTTAAGCATTTGGCCCGCATTTTCTTCTTACTGATCCAAGGCCCAGGTTTTCAGGCTTTTCATCATCTATGAATGTCAAAAACTTAAATGGCCTTTGGTGTCAAGACCAAAGTGAAATCTATGAATACGCCTCATGATATTTTAATTAAAATTGTTAGCCATTTTTCAGATAAAAAATGTTGAAAGATTTTCTGTGTAAACGGTAGTTTTATGTGGAGGATTTCTTTAAAAATCATGTAGCATTCTTGGAAGATGCAGAACTTAAATACAAAGTTTGGTAATTAGCTAAAGTTTTGTTTTTGAGTTACACAGTTTGCTAATACACATACACACAAACCTTTATGTAAATTCAGGCAGTCTTTGAAGATTTATTTCCAGTGAAATCTCTGCATAAAATTTTTTAATGGAATATGAAACATCCTCTGCTTACTATAGCTAAGCAGTAGAAAAAATAAAAATTTCAAGTGCCATTTTTTAAAAAATCCAAAGTAAAGAAAATTTTTCGAATAAAGGGCACTTTGGATTGAGAAAATACACTTCAGGCTCTTCAAGTCTCATTCTTCGACAATGCTGAACTTAAATAGATGCTTTTGTAGATTGCTGACTATGTAGGTGACAGCCTATGAAAGTATGCCCCTGCAGTGTATTTATGTAAATGGAACTAATGTTAGTGTTAGTCAATCACAACTCAATTTTTTTTACATTGTTGGCTGTTCCACTGTATTGTTCTTTTAAGTTATTTAAACATGAGGTGTGAATTTCATCTGACTTTTCACTTTTAAGTTATGCTGTTCACAGAACTTGGGGGGGAGAAGAATTGGGACCTCAAAATATGTATTTTGGTAAAATCTTGGTATTAAATTTCAGGGTGCTAGAGAAATAAAGAATTATGAATGCCCTTCTTTAGTTTCCTCTATTATTTTAACCTTCTTGATCGGAAATTGAAACTGACTTTTATTTATGGACGCTCTTTAACTGCTGTGGTCCTTAGCGTTCCTTTTTATATTGGGTGTGAAAGACCAGTAATTTTGCTGAGGCCTCTTTATCAGGCTTGAATTTCTTTTACGTGCTGTAATCTACAACACAGGACCTCCGGCTTTACTTCCCTTCTGAAGGAAGCCATGCTATGGATTTTTACGTCTGAAAAACTACATTGACCTCCGGCGAGTTTGAACCCACGACCATGGTAACCACTACACTAAGGAGGATGACTTCCTTAATTGGAATGAGGATAATATAACCATGAGGTAATCTCGAACCAACTGAGCATTTAAGGCTGGATTTATCTAATGCTTTTCACTGTAATCATCAGATGTCAGCAGTATACAAGAAGGCCATTGGGAGCCTGTTAAAACATGCTTAAATGGAATTCTCAGCCACAAGTTTCAGGTTTTACATGTGCGAGTGTGATTAGTTCTGCTTTATTAGACTTTTTCTGCACGATAAGTGAAGATGGCATCGAAACAAACACTTACAGATTGTGAAAGATTATCAATAAATTTAGTATTGATTAGCATGTAATGATAGCCTCCTGCTACACTCATCATGAACAAATTGGCAACCTGATGCAGTCTCTGCACCAGCTCACACCATCTGCTTGCTCATGGCCATAGACTGGCACAGCTGACGAATTTCAATCGTGCTTTATGCACTCAAAAGCTTTATCACAAATGCAGTTCACAAGCTGCAGAAGCTGGAATATGAGTCTCCATTTCCAACCGCTGCTACAAAGCTAATGAATGCACCATGCCACATCATTACTCTATCAGGTACACACAGTCGCTTCACACAACATATGGTTTGCTAGCTGTGGGATGAATGGGAAACTTACTTTATGGATGTGCCTCATATATACCAATAAATATTAAGATTAGTTTGTAGCTAAAATATTAATGCGGCATTATTTTAAGTTACTACAAAATGACTTTAAATCTACTGGCACCTCTTCATACCACCAGGCAGCTAGAAATAGTTAACAGAGGCAAACCTTACACAGAAAAAATGTATGAAATGAAGGACTGCAATCAGGCTTCTGTAATCCTAACAATCAACAACTGAATATCAAACCTCTCGTGCTATTGGCTTTCTGCCAGAGAAGCAAGCACCAATTGTTATATGTAATGTAATATTTATTGAGTGCAAAGTAATTACAAATTTTATAGTAATCTCCCCTCCTTTGATTATAATAATAATATATTAATCTATTGAGCATTAAGTTATTACATATTAGATGCCTTCTCAAATTACTATTACATGTTAATACAATTAGTAATTCTTATATTTATTTATATTTACATTACTTTCTTCTTTTAACCATCCATATCTATTTATTCCTATTCATTCCATACCATGAACTTTCTTTTCCCCTAATCTTTTTCTTTAGATACATTGATTTTATACCCTTCCTTATTTTACTTCCATTATTTTCTCTAATAATTTTAATTACTTTCTCTGCTTGTCTCTCCCCTATTCTTACGTTAAAGTCCCCATTATTATAATTTCTATGTTCGTACATTTATCCTTTAACATTTATGTATCTTTCTCTAAAAGATGGTATGGTCCAAGATTGTGGAATTGTGTAGCAGCCGGTTTGGCCTTCACAATTCCAAAATCCCAACCTCCATGTTGGCCGCTATTGCGATCCCATTCTGTTACGGAAAGTGTAAACCTCTCTAAAGGTTTTTTACTTCTCAATTTGATTCCCTCCACTGATTTTTGGATTTCTTTCTGGAGTACCAATATACTTCTATGCAGAGATGATATAATGTTTTCTTCCCCTTCTTCCTCCGAGTCAATTGTTATAAGGAGTGATGTACGATGCTTGTGAACAGAAGTTATATATTTCAACATCATTAACATTAGAAATGACAAGCTCATTACTACCTGATGGACCAATACGCTTGACCAGCATCAAACTATCTGAGTGAGGGATTTCATAATTGTTCAAATGATATTCTGGAAGCACTATCCTAATTTGGTCTGGATATAGGCAATGCAGAAAGGATAAAACTCAAAGAATTGTCTGCCCCACAAAATAGTATTCAAGTAAATGCTTTACAACAATGGTAAGTATGGATTACTTTCATGCTCTTGATTAATACTTCTTATTCAGAACAATTCCATTCCAAAACTAAATAAAAAAAATTAAATTAAATTAAACACCCTCCAATAAACCCTGTTAATATTTTCATTTATGGAATTATGTTCATGAAACACTATGGTATTCACAAAAATATAAACACGATGACCATCAAACATGTCAGTAACAGTGAGATAAATTCCACATGCAAGTGTAAGGTTGTTTAGACAGGAAACAATGTACCAGTATTCACTGAAATGCTGTCCAAAAGTTTACATTACAACATAAGATTTTCGTGTGTATATGTGAAAATTGAATAATGTTGAGAGATATATATGCAGTTTGCACTAAACTTCTAGAGTCAGTTATGCTAGTTGTTAGAGAAATTGCTTTGTTACATACTGCATTGTTAAAGTTGGCTGAAATTAGGGTAGGTTTAGGATTGAGTATGTCACCTGTTTCATGAAATAAGAGTTTTAAAACCAGAGAGCTTGTGCATTGAGGCAGTATTTTAATACCTGAATAATATTTATTATATTTTTTATTATAATTAAATTCAATAACAGCCCACCTTGAAAACAATATGTATATAATTATTATTTATATTGTATGTAAAGTCATTGTAGATACTTATTTTTATTGTAAATGTTTATATACTGTAATAGTACAAAAAACTGTGAGAATAATATGCTTTAGGTTGTTAACAATGAGATAATAATGTAACTTTGTGACAATAATGTGTTTTAGAGAAATGCTCTGGTTATGAATAGATTGGTAACGACGTAGTTTCGCTTAGTTTTGAATTAGCCAATCAAAAGTAAAGAAAAGTTCTAGATTGAATGCTTAAATTCTATTGGACCAGATTTAGCCAATAAAAGACTGGCATTACCGAAGCTTGAAGGCTTTTACCGTTGGATCAGTCAGTCATGGACCAGGTTTCATACAGTGCAGATGGAAAAGTCACAAGCAAGATTTTATAGTAAAATACATTAAAAATGTGTAAAGTTTCTAAGTTTCTTTTATAAAGTGCAGTGTTTTATATGTGCAAGTATAAAAAAATAAAAAGAAGTGAAATTTAAAAGTAATTCTGTGACATCTTTAATTTTTGTCATACCACGACCTGAACAAGACCTTATGTCTCTATACTTCGACTGAAGCAGCAGAGGAAGATTTAAATAATATTACAATAGCTTAATTAATTGAAACCTATGCACAAAGCAACAAATTAAATATAAAATCTGCAAATTCTGCATAAAAATGACATTATGCAACACTGCTACAAAGCGTGGTGTCCCAAGCATCTACCAACTTCAAAGTGTGAGCAGTTTAAATTAAAACTAAAACATCATCTCCAAGCATGGGACATCTCTATAAGTTTGAATAACATAACTGTGAAGTTGTACAATAAGTGTGGTACAGGGAATACACACATTTGACAGCATAAGTCACAAGGATTTCTATGCGTTAGTTTGCAATAGGCAATAAATTACATTGCTTACATAGAAGTAAAAATGAGGAAGGTAGATACTATCACTCTGTATACTGCTGCAGCACACTCACAGATGAAAAGTAATTGATCTCTATGTATATTAATTAGTGAAATGTTTGTAAATGATTCCATAAACAAATTTCTTTTACTTCCAGCAGATGGAACATTCACTGTCACAATCTGCTACCTAGTAGTATTACCGTAACAGCATAAACCATCACAAAGAGAACAAGAAGCAAAGAGCTAAAGATGTGATTGATAACCTAACATGATCCCATTTTAGTTGTCTTAAAAAACAGTGAAATTCTTATCGAGCACTGATTTATGCAGATTATGTGCTTGTAGCTTAACATTTCGGAACAAGTATTTAAAATTGTAGGGAAATATTCTTATGTATATCTTATAATTCCTAGCAACAAGGTTGATAACATATCTGAGTTAACTATCTTTATTTGCTGCTGCATTGAGCTTGGTGTAGAATGTAACCAGTTAAACATTCACACAAAACATTCCTTACAGTTCAACAGAGTTTTAAGGTACAAGGACAATTTTAAAATAAATAAATGAAAATGATAAAAGCTTATATTTTTCTACCCTCATTAAAGAAATGAGGGATTTTAAATCTCAATTAAGTACTTCTTACATATGTCACATTTGTATTCCCATTTCTCCACCAATTAAAATGTGACAAATCACTATAATCCTTATAAATGCCTTACATGTAACAGTTTCTTCCATCATGAATCAAATTATGCATTTTCAAAATATACAGAAGAGTATTCCTCTGTTCACAAATTAATTTCACATTTTTAAGGTTTTATGCCAGTGATGAAACAGTTAATTATATCCTTTTACACCAGACAACAGGTTGAATCTGTTACAAATTTTATACTTGTGACTCATGAAACTTTTTGCCTTGATGAATTAAATTATGTAATTTCAAAGCTGATACGTGAGTAAAGCTCCATTCAAAAGTTTCGCAGATGCGTGGCTTTTCATACCCTTATGTCAAATTATGCCTTTTCAGATCACCCAAAGAAGCACATCTCTTGTCATAAACTTCACATTTGTGAGCCTTTTTATCATGATTACATTATGAAAGTGCCTTATTTAGGATGGCAACTGGCGACAATTGCCTCACAGAACATTTCTACAAGATACGATGCCTACCTACACCCAAGTGCACTCTTTGTGAAGATGATGTCATCCCGAACAAACTACATCTCGCCAAATGCAAAGGCCTTAAAAGTGATAACTTACAGACTTTATATTGGGAAGCCAGAGGGAAAATGATCCAATCAATTAATCCCCAGTGCCATTGGTGAACAACATTATGGAATTTCAAGAATCACAAATGTGTGAAGCTCTTCTTGCAAAGTTCACACTTGTGTAGCTTTCTAACCTCATGTATCAATTTACAAGTTTAAAAACTGATAATTGAGTGAAGCTCTCCTCACACATCACATTTGTGAGGGTTTCTGCCCTCATGTATCAAATTATGGTTTTTCAAATCTGACAAATGAGTAAAACACCTTTCACAAATTTCACACTTTGAAATACTTTCTTGGTGTATCAAAGTATGCATTTTCAAATACGACAAAAGAGCAAAGGCTTTCTCACAAATTTCATATATATAAGGTTTTCTACACTCACATATTAAATTGTGTTCTCCTCACACATTTCACACTCATGACGCATTTCGCCCTCATGTATCCTATTATGGGATTTCAAATATGATAACTGAGTAAAGCTCCTCTAATCAATTTCAGAGCTGTGAGGCTTTTTAACTTCATGTATCAAATTATGCCTTTTCAAATGTGACAACAGAGTAAACCCTCTCTCACAGATTTCACACTTGTGAGGCCTTTTACCCTCATGTATCAAATTATGCCTTTTCAAACGGAACAAATCAAGAAAGCTCTTCTCACAAATTTGACACTTGTGTGGCTTTATACCCTCATGTATAAAATTATGTGAATTCAAATGCGACAACCGAGTAAAGCTCTTGTCACAAATTTCACACTTGTGAGGTCTTTTACCCTCATGTATTAATTTATGGAATTTCAAAGATGACAACTGAGTAAAGCCCTGCTCACAAATTTCACACTTGTGAGGCTTTTTACCCTCGTGTATTACATTATGCCTTTTCAAATCACCCAAATGAATAAACCTCTTCTCACAAACTTCACACTTGTGAGGCTTTTCACCCTCATGTATCAATTTATGGAACTTCAAAGATGACAACTGAGTGAAACTCTTCTCACATATTTCACACTTGTGAGGCTTTTTACCCTCATGTATCAAATTATGCCTTTTCAAATCGCCCACATAAGTAAACCTCTTCTCACAAATTGCACACTTGTGGGACTTTTTACCCTCATGTATCAAATTATGCTTTTTTAAATTTGACAAAAGAGTAAACTTCCTTTCACAAATTTCACACTTGTGAGGCTTGTTACCCTCATGAATCAAATTATGCAATTTCAAACTTGACAACCGAGGAAAGCTCTTATCACAAATGTTACATTTGTGTAACCTTTCACCCTTGTGTATAAAACTGTAAATTTGTCCCCCATCACTATGTTCAGCAGATAGTTTTGAGAGAACTTGTTTTTCTACACTTAGTATTTTTGTGAGAACCCTTTCTTGACTTTCACATTCTGGAAAATTCTTTCCATAGCCAAAGCTTGTGTTTTTCCATGAGGTTTCAGCAGAGGGCATTGGAGAATCAACACTGCTCTCACTAGAAACTGCTTCTGTACACAATCTGAAATGTTAGGGATTTATCATCATAATTGAGAATGAAAGGAATTAAATCTGAAAAGCAAATTTGCTAACAATCATCAACTGTAGTTATAAGTATTCATGTAGAGAAACCTCATTGCTCATTACAGTGAAAATAACTTTGCTAAAAAGCAATATAATTAAGTAATTAATAAGCTTTCAAATAAAAACATGTTAATGGTACAAACTGTCTGTGTTAATACTTGCAATGAGAATTACATCAACTTTCAGGTTTGCTTTAGCAACAACTATTGAAAGTAATTCCTGTGTTGATTAAACTTAACAAGAAAAAATGTTAATAACAAAGTAGTTGTCAACAAGTCAACAACCAATAAAATGGATGAAATTTTTCTCACAAATTCTCAAGTATGATTAGATCAACAACACATTACATATTCAACATGGAATGTTTCAAAATTACTTATTTGTAAAACCTCTGTCACATGAGCTTCTCTACCCATTCTTCTTACAAAGGTTGATTCATCTATCTTCATAATGTTAATAAAGAGAAACATTTGTAGAAATGTTTTCTATAAACATTTTGATGTATGTAAAAGAGACATAACGGAGACTGAAGGATACGGAAATCTTTAAAAAGTGGACTTTGAAATTCCATATTCTTTCCACATCACAAAAAAACAAATCAATGGCATCTTAGTAGTTGAAAATATTATAAAGTATTCAAATATTCATACCAATACAACTAATATCTCAGAAATGGCTAATGTTACAAAAATATCATATAAATATTGTGTTATATAAGATGTAGATTTTCTGTTAATTTTTGTCTATCTCTCATGGTTCACTAGTAACACAAAATTGTACAAAACTAACTCAGAATGAAGAGATTTCACAGGCTATTTATAGAAAATTCAATTCATTAGCAATAAAATGTATCTGATCTTCCCACCTCTCACAGGTACTAAGACTTCTTTTTTTTTTATTTATGGATGCTCTGTAACTGCTATGGTTCTTAGCATCCCATTCTTTGGCTAGAGGCCTCTTTATGAGGCTTGAAGTCCTTTTACATGCTGTAAATCTAGGACACAGGACCACCATAGAAGCCATGCTAAGGATTTCTGCACCTTAAAAATCCATTCCCCTCTACCAGATTTGAACCCATGACCTTGGGAACTAGAAAAATTAAATTAAATTGAGTTTTATTTATGGACATTCTTTAATTGCTGTGGTCCTTAGCATCCCATTGTATATTGGGCATGAAAGACCATAAATTTTGCTCAGAGGCCTCTTTATCAGGCTTGAGGTTCTTTTACATGCCATACATCTATGACATGGGACCACTGGCTTTATTTTTCTTCCAAAGAAACCCACGCTAAGGATTTTGACACCAGAAACAAATTCATCACCCTCTGCCAGGTTTGAACCCGCAACCTCAGGAACTAGAGGCTAGCATGGTAACCACTACACCATGGAGGATGATCAGGAATTAGAGGCTAGCATGGTACTCCTAAACCACGGATGATGACAGGTACTAATACTGCATTATGGAATGGATGAGGATGGATCAAACATAAACCAGAATTTTCCACTAGTGGGAAAATTGGTTTTTGGCCTTAAATGGGCAATGGTGGGGATGTTTGGAGGAAATCCTCTTATGATTGCAATGCTTATCCTCTACATATCCAAAAAGCAACTTTAATGTGAACATAGGATATTTACTTGTTCCTTGGACAGAGAATAGTAAAAAAGTGTTTAATGTATATATGCAGTTAATAACGTTTTCTTAATTCAACATGTTAAATGCCTTCAACATATTATAACTGTGAACCTTTAACATTCCATCCATACCAGTTGACTTGTTGGGACAACAAAATCTCTCAACTAAAAGCAAAATGGACTCCAGTGATCAGGATTTGACTTTTGCTATATGTATCTGTGCTTAATATGTAATAAAAAGAAAAGTAGAAGGTGATGAGGCTCTATCTTGTTAATAGGCACAGGAGTGAAAACATTTTTAATGAGTTTCAAATTCGGAGCATGTTTGACTTCAATTTCTTGAGAACAATCAAAGTGACTTCAACTTAGCTTTGAGCAAGGTTTCTAACCTATAATTCACAAAAAGGAACACGTTTGAGAGCAGCCATTCCAGCTGCCAGATTTGAGCCTTTTTTGCAATTCTCTAACAAAGAAGCTATTTTTCTTCCAGCTGCCAGACTTGGGCCTTGATGAAGCAATTGGTAACGGCTTTACCACAGGATGGACCCTGCTTCAAGTACCTTTCCAAGAAATTTCCCTTCATTACACAAGACAAATTAAAGGCTGAATTTTTGTTGGTCCTCAAATAAAGAAATTGATGAAGGATGAAGATTTTGAGAAGACAATGAATGAGAAAGAAATAGAAGCATGGACTGCCTTCCGAACAGTTACTGAAAACTTCTTAGGCAATAACAAAGATCCTAATTACAAGGCCATTGTCGAAACAATGTTGAAAAATTTCAAGAAGATGGGTTGTAACATGAGTGTAAAGGTGCATTTTCTGCATTCACATATCTACTACTTTCCAGAAAATCTGGGACATTATAGTGAAGTGCAGAGTGAATGTTTTCACCAAGATATAAAAGAAATGGAGAGGAGCTACCAGGGGAGATGGAATGAAACTATGATGGCGGACTACTGTTGGATGTCGAGGAGGGACAGTCATCTTCAAGGTTCTGCAAGGAAGTCAAAGAAGAGAAGGTTTGAAAAAAATTAAATGAAACACTTTGGCTTCTTGTTTTGTTAAAATGTAGTCATGAAATAAATTAGGGAGTTCTTTAGAGTATTCTTAAAATGCTTCTTGAATAAAAACTTACCTTGTGTGAAATGGTATTTGTATACTTTTCTACACTCATTAGTAAAATTGTCAAAACATTACTTCTTATTTTGTGTAAAAACCTGACGTGATAGAAAAAAACAGAAGTTATTTCTGGAATCAGCATAAAAACTTAATTCAGGAACACCTACTTTTAAGAAATCATCTGACAAAAAGTTTGAAAATGCAGACCAGTGTTATTTTTAGTTGAGAAAGGATACCTATATAATATGTTAACTTTTGTATTTGTATACTGCAATAGTTATGATTGGCCAATCAATCCAATCCAAAACATTTTTCTGCTAAGTGAGATAACATACACTTATGTAACACGTGGGATTCACTGGATAACTCATGAACATCCATAGTCCAGTTAAATACCCATGAGGATATAGCATCATTTATAACTTTTTGGGGTACTTAAAGAGGTATTAAGGGGACAGGAGTTCAATGGCAATGCAGCACTAGAGGAGTTTATGTACAACTGGCTGCCAGCATTTTTCCTTCAAGAAAGTATAAAAAGATTTACCATTCATTGGAAAAGGCAACGCCTTGAAATAGGGAGACTACATAGGAAAGCAATGAAAGTATTGTTGTATCTTCCCATTGCATCCATAAATTAATTAAAAATAAAAAATATGGTTTATATTTTATCTATTGTCATATAAGGTATATAACCTTCCAAAGTATCTGTAGACTTTCATATAAGATTGAGGCATGGAACAAATTTCAATATTCTATTTTGGAGTGATTATTATTTGTATTCCCATTTGTGTCAGGTTAAGATAATGAGACGTCTGCTATAACATAAATGTGAGAGTGACAGTACCAGCTTATGCGATGCTGTACGGGGAGCTTTTTAACCTTGAATGCTAATTTAATTACTTTAATTTACTTTCCCAGCATTCTTTATTAAATTATTGTACAATGATCTAGAATGTCTTTATGACAAACCCTCTGCTCATAATTTAATTTCATACAGTATTCCTAATAATGGATGAAAAATGCTGATATTCATGAAAAAGGTTGTGAAACAGTGGCAGAATGTCCAACTTCTGGAACTTCTTAACCTCCCCCTTCCAGATTCTGGAAATGCTGCAGTGGAACAATTATTGGTTGGAACACTCCTCAACTAATTATTTAGATAAATAGCCTTATTTATCAGATATATTTGGCTACAAATTGATCAAAAGCTTTGTAAATATGTGGCATGTCCAGTATGAGTTATCTACAGTAAGTTCATTATTGTAGACAAGGGGCCACTTTGTCAAAATACCTACTTTGAAGTATTTACAAATATGAAGAATATTATTCCACTGAGGCAGATATTAAAAGGATGTGAATTTCGGAAGGGAAATATTGTTTGGAAATTCAAAAAGATTAGAATTCAAAATGGAGACTTTGTTTAAAAACATCAAACATCCAAAATATTGAGAGAAGAGAGAAAAATATTCATTATTTTAAAAACTACATACCCTACTACAGAGTGAGCCAAAAGACTCCAAACTGCCTGCGCTGTGTTTTTCCTGTCTGCGTCCTCGGCGCTTGTTGCCCTCTGTCGCTATCATAGAAAGGTGCAGATGAAACCATACAACATTTTTAATACTACTTTTAAAGGCTTTACTTACCAACTTTATGAATGGAGATGCTGAAACTGGCCAACGGCGAGGTCCATACATTTTTGGCACCTCACTCGCTGTAGTTCATGCTGAGAAATTTCCTGGCGGATATTTTGTTTCAATTCTTCCAGGATGTGTGGGTTTGTCTTGTACACTTTATGCTTCAAGTTACCTCAGAGGGGTATTTTATGAATATTACCGACTGCACAGTGTTTTTCCACTGAGCGTGTGGAAATATGATAAAAACATGATAACGCACTGCTGCTATAAACAAAGTCATGCTGTTGTGGTTTTGCTGTGCAGTGTGAAGTGCAGTTTTGAGTTGAAGGTGATGTGATGTAGTTCAGTTATTACGAACTATTTATTATTTTGTTCTGTACTTAGTCACAAAGTCAGTATATGTTTTCTACTGCACAGCATGTATTTATTTATCATTCGTATGCGTTAACTCAATCAGCTCGCCAAATAAAGTATGATTTGCAGAAAGATTTCCAGGTATAAAAGCTCCAGGCCGTACAACAATCCATGAACTTTACAGTAAATTTCAGGCCACAGGAAGTGTTCAGGCTAAGAAATCTAAAAGATGGCGTTCGGTTCTTACTGAAGAAACATTAGACGACATCAGTCATCGTTTGGAAAATTCCCCCCAAAAATTCCATAATGGATGGTTTCCTAAAGAGGTGCCAAAAATGTATGGACAATGACGGTGGCCAGTTTCAGCATTTCCATTCATAAAGTTGGTAAGTAAAGCCTTTAAAAATGTTGTATGGTTTCATCCGCGCCTTTCTATGATAGTTGCAGACAGCAACGAGCGCCGAGGACACAGACAGGGTAAGTACTGCACAGGTGGTTCGGAGTCTTTTGGTTCACTCTGTATGAAATAACTCATAAAAAGTTTATATCACTTGTATTAGCTATATAGAGGGGTCACACAATACTTATTTATTGTAACCATAGCAACGACAATTATTTTATAAGCTTTCTCCTGAGAGTAAGGGACATCTTGGCGTCAGCTGCACATGAAACCATGGATAGGCAATTTCGGAAGCAATATTCCGGATGGACATCATAAATTACAAAGACTTGAAAAATTTAAATCATTGAGTCAGGAAACATTTAATAATTGTGATTCAGTTATAATTTTTGTGCAGTAATACATTTTTCAGAATAAATTGAAGTTTTCTGAGAATCTGTAATCCTATTTTCATAATACCTTTCCAAATCACGGTCCAAGATAAATATAAAGAGCCCTCATAGCTTGTGCAAAAACTAAATCTACAATGCAGCAAAAGAGGCAACACGGAAATAAAATTGTAACTTGAGAGAAATATCGCAAAGAAACATCAATGCTTCCAGGCCTCCACCTCCAATGAATACACTAGATTTAAGGATATGGCCAAAGCCAGCCACTCAATACAATGCACCAAGATAATCAAAAATCATATTTTAAATGAATCCTGAACGTGGGACACTAACATATAAAAATCCCATATTAAATGGAGCCCAATAAAGGCAAGGTGCATGCAAAGGGGAAGGTATGTGTAGAATAGAAAAAGCACATGGAGAAAACAAAATATAATAGTGTAACAAAGAAGATGGCTACATGGAAACAGAAAAGAAGAAAGTTCTGAGAAGGAGGCCACACAGCATTGAAACAATAGAGTGCTACACTGGGAGAAGTACCATCTACAGGACGCAACACCAGACTCCAGCCACATGCAAAAAAAGAAAGATGATCATATGATAGTTAACCAATAGGAACTTCAATTTTATTGGTGTATGTTGCATAGAAGCGATAGAGTAGAAAAAGCGGATGAGTAAAGATACAGAATTGAGAGAAGTAGAGGTAGATGAAGGAGAAAATGTAGCAGAGGGGATAGAACAAGCAAGAGAAGAAATTTATAGCTGAGGTGAAACAAGAAGCAGAATTAGGTAGAGAAGAGTTGAAACAAGACTTATGTCAGCAAATAGATTAGAGTAGAAAAGAAATAGAGCAGGGTAGAGAAGAATGTAAGATAAAAATAAGAAATAGAAATGAAAGAGAATAAGAAAATGTAGAAGATGAGATAGGGAATGTAGAAATGATGAGAGAAGGTAAGATAAGAGTAGAGTTAGCTGAAGAAGTAAAATACTTGAAAATGCAGCAGAAGAGCTTAGAAACTAAACAGGAGGAGGCTATAAAGAAAACTTTAGAGGAGTTAGAAACAATAATAAAAGAAAATGTAGATGAGGAAAGTATAAAGAAAATAATTGCTTTTGAGTTGAAAGATATGGCAAGTGTGATGCAATTCCCACACAAAATAGCAGAAGTGAAACAAAGTCAAGTAGAAATCAGAAATGAGATGTAAAGAAATAAAGCACTGAACAATAACGTGCAAAAGACAAAGAAAATATACAGTTGAGATTGCATTACAAGTGCAGAAAGATGTAGTATTAGAAAATGAATTACCATGATTTTGATATATACAACGGTCAATCAATAAGCAATTACTCTTGTTTTGTTTTTTTTTCTCCTGAACTAATTTGGTTATGTGAACAATTCTTCAAACCTTTTTCTCCACTCCATTCCAATTGCAACTTCCTACAGATGGACAAACTGCTGCCTGTTGAAGCATGGCTGACATCAATGTTTGTATTAGACAGCGTTTGCCATTGAATTCTTGAATGCAGAAGGTGAAACGCCCATTCGCATTCATGAAAGACTCACAAAGGTGTATGTGATGCAACAGTGGACGTCAACATGAATGGAAGATGGATTCATCACTGTAACAAAGCTGAAGGGCCAACATGGTTGGCTGATGAACAGAAGAGTGGCGGACCCGTGACTGTAGTGACTCCATGCAACATTGAGCAAGTGAATGAGATCATTTGAGATGACTACCGGGTAACAACGGATGAATTGTGTCACATTACATCCATCAGTAAAGGTAGTGTGGTCACAATTATTCATAAACTGGGGTACACTACAGTTTGTTCATGGTGGATACCCCAAATGTTAACAGACCAGAATAAAGAGACATGAAAAACAATAGCCTCCGAACGCTTACAGCGCTTTTATTTGGAGGGAGAGGAGTACGTGTATAAAATTGTGACTGGAGATGAAATGTGGGTTAATTTTTTTGAACCAGAATCAAAGAAACAGTCCATGGAATGGCATTGCACAACCTCACCGAGGAAGGAAAAAATTCAAAACTGTGCCATCGCAGAATCTATAAAAGTGATAGTGACCATGTTTTGGCATGCAGAGGGTGTGATTTTGGAGCAGGAATGCACAATAAATTCTGTGCAATACATCAGCACCCTCAAAAACCTTAATTAGTCAATGCAAAAGGTTCTTCTTGGAAAAACCGAGATAAACAAGAACATGTTAGTACAATTTAAAATAAAGAGAGTTGAAGGTTGTTACACTACATCACTAAAATGTTCTTACTTGAACGCGTTTTGGGAGACGATTTGCTCCCATTGTCAGCATGTCCTCAATTGATTTTGCTGGTCATTGTCTGGGGAATGTGTGTGACTAGTGGTGTTCTCTGGTACTGGGCTGATGCACCTCCAAAGGCTGCTGGGTGGCGGCAGTTCGAAATTCATTAGACGATTCCTGTGTTTGATGATATGTATTTTTTCCCAGATGTCCAATTCATTGCTGCTGTTGATCGGTTTTAAGAGTTTTATGTTCAGAGTGATATCATGGTTTGAAGACCAGAAATGATGTGCTACTGCTGATTTATACATGTGTTTTTGATATTCTTACCAAATCTATGAAAATATATCCAATGAAAGATATCAAAAGTAGAACATGTATGAACAATATCATAAAAGACTAAATACCAAATACGGTAAGATGCAGGCTATCTTGTCTGTTAATGCAATTATGTACAAAGTACATTATTACGACACACTACAAAAACTAGTCATCAAATTATTCTACTCCTCAGCATATTATCCACAGGGGAATCCATAGAACGGATAATGTGAGATATTTCAATTTATTGCCACAAGGATCACACCTCTGGGTACACATGCAGCTATACAGAAGAAATCACTAACCAATGATAAATCTTATGACTAAATTTGTACCAATTGAGCTAATGATGAATCTAAAGCCCAAATCCTTAGTCACAGACATTCCTAATATACCAAGTCAGCACACAGAGAAATGTTGGAAAGAGAAAAATGCCAGATAGCCTTCAGGAGAAATCAGGAAAGGTACAAGAAAAGGAAAAGCAATACAAAAAGATATAAGAACACATGGTCAACACAAATAGGAGATTAAGTATACTAAGAAAATGCAGCATCTCTAAGGCAACAGCAAAAACAAACATTAAGATGGAACTACTATATACTTGTCCACTGATCATAATGAAGCAATTAGGTAATCATACCTAAGAACTACAAAATTTAATTGGAGCACAAATGGGTAGACACCACAAATACAAGCTTAAACCCTTTAAAGAAAAAATTTCAGGCTATAAAACTAGAAATGCAGCATTTAAAATTTTATATGAATGACACTAAAGTAACCAAATAAATAAACCATGCAAATGTTAAAGAAAACTATAAAAACTTACTATAAATTTGGAGATGGATAGGAAAACACAAACAAAAAAAATTTACTTTTATCTAAGTATGTATAGAATTTATTAAAACGAAACAGCGATAAATTACATATGATATTTTTGTATCATCAAGAAAAGCATAAATCATAATGCTGAAAAGGGAAACAAAGAATAGAACATAATCTAAAATCATAAAAACTTAAGGATTTATGTCCAAGCTATTGCAGGAATGTAATGAAAAAATAAATATAGTAAAACCTCATTAATCCGGACCCCGTTAAACCAGATTTTGCTTAATCCGGACAAGCATCCTTAAAAAGAAGAAAAGGAAAAAAATGTGTGAATTGCCAACTTAAATTATAGTACTGCACTAAGAAAAACTTAAGGAAATTGTCCATTTTATTTTTGCACAGACTGTACAATAGGCATTTCTTGGGAATACCAGGAATACATTAGTGACAATGGTACATTAGGCTGCCCTCCTTCCCACACCCTTAGTGTACCTGTGATAGGGCTTGCAACTCTTGTCAGAAGGATTAGTTCAACACTTGCCTTTCTCAGTCATTAAGCTAAAGAAACAAATTGAGTGCATAATGTCGTTTAGTAAACCTACAATTTCATCGCGGAAACTTAAGCATAAATCACTTACAATACACAAGAAAGTGAAAATTATCGAAAGGCTTGAAAATTATGCCACTGTTGCATGTGTATTGTAGAATATGGAAGCGCAAAACAAACAGTTTCAGACATAAAAAAGAAAAAGAGTGGACTCTTATCACTTTGGATTAAATGTGATGTAAATGAGGAAAATTGTCAGGTCAAACGAATGCGGCAGCCGGCTGAACAAAAGTTAGAAGACGCGACATACAAGTGGTACAATCAATTTCGTGCAAGCGGAATTGCAGTGAAAAGTGTTGAAATTCAAGCTGCTGCCAAACGTCTTATAAAACAACTTGGTATCAATAAATTTTCGACTAGTTTGGGCTGGTTATACAGATTCTGCAAGCGTCATAACATTGTGAAAAAAAAAACGTGTGGAGAGAGCCCTGTTGTCAGCTGTTGACCCATTTAGAAAAGAAACTAAAATCTATCATTCAAGAAGAAAAGTTAGATTTGTCTCAAGTGTATGATGCCAACGAGATAGGTCTATTTTGGCACACCTTGCCCGAGAACACGCAAGCCTCCAAATCCTTAAAAAAATATGCCTGGACCAAAAATTTGCAAAGAACACGTTTCTGCATTATTATGTGCTAATGCAGATAGAAGCCATTCATCATAGGTAAAAGTAAACAACCAAGGGCTATTAAGAATGTAATGTCCACATTGCCTGTGAATTAGTATAATTCAAAAATGCGTGGTTTACAGCAGACATCACCCATGATTGCTTTTACAACCATGCTGTACCTGCAATAAGAAGGCACCAAGAAAATAAAAACCAAAATGATGTAAAAACCATAATCCTATTAGATAATGCATCTGCACATCCAGATGCAAAGAAACTGTGTAGTGCTGATGGTAACATCAAATGTGTGTTCTTGCCACCCAACACAACTTCCCTGATACAGCCGATGGACCAAAGCATTATCTACACTGCAAAGCAGTTGTACAGAAAGAAATTCCTGTCTGAAGTTGAGGAGCCTCTGCACGGTGAAGATAAACGAGTGGAAAAAATACTCCAGAATATAAAATTGTATGATTTCAGATCCATGATTTTCAATTTTGCAAGTACAGTAAACAGCATTTCGAACTCTACATTGACTAATGCGTGGAAGAAACTTTTGTATGATGACAGTGTTGAATTAGACACCAATGCAATTGAATTAAATGACTTTCACCAAACACTGGTTGCGGGTGGCAAGAAAGCTGTCACAGTAGACGAGATCGAAGACTGGCTTGGCGGAGATGAAGATGTTCCAGGCTATCATATCATGACTGACGAAGAAATTGTGGAAAGTGTAAGCAATGCAAGGGACACTAGTAGCAAATCTGAGGCTGAGGATGTTGATTTTGGAAAGTCGAAAGTGAAATTAAGTGAGGTTAAACAGCATCTGAATTGCGTAATAGAATCTGTTGAGAAAACTGACAATAAACAGATTTCCACATACTACCATCATATGAGGAGTCTTCATGATCTCATTGTGAAAGAGATGTTTACATGTATAAAAAAAGGGAACTGAAATCAGAATAAAGTGCCTAAAGAAAGATATTAAAGAAGAGAATTAAAATTCCACAGTCATCATTAAAGAGAATTAACTGAATGAAGAAAGTAATCCAAGCGAAAAGCTTCTATGGTGAGATGTAAACATTTTTGACATAATATCATCAAAAATTAAAACAAAGAACAGGAACTGCAATGATAAAGGATAGAAAATATAAGAATTCTTCATTTAGAAATGAAAGAAATAAAAGAGGCGATGATTAAAACAAATAATGTACTATGATGTAATAAAAATGTGAAAGGCAATGAATGCTGTTCTCGCGTGGACTGATGCAATGATGAAATTGCAAAAAAAATGTATTGAAAGAAATAATGATTATCATAGAAAATATATAAAAGACAAAACAAGAATAGCACTGAAAGTAAGAGTCATTTATGTAAAAAGAATATGCAAAGTAGGGAGCTTGGAAACAAAGCATACGAATCACAACAGAAATTCATGCAAAGCAAGGAAAGAAGACAATAAAGAAAGAAATGTTTATATTTCCTAAAATACAATTATTTCAGACAAAATGGAAAATAAACTTTATCAACTTCACCAAAACCTGTAATATGAAGAATGTCAACAAAGATGGTATGAAAGCATGTTAACAAGGCGTTGAAAATGAACAGCTTACAATGATTCACAAAACACCATGCTGATACACAAAACAAATCACTATTGCAAACAAATAATACACACATGTGGGTAGGAATGGTGACTATAATATAATGTAAATTTCATTGTAAGATTGAGAGGAATTATTCCTTAAATAAAAGTTCAACAATTTTGGATTGTAAATAATGAAATGAGTAAAAACAAAAATTAATTTGAGAAATAGAAGTAATTGAGACACACATTAAAAGGATGAGAATTACAGAAGGGATATTTGTTTTTTAAATTAAAGAGAATTACAATCAAAACGGAGACTTTGTTTAAAAATATCAAACATTTTAAATATATGTTAATCTGAAATGAGTTAGACATTTATTAAGATTGTAGCTCTTCTTTATGTTCTAAATGTTTGCATGTTTTTGGATAGTTGAAGCTCCAGAATATTGAGAAAAAAGGGAAAAATATTAATTATTGTAAAAACTGCTTAGCCTACTATGAAATAACCCATCATTGAGATACAATTTATATCATTTGATTTAGCTATGTAGAGGGGTCAGACAAATATACTTATTCATTTGTAACCATAGTAACATGATTTCTATATAAGCTTTTTCCCAAGAGTAGGAGACAAAAGAAGTGCCAAAAATTATGGACAACGACGGTGGCCGATTTCAGCATTTCCTTTCATAAAGTTGGTAAATAGTCTTTAAAAGTAGTTTTAAAAATGTTGTATGGTTTCATCCGCACCTTTTTATGATAGTAGCAGATGGCCACGAGCACCGAGGATGCGGACAGGGAAAACACTGCGCAGGCAGTTCGGAGTCTTTTGGCTCACCCTGTAGAAAGCAATGCAAATAAACTTCCTGACACAGCTTCTACAACAAGACAAAATTTGCTGTCAATGTATTGGAGGAACTTATTCTATGCATTCAGGCACTTGTCAATGACCAATAAAACTTTTTTGCAAAACATCCTTGATTTAGCAGCCATCAATTCATTGATCATTTTCAAGGATGTAACAGGAGGTATGACAGCAGTCAAAATTAAATCCTGAAACTTGCAGAAGAATTACACAACGAATATATGAAATCCAGAAAACAGTCAACTAGCAAAACTGAAGGTGGCGAATAAAGAAATGGAAGTAGAAAGTGAAGAGCTGGAAGCACCAAATAAAGATAAGAGACTACAGAAATGTTGCAACAGGACTGATGAACATCATAACCATGTCTGTAAACCTTGCGCATACAAAGTAACAAATTTGTAAAGTATATAAATAGAATGTTTTCAAAGCTATTATAACATCTAAAAGCAGAAAGAGATAGGAGGAAAGTAAAGTGTGACATATTTCTCCATGAAAATAGCAATGTTTAATATTTTTTCCAATTTTTCAAATACTCATTTATTTATTTTTATGTAGTCTATAGAAAACGATAAAAGAAATTACTCTTATAGAGTGATCTAGGACCATAACTATAGAATTAGAGGTGCTATGGACAAACAACTGAAAACCCTTGATTGGTACAAAGTCCATAAAAAGAAATGTAGAAACATACCAATATACCACTATTTTATTTTTTAAAAAACTCCTGTAAAGTCATATTTGCAAGCCATTCTTTAGTGTTGTAATAACCTGCATTAAAAATAGTGCTAGTGACAAACTCAAGAGATTTTCTAACGATAGGATATCAGCAGCGGTCAAGGTGACCACAATGGGGGTTCTAAGTATACAACTAGCTCCAGCAGTTCCAGTGTTCATATTGCTTTCTGCTTAAGGTTATTAAGACCTGATTGAAATCATCTTAATAGTAATATCTTGTGATTTACACAGTCAAATGCATTGAATTGTTACATATTAACAAAGAGATGGGTTGTTTTTCATCCGGACCTTGATAAATATTATTTGAGCTTCACTGATCCTGTTGAATGATTTTCTCTGAAGCCATGCTGTGAGTCAGTTACTTTACTAAATTGATTTATGTATGTAATTAACTATGAGTATACAAATTTTTAAAAAAATTATGGCAAATGCGAGAGGTATAGAGATAGGCCTGAAGTTTTTAAATTCATGACTTTCAACTTTGTGGATGGGAATCATAAGTGCATACTTAATCCTTTCTGGGAAACTGTGTACCATCACTGGCTGATTAATAATTTGGCTGAGTGGCTTACTTTGATTTCATGCTTTATATTCTTGATTTCGAGCAAAGACAGCTCATTCAAACTTTTAGCTTTCTTGTTTTAGCTTTCTTATTTTGTTTACTCTGTTCAAGGAGACCATTCTAAAATTAAATGACAGTGACAGCATAAGGCAATTGTTTTTATAAACTCCTGCTACAGAATACTCTATTGATGTGGGAAACTTCCAGTTTTTACTACCAAAAGTAATTATTTAATGTGTCAGCCATTTTACTGCTATCTGTAAAACCTAGGTTGCTTACTGATGGACCAGAGTTCCTAATCTCATTCAGACCTAGTTCCCTTTTTATTATAGGCCATGTAGCCCTGCATTTTTTCAATTGCCATTTGCATGGCTTTCTTTATTACTGTTTTTCAAATTCTATTATATGCTTTGTATTTATGGTTTTCTTGTATTCTCTGTGTAA
Source organism: Deroplatys truncata (assembly GCA_030765065.1). Lineage (NCBI taxonomy): Eukaryota > Metazoa > Arthropoda > Insecta > Mantodea > Mantidae > Deroplatys > Deroplatys truncata. Next base: position 121,072,383 of record CM060989.1, read on the forward strand.
CACTGATTTTTCAGCACTAGTTATTGATAGCTATTTGTTAAAACATCTTATCCATCAAATCACAAATTTTTCAAGAGAGAAAAAAATAGTTTTATTCTTTTCCATTTGTAATATCAATTTGAAATTGGGAATTAATGGAATGGAAAACAGATTCTCCATGTATCACACATAAATATGTACAGTTTCATTAGTATAACTCTTTAGATGTTTAGCTATTATGTATGAGACACTTAATGATCACAACATAACTAATTAATTTTTGTAAGGTATTTATTACTGTTCATAGTTCTGTTGTATTTAAACAGTATTGCTCTATAATTATTATTAATTACAAAATTAAGTGTTGAAATAAAGTTAAAGAGTTGAATATCTTATCTCCCACTGCTAAGAATATGATCCAAAATAAATATCTTGGCAACCTTCAGTTTCATCTTAAAAACTACATTATCATCTTATGAGCCACATGGAAACAAAAAATATGATAAGTTGGGAACTGGACAAGTGTTAAGATGATTTGTTGGTCACTAAAATAATATTTTAAACAGTTAAGATAAAATGTAAACCTGGTTCTCTCTATGAAACTTTAAGGGTAGCTTACAGTGTTTTGCTAGAATGTGCATCTAGGTTTTCCGTGTTCATTACGATAAGAAATGCATTTCTCAGAAAATGGTAGGCAAGATGCTCTGCTAGATAGCCACTGATATCTTTATCCACTTTGTACACCACTCGGAGTGTTTTATGATGATCTTTGGAAACTCGTATAGTAAGAGTATATAATCTCCTTTAGGAAATTCTTATAGTTTGTATGTTTTATGAAGGTTTGGATCAAGAGTCTACTGAAGATTACTTAGTTTTGCCTTAAAATTACTAATGTTATCAGAATTGTAAATATGTTTTTTAATGTCCTGTTTGTATATTACTTCTGACTTCTGATTTAATGGGAGACTTGTGAGGACTGCTTTGTGGTCAGAGACCCGTTTCTGAGAACAAACATTCTTTGTTTCCATACACTTTGTTAGTATATGATATAAAAAGTGGTCAAAAAGCAAGTGATCTGTGTTGAATATCTATGTTTAAGTTGAAAACTGTGATTCTTTACAATGTCAAGATATATTTTGATCATAGCACTATATTTTCTTTCAGGTGAAATTCCCTTTAAGTTTAAATCAATTCCTAAATTTATTCTGTGAAGATTAATATTATAATATTAATATCTGTTGCAATTATGATTCTTCCCCCCCCCCTTTCAATTTGTAGTTTATGCATCAGCTGCTCTAACTTATTTAGAAAAGATCACAATTTGTTTCTAGCCATCAATTTCTATTGCAGATAGTACAAATGTACCACTTTATATCATCTCATCATCTGACTTTTACTTGCTCTAGCAGTTCATCTAGTACTATATACACACATGTCCACAGCCCGATTTGCTCCTGGCCTAACAGTCAGCTAAAGAGAAGCCCTTTTATATATATCCTAAAAACAGTCTCATTGCTTCCTAACCAGTACTCATTTAGGGAATGTATTCCTAATTTGATATCTGTGATTTCATCTTTAAATAAATTAATATCTATTTTGGACCAGATTCCTTATACACTAATATGTAAAAGCCAGTTAGCTGGATTACTTTGCTGCTTTTTTGGTTTAAATTTTTTTTTCCCTGTGCTTAACATTTACGTTTACAATACCATCTATATCTGGAGCTACTTTTCTAGTTACTATGTTTATGATGTTTAAAACCTGCCCTAACTTCAAGACAAACTACGATTTAGATGTACTCCACCCTTTCCCAGGCATGATAAATCAAGATATTTATCTACTTCTACATACAGGGCTCTTAAGTTCTCACAAGCCCACCTTAAGAAGTTTGGATGAAGTCTTGCCTTTTCATTATGCTATTTACTGCAACATATACCCTGGGAAAAATATTCTTTGTAGTCTTAAATTCATACACATCAGTGTAGGTCAAATCTTAAGCCCTTGTAACTTCTCTTTGGTTCCCATAGTTGCCACCAAGTTGGAAAAAGCATATAGTCTGTAACAATTAAAACCATTAATCTTCTCATTTGTTAATTATAAATATAGGTTGATTTTTCTCTTAGCTGAACACGATCTTCTATCTTTATATAATTATTTAGCATATCCTGCCATGAACTTGGTTACAATATGCAAAGGAAGTAAAGCAACACATGAGGATTACTAAACCATTTTAGTATTGGTATCACATGTGTACTGTACTTTTATAAGCAGATTAGCTTGTGTTTTGTTTTGCCGTATTTTAGTTACATTGTGACTATGTATATATATTACTTGGAATCAAATATTTGTGGCATTAATAGTCTTTTTCACATGCTTTTTTGTTGAGTAACAACACTATTCTGTACTCCATGACATTATCAATGAAAACGCAAAGCCTTCTTAACAATTATGTTCTTTTATAATTCCAATGTGTTCATATTCTAACTGCCGATCCGCTGAACTGCTTCTAATCAAAACAAAGGTTTTGTAAATCCTTTTCAGTCCTTTAGTAATTTATGAATTGAAATTAGGTGTTTAATAGCCCATGTTGGTCATACAGAATAGGACTTTTCACTGGTGAAGCATAAAAATCAGTTAAGTGGTTTTTCAGATTACAACACATGCATACACAACATTCAAAACTTTCTCTCTTTTTAATATTAGTATTATGGCCAAACCAACACAATAAAATGGGCCAACCCATCAATGAAGGCTTTGGGTGCAGGAGATTCAAGAAAGAAACACACATGGTATAGTTGGCAAGCACTGGTAAAAGCTTCAACTGGCTACTTTTCAAGAAAGTTTGCAATCTGCATTCTGGTAAATTCTGGAACACTGAATTAATGTGTGTCTCTGCAACAGACTATAAACAGTTGGCAGAAAGTAAATATGAGTCAGCAAACAACAGCTGCAAGGGAGTTTGGAGCAATTTATAAGCCAGATTTGCAAAGTAAGGCTTGTAGCACATTCACCATAATAAATAAATTTGTTGCAAGTTAAGCGGTGTTTCTGTTTATCACAGTATAGATACTGCTTGACTAATTTTATATGTTACATTGACACAAATTTTCTGCCTTTTATATATATATATATTTATTTATTTATTTATTTATTTATTCTGTATACATTGTAATTGAAGTTTGATTACAACATAAAATGCAGCAAAGCTTACTGATATAGGATTATTAAAAGCTTTTGGCATCCTGAAGCTTCAGTGCATACAACTATAGAATTACATAATAAATCTTATTCACAGGTTTTGAGACATCTGCTTTAAATGGCAGTTAAATAAATATAACATTTATCTGTACCATTATAAACGGGATCAATTGTCAGTCTTTTGCTTAAGGATATATTGTGGCTATCCATGTATATTTCTTGAAATAAACTCTGACCAGCTTTTCTTTTTACATGCATTCTCTGAGGAAGCAATAACTACTTTCTAATCCATGGCATTCTTAACAAGACTTTGTGAATTTTTAGTCTTTCAGTAATTTATGAATTGAAATTTTGAGGTGTTTTTACTGCTCAAGTCTGTAACAAGGGACACAACTCTTCCATGGTGAAAGTACAGTAAAACCTGTCTTCAGCGGAAATGAACGGGGCTCTCAAACATTTCTATTAAAGATAGCTTTCCATTTAATGAAGGTAGGCCTAGGCTATTAACAAAATTAAACCATAAACATACACCTATTCACCTTTTAAACAAACACAATGATTTATTCAGTAACGCGTGGAAGAATAGTCCAGCCTTGTCACCGTTTGTATGTTTTCAGGTTCGTATCCTTCGATTATTAAAGGTAGTTTAGCAATCCAGTCAGTGATGGTTTCAATATTAACGTCACTCAATTCATTACAAGCTTCAGTAAAAACTATCTGATGTCTTTTGCGGAAACTCTCCAACCATCCATTAGATGCTTTGAATTCAGTCTTATGCACTTTATTAGCTATCTTTTTAGCATATTCCTGTAACATACACCCTGACATGCGGTGAGTTTTTGCCCTAACACTAACAAAACACTCCCATACGATTTCATTAATGTCCTGGTTTTCAGTTTTCTTAAGTTCTCCCTTTATTTTTCCATTAACACAATTTTCCCACTGTTTCATAATTTCAGTTTTCTGTTTTAGAATCTTGTAAACTTGAGTTTTGCCTATGTTGAACACCTTGATTTTCATCACAATCACTAGCATAAATCACTTTCACTCTCATTGTTAAGATCTAGCACAACTCTTATTTTTGAAGCCATGGTGATTACTGCTGAATTAAATCATCACCTATCTAAGTTTACAGCTTTATTTTATGCTGTCTGACACGTTATTAGAGTAGGAAATGGAAACAGAAGAGACAACAATAAGAGACAATCAGTCATGCTTATTGTTAACTTAACTATGCAGTGAAGGATGAGTGTGACAAGTTTCTCAATATTTGGACCTTCATTAGCGCACCCCCCCTCTTAGAGTGGTCAGGTAGCAGCAAAATTGTCATATTCCAACTTAAACATCACGTACATAGAGCAGACTTTCACAGAGGGCCTGAAAATTTTCTAAACTCTGCATTCTGGAACTGGAAAGTTTCCGTTAAAAAGCATACTTTGATTTCCATTGTCCGCGTAAGACAGTTTCTATTTAATAAAAGGAATTTAGCATGTTTTTCATCCCAAAATTCATGGGACCATGAAATATTTCCGTTTAACAAGGGGTCCGTTGAAGGCAAGTTTTGCTGTATTATCAAAATTGGTTCAGTGGTTTTTGAGATTACTCTACATACACACACCTACCTACATACAACTTTTCTCTCTTTGTAATATTAGTATAGATAAAGAAAATGTAACACAAGAATCAGGAAGTTTCTTACTGAAACATTAGCCAAGAGTCAAGTCTTACCTTGGTGATTTTACTGGAGTGAAGTCCCCATCCTGCAACAGAATAATGTAAACATACAGTTTCACCAATCATCTTTACAGCAATAGTTAAATGTCGTGCAACATAGTTATCTTTAAAGTACCAGGTTGTATTTATTTTTTAATTTGTATATGACATCAGGAGTTATATAGAAACAAAAATTTGACATTATGTCATATAATGGCATGAAAGAAACCAGTGCAATGGAGAAAGTATTCAGATCTGAGTATAAAGTTTGATTTAAAGGAATGTTTAGTAAGGTAAAACAGAATCTATGATTCAGTTAGATCAGTATTAAAGAAAATTTGATGTTCTACAGTCACATGATTTTTTTCTACAAATTAAAAATTGACATATTTTAATGTGAGAGTTAAGCCCACATTTAAAATGAAAAATAAGCAGACAGCATAAATGTAAGATTTTGTATGTATGTTATTTTATGAGAGCATTCACATAGAACTATGCAAGGTAAAAATGAAACTGAGTTTCATTTAGAGACACCCTTTGACTACTATGGTTCTTAGCATCCCATTCTATATTGGGCATGAAAGACTGGAAATTTTGCTCAGAGGCCTCTTTATCAGGCTTGAGGTTCTTTTACATTCTTGAGGGTTTTTTTTTTTACCTCATAAGGTGCTATGTTAATGCAAGAGACTTCAAACTCCAAATTTTATGCTTGCATCACATGCATAAAGGAAGAATTCTGCATTTCTTTCTCCGAGTATTGCCAGCTCATGGATGATGCAAGATTTTATGCCATCTGCTGTACTATCATAGTGCTCTTCCAACTATACATGCCATGCCGGATGCTGATCTGCTATTTGCTTTATATAACACATTCTATTTATTTATAAAGAATGGATGAATTTCCAAATTGGGTAGTCTTAAGTTATTCAATTTGTTGTCCTCCATGGTGTAGTGGTTACCATGCTAGTGTCTAGTTCCCGAGGTCATGGGTTCAAACCTGGTAGAGGGCAATGGATTTTTTCAGGCATAAAAATCCTTAGCATGGCTTCCTTTGGAAGGGAAGTAAAGTCAGTGATCCCATGTCATAGATTTATAGCATGTAAAAGAACCTCTGGCCTGATAGAGGTCTCTCAGCAAAATATCTGGTCTTTCATGCGCAATATAGAATGGGACACTAAGAACCATTGTAGCTAAAGAGCGCCCATAAATAAGTTATTCAATTTGAAACGTGAGGTACACTTAGATTTTCACATGTAATTCACAGATTTATAAACCTGTGCTAAGTTAATGTTATGTATATGGCTGCATTGTGAATGTGTTTTATTCTTGTATTCAAATTACACTACAGTATTCCCCCCCCTCCCCAAAGAATGATTTCAAATTAAAGTGCATCAAATGTTTATTCATGTTAAACTCTTGTGACAAAAACAAAAGCAAAGGGATAAAGTAAAAAAGATACTAAGGTTTCAGGCATGTCTAAAAGATAACACTTATGAAAAGATAACCCTGCACGTATATTTTGGATACAGCTAATACTATGCACAAAACTTGACAAATTGTATATATGAATGAGCTCTGCATTTTTCTGGTAATAATGCTTTTGTCTGTTAAGGTTTCCTAAATATAATTATACTAAACTCGATCAAATAAGGGGCATTTATAAGCTACTGAATAGAAAATTCAATATATACATATGATTTGTCAGACAAGTGACATAAACATATTGGAAGGATAGAACCAGACTTAACACTTCAATGCCATAGCATCAAAATAATTACAGCTATTTTTGGAAAAGCAAAGATAACCATAAAAAGATACTTACACATTACTTTCCCCCCCCTCAAGTTGGAAAAGTATAGCAGATTGTCAGAAGTTACATCACAGAATTTTTTTGTTATGATTTCATCAAAACTTTCCTAAGTATCATAATTTTCAAGAACTATCACCACCATTACTTTTAACCCTTTAAATATACCATCTTATTGACAGTGTATACATTCACAAACCATTCGTTATTCTTTTTAATTTTGTATTACATAATTCAAATATTTTTAAGGGGAGGCATCTGTGAAAATTGCTAAAATCCATAGTTTTGGTCATAATGATGTGAAATTTTGTGTGTATTTGTGCCAAAGGGTGTCTAGTAGATATACTAAATTTCTTGTTTCCATCTAAGATAGTTTTGCAAAAAAAAATATTTTTTTTTGCCACAGTTTTAGTGTAGTATAACAAATGCTCCATGCATAACATTATTATTTGTAAATAAACTAAACTCTGGCTATATGTTTCTTTTGATTATGTCTACAAAACTTGGTATTCTTTTTTAGATGTGTCAAATAGTTTTGGAGAAAAAAATTATTGAATACATAGATTACCTTTTTTTTTCCAAATTATTAATAATTTTCAAAATAAAAATTCAATAACAATTAAACTGTTCCATATAGATCATTTAAAATACCAAGTTTTATGTAGCAGTTACCTGAGAACATGTGTGCAAAATTTCAAAGAAATCTATTAAAAAGTGCATTGCAAGGAGCATTTTGAACATTAAAAAATGTAGAAAAACAGAAAGCGAAGAAAAATGACTTTAAAGTTTTAAATGTATAACAACACATATTTACTGCTTTAGAATTCCCCTGAACCATATGAAGGTCCTTGAGATAACTGTTTAGCTTCCTCTTCTTTAAATTTTAATACTTTTAACTGTTTCTTTGCTGATTTGAATGTATTTAATGTACTCAGTGCACTCTGCTTTAATCGTCGCCCATCCCTGACACTACTAAGTCTTTTGCTGACTGGACTTACTTCACTAGCATACAGAGTACTCTCACAACCCATATTGAATTCACTGATAGTTGAAGTCACAGCAATTTGTATTCTTTCTAGAAACAAAAACTTCTTTGGGACATTTACTCCATATTAAACTATGCAAACTCTTATTTTCATTTTGAGTTTTTGCTTTTGTACACCTATTAAATTATATTGGTTAATCTTTGATGTACTGGCATAATTGCACTGACTACATTGGATGAAAGAAATGTTCTGTTCCCTTCAGGTTTAGGGATTTCCTCACTTTTAACAACAGACAATTATAAAAGTACCAAGATGATTCACCTCCAGGACAGTTAAAGTGTTATGGCTTCTCATCAGTTGACATGCAGTGATAGAAAGATGCAAATATTGCAGATTTCATCTGATCTACATTTGGAAGATTGCTTTTAATTGCATATCTATAATAATTTTGAAGCTTTACAATGGTTTCAGCTTTCAAATTGCCTGGTGAAATGCATCAACCATTTTACTATTTACATTGAGGCAGTATTTTAATGCCTAAATGATATTGTTTTATTATAATTAAAATTCAATAACAGCCCACCTTGAAAACAGTATGTATATAATTATTATTTATATTGTATGTAAAGTCATTGTAAATACCTATTTTTTATTGTAAACACATTTATTAGTGATATGTAAATATTGATATACTCTATTAGTGCAAAAACTGTGAGAATAATATGTTTTAGGATGTTAATAATGAGGTAATAATGTAATTTTAGTGGCAATAATGTGTCTGGAGTTTTAAAAGTACTGTTTATGAAAAGATCGGTAATAACGTAATTTCACTTACAGTTTGGAATTAGCTAATCAAAAGTAAAAAAAAGTTGTAGTTTGAATACTTAAATTCTATTGGACTAGAATTAGCCAATAAGAGACTGGCATTACCGAAGCTATAAGATATTTACCGTTGAATTTAGTCAGTCGCTGGCAAGATGTTGTAAAGAGCAGATGTGAAAGTCACAGGTAAGATGTTGTAAAGTATGGATAGTAAAATTGTGTTCTCCGCTAGAATATATAGTGCCTCACAGTTTTTCTTTTATAAGGTGTTGTGTTTGTAAATGTGCAAGTATAAACAAGAAATAAAAAGAAGTGAAATTAAAAAAGTAAAATTCTGTGACATATTTTAATTCTTGTCTTATCACAACCTTAAAAGAACTTGTGTTTCTATAGTGCGACTGAAAGCAGCCGAGGCAAATAACTTGAATAATATTACATAAAAACAAGCATCATGTTCACTATAAAGTTTTGGCGTCCCAAGCATTAAACAACATCAAAGTGTATCTTCATTACGTAAGTGATGCACATACGTGGGGATTCTCACACCTCATATCCAGCATCCAGCTAAATAACTTTTTCAAAGTTGGAAACAAATACGAGGCTCAATAACATTCTTCAAAGTGGTGTTCCTCAACATGAAACTAAATAATTACATAACAACACACTTTTGCAAATACAGTAGAATCTCGTTAGTAGGTTTTTGCAGGGACCTAAGAATTTGGACGTCATAGGCGGGAAAACGTGTTAACTAAAATGCAAAATCTGCAATTTAAGAACATAGGTAATAAAAATCTAATAATTACTACGTCTCCATGGGCAATTTAAGTTGATTTTGAGTACAATTTCATACTGAATACGATCCGCGTTTCCATGTTAAATTCAATATGTTTAAATGGATTTGGATACACAAAGCCTGAGAATAAATAATTCAAGCTTTTATTTTGGTCAACTTGGATTTTTTAGGTTATGAATGTTTTTGAGAAAATAAATTGCGAATTGTGGAAGCGGCAATAGTGGTTTTGCTGTGTGTTTTATTACACACATGATAACAATTTCTGCTAAAAAAGAAAAAATTATGAGTACGCACCGTGTTACGAGTACAATTGACGATATTATCCTTGGTGTATACAAGACGATTTGAATACGGAGGTGTTTCCATGCAACAAATTTCGTTCCGGTCCTCTTCTGATCCTATTTTCCAAGAGAAAAGTTTTGTTTTAGTAGTCTTCCCTTCTTTAAAAGCAGTTTCAATCAATTTGGGTTTGCTAACAATCGTGTTTAAGGTTGACGGAGGAATGTTTAACTTCCGCACTATATCGACATGTTTTATATTTGGATTGTGATTACTTCAAGGATTTTCAGTTTTTCACTGTTGGTTATTTACCTACTACACTTTCTTTTTTTCATTGTAAATGAAAAGTTGAAATACAATCTACGGTTGTTTGGTCATCACTCAACATTAGAAACTATCATTAGCGTTTACCACGTTTACCATGCCAAGGTAAAGCATTCTCTATCCCGCCCACAGAAATCGTGTCACACAAATATTTAAATGCAAGTATGTGATTGGCTGCCGATATCCAACCCGTGACCAAGGATTGACCAAAGTAGCAAATGAGGACGTCAAACTATGAACGTGTTATAATAAACGCCTACTCCCACTGTACCGATCAAGGATTGGCCAAAACAGTGAATGAGGACGTCAAAATTCAAACGTAGTAAGCGGGACCAGGAAAACGCACTAAGCAAACATTATTTATTATATTTGGTGATTTGGTACCGGGACTTTTATAATTCAACGTAATACACAGGAAAACGTGTTAATGAGAAACGTGCTAACGAGATTCCACTGTATACGTAATAATATTTACGTAAGCTAAAAACCTCCCGCAACATCAAAAAGTGCTCATTGGTAACTCTAGGACTAATGTATGTATCTACATAGCTTTTATGACAAGAAGAGGATTGTACAATTACTTTACTGGCAAATCCTTTAGTACCACTAAATTTTGCTTGTAAACCTTGCAATCCACAATCTGTGCATGTTAAAACTGCTAAATATTTTACTCCAAACTTCACTGAGCACAAGTACATAATCTGGATTTGGTAGTTCCACATTCATTTTATTTCATCATCCTTGAAGAAATGTTGAAATTTTTTACCACTTGAACTTGCTTCTTCAAGATCTACTGTAGGCCTAACTTTGTTTGTTTCCCCCCTCAGATTTGCCATCTAGAAATTATATTTTATCTTGCTGCAAGAGATTTCTTTGTCTGTCTTCTCTTACTAGGCCTAACAATTTTGTAATAATGTTATACCAATTAATAACAAGAAATTTATGGAAAGTTAGTCCACCTAACGTACAATTTTTACAACCTTGTAGTAGATTCCTACAGTGAAAAGAGAATTAGGTGCTTGCATGTTTACAAACAACAAACCAGATTTTCTTTACAATAACACACTTATATGATATTCCCTGCCTTATTTTCTACTATATTATACCTATTCTTATTCTAAATTATACTTATCTATTTGTAGGTCACTATAAAAAAGACTTGTGTTGTACAAGGTGTACATCATGTCTAAATTTTTCAAAAACATGAGCACGTGTTCACTTACTGACAAAAAACAAACGAATGAAGCCATGTTTTCCCAGGGTGAATGTTTGCACAAAATCCCAGAAGATGTCTCTGCTATCATTTACCAGCACTGAATGTGACCGCCAGATTTAAACTTCAAAATTGTACGCGATTTTGCTGCAACGGGATAATGAGTACATTTTAGGAGCCACGCCCACCCGCACATGGGCATTTAAATCATGATGTAACGGCCTTTTAAATGGTGATGCGGCATAAACTACAATAGATTCTGAAAGTACAAAGTATAAACATAATTTTAAGGCAAAAAACAAAAAATTAGATTTTTCATCATTTTTGCCCGAATTTCACTGGTGCCTCCCCTTAATCAAGAAGAAGAAGAAGAAGAAGAAGAAGATGAAGAAGAAGAAGAAGAAGAAGAAGAGGAAGAAGAAGAAGAAGAAGAAGAAGAAGAAGAAGAAGAAGAAGAAGAAGAAGAAGAAGAAGAAGAAGAAGAAGAAGAAACAAAGATTCTAACTGCAGTAGATTTCTGAAAAACTTACCTTAATGTCATTATAAACACATGAAGCTTCTGTTTCCAGCCGCCAAGTTTCTTTAATTTCTATTTTTTTATCCATTTCATCATCACTGTTGGATTTACTAGCCTTCATTACAGGATGCTCTGGAAGAAATTCTCTCTCTTCCTGTGAACCAATTTCTGTTTTTATATCTATTCCACAGTTGTTGCTGCATGTAACAGTTTCGGACTTAATGTGCTTCATGAGATGTTTGGCAGAACATTCTCTCTCTTTCTGTGAACAAAAGTCTGGAAAAGGAGTCTCTGAAATAAATTCTGTTTTGACTGCCACATCACATTCATCGTCCAGAAACACAGCATCACTATTTGCCTTAATTGTAACATCCTTGATAAAGAACTGTCTCTCATTCTGTGAGACTATGTCGTCTGAGAGAGGGTTTTCTTCTTTAATTTCTATTTTGGTATCCATTTCACAGTTGTTGCTGCATCTGATGGTGGTAAGCCTGTGGAGAAATAAATTTATCATTAACAGTATAACAATGGCAAGCAAAGCGTATGGACATGATGCATACTACTGTAAGTAGTTATGTTGTATGTCTGTTACTGACCATCCAATCCCTTTCTCTCTCTCTGCAGTTATTGGCTCATCTCAAATGTCTTCTGGCACCATACACTCAATAAATATTTATGCTACAATAAACATGAAATAACAATCTAGTTCATAATATATAGTCAACTGAAAAATTCAACGCCACAGCTGGGATTTGAACACGGTTCTCCCGCTCTCCATGTGGTTGCTCTAACCATTGAGCTACTGTGACAATATGCCGGTGGGGCATTGAATTCCCCAATTGACTCAAGCTGTTTCCCAGACATACCTACTAAGGCATCTCCCTCGAGATGACAAACTTAGCGGCGACTTGCTTATTGCAAGTACTTCAGTGCTGGGTGCATATATTATTATTAAGGGTTTTAATTATTTTTTGTTGTTATTATATAAATTAATTACACCTTTAATAGACCTTAGCCTGGTCTAGGGCAAGTTTTTAATATAGAGTCAACTGAAAAATTCAACGCCACAGCTGGGATTTGAACACAGTTCTCCCGCTCTCTGTGCGGTTGCTCTAACCATTGAGCTACTGTGACATGCTGGTGGGGCAGTGAATTCCCCAATTGACTCAAGTTGTTTCCCAGACATACCTACTAAGGCATCTCCCTCGAGGTGACAAACTTAGCAGCGACTTGCTTATTGCATGTACTTCAGTGCTGGGTGCATATATTATTATTAAAAACTCTATATTAAAAGCTTGCCCTAGACCAGGCTAAGATCTATTAAAAGTATAATTAATTTATATAATAACAACAAAATAATTAAAATCTAGTTCATGTTAATTCAGATAAATATTTACAGAAATAGTTTCATTGTACATTTTGTTTTAGGGTCAAGAGGGATATATGAGGAGGAAGTGATAACGAAATGTTTAAAAAATATATTGTGCCACATTCATATGAGTTTCCCTACCCACTAAAATTTGTTTTACATAACTTCTTCAAAATAACTTATGAAAGATCATTACTTTTTCATTCCATCCAACTCAGGTTCCCTGAATCAAAACATGAACTTTGCATGTGTGTTAATACTTAAGTTCAACATTTTTGTTTTAATTAGTGTTTTACCCTACATTCATACTATATACAGCACCAAGGATGGTTTCAGTATCTTGTAAACACACTACACGAAGATTTCCAAGCTGCCTGTCACATGCACATATTTTTTGCCTACTTTTTTTTTCTCAAAGATAACCCTAACAATTGAGATGCATTTTTGCAAACATTGATACAAAAATTTCTGAAAATGAGTTATATATTGCATCTATATTTTTAGCATTCTGAATCAATCTATGAAATAAGATTTAATGAAACTCGTTTCATGCCGTAATTGCAGACAACCAAACATTCCAGGTTATTTCAAAACTCAATAGATGCAGCCACTTAGTTAAAATAAAACTCAATAATGCTGGACTCCTTATTTGAAATATACACAAGCACAAGTAAAATTTTTTCACCATTACCATAAAGTTTTAAGTAAGTGCAGTCTCCAGTGTTGTAATATTCCAACTACTGCATTTCCAAGAGAAGGTTCAGGTGGCAAGGAGCAAAATATGAATCCTTGCATCCTTGGACATACATTGGCTACTTAAATAGTCATATTTACAGCTTTCAATATAAGGGCAAGCTAATGTTTTCCACTTGTAATACTGACACAACATTCGTATCTGAAACCATGGAGGTGCAAAGCTAGCAGATTCCAGACTCAAATCCAGAAGTTAACATGGTGTAGAACGAACGAACAAGAGAGAGAAAGAAAAAGCATGACCTTAAGAAACTCATGCAGTATTTTGAAATAATGATGAGGCCAAGAACTTTTACATAATTGTTCTAGCAGAAGGATCCTATTTAGACTTTTGTAACAAGAACTTCGGACAGAAAGGAAAGGAGGGGAGAAGAGTCACGTGAGCTGCAGAGAAGGCAGGCCAGCCAGGGAGATGACGTCACCAACAAAAAGGGACAACCCACCAAAACAGCTGATAGATGAAGTAAGAAGAGATCTTGTAGTGACGTGGACTGGGATTGACGTATGGAAAGATGGGAACGGAAGGGAGATTAACAAAGAAAAGCAAAACTGCAACAGTTTAGATCAATAGGACAGGTTCAGTATAGAATGGAATACCACTGTCGGTAGTGTGTTGGAAGGTTTGGTAGACAAAATTAACAAAGGTGAACTATCACAGATGTTGAAATTGGGGATATGGTGGCAGTGGTAGAAACATGGTTAGCCAATAATACAGTGATACACTTGAAGGATTTTTAATATTTAGAAAAAAATGGGGTAAAAAAAAAAGTAAAATAGACTAATATTTAAAAAGTGCATATATTTTTGTTTAATCCACTTTTATTGCCTGTAAACAAGAAATGCTTCATGCCAAAAACTTTTGCTTTTTCTTGTGCCACTAAACAGTCTTTGACAATATTTGCTTCCTCAAATGCTTTGATACTATTCCGATATTTCACTATACTTTTATCACTAATCCTCTCCTGCCAATTCTTCTCAATTCAACTAGCGCTACCTCATTTGGAGCTGTTCTCAGAAACCCCAATATTATTTTGCAAAAGTTCTTTGATCTTGTTGCATCATAGGAATTCCATCTATGTACAACTGCATGCCATGCATAAAAGCTTTTCTTCCCAAGATTCTGACTTTTTTCATTTTCTTTTAATAATTTATATCTTATTTCTCATTCTTTTTTCCCCGTAATCTTTTTCAATAAATGTCCTTGTGCCTGTCAGTTCCCTTGTGTTACTCACTACTTACCATTTAAAGTTTATGTTAGGCACTTTAATCAGAATCGGTCTTGGTTCCCAAACCCTTCATCCAATTCTAAAGGAGTCTACAATTTCCCAAACCATAAGTTTAATGCCAAGTTTCCTTTCTATAATCCCTTCTACAACTTCCATGTCCTGTTTTCTCTTTGCTCTTCTATTAAAATCATAGCAATCAGTTTCCTACTTGTGTCTGCCAGTTTTCCAGTTCAGCTATTCTACATCTGCATCTCACTAGCACTCTTCTTGTTTTTTCTTCCAGCTGATTAATGCTATGTTTTACTTCTTCCATGTTCTTTTCCATTCTCTTCTCCTGCTCTTGACTTCCAATACATCTTCTGATATTGCTTTCAATTCATCCATTGTAGGTCCAGGATTAGTTTCTATGCCTCCTATTTTTAATAGAACTGCCAACACTATCACAATCCAGAAGCTTAGCATCAGTGATCCAGTTTCTGTATCTGCACTCTTGATTTTCCTTGTATTAAACAACCTGATATGTGCTCAGTATAACTGCAACCTATCTTTTCTGTACTTACAAGTATTTACCGAACACTCTCTTTGCGCCCAAGCAAGCAACTCTTCTAAAGCTTTACCAATTACACACAATTATTCATATTTGCTACTGAATGAGGAGTACATCACAGGCTAATCCCTGAAAATTCAAGATACATGTTTTATTTGTCATGTAGATTCCTTAAATATATGATATTTGAATCAAGACTATTATAGCCATTCCAAAACATTTTCCATGAGAAACGTAGTTTGGGGTGGACGAATTTTCTTGGAAATCTTTGTGTTGCATCTTTCGGCATTACTGAACTTAAATGCCAACTTTACTATTCATCTGACATTTCGCTTTTAAGTCATGTTGTTCACAGACCATAAGAAATTAAAATTAAATTGAGTTGTATTTATGGACCTTATATATATTAGGCATGAAAGACCAAAAAGTTTCCTCAGAGACCTCTTTATCAGACTTGAGATTCTTTTATGTGCCATAAATATATGACACAGGACCGCCGGCTTTACTTCCCTTCTGAAGAAAGCCATGATAGGGATTCACCTAAAAAATCCTATGGCTTCCACCAGGTTTCAGCCTGTGACCTTGGGAACTAGATTCTAGCATGGTACCCCTAGACAATGGAGGACTACACAGACCATAAGGCATGGATTTTTCACTAAAATGCTGGATTCACGGGACCTCATAACATGTATTTAGTGAAATCCCACATACAACCTTGGAGTGAAATTCAATACTTCCTATACCTATTAGGCATAACTACAACTTGGGTTACTGCATTCAGGTTTTGAAATTCCATTCTCTTCGAATATAATTGTAAGAAAGAAAAAAAAATGAATGGAGAATGGTAGGTACTTAAAACAATTACAGGTTTTAAAAACTAACTACAGGTGGAAACAAGCCAAATGGGCCAGAGTCTACCCTCATTTCACGCCCACCCAAACCGAGGACTCATACTCCCCAGGATGTATGACAATGTCTAGCGCAGATGTCTGAAGTAGAAGTATTGGAAAATTCAAACTGCCAAAACTTAATATTTTGGAAGTCGTTAATGCCACAAAAAAAATTTGACATTATGGTTTAACAATATCTCCATGTTTTGTCTCATAAGGTTTTGTCCTTCTTACAGTTGACCAGTTATAGAAAATTACTCAAAATTCATTCAAAACATATGTTTCTTTAGACATCAAAATATCTTAAGACTAAAGGTTTTATTAAAATAGCCATTTTTGAGTAAATTCCAAATAATAGAAACTTCTTGAAAACATTTATGTTGCATTCTTAAAAAATGCTGAATCTCAATTCCAAGTTTGGCACTGCTCCAATTGTTTTTAAAATATTCTGCTCTCTCTCTCTAGCATACATATTTGCACGTACTTGTTATACTTCTTCTTTAATCAGGGGACCTCACAAAATATGTTTCCAGTAAAATTTCAATCTTATATAGTTAGCTGGAAAGCAATACTACCTTCAATTTACAATAGGTACGTGGTAGACAAAATAAACATACATATAAAATGACTGGTGGACCTCAACAAAAAAGGAAGCAGCAGCAGCTCTACAACCCTCAAATAAAGGTTGGGAATCGCATGGATTGTGAAAAGTTCTACATTGGACAGACAAAAGTGAGATTATAAGAATGTATCAGGAATATAAAATTTAAATTTTGCTTCACCTTTCTCCTTCCAGTACCTCAATCCCTCCAATAGTGAGCTCCGGCTTCATTAGTGATATCAATAAAACCTGCTGTCCCAATGTTTGCTAGACCTTTCTCCTTAAAGCACCTCAATCTTTCAAATAGCAAGCCATGGCTTCATTAGTGGTATCAATTGAACAAGTTTTGCTCAAGCTTTCTCCTTTCAGCAACTCAACCTCTATTTTAGCGAGCCCTGGCCTCATTAGTGGTGTCGTCCTCCGCAGTCTAGGGGTACCATTCTTGCCTCTAGTTCCCAAGGTCATGGATTCAAACCTGGTGGAGGGCAATGGATTTTTTTCAAGTATAAAAATACTTAGCATAGCTGTCTTTGGAAGGGAAGTAAAGCAGTTGGTACCGTGTCATAGTTTATGGTACATAAAGGAACCTAAAGCCTGATAGAGGCCTCTGAATAAAATGTCCAGTCTTTCATGCCTAATACAGAATGGCACACTAAGAACCATAGTAGTTAAAGAGTATCCATACATAAAACTAAACTTGATTTAATTTTTCATTAGTGGTATTATTAAAATGTGCTGCCTGAAGTTTTGCTTGTCCTTCATTTCAGCAACTCAACCACTCTTACTAGCAAGCCCTGTCTTATTAGTAGAACTAATACAACCTGCCTATCTCAAGTTTTGCCCTCCCTTTCTCCTTTCAGCAACTCAACCCTCCTACTAGTGAGCCCTGGCTCATTAATACTATTAATAAAACCTACCTACCTCAAGTTTTGCTTGACCATTCTTTCAGCACTCAACCCTTCTTAATGGCAAGCCCTGACTCATGAGTAGTATTATTGAAACCTGTCTATCTCAAGTTTTGCTCAACCTTTCTTCTTTGAACAACTCAACCATTCTTAGTTATAAAAAAAATGAAATTGAGCTTTTTTTATGTACACTCTTTAATTACTATTGTTCTCTGCATCCCATTCATGAAAGACTGCAAATTTGCTCAGAGGCCTCTTCATCAGCCTTGAGGTTCTTTTATGTGCCATAAATCTATGATACAGAACCATCGACTTTACTTTCCTTCCAAGGAAGCCGTGCTAAGGATTTTTGTGCCCAATAAAAAGTCATCACCCTCTGCCGGGTTTGAAACCGCAACCTTGGAAACTAGAGACCAGCATGGAACCATTAAACCACGGAGGGCAACTTCTTATTAGCATGACCCGACTCATTCGTAGTATTAATAAAACCTGTTCCTTCGAGTTTTGCTTCACCTTTCTCCTTTCAGGAACTCAACCCTGCCTACTAGTGAGCACTGCCTCCATTAATGGTATTGATAAAACATATTTGTAGTTTCATTTTAGCAGCCACAGTTTACTGTTTCTTAAAGACACCTCAGTATCTGGAAAGGAAGTGTTCCAAGTCTAAGTTTAAGGTACCTCATGGCATTTGCCAATTATGAAGACTGAGGAAAAACTGCAAAAACTGTCAGGGAGGAAAGTCCTAAGGGATATGCAGCATAGGCTTTTCATTCACAAGTTTACACCTAAACAACCTTGGCTACCCACGTCATTATACTAAGTTCAAATTCATTTCATTTGTTTTTCTTAACTTTTTATGAAATTATAGAAGTATTTGACTTCCCCTCAATATGTTCCAAAAGCTTCTCTAATAAGTCCTTCAAGATGATTGCCTTGTTGCCTCTCTTCCACAAATGTGTCTTAATTTGCTTACAGTTACCCACATCATCTCTTCAGGCAGCTGAGATTGTGGACAATTGGGAGGTCCAGAAACCTAGATTGAAACTGAGCTCTTTGTTAAGACACTTCTGATAATTACCTTATAATACTGGCACAATAATTAATACACTCAATTATCGGCATACACAGTCAATAAGCTATCTTCTTACAACAATTAGCACAATACAGAAAGTGGGAAAACACAAGTCAGCAACCCTTAAGTCATAGAGCCACAGCTCTGCCTACAGGAAAAAGTATTATTAATACCTAAATGCCAACTTGCTGCTACCACCATCTCATGTTTACTGCAAACAATGGCTCATGAAATAATGCTCGATTTTATTGATACCATTCACTGAAGCACATTTTTGGTCTGGACATGAAATAAGAGGAGATACCAAAGAGGAGATTAATAAAACAACTTGACAGATTGACAGCTATCAACTTGAGAAAACTATTTCATACACAAAGAGCATTTAATGAAAATCTTGATCAAAAAATACATACATCCACTAACTGAGGAAGAATGGAAGTAACAGACGGAGTTAGCTGATGATAAAGGGAAGACACTTTGAAGTATGTAGTGAAGCAGCGCTCTTCTTCTTTTAGCACTGCAAATTATTTTCTAAGTTCTGAATTCAGCTGCATCACTGCATCTTATGAGAAGTCCAAATGTGATCAATACATTGAAAATAATTCTACTGCTCCCTAAAAGGTCAGAAACAGATAAATCCATTTGAAATAAAATGAATAAAACTTAATTTACCCCAGAGTTTGTCGACAACTTTCAACAATACAGAAATCAAGGCCAAGCAATGATCTATTGTTTTATGCACACATCTAATCTAATGTACTATTTCATTACACTATGGGGTAAACATTCCTAATGTTCTCAATCAGCTCATGATCTGTTTTTGCAGTCTTGATGCCACAGCACATCCATTTTATCATACCTCATGCCAGAAAACTCGCCAGCCTTACTCTATGTTGTTTGTGTAGTCATTTGTTACTGTGTGCACAAAATGCTGGCTGGATTTGCCGTTAGTTAGGCCACATAACCCCAGCCATTAATCCAATGTGGATTACGCTGGTAAAATCCACATACTCCTCAGTTAAAGCAAAGAGAGTGGCATACTGTCATTCGCACCTCATTGGTGACAATCACAATGCAGCTATGATGGTAATAGGTTTTTTTTAGGTTTTTCTTGATTAAAATAGCTTTTTTTTTATTTTTTGCTTCGTTGATCAATACAGATATGAATCATTTTGCTTTTCTGGTAGCTAGATTTATATTTTGACATTGCAGTAGATACACACATTCTCAAATTTTCTGGCGTAAATGATTTCCTGTTACCACATAACACGTTTCTGTATGAAGAAAAGGTTCTTTCAATGGAACATGACGTCACTAGAGCGTAGAACATAGATGCCAGTGCAGCAGGTTCTAGGGGTAGTTCTCATGTATACTTTCCTCCCTGCAATACTGAATTGATGATTTTCATATCTTCAAAAGCAGGATTTCGTTGAAGAATCTTCTGCAACTTCGAAGAACATGCAACTCCGATGGTTCAGCTATTTCTTTACTGGAAACATTGCAAATGATATCTAGAGCATGTTTCAGTGGCAAAGTTGTACTTTCCAACCGGAGGGTAGCTTCTGGATAAAGCAAAAATGTGTCTTAGGCGGGATTGTATAAATATTGCTGAATGGAGATCAGTTTTGATCTAAGGTTACAACATGAACTGAGATCAGAGCAGAATTGCATTGTATAAAACTAATCTAAGATCAACAGGTCTCAGTTCATCTTTGATCTCAGTTCGTAAGATAACGTTTGGCAACGTCACAAAACAGCTGAAAGTCACTGTCCCTGGGCAGCAGCACTCACTTGTTTTTCAGCTTTGGATGCATTCGACAGGGCGCAGGACGATAACCAAAATTATGGAAAATAAGAAACAAGAGCGTGTGTTAAATTTCACACGTGAGGAGAAAAATATGCTCGTGGATATGGTAATCAGTAAATTTAAGCATGTATGAAATAAAAACAAAAACAGATGCAGTTTCAGTATCTGAAAAGCAGACCGCTGCAGATTTTAATTGTAGAATTACAAATCGACCCAGCCGCACCTGGAAGTCTTTAAAATTGTGCTACGAGAACATAAAGAAAAGAACTAAAAAAACAATTGCCCAGGACAAGGTAAGTTAAATATCGAAGTGCACAAATTATTCTGTGATTAAAAAGGATGGAGTATTTTTAAGATGAGGTTATGATACACTTTGACCGTTGTGCAGTAATTTTGGCATTTGTATTTCAAATGAATAAATATACATACATTTTTTTTTTCAGGTTGAGCTGCACAAAACAGGAGGGGGCACTTTTAATCCCTCTATTGATGAAACTGGCCAGAAACTAATGGCCACATTGAGACCACAGTTCATTCCGTTTGCAATTTGTTATGACGACGATTTGAACTTCGATGCCGGGATTGTAGGTAAGTGGTAGCTTTTACGCATGAAAACCTGTGTGTCTGGTGTGTGTGCGTGTGTAATTTTCATGGGGAAAATTATATGAAGAGACTAATCAAAACCTCCAAAAATGTTAATTCCAGGAATGTAAGAAACCAGAATATAGCAACATTCACTCTTTCAAAGCTGTAATCTAACCAAGAATTTAATGGAAACAAAAATTGCACACATTGTGTAAGGGAACAATCCTGCATTTGTACTAGTATGATAATTGACGTAGATGTATCTTGCTTATCCTAAATTTTTTCCTTTTGATTCATTAACAAAGTAAGCAATCATTTTTCTGGCTATGAAGCAAAAAAGCCAAGAACTGGTTTCATTCGAGACCAAATCCTAATCTATTTTGTTCTGCAAAAACATATGTTTTGGAGTAAGTTTTAGGATATTGTCAACAGTACTAGAGCTGCTGGTAAATGTAGGCTCAGTGTGATGGCTGCGGAAGCAATAAAAGTTTTCATGCCTAATAAAGAAGCAGTTGACAATGAGGAAAATCGCCCAGGAATAGTTATACATAATTTTAACGTAAATGAAGGTCAGTGTAATGTGTCGATTCATACATAGCTTCAGTGTGTTGGTGTGCTTCATTGTGTGTGCTCCAAATACATGGTTTTCAATTTTTAATTGAACAAAAATTATGCACCACAAATAACAAATATTTCATTCCATTAAGGTTTAACTAAGCCATATTTTCCTCTGTTGCAGTACCAGAAATTCTTATCAGTGATTAAAGCTGCACTTGTACTAAGCTAAGTAACAGTGCAACCATAAATAATTTTTATTTTCTCCATGTTCTACCTGTGTTAGAGGAAATATTGTGTTCCACCCAAAATTTGATAGAGATGTCCCTGAAACTCTACTCTGGCAATATGTGGATAGCTCAAAAACCACGACAAATACTAAACTGAATATTTAATAATATATATTATTGAAGGTTTTGAATAATGGTTTTGATCGAATGTCACACGAACTACTCTTTACCTGGAAGAGCCTTTGTTATTTTTGTTTTAAAAAATGGCTCTAATCATTACAATATCTTGCATTTTCTGAGGATTGTCTGCAAAATTCTCTTCACTCTGTGTATTTTATGTAATTTGGAAACCATAAGAAATAGGAATAAACTTACAATGTCGAAAATGCAAATCTTAAAAACATGCTTTATATACTAAAATTGTTTTCTGGAATAAGCATAATATCACTTCATATAATAAATAATTTGGGTTTATCCAATTCAAGGTTATATGAATTAACACCAAAACTGAAAACTGCACAAATATTTTTAGGGGTATCTTGGTTCTGTAAAAACTAAGCTTAGATAGCATATTACACAATGATAATTGTAAAATTCAATAAAATATGCGTAATGTTTTGCCAAAAAGTTGTCGTATTTTAGGCACTGTATTCACTTTTACTACTAATTTGATTTTTCAAAATCTGAACAAACCTTTTGGATTACATTGTTCTTTGTGATTGCTACACACAAATATCTCGGTTTGTAACCTGAATGTGAATAAATACTGTTATGCATATTTAGCTTGCATAGTTTGTCATACTACCTCCAACTATCACAGTATATTTCTATCAACATTTCAGTTATTAAGTAGGTGCTTCTATTATGTATATTAACCCATTAGAAGCACTTTGTGTTCTCATATCAGAGCCAAACATCTTGCTTCCTTTGTCACGCATTATGAAATCAGCACAACCTACTGGAGGCAAGTGCATACAAAACGGGCTAAGATTGACTCTGCAACATCAGAATATTAATCTGTTAACGTTTTAAGGATGGGTTAAGCACACTACATGTATTACTGGTTTTATTATAATCTGATTTAATGTTTTCTTTTTTGCAGATGAAGAAAGCGATGCAATCCAAGCAAGCAGTGTTAAGGGTAATGTTCAGGAGGAAAAATATGTAGAAATTCTGTTTCAAGAAGAAACAGCGAACACTGCTAATATGGAACAAGTAAGAAAATATTTCATTTCTAACAAAACTGGGTTGTATTAGCCTAAAGGCAAGAAAATAATTTTTCATGTTCTTCCAGGCACCTCCAAGTGAAGTTGCAACTCCAGCAACATCTACAAAGGCAGGTTGGAGGACTTCAGGTGCAAAGAAAAGAAGTGAAAGTGTCCTAGAAGAGAAATTACAATTTTACAAAAGATAACGAGTGTGTCTTGAAATAGAGCACAAAGTAAAAATGGACATGTTGCTCTTAGAGAAAGAACTCAAGCAACTTGAGGTTTTACAAAAAAATAAAAAAAGGGAATTAGGTTTAAGTGATTGATTTTTGTTTTTGTGTGTGTGTGTGTGTGTGTGTGTGTGTGTGTGTGTGTGTGTGAGAGAGAGAGAGAGAGAGATATTGATTACATTATATTGTTTTAAGTATTAAAATTAATACCTAGATCTATTGCTGATAAAATTGTGTTCTCTATTCTTCCCCCTTCCCTTTCCTCTTATGTATATTTGACACTGCAATTCCCTTACATACTATTCTTACAGCAGGTAAAGTCTCATCTATCTCAGGGGCCTCTTTCACTGCATCTTTAGCAGTTATACATGTCCTCTTTTTAAGAGTAAATTGTGCGCTTGGGCAGATTTTTGCAGACACTGCCATACTCCAGTTGTCTATCATTTTGAGAAAAAGTAGAAAATGAAAGTGCCAATCTCAATAATGTAACTATTGATCACAAAGAAAGTGACACAGTCAAACAGAAATTTGCAAAGAAGTTAGAAGGTTAAAGTATGTTAGTAGGCTCTTGTAAATATTTTTAGAGTAAACAGATTTACATTGTGTAAGAAAGTGCCCAAATGTGAGTGAGAGTTTACAAATGAGCTTATACAGAAGTCTATCTATTTTGAAAATGCTGAAATAATTTGAGGCAGAATGTACAATACTTCGTGCAGAGTCAAAATTGTCAGTAGGAAGGAGTACCAGATTAACGGATAATGCTAAAAATAGAAGTATGACCAAGGTGAAACTTATATACATTTTAAGTTCTAATTTTGCACTTTTTGAAAATACAACTCGTAATGAAAAAATACAACTATCTGGTTCAAATTGAATATCTAGTATTAAAAGTCACATCACCTAATCTCACTCGTCTGTAACCTGTTCTTACAAAAGCTTATTCTTATATTATGAGGGTGGTCTGAAAAGTTTCTGACCTCAACATGAAGATGGCAGCACTCGTTAATAAAAGCTAGTGAATTTCGTTGTTCATCTGTTGATAGTTACTCACCAAAGTTTCAGCCATTTTGGACGCTAAGTTGTTATATAAGTCGTTTGAGTGAGGTGATGTGAGTGTTTTTATGAAAATGGACAAAATCGAGTATCGAGCTGTCATTAAATATTTGTTTTTGAAAGGCAATATGCCTACGCAAATCAAAGATGAGTTGGATTCTGTGTATGGGGACTCTGCACCGTCATTTACCACAGTGAAATTTTGGGCAGCTGAATTTAAACGTGGCTGTAAGATCTTGGGAGACGATGAACGTTCCGGACATCCAAAAACTGCAACTACTGACGAAAACATTGTCAAAGTTCACCAAATGGTGCTAGACGACTGCCTAATTAAAGTGAGAGAGATAGCAGAGGCTATGAACATGTCAAAAGAACATGTTTGTCACATATTAAATCAACATTTAGACATAAGAAAGCTGTTCGCGCGTTGGGTACCGCGTTTGCTCACGTTTGACCAAAAACGTGTTCAAATGAATATTTTCAACGCTCTGTTAGCGCAGTTTAGGTACAATAAATCCGATTTTTGGCGCCAATTAATTACTGTAGATGAAACTTGGATACACCATTATACCCCCGAAACAAAAACACAGTCCAAACAGTGGACTGCAAAGGGGGAACCGGCTCCAAAAAAAAGCAAAAACAGTTTTTTCGGCTGGGAAAGTGATGGCAACTGTTTTTTGGGATAGTCATGGAGTTATTTTAATAGATTATCTTCAAAAACGAAAAACCATTACAGTAGTATACTATGCATCATTACTTGACAAACTGAAGGCAGAACTTGTGGAAAAACGGCCACATTTGCAGAAAAAGAAAATCCTGTTTCACCAAGACAAGCACCTCAGCGGTTGCAATGGCGAAAATCCATGAATTATGGTTTGAACTGCTTGACCATCCCCTTCATCACCAGATCTAGCCCCAAGCGACTTCTTTTTGTTCCCTCATCTGAAAATTGCGCTCGGAGGACAGAGATTTTCGTTAAATGAAGAGGCAATCACTTTCGTGAACAATTATTTTGCAGAGAAAAACACTGAGTACTATTTGGACGGGTTACAGAGATGGGAGCATCGCTGGGAGAAGTGTGTAGAGTTACAAGGAGACTATGTTGAAAAATAAAAAAAAAATTCTGAAAAAATGTCTTGTATCTTTATTAGGTCGGAAACTTTTCAGACCACCCTCGTAATTGACACAAACAGATAGACACCTTTTCCCCAAAATTTTATTATTATTATTCAAGGAGCCTTAACATTGTGTTTCTGGTGAAACCTCTGTATTGAACTCTTGGATGGAATACAATACTTTGTCTACTTATTACAGGTAAGTAGTGGGGAAAGTAAAGATGCGATTTGGGGTTTGCAGAAAATGCTTTTCTATTTCCCCTTAAAAATGCTCAAATATTGGTGTCATACTTTACTGAATGCTCAAATCAGTTTCTTTGTTAAACACTTCTCCACTAATGCTAAAAATGTCAACAAAATTGAAATTCGTATCAGTTGGAAATTAAGTAAAGAACATGACACAACACTTTTAAATTCATGAATTACTTCATAAATATCAGAGCAATTGGAATGCTGAATACAAAACTAGTAAGTATAAAAATAAAATTTCTATTTTTCACCATTTTTAGGCATAATTTCCCAATGGGTTGCCTTAAGCTAATGATCATATGAAAACTTCCTCTGGTAATAATAAACCTTCAAGTTATACATTTTCTAGGTTTTTATTTAATCACTGCATAACAAAGGATTTCCTTGTGTGAAATGTATAAGGCTCCCGATGAAATTCATTACTCTTATACATTGAAATATCAGAGTAATACATCTATAAACAAGGAATTACATTTCCTTGGATAGCATACTAAAATTTTGCTAACTTCCATATGAAATGTTCAGTTTATTAAATTATGTTGCCTATTCTTTGCTTTTAACATACTACCTGCTGAAGCAGCTACATTAGTAATGATTGTTGCAAAGAGCCCTTAATGTCCAGTGCAGAAAATACTTTTTTCCTTCATTACTATCATTAAATTAAGAATTACTTGTAAAGATTCATAAAGTGAGTAATAGAAAGCAATACTTTGTCATTACTATCATTCAATTAAGAATCACTTGTACAATTCATTCACTACCATGGGTAATAGAAAACAATACTTTATCTGTCATTACTATCATTCAATTAAGAATCACTTGTACAATTCATTCACTAACATATGGGTAATAGAAAGCAACACTTTGTCTGTCATTACTAACATTCAGTTAAAACTTACTTATAATGATTCATTTGAAACATATACGTGATAGCAATAACCCTGTCTGTCATTACTATCATTCAAAGAATTACTTGTAATGATTAATTATTAAGCATAATAGAAGCATACTTGAACACTGTACTACATTTTATTCCAAACTTTCATACAAAGTGTGAATGTGACACTCGTCACTGGTGGAGTTCCTTTCTAATAGCCATCACGCCTCAAGGAAATGGTGAATGCTATGGTTTCCAGGTTTATCTCAAGGCTAGTTAATTTCAGTGAGAATGTGAACTGATCCTATTGCAGTGGAAAAGTCACATTTAAGTTCATGCTTTAGTATTCTATAATGCTCCTTGAACAAAGTCTGTAATGCTAGCACATTATCTCTTAGAGCACACCACCGCTATATATCACTTCTATTTATTCACATTTTTAATGGGTTCTGCTGTGCAGAAGGTCTGACAATTTTTCTGTTGCAAGAGAAACAATTAAAGAGACTGGTTGGTTTTAGTTATAATCTTCACAATCTACATCTGCTGATTATATGCACTTATATTATTAAAACTATTTTGGAATTTTTTTCCTCCCCCCTTTTTGTTCTGTATATTTGGCATGAACATTTTATAAAAAAAATCATAATTCATTTACAAGTAAATTATACATGAGCAGTTTTCATCCATGCTAAGTTAATAGCCATGTGGGATAATACTTTTATAATGGAATCGACAAGGCACTGAAAACTGGGGAGATATGTTGCCTCGGAGTTTTAAGCTTATCAGTGAATTTTTCATAAAATTGAACTCTATTGCACATAAAACAGTCTCAATCAAACAAGTTGTATACTTCTCCAATTAATGCATTTACACTTAAATACACCCTTATTTCTCACAAATCTGTAAACAGATTTTGGATAAACCAGCTTTTTTCAACTATAATAGTCATAAGGGCAAAAACACATCAGTATGTCACTATGTCGGAGGTCTGCAAACTTAAACAGCTGGATTTATTTAAAGGTGAGTCGGAATTGTTACACTAACATCACTTAAGTTTACTCACTTAACATGTTTCGGGAAACCGTTGTTCCCATCCTCAGAAGGTTAATTCGACTGGCCCGTGTTGTTGGTGTTTCCGTTTTTTGGACTGGATCCTGTGGTGGCATCTTGTGGTGGAGAAATGTACTTCCAGAGAGGATTTGGTGGCGGCAAATCAAAATTCATTAGATGTGTGTTGTGTTTTAGAATGGTGATCTTCTCCCATGCATCTAATTCGGCTGCAAATTTGGCTGGTTTGACTAATGTAATATTGGGTTTGATGTTGTGATTAGTGATCCAAAAATGGTGTGAAACTGCAGATTTGTCCATTTGTTTGTATTTAATACATCTCATGTGCTCCTTTAGCCTAGTTTCTAGGTTTCTTTTTGTCTTACCTATGTATACTTTATTGCAATCTGAACAATTGATTTTATAGATTCCAGCTTTTTTGTCTTGTGGAATGGGGTCTTTTAACTTGTTACAAAGTAATTTCTCTATGTTAAATTTGTTCTGTGGAGCTAGGCTGATGTTATGTTTCATGAAAATCTTCTTAAATTTGTGAAAAGTTCCTGGGTGGTATGTGAATTTCTTGAACTTTAGCTCTTTATCTTGCTGGCTGAGATTTGTTGTGTTTCTGATGTGCATCTGTCGTTTGAATTTTGCAATTTTTTTGTCAATAGTTGTTTTGTTGTACCCATTATGTATTGCTGTATCTACTATATGCTGGTATTCTAACTGGTATTCTTTTTTATTTAAGGGGGTATATACCAGTCTATGTGTTAGGCTGTTTAGTACTGCATGTTTGTGTGTGGTTGGATTGAAACTCTTATTTTTTATGTAATTAGTAGAGTGTGTTGGCTTCCTGTATATGCCAAAGGTTAGGTTCTTTTGTTCTCTGATGATTTTTAGGTCTAAAAATGGTAGCATGCCTTCTTTTTCTATTTCTATGGTGAATTTTATTGATTGGTTCTGTAGGTTTAGTAAGGCTAAGGAGTCTTGTATGAACCTGTTAGGGACAACAGCGAAGATGTCGTCAACATATCTGTGCCAAACTTTAAACATGTATGGAAAGGAAGTTGTTATGTGTGTTTCTAAGTAGCTCATAAATAAATCTGCCAAGAAGGGTGAAAGTGGGTTGCCCATGGTTAGACCAGTTGGTTGTTGATAGAACTTCTTATTGAAACTAAAACAATTTTGTGCAATGCATAAATTGGTAAGTTGTATGAGGTCTTCTATTTCTTCTTCAAGTAGGTTAGTCTGCTGTAGCCATTTCTTTAATTGACGCAGGAGTTGATCTGTAGGAACACTTGGAAATAGTGCAGTGACATCAAAGGAAACTAATCTGTCTTCAGGTTCGAGTTCCAGGGATTTTATCTTCTGTATTAAATCTTCTGAATTCATTATGTTTTTGCTATTGAATTTTGGTAGTGAAGAGAATCTCTGTACTAACCATTTTGCCAGTTTGTAGGTAGGAGAATCAATATTGCTGACGATTGGTCTCATCTTATTACCCGGTTTGTGTATTTTAGGTAGAGCATACATTCTTGGTAAAGTGGGGTGATCTGGTTTTAATCTAGATTTATCAGTGTCTGTTATAGTTTTGCTTTCCTGGATGGTTTGATTGAAGGCTTTTAAATGTAATTTTAATGGGTCTTCTTGAATTTGTATGTAATTTTCTTGTTGCAGCATATTTTCTACTCTGGCAATATAATCATCTTTTTGCAGTACAACTAGTTTATTTCCCCTGTCAGCTTTTGTGTATACTACTGGTTTTGATTTTAATGTTTTGATCACATGCTTGGTTGGGAAATTGTTATGTTTATCTGCTTGTATTTCTTGGAGAACCATTTCACATTCTTTTTTATAGTGGTTTTACTATTTTCATTTAGGTTGTAAGTAGCAATCTCAATGTCTGCGACTATTTCATCGGTTGTTTTTGTGTAGCCAACACATGTTTTTAGGCCAAGGTTTAATACCGATAATTCTGCTTTGGTGAAACACAACACACATCTAATGAATTTTGATTTGCCCCCACCAAATCCTCTCTGGAAGTACATTTCTCCACCACAAGATGCCACCACAGGATCCAGTCCAAAAAACGGAAACACCAACAACATGGGCCAGTCGAATTAACCTTCTGAGGATGGGAACAACGGTTTCTCGAAACATGTTAAGTGAGTAAACTTAAGTGATGTTAGTGTAACAATTCCGACTCACCTTTAAATAAATTCAATACACATCACTGTTTCTAGCTTCTTTTCATTACAATATCAACGTTAAACAGCTGGCTTTCTTATACCGTCTCTAGATGAACTTGAATTGAGGTTACCTTTATCATCTATTTGTATGCTACAGTTGAATGTGTACAATAAGCAAGTCCTAACTGAAAGCTGTTGCACACAAGAGCTTAAGATATCCTCTGCAATGCCAAAAATGAATGCATGCTATGTTTTAAAGTTGTGGTTTGAGTTGTGGGCATGGCATTGGATTTTTCAAGTTTGATTCTACCCTTCCAACTTAGCCTTCACATGGCTCATATGAAAGAGCAATTAATACACACTTGAGATTAAATTTAATTTCTTTTGATTATTCATATTTATAAACAAAATTTGTAGCTAATATACAAGAAAACAGTTACTCACAGCAGCATCGCCAATGGCACAATCTTAAGAGGAAGGAGGTGTGGAAATGAGGGTAGCATTAATACAGAATAAGTGATAAAACATTTCATATTTATTAAAATTGAATCACAATCAGACAGCTCTTGGCAATCTCCAAGGCAGGCTACAGATCAGTTTCTCCATGTCCTTGATAAGATGGTGTTAAATCAAAATACACAAACTTTAATTACAAGCAGAAGTTAACAAGTATGAAAAAGATCTACAGGAGATAGATTTAAAAATCTGATGTGTTACACTCACATGACTTTCTCTGTTTTACAAACACTTATTCTCCATATGCTTCATGTTAATCGAGATGTTAATCTGATTGCTAATTTTCTTGTAGATGCAAGAGGAATATGGTAGGTTTTAAGCGATAGTCAAATATTTTAACCGCTGGTTGCTATTTGGCGCATTCCATTCTCTTTGCATATCCAGGACATAAAAAATAATCTGATGTGTTACACTCACATGACTATCTACTCTTGTACAAACTATTTTTACAAACTCTTATTCTCCATCTATTTCATATTAATCGAGATAAGCATTTGCAGAAACAATTTTTGACATGCAAAGAGAATTACAATTGACACTAGCGACCACTTCTAAAAATATTTGACTATCGCTTAAGGTGTACTATGTTCCCCTTGTTTTGTATTTGCTTGGGCAATATAGAAATACAGTAGCCTTTAAGCATAGACATATCTTTTAATAGCTGGTTGCTAGGTGCAGCACCATTCTCTTTGCCACAGATTAATGCTCTTTGCATATCCAAGACCCCCCCTAAAAAAAAAAAAGTAACAAATCCCCATTTGAGAAAATAAGTATTAAAAATTTAAGAGAATAACAAGCAATATCTCAAAAATGGTTCACTCAACAAAAAAAATGTATGACATAAATTATGTATTTTAATGCGATCTGCAGTTTTTATGTAGTAAAATGCTGTCTATCTGTTATGGTTTACCAGTTATGCAAAAGTCGTTCACAATGAAGAATACTTTTGGAGACATTCCCAGAAAATTCAAGATATACATTTTATTTGTCATGAGAATATCTTAAACATGATATTTTAATCAAAATCGTTAGAGCCATTTTTCAGAAAATTAAAATTTTCGAAAAATGTTCAATTTAAAGGGTAACTGGGGTGGGGGGATTTTCTTGAAAACCTTTGTGTCGCATCTCTGGAAGATACTGAACCTAAATACCAGGTTTGGTGTTTATCCGACTGTTCGTTTCTGAGTTATGCTGTTCACAGACAGACAGAGACACAAACGGACATGTTTCCAAAAATGCTTTTTTTGGATTCAGGAGGCCTCAAAACATATATTTCCGGTGAAATCTCGGTATCGAATTTTTGGGTGGAATACAGTACTTCCCCTACTTACTATGCATAGTAGAGAAAGTAAAAATGTGTGCGTTTCTTTTGTATTTTGATACAATATTAAGTACTTACTGGAAATGCTATGAATGTGCTTGTGTGTGCGCACATACTGTTTTTAAGATTATTGTGATTTTATAATATTAAGCATTTCCAATACTTTTGTAAATTCCTTTTTAAATTTTACGGTATTCATTACAATAATTGCAAGTATTATCTAAATACACTGTTAATAATTCCTGTGAATCTGTGTTTCTGCACGTGCACTCTTTAATAAGATCACTTTGATTTCATAATATTAAGCATTTTCAGTATGTTGTTTCTAAATTGAATAACTTATTTAATTTAACAGCAATCGAAAGTAATTTCAAGTATTATTACCTAAATATATTGTTGATAATTGCTGTTCTCACAGCAGTATTCCCCTCATGTACATCTGGCAGTAGAATTTCCTCATATACTGCCTGCCCTTTCAGCACGTGC
The DNA here is from genome assembly GCA_030765065.1 of Deroplatys truncata. Taxonomy (NCBI): domain Eukaryota; kingdom Metazoa; phylum Arthropoda; class Insecta; order Mantodea; family Mantidae; genus Deroplatys; species Deroplatys truncata. The sequence continues at coordinate 121,104,845 of CM060989.1, forward strand.
AGCCTCGTATAGCTCAGGGACCTAATCCATTGCCTCTATAGCGATGTTGTGCAACACAAATGCTGCTACAATGATCACAGGTACAAGTAATTTTACTCTCAGCCCCATGTTAAGGCAATGAAATCTTCTCTTGACAACTCCAAAAGTTCTTTCGATCACGAATCGAGCTCTCCTATGGTAATATTATAAGCATGCACTGCATCAGTCTCTTCATGTAGCACTGGGGTTAACAAATAGTGACAACACTGATAACCACTGTCTGCTAGGAGCACACCTTTAGGCATTTGCCCGGTTTCAAATTGTGCATGGAGCCTTGAGTTCATAAAAAGTTGCTGGCCATCTTGCTACAATATTTAAGCATCTGAGCTTTGAATCACATATGACTTGAACATTTAATGAAAACCACCCATGTTGGTTTCTATAAATCTCGGCGTTATTGCTCCCAGGAGAAGTTATTGGTATATGAGAGCAATGTATTGCACCCAAGACACCAGGGAAGTAACTTGCGTCGAAAAATCTGTGTTTGTTGTGTTTTGCTTCATTCCCTGCAACGGGCATTTTAATAAACTGGGGTTTAAGCCCAGCAATGAGGTTGGACACGCAATGAATTCCTCGGCAAGCTGTTGCTGTGTCCACCTGCAACAAATCGTCAATAACCATCTGGAAGGTTCCTATGGCAAAGAATCTTAAAGTTAAGAAAATCATTAACATCGGTGATAATGGTTTATTTCTCCTTGTTGGCCGAAGAAGGGGTTCACACAATCTCAGCTCCAAATTTTCCACTGTTTTTATCTAACCTGTATCTTATTTGAAATTTTTTATCATTCAAATCCCTCAGAGGATTGCATCTTTCATGGAAGGTGCGAGGAGCACAATGGAGTTCATTATTTTCATTGTCTGAGGAAATATCCAAATAATCCGACATCTGAAAAATCACATGATAACAGAGAAATTAGAAGTTATGTAAATATAGAATTATGTTTGCAAGCAATTAGAGGTTATGTCGTCATCGTAGGATAAAGATAAAGTTGTAATAAATCCTAATCAACTTTATTTATGGAGGTATATGTGGTTGACATTAAAAGCAATTCTGACCTGCAGCATAAAGAATTACGACAGATTAATTTGCTAATTTGGACTACTTCCAACAGATTCTGTACTGCAATGTCCCGCTCTAGTTTTAAGTGAAAATTAATTGAAGTAGGAGATAGAAATCTTATTTTACATTATTTATTAAAAACTTAACTTACCTTTTCGTCTGATATAAAGTGCAAATAATGTCCACAAAATCTACTTCTTTTGCTACACTTTGATAGAAAACTTGCCTGAACGCTATTTGATCTCGGATCAGTAACTTTGAACTTAGAAATTTCTCCAGTCAAAAGTTGATCTCAGATCAGAGAACATGATCATAGATCAACGTTTATACAATGAAAATTCACAAGTTCAGCTTGATCTCAGGTTAGTTTTCTCTCTGATCTAAGATCAACTGCATTATACAATCGGTAGGGACCCCAGATTGTCTGTAAATAAAATAATGTAATATCGGTGTAAAAATATTATAGTGAGCGGTATTTTGTGTGGTAAATAAAACTGCTTAATGATGTTATCTCGTGCAAAAAAAAAAGGGAAAAAACAAAAACACGGTTTAAACTATTTTACTGTGGAACAAAGGGCACCTTACATGTAACTTAAAAAAGAGGAGCATGAAAATATTTACATAGTATACATTTCGACTGATTTACTTTGTTAGAGACAAAGCCACCATAAGTTCGGTGTTCTCTGGCTTAAGATTTGTTCTTAAGTTTGTCATGATGTTCCCATATACAGAGAAAAGTCTTTCACTGTCCACATTGGACATGGATACCCACAATAGTTTCATACACTTCTCACTGAAACACAAGTGGTCACATTGAAGTCCAGAAAGTAAATCCAGTATGTTCACTTCAGCAGCATCATCTAATTTCTCACACACTATGTTCTTCAGAGCAGCATATCCCTCCTTGAATGTCTTCTCTGGCAAGTCTCACAGAAAAGGTAACATTCTTCTTGCTTTTTCTATAGTTATATCAGTAGATGCCTCATTTGATACTATTTTTCGTACATCAAACAATTTACCTGCAGAATGAATAATATCAGCAGTTGGATCAACTGACATTAAGGAATTCAGCTTGGTAACTGACTTTATGCCCAATTGCTTGAACTGACTGATAACATAAGACTTCTTGAGGGTTGGCAGTCTCTGAAGAAGACTTGAAGTTTTCTCTCCAAACGAGCCCTCAGCTACTATTGTGAAGCCATTTGATATATCTTTAAGTTTGCTATATAGTTTATGAACAAATGACTATTTAGATCCCTCAAGCACTTCAATAAGGCAAATGGTGTCTTTGCAGTGTTCAAGAAGGAAAGATGCCTGGCAGTTTATTATATTTTGAGACCACATTGAAATACTACTGTGGAATCGGTTTGAATTCCCGCGTGCCGCAAAACTAAACTGACCTGGCAACGTCTTGCACATGCTGTCTGTACGGCGCGCGAACGGCATGTTGCCAACTCCACCGTCAGCTGAATTTTGCATGCGCTAGCTTAATTTGAAACGTGGCTCCATCGGCATAATTCCTCTTCTTTTTCACAGCAGAAGGTAAACAGACTCCTTGCGCTAAATTGTAACGTAATATAAAGAATATAACTTGAATCCAAACGAATCTTTCAGTATAGCGGACACAAAATATACCTAGACATGCGTTCACATTATGGCAACGTCGCAAGACAGCAACAATTTTCGTGCGAGGGGTACAGGAAACAGAGACAGTGATTGGTAGAAGAGGCTGTCTACTGTCAGAATTGACTTGAACCAGACTTAGAAATTCATGTATTATTTAACGATACTTTTGCGACAGTCTTTTCCAGCCGGCATGAAATGGGGCGATGCAAGCACGAATCGTTAAAATACGGCATCAGAGAAGAATTGCAGGTAGTATTGTCATTTAAATCCAAAGAATAATTTGAGTGAAATGAGAAATCTGTCACTGATGCGGTGTTGCCGAGTTCCGATAAACATGGCATTCCTTTTGTTGTGCATGCGATAGGTGAAGAGTGAAGGGGACGGGGTAGTCGAAGCAGTACCGATGTTTGCCGAAGCTCTGGTTAAATCACAGTGCAGTTTGGTGTTCTGTGCCGTGCAGCACACAACACTGTGCAGCAGGGCCGTAGCGAGGGACAATACACGTATCCGTAAATGATTGATAAGCCAAATATCCGATTGTTTATGTGAAAAGGAGAGAGAAACGCCAAAAAAAAAAGGAGAGAGAGAGAAAAATTTCGGGTTATTTTGCACATTTTTTTTCATAACGGTGTTATTTCGCGTTTTCGCGATATAGAACTAATGTTGCATTATTTCGCGACTCAAAATGGATATATATGTGGAATTTAAAAATAATTGATTAAAGGTTTTCCTTATTGTTAATTTTTGGCCAATTTCGCGAATTAACTACTCGCGAAAAGTCGGGGTCCCTAACAATCGGGCCTTAATGTATGCAAGGGAAGTGGCAAGAGTGGGACACTCGAGTAATTTCTTAGCCTTGGAAATGCAGGTAGCTTCTGTTTCATTCAATTCATTGACAACATTTTTAACATCTTTCAAGTGCTCGGCATAGTAAATGGCAGCAGACAGCCAAGTATGCAGCTCCTGGAATTCTATCAGCTGCATCCAGGTGTCACCACATCACATGTGCTGCGTTTAACTATAGTAACTTGAACTATCTACTGGCTATAAGTGCTGGAAATAATTTTACAATGAGTTTCAATCCGAAAATAACATTCTTCATTTCGAAAAAGGAAAACCAGCTATTTAGGTTATTTTAGGTGTTAACCCCTCATTTAGGTTTTTTTAGGTGTAATGAAATTCGCATATTCTGCTTCAGGAAATGTGAAATGAGTATATATCTTGAAATGTGTTGATTAAATAGCGAGGAAAAAAAATATAGGTTAAACCCTAAAAATCTGGCTCTATTTATAAAGTTTATAAATGTGTTAGAGTGTGTTAACGTATATATGTGTTTATTGTGTTTCTCCACTCAATAAAAAATTCATTCAGACGTGTCAGTATCCGAGTATAGCGATCCCAGCTTATTCGCATGTACTGCACAAATACCAAAACTTAACACAAACATTACTGTTCCATCTTATAATAAGGAAAGCGACATTGCAAGGAACAAACAGAAAAAAAAGAAAAGAAAAAGGCTTAATAAAAGTATCACTGTTCCACCTTATAAGGAAAGTGTTAAGGCTGGTTCACAACCAACGAAAACGGTAACGAGAACGAGAAAGTTGAAATACATGTATTCAAATGGGAATGTTCACAACCGACGGGAAGCTTCCCGGGCCCCAGGAACAGGAAAGAAGAGTTGCCCAACTTTTAACTTTCTCATTCTTGTTACCGGGCATGGCATATTAGATCCCTATTGTGCATATTAGACTCTTCACTCTAGAGGTTATTCTAAGCGGCCGTGACATGAAACAGCCACTAGTGCTCTCTATAGTTGCAAGCTGGAAACATGAAACTGGAAGGAATTAGTAGTAAATGTGCTTCCTAACCTCATCCCGAAACCCGCAAATCTAATCAGCGTTGGTTCTTCTGGTGTAGGGATCATTTGTAGTTTGTTTATATGCAACTCAAAACTGGCTATTACCTAAAGAACAATGGCAAAAGCTACAAAGAACAGCTAAATCCGGTGGAAATGAAAAAAGAACAACAAACAATTTTAATGTATGCCATTAAATAAAGGAATGAAAGTTTGGCATAAGTAGAGGGATCGGAAATGTAATGAATATGCATTTAGATAATGTTTACTCTATCGAATTTTGACGTTAGCTTGGCTAAATTGGAAGTAGGTGAAAAAATGTCATTGGTCAGTTAAAAACAAATGAAATCCCAATGCCCAAAATCGACTTTCACTTTGTGATCGATATGCATTCCCGTTCTCGTTACCGGGCTGTTGTGAATCAAAATTTCTAGCTTCCCGTTCTTGTTTCTGTTCTGGTTACCGTTACCGGGTGGTTGTGAACCAGCCTTTACTGTGGACAAGTAAACAAAACACATTATAAAAACTTCACTGTTCCAACTTATAAAGAAAGTGAAATCAAAGGATGGAATTTCACAGCCAGCATACGCCAACCCACTTTTTAAATATTCGACCATCACTTCAACTTCCTCTATCCCCTTGTATTTATGCAAAAGTTGGAATAAAATCAATTGACATTATTGAATTTTAAGCGAGTATGAAAACAATTTCACCAAAAACAAATTGTGACAAGGCAAAACATGTTATATGGCTATTGCTGCACAGTGGGTTTAAATATTGCCAGACTATGAGATGTACTGTAATTACAGGAACGTAAATATTACAATTTTACTTCAAGAAGTAAATTATGAATTAGTGTTATTCTGTAAAAAGCAGAGATTTTATGCGAAGCTCATTAAAATTATAATTGGATTATTTTTATCCAACTACTTAGAATCTTGATAATACCTACAGTGTTTAAAAATAAATGGTTACAGGTATTCCTGTGAAGTTCACAATTGACAGCTTTCAATTCTTAACACTTATAGAGTACAATATGTATGAAGTGATGAGCTTAGGATGGGAAATGACGTAATTTTAAGTTTCTTTACAGTGAAGTTAACATGATCCAAAAGAGAGAAAGCCCTAACCTAAAAATGCACATATAATATGCTATGCCGATTCCGATTTCAAATTCACACCTTATCATAATATACATAAACCAACCAGCTTACACTAATAATGGAGTACTTGCTTGATGTTTTCGTTACGAATCTTTCAATCATAAATAACAACACGCCATATACATTTCTCTGCTTAATCAATTGCACAGCCCAGGGTTGCCAGATTTGAAGTACCAAAAAACATTATTCTAAAAACAGTGAAATTGAAATTAAAGTTGCCCAAAATATTGCGCGCTTGTAAAACGTAGAAAACATTAAATTACATCACCTTTCTCCACTAAAATAGTATGGACATTAATAATAAATTGTAAATAACAAATACCACAAATTAAAGAAGATGATGAAGGCTAGAACAGTGTATGATACAAGCAGACCAGAACGCCATTGTAATTCTCATAGTCAAGGCGCCAGTTTAAATAGGAGAGATTCTCGGCCAGGAAAAGATGTGTGTATGCACGTTTAAGGTAGCGCGACATATACTTTTCATTTCACTTATACAAAGTATCTTTAATATATAAAAGAAGGCTAATATTATCTTATAGTGTGCCCGTAGAAAATGCTTATAAAATCAAAAGGAAAGCGAATAAATTACCTTAAGAGTGAGCTTAGAACACGATGTGGTCTCGTCTATAGCTGGTGCCCACCTGTCCGCCCGTTGAAGGTATTTTAGTTATATAGGAAAATCGCGTCAGGAAGTAAACAAACGTAGCCATTTTGCAAAAAATTACATGCAAATTGGGTACTGCCAACGTAAATAAAAATGTGAAATCGGCTAAAAATGCGTTGCGCCGTTGTTACCGCTATTTGTTGTTGTTGTTCTGCGATTTTGTTGAAACGCAACGCGTGCAAATTAACAGTGCGTATTTAATATAAAGCAAAATGGTTTGCACGGGATGTGAGAATACTGTCTTTAGCATTCTAACTCAACACGTGCTATGCTTATATAAAAAAACTAACCTAAACCTAACTTTTCGTGAATTGAGAAACGTAAGCTTATATAAAAAAAACTAACCTAAATCTAACCTTTCGTGAATTCAGAAACGTAAGCTTATATAAAAAAAACTAACCTTCCGTGAATCCATAAATGTAAGCTTATATAAAAAAAACTAACCTAAACCTAACCTTTCATGAATTCAGAAACGTAAGCTTATATAAAAAAAACAACCTTTAGTGAATTCAAACGTAAGCTTATATAAAAAAAAACCTAACCTAAACCTAACCTTCCGTGAATCCATAAACGTAAGCTTATATAAAAAAACTAAACCTAACCTCCCGTGAATTAGAAACGTAAGCTTAGGAACGCACGCTCGCTTCGCTCGCGTGCTTTGATGTAACCAATGGTAACAAATTAAAACAAGGAGATATATATATATATATAATATATATATATATATATATATATATAAAGGTAATTCAGAAACCTATGCTTATATAAAAAAACTAACCTAAACCTAACCTTTCGTGAATTCAGAAACGTAAGCTTATATAAAAAAAATAACCTAAACCTAATCTTTCCTGAATTCAGAAACGTAAGCTTATATAAAAAAACTAAACCTAACCTCCCGTGAACCAGAAACGTAAGTTTAGGAACGCACGCTCGCTTCGCTCGCGTGCTTTGATGTAAACAGTGATAACAAATTAAAACAAGGATATATATAAAGGTAATTCAGAAACCTATGGTTATATAAAAAAACTAACCTAAACCTAACCTTTCGTGAATTCAGAAACGTAAGCTTATATAAAAAAAACTAACCTAAACCTAACCTTTCCTGAATTCAGAAACGTAAGCTTATATAAAAAACTAACCTAAACCTAACCTTTCAAAAGCTTACATAAACAAAAAATCTAACGTAAGCGTAACCTTCCGTTAATTCATAAAGCACAGGTTGTCTAAGTTCCCTGGGCTACACTCTGTGGTCGTTTCCGCATTCGCGGCATTAATTTTCGTTTTGGCGGCATTAATTTGTTATATGTTGGCAGCATAAACATATGACATACGTGACATGTGTTGAGCTAGTGCATGGCATAGTGTGACATCTGTTGGACAATATAACACATCATATTCATCACCGTGGGGCACACTGTAAGATGATATTGTCCTAAAAGAATTATAAGAATTACTTTTTCTAAGGTTGTACAAAACAGAAACTGTAAAGTCAAAAAGATAACACTGCAACCAAGGTGCCGATGCGTACCTAATGTCCTTGTTTTGCTTAATTTGACGTAAGTCGAAAACTACAGGAAATATTTCAAATCTGATTACAGATTCTGAAAGATAGTTAAAATTTGCGCATTTCTTACACTGCATGTCCAGATCTATCTATCATAGATTAGGAGTAACAGCTGTGTTAATATGACATTAATTTATGCCCACGTCAATTCCTTAGGGTCACAATAAATGCGAAAACGAAATAGCTTCGGATTCTTAAACGTCTTTAATTACTGATTATTTTAATAATAATAATACTTTTCATGTGCTGCATTACACTTAGTCAGCTAAATAAAACAAACTACATCAAATCGTTATCTAAGTATTTTTGTATCAAATAAGGATTCCTAACAACAAAATTTTCAATTTGTTCTTGAAAGCACTGTTAATATTTAACATCCTTGTATTATATAATTTATTATAAAACTTAATTATCACATATGCATGGCTATCCATATTTCTTTGTGATCTAAATTTTGGAGCAGCAAGTTTATTGCAGTTCCTAGTTTCATAAGGGTGTGTATCTGTAAAACAAAATCTGATATGTTACATTCATATTACTTTTTCTATCACTTATTAGTGGGTATACAACTTATTCTTCCGAAGCTTATTTTCCTATCTACTTCATTTTAATTAAGGTAAATCTGTCCTGAAATAGCTACATGATACATTTCGTTAAAGATACAAAGGGAATAGCAATAGTCAAACGTTTGAGAACTGGACGCTATACACTGGCCTTAAAATTCCACATTCTTTCCATGACATCGCTAGAAACAACTGAAAATGGACAGGACTTAAAAGAATGGCTAAGTATTGAACAATTACAACCATTAATGATGAATAACTCCGAATAACTGCTGCCACAAAAGGTTATTTGTAATAAATTGTGTGTTTTAAAGAGATCTGTACTTTTTGTGCAGTGCATTTTCGTCTATCACTTAACATTTACCAGTTACACAAGATTATACAAAATTCATTCGTAATGAATAGTACTTCACAGGCTATTCCCAAAAAATTCAAGATATAGATTTTATTTGTCATTAAAATGTGGCATTTTAATCAAAATCGTAACAGCCATTTTTAAAAAATAAAACAATTTGAAAAATATTCCACGTGAAGGAAAGTTTTGGGTGGGCTTTTTCTTAAAAATCTTCATGCCGCATCTTTGGGAGGTGCTGAACCTAAATATCAAGTTTGGTATCTATTGACTTTTAGTTTTTGAGTTATGCTGTTCACAGACACACATACACGTGAGGGGAACCTTTTCCTAAAAAAAACATATGTCCAGTAAAATCTCGACATCAGATTTTTGGTGGAATACAATACTTCCCCTATTTATCTACTATACCTGGTACAGAAAATAATAACATGAAAGATATAGATGCTAACACAAAGATAGGTGCGTGAATAGCAACATTTGTAAAAAATTGGCTCACAATATTGATGTGAATCATAATCCTTTAATAAAACTATAGGTATTTCTGCAGTATGAAGAACTTCTGGGACCGACTCCTCATAATAAAATAATGCTCACATTGTGGAAAATATCTATATGAGAGTTTAATAAAGCATCCAGAGAAGAATAATTTTTAAATCTTCTTAATAGAAAATTCTATTGATGAACCCCTGCTGTTTTGACTTACCACGTGTTAAAGATCATCCAAAGATTTGCCTAATCACGCGCAAACTAGACGTTATGTAAAAAACCAAAATAAATTAAATGTTTCTGATACACACAGACATGAATAGAACTTAAGTATAGGTTTGTTGTAGGTATATATTTTAAGACATTTGACTTATGAGAAAAATACATTTCTATCAATTAAATATGGATATTCATAATTAATGAACTTGGAACAGCATTTGTTTGCAAATATACACATAATCACTTTTAAGCTTTGTTTATTCTTTAATTATATTTTGAGGATTCAGAATTATAACACACCAATTCCATAATCTTAAGCTATTGATGTGCATACATGGGAAAAACAAATCTGTAATGCTTAAACAATAAGTTGCAATAATATTAAGAGTGAACAGTATCCTACCTTAAGTATTTACTTCTAAAATGCAGCAGCCCCAAGTTCACACATACATCTGCAAAACAGGTTTTATGCACTCTGTCCGCTTTAACTATGAACCCTCTAATTAATTATTCTTTTGTCATACCTTTATTTATGTTTAGCATTAAATGTAAATGTAAAGGAAAAATATTAAATAATGGAATGAAATCAATATTTGGAATACTAATGCAGTAGTTATACGGCAAAAGGGGATATGTTTTACCTTCTGTCAATACTTTTTGTACCTGATAAGCTATACTTGCAGCAGATAGTAGCAATGGTGCACATGCTTACAGCAATAATTATGATATATATACCATAAAGTGCAAGGAAAGTTTAACATAAACAAGTGCATGTAAATGTGTAAATTAATACTTATTGCAAATACTTTCTTAATCTAAATATAATAGTGCAACAGATTTTGCCTTATATTGATGTTAATGAAACATCTAAAACCTGAAATTAAATTAAAAATCCAAGTACATAAAATTTAAACACCATTTTTGCAATAATGATCTATCGCTAATGAACATGGTATGTACATATGAAGCAAATGAGCATCAAGTTCTGGACAAAATCTAATTTTAAATTTTTTGAAAAGCAAGAACTTTTAAATGCTTAATACAATATTGCTATATAATCAAAATTGCATATAACAAAATACTAAGTTTTTCTTTGTTTCTTATTCTGTGTTCTGTTGCCATATATTGATGGCAATTTTCTTTTTGTTTCCAAAAAATTGCACAGTCCTAAACCACGCACTTTGGTATAATGTGTGAGCAACTTCTCGAGCACATCAAACATCATTGATTATACTTTGCATACTCATTGCTGATGACAGTAACTCCTCCTTATGATTCTGAATGAGCTGCTCTGTCATTGTTACAATATCATATGCAGCCGTAGAAATGTACTTTAAACCTCCAAAATCTGAGAATTCAGTAAGTTTCAGATATTCCTTTGGTATACCTTCTCCATTACTTTTCAAAGTAATGTTACACACACTTTTTTTTAACACTGCATTCACAGCGGCACCAGCTATATAGAGACTGTTATTATGATCAGTCGTCCTCCGTGGACTAGTGGTACCATGCTAGTCTCTAGTTCCCAAGATCGCGGGTTCAAACCTGGCAGAGGGCAATGGATTTTTCGGGCGTAAAAATCCTTAGCATGGCTTCCTTTGGAAGGGAAGTAAAGCCGGTGGTTCCGTGTAGTAGATTTACAGCACGTAAAAGAAACTCAAGCCTGATAAAGAGGCCTCTGAGCAAAATTACCAGTCTTTCATTCCCAATATAGAATGGGACGCTAAGAACCATAGTAGTTAAAAAGCGTCCATAAATAAAATTCAATTTAAATTTAAATTTAAGAACATTTAATTCCTCTGTGGTCTGTGTGCAACTCGATTTTGGCAGGTCTTTACAAGCTACTGCCCTATCTTTGATGTTTTTCATATCACAGAAATGTAATAGTACCTTGTCACTATCAGAGCAGTAATTTGTTTTTTCACAAGGGGTCATAAATTGTGAAATTGAAATTAGTTTCAGTGATCTTTTTGCTGCTACAGCTGAAGGATTTGATCCTGCTCTCTTTCATACCTGAGCAAAAATATTCTCCCAAACATCTTGAGTGAATCTGCTTCCCATTATATATCTGTAATTCTTAGTGAATAGCAGTTTTGCCAACTGTATAAAAGATAATGTGCTCAAAATTGAGCCTATATTTAATGGTTTCCAGGCACCAGACCCTATCTGAATTTCATGGATAATATCTACAAACCCTTCAAGAAACTTTACCTTCCTTTTAAAGTTTTTCTTTGAAATTGATTTCATGATGGTTCTAGACATTAGCAAAGAAAACCATTCATTCAAAAATCTAATGAACCATGCTATGGTAAGTGCTGCTGTAGGCAAAAGTTTTAAACTTACAGCTACTTCTAAGGCACTGGCAGTTTTTAAAGACAAATATCTCAAAGCAAGGCCAACATTCATTTTTTGAAAATGAGAGGGATTTATAGAGGTTGTTGAGAGATGATGGAGAGATCGTAGTCCATTTTCCTTAGATAACTCTAGATCCCAGAGTTTTTATATATATTTGGAAGAAACTATAGTGGAAGATAACCCTTCCTTATATGCAATATTCTGTGGAATAACAATGTCAGAATTCTGCATGGCTGACCGCCAGATTTTTATCAAGTGAGGAACATCAGCTAAAACACATACGTCCATGTTGTTTTGTTGAAAAGTTACTTTTCTTTCTGAGCGTGTGACAGAAATTCCTAATGCACAACACAGTCTTTTGTTCATGCCCCCCATGTCTGAGACAATAGCCGATACATGCAATCCTATATCTGTTGTCATATTAATAAGCTTAAGAACTAAAGTTTTGGTTTCATTTCCTGGGTCCAGTAATATGAGCTGCACTATTTGCTTCCACTTTGTAGTCACACCTCTAAGAATAACCACTGTGAGATGATTACCTGTTACAGAAACGGTTCCCAAAGTAACTGCTCCAATAAATGTTTTATCAGGATTATCATATTCAATACTCCCAGGTATTTCCATCTCATCAATCATGAGAACACAGTCCCTTTCAAAATCTGACATAACATCTACTTTTGTTTTCAACAAAGGAAAAATGAAATTAAAAATTCCAAATTCTAATTTGAAACCTCTGATATTATTATTCAGGGTACTATAAGAAGGTGCAGGGTAACCAGATTTCCAAAGAAAATTATAACCTTCCTTGCCCAAAACAAATCCTAATTTCAGACCTTTTATGATCCCATCTTCTGATCAACATTGCGTTGTGCTATGCCCTAGCTTACTAATTTGTTCAGAAGTTAGGAAATTACTTAATGCCTCATTTGTGTTTGCTATTTGCTCTTCCAGTCGCTTATTCTTATTTTCCAAAAATGCAACTCTGTTTTGCAGTTTTGGGATCATAACCTCTGGAGTTTTCTCCTACCTTGTAGCTCCCATGGACACTATCTCTTCAGAAGTGATTGGCAAGTGGGTTTCAATGCAAGTATTTTGTCCCTAGGAGATAAAATATCATTTAGTGTCATTTCATAATATTCTCACTTTATTGTCTAAATATGATTAACTTATATATGATATTACTATGCGAATTTAATGCTTTAATGTGCAGAATGTATCATATGTTGTATCCTTAATTCAATCTAATTGATTTTACATAAATACTGATTTGTGTACGCAATAGCTTTTATCTTGGTAAAGCCAACTGTAATGTAAAAGTTATTTATGATAGAATTAAGGTTTTTACAAGTAAATGATGTTTAAAAATCCTATCTCAAAGTGATGATAAAATAATGATGTAATTGGATTTTAATTAATTTGATCCCCTTTCAAAAGCCGATTTATCTTAGTCTATGGATGAAGCTCTATTAATGATTCTAACTGAAATTTGTAATTAATTTACGATTACGTAGCTCAGAATTTAATATGACTGCTTATGGTTAGATTCTTTCATATACATTTCATTTTACGGACTATTTAGGGGTAGCCTCCTATTTTAGAAAATTAATGAAATAACAATATCAGAAATTATTTTAAATGAGTATACCAGGAAGAAATTCCTTGATATTTACATTCATTACTTTAAACAAATTCTTTAAAATATAATAAAGACTCATAGCTATGGCCTACTTACATCTCTTTTGTAAATGCTTTCTCTCTGGACTGCAATTCTAGGTGGTGGATTGGACATATTAAAAATTGTGGGTATGGCATTAGGCTTTAGTTTCCTTTTCCCATCAGCACGGTTTTGTTCAAAATGGCTTTCTTCGAAATGCACCTGTGAAAATATTTGTTTAAATAATTTTTTTATGCATTAATAATGTGTATAAAAGTTTAACGGTAATTTATAAAATAAATACTAGGCGACTTCATATTAGAAGTGACAAAAGAAAGTTGGAGCAATGTTGAGTTTCGATCTCATGACCCAACACTCACCATACAAACAACTAACCAATTGAGCTAATCCTTCAATTTCGGAAACGGCGCTTCAAAAGCAACTTAAGCAGCTCCGCCGTCATTGGCTTTGGCTTTTAAATGCTAATGATAAATAGTTAGGTCGTAATGGCTATTGAATGAAAGCAATAGAGACTTTTTATTTCTCCAAAACATTAATTACTCATTTGTACTTACGTTACACAGGTAATTATTTGTTGTAGGTGTCCAATCCTTGCGCCCCGAATTTACAAACCATTTTTTTCTTCTTTCGTTAGCAGCAGGAAAACGCTAGAATTTATATAACCCATGCCTACTATTATTTGTACAATTTGGAGCCGCACAACCAACCATTGCATAAATTAAGGTGCTAAAAATTAAAGAATATTCCACAGGAGAGATCTTCTACCCAGTAAGAATCACAGAGCTTGGGATTCACAATGGTGGATTGATCTGCTCGTATGATACAGTGCTTTAATGAAGGCGATGACGTGAAACACTATTCAAATAATGATAAATAGGGCGGGGTAGGAAATGGAACTCGCATGCTAAAACTGAAGTTCCTCCTCCTCTTTGTCATGTCATATCCCGCGGTATATGTCCGAAATATATCTCTAACACATTTCATCCCCCAGTCAATTGCAGAATTTGCCCCCATTGACCTTGTATTACAGTAATTTGAGTTTGTCAGGGAATAGTCCTATAGGTGACTCAGAAAAGCTGGGTGAAGTGTGACTCAGACATATACAGAGTGAGCCAAAAGACTCCGAACAGCCTGCGCGGTGTTTCTCCTGTCCGCGTCCTCGGCGCTCGTTGCCGCTATCATAGAAAGGCGCGGATGAAGCCATATAACATTTTTAAAACTACTTTTAAAAGCTTTACTTACCAACCTTATGAAACGAAATGCTGAAACTGGCCATCGTCGTCCATACATTTTTGGCACCTCTTTAGGAAACTATCCATCATGGAATTTTGGGGGGGGGGAATTTTCCATACGATGACCTATGTCGTCTAATGTTTCTTCGGTAAGAACCGAACGCCGTCTTTTAGATTTCTTAGCCTGAACACTTCCTATGGCTTGAAATTTACTGTAAAGTTCATAGGTTGTTGTACGGCCTGGAACTTTTACACGTGGAAATCTTTCTGCAAAGCGTACTTTCACTTGGCGAACTAACCGAGTTAACACATACGAATCATAAATAAATACACGCTGTGCAGTAGAAAACATATACTGAGCCGAAATGTACTTTGTGACTAAGCACAGGTCAAAATAATAAATAACTCGTAATAACTGAACTACATCACATCACCGTCAACTCAAAACTGCACTTCGCACTGCACAGCTAAACCTCAACAACGTGACTTTGTTTATAGCAGCAGTGTGTTATGATGTTTTTATCATATTTTCACACGCCCAGTGGAAAAACACCGCGCAGCCGGTAATATTGTTCATAAAATACCCCTCGGGATAACTTAAAACATAAAGAGTATAAGACAAACCCACACACCCTGGAAGAATTAAAACAAAATATCCGCCAGGAAATTTCTCAATGTGAACTACGGCGAGTGATGGATAGTTTCCTAAAGAGGTGCCAAAAATGTATGGATAACAACGGTGGTCAGTTTCAGCATCTCCTTTCATAAAGTTGGTAAGGATAGCCTTTAAAAGTAGTTTTAAGAGTGTTGTGTGGTTTCATCCGCGCCTTTTATGTGATAACGGCGAGCGCTGAGGACGCGGGCGGGAAAAGCACCGCGCAGGTGGTTCGGAGTCTTTTGGCTCACTCTGTAGGATTGTAATTTTGCACTTTATTTTAGGATATCAACATTGTTTGGTATCTCGGCAAGTAATTCTGCACGTGCTCTTTTGAGAAAATGCTGACACTTTTATTTGTATAATCTGGGGTACCTCTTTGAAATTAGCTTTTGGCTTCGCTTGGATTTCGAAAGCAAATGAAATTCATAACCGAAATCCACTTTATCCAAAGAAAGATACATAGACATAAAGTCTAAACTGACTGTAAATGTCACATGCTGTGGAAGCAGAATTCCTGTAAGCAGTGAAAGTACTAACTTCTCCAGTTCTCCTAGTAGAACACAATGATCTGATCTGTACTCTCCTTTTGAAACAATACATTTAATCGTTCAAAATCATTGCGGACAGGTTTTAAAAAGACAAATGAAGCTCATTACTTGGATCATCAAACATTGAGAACAGTTCCCTAGACATGCATTTATCAAAGGTTGAGGAAGTCAATTTGAAATGCAGTTTTAGCGACTCATATTGATTTACAACTCACTTAACACAATTACTCCTGGCTAGCCATCGTGTACTCGATAAGGAAATAATTTGTATGGGATCTTGGCTATCGTTACTGGGCTGATATATTTGTAGATAAAATTCCTTTCTGAGTGTAGGCCTACGAAACCAATTGGTCTCTCTACGTTAGAAGTCAGTGCTTCAGATGCATGGGAACAAACAAATGAATTGAATAACATAAGGACCTTACAATAACAACACCAGGAATATAATTTTTCATTAATGTCAGGACTGAATGCTTTGAACCACAAAGATTTGAAGCCCATTCGTCGCTATTGCAAAATAGTTCATAAGATCTAAACTATTCTGGAAAACTTGAAAATGCACGTCGCCATTTCAAGCAGTTGTGATAAAACTAACGCAAAGACTTTAATGGTTTTGTTTTTATTCTTACTTTCACCCTTTAAACAATTTCTGACTCTAAAGTAGGTACAGCTTGTAAATGCATTAACCATGATTCAAACTTTTGTTGCCAGGATTGTAATCAATTGTACTGATACGTTGAAATTAAAATACATAAATTGAATTAAAAATTTAAAACTTCGGCTAAAACTGCATTAATGTGCTATACTAAAAAAAAGTGCTGAGCGAGATTCGAACTCGAAAAGAATGATTACCTTTTAAAATTAAATCGAGTTTTATTTATGGACGCTCTTTAACTGCTGTAGTCGTTAGTGTCCCATTCCATATTCGGTGTGAAATACCTTACTCAGAGGCCTCTATCAGGCTTGAGGTTCTTTTACGTCCGTAAATCTACGACACGGGACCACCGGGTTTACTTCCCTTCCGAAGGAAGCCAGCCATGCTAGGGATTTTTACGCCTGAAAAAAAACCATCGCCCTCCGCCGAGTTTGAACCCGCGACCTCGGGAACTAGAGGCTAGCATGGCAACCACTACACCACCTTTTATATGAAAGCTAGTTCATAACTACTGTGCCAAATAGGTAAGCTCTGAAACGTCCATTCTTCTCGTGTTGCGCTCTAGAACGGTATTAGGACTGCGTGCACGAAGATATATGCTGGTCGCCGGTAAGCACTTCTCAGCCCGGCACATTGGTGGGGCCTTCGATCAGCTTCGGAATAATAGCAGTGTGGAATAATAGCCCATTATGTTGCGCTTACCTGTTCTGGAAACGCTTGTTTGGACATATTCTAGTAGGTTTATTTTCTAGAAACTTCCGCTTTGTATGCTGGACATATATAAAGGGCTGCTCTCTTAGTAAAGAATTTGCGAAGTGGACGGCACCAGTGCAGTTCAGTTGAGTTGTGATTCAGCAGTCCAGTTGTGTTGTACTCTGAGAGTGAGCCAAAGTGACTCAAGTGCCCCTTTTGTGCTATGCTGGGCTCCAGTGATAAAGTGAGTTCAGCAGTAACTGGTGTTGTCATTTGTTACATTGGTGTGGGTTATAAACACCGAAATGGAGCAAGTACGTGGGCTACTTTGTTTTCAACCTCCGATGGATCATAATTAAAAGATAAGAATACATAGTCAAACAATTTATTACCAAATGTTAGGTGCAAATGTGTTTACTTTTCAACATAATAGCCATCAAGGTTGAGGCATTTGTCATACCTGTGGACAAGCTTTTCGATCCCCTCTGCATAGTATGTTGCCGCCAGTGAGTTAAGATAGGAACGGACGTTGGTTTGAAGGACTTCATCATTCCCGAACTTCCGCCCTGCCAGCCACTTTTTCAGTCCAAGGAAGAGGTGAAAATCACTCGGTGCCAAATCAGGGCTGTACGGCTGGTGGTCGAAAACGTTCCATCGAAATTCCTGACGAATTTGTTGGGTGACACGAGCACTGTGAGGGCGGGCATTGTCATGAATCAAGACAACCACAGGCGTCAGCTTGTCTCTTCGTTTGTTCTGTATGGCTCTCCGCAGTGTCGTAATGTCTCGCAACAAACAGTTGCATTGATCGTAGACCCCCGTTCTAGAAACTCCTCCAGCAGCACACCTTCTTGGTCCAAAAAGACTACAGCCATCATCGTCTTGTCGTTGAAGGTTTGCTTAACTTTTTGGGGGGGTTTGTTTGGTGAGCGTGTGCACCATTGACGAGATTGTTCTTTTGTTTCAGGGGTTGCATAGTGAACCCAGGTCTTATCGCTAGTCACAATTTTCATTAATAAATCGGCACTTTGAGCCTCATAACGGGTGAGAATCATCAACGCTACTGTCATCCGGCGACTTTTGTGGTCCTCAGACATCTTCGGAACCCATCGAGCGCACAATTTCCTATAGTGCAGGTGCTCTGTTACGATCTTGTAAACAGATGATCTTGAAAGTGCAGGAAATTTCTCACTCAACACGCTTATGGTAAACCTTCGGTCGTTCCGAACTTCTTGGTCAATTTGCTGAACAATGTCATCTGTAGCGACAGACTTGCGTCCTTGACCTCCTTCATCGTGAACATCGGTCTGGATTTCGTTAAGCTTCCTGCACCATTCACGCACAATACCATCACTTATACAGTTCGGACCGTATACTCGACTCATTCGTCGGTGAATATTAGCTGCACTATTCCCTTCTGCTTGAAGGAACCAAATCACACTACGTAACTCACATTTGGCGGGAGAGTCAATCATATTGGCCATGTTTCCGTGCCAAAAACTAGGCTCACAATGGCATGGTAAAGTTGACTGTGGCTGAGGGTAGAGTGGGGGACATGCGCAGTCGCCCTTCACTCACAAACAGTTTCCACTACTCGTGTGGTTGTACTCCTGAGCGATCGGAGGTTGAAAAAAATAGCCCTCGTATTTCAGCAACTATTAAGTGAAATGAAGACCATGAGGTCTAGAAAATGGAACCGGGATGGAAAACATGTAGAGAAAAGTTAAATAAGGGAAATAAAATTACATTTTATTTATGGACGCTCTTTAACTTCTATGGTCCTTAGTTTCCTATGCTACAGGGTGTCCATAAAGTATGGACTCATAGGTGAATGACTATTTTTCTGTTTGTTTTTAATAGGTTCATAATGTCACTGTCGAAAGAGCACGGAGAGGAGCTAATTCATCTTATGGACGAGAGGAGTGGTCACAGAGGGACGTGCAGGCTGAGTTTAACAGGAGGCATCCAGAGAAGTCAGTAACGAAGGTGCAGTTGCAAAATCACGAAGAAATTTCACGAAACAGGATCGATAAATGGCGTTCCGGCAGACCATCGGTAGATGAAGATACCAGAGCTGCGGTACTTGCAAAGTTTTACTCTAGTCCAAAAAAATCCGGCGCACGACCTTGGAAATCGCTGCTCCCCGGAGCACGGTGCATAAAATTTTAAAAGTTTTAAAATTCCATCCTTACAAGTTACAGATCATGCCTCATCTAACGGAGGACGACCCTAGCCGAAGGATTGAGACGTGTGAATGCTTCCTGTGCCAAATAACAGTAAATCCATATTTTCTGGAAACAGTGATGTTCTCAGACGAGGCAAATTTTTACGTATGTGAGGAGGTGAAAAAACAAAATTTTAGGTGTTGGTCACAAGCAAATCCATACTAGTACATCGAAAATAAAAGGCAAAGTTCTCCAAAAATTATAGTATGATATGGTTTATGGGGCAGTAGGATTGTTGGTCAATTCTTCTTTGAATCAACAGTCAATGGAGAACACTCTCAGGATGCTGGACGATGAAATGGTATCAGAACTTAATGTTACCGGCTATCCAGAGTGGTTTATGCAAGATGGGGCCGCACCTATGTATAAGTTTTGTTCGACACAGGTGGAATGAAATGTTTCTCAGACACTGGATTGGGAGAAGGGGCCCTCTGGAATGGGCACTAAGGTCACCAGAACTGAACCCTATGAATTTTATCATTTGGGGGATTGTGAAAGCCAAGGTATATGCCGAAAAAATTCGGAATGTACAACATTTCCGTCCAAGAATTATTGCTGCATATGCTGCTCTTAACCTACGTATCGTATGTTGAAGTCATTTACACAAATTGTGCAAAACGTATGAAGAAATGTACTGAAAATAGTGGCAGACATATGGAGCAAATTCTTTAATGTAAATATGCATGTATGCGTATTATGTCCTATGATTCCAGACTTTATGGACATCCTGTATATTGGGCGTGAAAGACCGTAAATTTGCTAAGTGCCGCGCAATTACTTAACTATGAAGTGACATGCGTGGAATCTTTTATTAACGTGTTAATACTGTTCGTGTAGATAATTTTTATTCAAGTTTATAAAGGATTTAATATGTGACAATGTGAGAACATGTCAAGAAGACCCTGCCCTAAGGAGTGCGGCCACTGCATCAGGATGGAGAAGAAGAGAGCTGCAGATGTCTGTGTGGCTTCGGCGGTAGCTGCATATGGATGGGATAAAGCAACCCTGAGGAGCGAGCAGCTGGGGATGACGACTTGGGACCGCTCCTGGAAGAAGTGGAGGCAGGAACTAGCCGAGTTGGTCGTCCTCCGTGGTCTAGGGGTACCATGCTAGTGTGATAGAAGGGCAAGAGTTGTGGGGAAGCTTAGAAAATAAGAGATCATTGACTTTCTGTAGTACAATAAACTTACATTGAGGAAGAGAAGGGTTCACTGAGCATTGTAACAGGCAGGAGAAAGAAGGATTTGCATGGATGAAAACAGGGTCAGTGTTTTTAAAAGGGATGAGAGGCAGTGGAAAAGAAATCTGTGAATAGTATGGCAGAAAGCAAAACATAATACATTATCCAACAGAATTAAGACAATTAACGCCATGGATGTAAAAATTGTGGGAGAAAAAGTTGGACGAATTGGATGATCAAATTGTAGGCATTTCAATGTTAACAGGGAAAGAGAAAAAGAGAATATGAAACATGGAGGAGTTTCTAAGGAAAGCAAAAGAAGGATAGGAAAGTAAGGGATATAAGAAAAGAAGAATGACAAAAACAAGAGTGGTAGGAAACACTACCCAGAAGATCCGAGTGCCATGCATGCTGAGGTAGAACACAAATAATAGTCAGGGAAGTTGCACATAGTTTAAGCTACGTACACAGGTACAAATTGTGTAGAAAATATATGTAAATAAAACTAAAATTCAAATACAATGAGAATAAAATTCTGGTGGGCATTGGGTAATCAGACATTGTATTATTTTGTGACTTGCGGTACGCCTTTCGGCCCGACAACTGGGTGGGGCCTTCGAGAGGCCGTCGGAACAATAACCCATAATATGGCGCTTCCGTTTAAGAACATCCCTTTTGGCATGTTCTGGTAGCCTCCCTTTGTATGCGAGGACTATATAGGATATAGTCTCTGATATAAAAATTCCGTTAGTTAAGGAGTTACGAAGTGGAGTGGGATTCGACTGATCAGTTGTGTTGTGTTTCGAGTGTGTGCCCAAAGTGACTGAAGTGTAACGTTTGTGCTACGCTGAGTGCCTGAGTGATAAATAATGTCTGTTTCGCAGTTAACTGGTGTTCTCATTGCAATAAATTGAGGAGTATTAGTGCCAGCCCTTTAAAAGTAGTTCATAGAAAAGGCCAAACAAAAAGATCAGTAAAATATTATGGCAAAGACGAGAGATAAAGATCAATATAAAATCATAGCAAAAGCCAAAGTAAAAGATAAATATAAAATCATATGAAAAGTTAGAAATAAATAGAATATATAGAAATGAGAACTATTACACACTTGAATTTAACATGACTAAATCTGCATTTGGAAATTAACGTTTGACACAAAATTTAAAATCCTATCAATCCCTTGCTTATCATCCCCTAAGACCTCCGCAAGACTGGCTGACAGTTGCGGAGAGTCCCGAAGATGTGCTAGAGCAGTACACACTATCAACACATGACGGACTAATAGCGCACAAATAGGAGTAGAGTCACCATTAAAAATATAAGCACGCGCAAAGTAAGAGTGGCCAATATGCAACCGAGCCAAAATCACCTCCTCGCGACGAGTTGCATGAGAGGAAATTAACTAGTTTGTTGGAATGTCCTTCACTACCCCAAACTTATTTCCGCGGAGAGCTAACAAATCCTTGCGCCAACACGACAGCACCGCTCTCCGCAGAACAAGTCTAAAGTCTTCCGATGTTACCCGAGATATTGTAACACTGGGTTCTGTGGTTGCCGCCTTAGCTGCCACATCCGCAAGTTCATTCCCCAGCAAACCAACGTGACCAGATATTCAAGTACATTCCACATTAACGCCAGAAGCTAATAAAACATGGAGGGTTTGCTGGATTCGCTGAACAATGGTATGGTAGTTGTACAGCTCTGAAGTGCACTAAAGGAATGACTCAAAATGAGACAATTTCCCAATTTTCCACGATGCACATATTGTCGTATGCCTCACTTTATATTATTTTTCAACTTCAGAGGGGAGCTACTCGCTTGCGAGAGGGATCGTTAAATCAAACAAAGAACTTCAAATTACGAGGCAACGACGAGGACGCAGCTAAAGTTAAATCCCAAAATAATTGCTATACCAATATAATGTCTGGCTTAAGGGAGAGGAAAGATTCTATTCTACCATAATTAAGATTTCCAGAAGTGGATGAAACACCGTTTATTAAATGAAATTAAATACTCACATATCTTTGCCCATTGCCTGCCGACGAGGACATCGTGTTTTAGCAGTTTCCCGTCTGTCTCACTCGAAGCCTACTCACTGAATCATACAAGAAGCCACGCCAACTCGGGCGTCAGTAACGCTATCCCCTCCTTGACACTGTTTCCCCTGATTCGCCCCTACTCACAGACAAACTGCCGTGCTTCGGTGTCCCGAGAGCGTCTTAACATTATTATCATCTGTGCACATGCCACATCTCCCCCTGGCCACCGAAGTCGACGCCCTCGTCGACACAAGGAAAATAAATATAATAAGAAACATGAAAATAACAAACAAAATGACATACAAAAATGACATACACATGTGTGATGAACCAAAATATAACAGAATAATATACATGTGTGATGAGCCAAAATATAACAGAATAATATACATGTGTGATGAGCACCCAGACGACGACACAATGTTACTGGGCGATGTGGAGTCACGAGAAACTTAAGTGCTGACGACTAATATTGTTACTGCACTTATACTTGAGCACCCCGCACACGCACACACCACGCTGCCTCAGTTCACAGGCACACCACACTGCGCAAAATATCGATGGTCTGCTGTAACTGTTTGTGGGTGATTTTATACAGTGCCCACAACGACGATTTTTCCTGGTGTAGAATTACCACTGCAGGTCTCTGGTGATGACAACAGGGTGGGCAGTCGCTGGCTTGGACTGCCCCCCGACATGGTGGCTCCTTATGCCACGGCAGTGTAGTGGCTGCCCGACAGCTTCCCTGTGGTGTTTCTTGACTTCTGGTGTGCCACGGGGATGCTCCTGGGGTCTCTCGAGCTCCGCCACAGCAAAATACTAGAACAAAACCACCAAACAATAAAAAGGGTGCTCCAACAAACAATCACACATAAAAAGAACGGTATGTCATGTACAATTAAATATTTTAAAAGTTGAAAAGTTTGTACTAAAAATTCTTTTGACATGGGCAAAGAAAGAGAAAAAAATAAGTACAAATTGGCGTAAGAACTAAATTTTATAGAGTTGCCATCCAAAATTTAACTCACAATGCTTCACAATCCAAATAAAACAGTAAAACAGACTCAGAATACATGAACATGACAGAAAAAAACATAACCTTATTTGGGATCCCAACATTAAATCTTAATAACCAGCTGGTATCACTAACAAAAGAAAATAAGTGCACTTACAAGACAATCACACATGACAATGAAATGAACTCATTCGCACTGACCATGGCCCAAATTACACACAACACTCACTTAGCTAGCTACTGAAAACTACTGTATGTATTACTACAAACTACATCCACAATACATCTCCAAACTACGCCACGTGACATGCTTTCAACTACTATTGTCATACTCTTGTCACTAATACATTTCTCGTCCACAGAACTATCTTCCTCATCTCATTATTATCATCAACTCAATCATAATCATCATCAACAGTATTTCAATCAGCATTATTACTTCAGTCATTAACATTTTTATCTCAACTTTCAATTTTCTCTTCAAAACAAAACATCTTCACTGACGTGTCTCATTTACCATGCTGTAAATTCAAAACATCTAACATAGGCATAACCTTCAAGAAATCACATTAATATTTCAGGAATGACATAAATAACATGACATTATACTGTTGCATCCACATCCTCCAAATGAAAATTAAGCTGGAAAACAGTTGGTATTAAAATTTGCTATCTAAGATGGTAATAAACTTGTTGCATAAACAGGAAAAAAATTATTCACATTACATTCACTTCCATCCATTTAATCTCTCGTGTGAATTCATCACACACGCTATACTGGGCACGTTACAGCAACACCAATAAGCCAAAATCTCTGAAATCATCACATCACATCAACTTTCCAGGTACATGTAGCCCTCCTGATAAATCAACACATTCATACAACAACTGTCGGGGTTACTCTTTGGCACTTCCACCGAAGCTGACATCATCTCATCTCTTCTCATCTCTCATCATCTCATCTCTCACATTAGCACCGTCGGGGTTACTCTTACGCACATCCACCGAGGCAAATCTGAACTCATATTTCTCACATAACCTCAAATACACACACTATTCATGCAACAATTTTCTGCAAATAAAGATCACAGCATCATTATGAAACCCAAAATCACATCAAGTCAAATCATATCAAATCAAATCGAATGCAACAAAACATCACATCATTACTCAAAACAATACTGTCACATAACATTCCTGAAAATGAAAGCTCAATTAAGCACATAGTACACAGGAAACACATTCCTGCAGCATAACACAACAACAAATGATTTGCAGTTCCCAACACAATTTAAAATTTAAGTTACACCCAAAAGAATAATACACTTTTAATTTAGCAGAGACATGCATATTACACATTCCTAAAAGCAAAGCTTAATTAAGCATCACAAACTCAGACTTTACAGTCTATAAGGACCCACAGGATCATAGTAAGGGTAAAGGCGTGACACATGAACACTCTGATGTTTGGTACGGGGAGCATGAGGACGACCAACAAGGTAGGTAACAGGAGTGATCTGTCGGATAATTTCAAAAGGGCCAAAATATCTATGTAGCAACTTTGTACATTTACCTTTCTTCCTAATGGGAGTGAAAACTTTAACTTATTGACCTACATTATAAACCACATCTCTATGTTTAGCATCAAATGCTTCTTTTTGCTTCACCTGCTGCTTTGTAATGTTAGCAACAGCAACCTCCCGTGCCTTCTGAATCTCTTGCAATGTCTGTCTCACAAAAAGGTCATTAGACGTAGCTTGTAGCTGAACCTGATTAGGTAAAGAAGGTTCTTGACCATATATCAAGAAAAAGGGTGAAAATTTAGTAGACTCTTGGACACTTGAGTTATACGAAAAGATGACATAGGGCAAAATTGAGTCCCAATTCTTCTGATTATTGTCCACAAAATGGCTGAGCATGTTTAAGAGGGTTTGGTTAAATCTTTCAGTAAGTCCGTTACAAGCTGGATGATAAGCACTGGTGAAATTGGAGGACACTGATAGAGATCTCAACAATTCTTGTGTCACCTCACTTAAGAAAACTGAGCCACGATCAGATAACAAGGCAGCAGGGGCTCCATGCTTACAGATGATGTTATGCAAAATAAATTTAGCAACTTGAGGGATTGTTGCTGAAGAAAGCGACGCAGACTCGACCCGGCGAGAAGCATACTCGGTCGCAACGACAACATACTTGTGTCCAGAATTGGAGCGTGGGAGAGGCCCAAGCAAATCAATACCCCACCGCTCGCCTACAGATGTAACCGGAATTGGTTGTAATAAGCCTGCTGGTTTCTGATTCTTCGGTCCTTTTCTTGTTTGACAGCTGGGACAGGTTCGTACAAAATGTTCAATATCTTTCTTCATCCCAATCCAGTAATACCTGGAGTGAATTTTGGCAAATGTTTTTGAGAATCCTAAGTGACCTGAAAGAGGATCATCATGACATGAAGAAAGAATTTCATGTTTTAGAGCTTCTGGAATAACCAGCAGATGGAGAGGGCCAGTGGAGCCAGCATTTTTACGATACAGAACACCTGATTTGAGTGTGTAGTTGGAAACTTGTCTCTGAAGCTTAGCAGGGGCCGACAGAGGATCATGGAGAGCATTAATAAGCTCAAGTAACCCAGTATCTTTCTTCTGGTGATCAGCAACTTCAACTGATGACAGCAAACATGTGGGGAGTTCTTCAAGCTGATCAGTCACTTTCTGTAGGTTGTAACACAGGAAATCTCGATAGAGTATCAGCATCATGATGTTTCTTGCCAGATTTATAGGAAATGGTGTAATCAAACTCTTGCAATTTCAAACTCCATCGTGCCAAACGCCCAGTCAAATCTTTCAAATTATTTAAATAACAAAGGGAGTGATGATCAGATACAATATGAACCTTGTAGCCATAAACAAAACTGGGAAAATGGGTAAGTCCAAACAGGATGGCCAACAATTCCAACTCAGGAACACTGTAATTACGTTCACATTTAGATAGTGTCCTCGAAGCATAGCCCACTGGTTTCAACACATTATAAATCTTCTGATACAACACTGAGGCAACCCCTAGTCCACTGGCATCAGAGTGTAGTTCGGTATAAGCACCAGGAGTATAGTGAGCTAAGACAGGGGCCGAAACTAATAAGTCTTTCAAATTTTGAAATGCAGTTTGCTGATCAGATCCCCAAATAAAACTTTGATTCTTCCTAGTCAACTGAATTAGTGGTTGAGCAATATTAGCATAGTCCTTGATGAATTTCCTGTAAAAATTAAACAATCCCAAAACTTTTCTCACATCTCGAACATTTTTAGGACGAGGCAAATTTTGAATGGAAACAACTTTATCACAATCAGGGGAAACGCCATCTTTAGAAACTTCAAAGCCTAAGAGTTTGATCTTTTGCATGGCGAAGAAGCATTTTTCTGGTTTAAGTTTAAACTTGTGGTGATCCAGACGTTGAAAAACAGCCTCAAGATTTTGTAACAATTCCTCAAAGGTTTTAGCAAAAACAACAATGTCATCCAGTTATGCAATAGCCTTTTTAAAATTCAAATCGCCTAACAGCTTGTCTGCGATGTAACTGAAAAACCTAGGGGAATTTAACAACCCAAAACTCAAGCGTGTAAATTGATATTGACCCTGAAAAGTGACAAAAGAGGTATATTTTTGGCTATCCTCTGCAATAGGTACCTGAAAGTATGCTGACAGTAAATCTAGTGAGACAAACCATTTAGCCTCCCCCAAATAACTTAACAAATCATCTATCAATGGTAAAGGGAAAGAGGTGGTCTCTGTAACAGCATTCAATTTTCTATAGTCGACACAAAATCTCATGGAGCCATCTTTTTTTGACAAGTACTACAGGAGAAGCCCAGGAGGACTGTGATTCCTTGATAATGCCAGCATCTTGCATCCCTTTAACTTGCTCAGCAATAATTTACTTTTGTTTATGAGGAACTCTATATGGTCTTTGCTTAATTGGCTTAGGATCATTTACTTTGATATCAAATTCTGCAACATCCGTAGTACCAAGTTCTTGTAATGTTGTGGCAGAAAGTTCACTATATTTCAATAATAAAGCATGTAAGTCAGCCTTTTGGGTTTCCAAGAGTTTACCATTAACATTAAAATTACAATTTGGAGCTGGCAGAGGAGTAACATCGGATGATAAAACAGAATTACTCTGAACGAGTGCAACATCATAAGCTTTGGCTAAGACTGTATTTGCAAACAATGTTTGTGGAACTGAAGTATTATTATGCACTGGAATAGTAAGTTCAGAGGCAGAATGACACAATAACGGTGGAATGGAAAGATTCTTCTTTTGCATTATGTTAAGAGCAGGTTCAAACATAACCTCATTGCTAATGGCTGACAAAGGCTTAACTGATATATAGCATGTAGACAGAGGTGGAATTTTAACATCATTCATAACTGCCATTTTAACACCAGAATCTGCACAATCATTATCTTGGAGAGGGTTTACTGCCATATCAACAAAAGGTCCTTGTGTTAGGGTTATTGGTATACTGAACGCATCATTCTTAGAAGATTTTAGGGTTATCAGATTATGTGCATAGTCAATTATAACATCATGGGTCTGCAAAAAGTCATTGCCTAAAATTAAATCATGGGACAAATCTTTCACAACTAGCACATCCTCCTGAAAAAGAACATCATTAATATGGAAATCTAACACAGTGTGGTAAGGCGCATCAAGTAACTTGTTTCCTGCAGTGCGGAGCATCATCTCTATAGGTTTTAATGTAGAATGGTCAAGAACATGTACAGCATTCACAATACTCACTGCGCTTCCTGTATCGAGTAAGATGGACAGCTCTGTCTGGGCAATACGACCAGTAACTTGCAATATCTGACCTGATAATGCACACACATCCCGTTGAGGTGCAGCCATGTTGGTGGGCGGTGGTGGTGCTGCTACGTCTCGTCGTATGAGGCTCGGCGCCAGTCGTTTTTTGACTGCGGGAGGCGGCTCCGACAAAAGCGAGCCAGGTGGCCCTGCCTGTTGCATCTATAGCAGGTGACGGGTGGATCCCTCCGGTTGAAGTCAGATGACCGTGGAAGCTGTGAATGCTGTGAAGTTCTCTCCGAAGATGGTAACTGAAACTGGTTAACTCTGTTACATAACTGTTCCACACGATCAATCAGCTGATGCATAGGATCGATAGGTATGCCCACAAGAGAAGAAGCCTGAGAAGGCTGAGGAGAGGCTGGTAAAGTAACAGCAGGAACAGATGCATTATTAAATAAAACAGAGGGTGGCGTAACCACTGCAGCCTGAGATTGAGCAGACACTAGATGTTCACGGTTCTGCATATAAAACTGTGCTTTATCCACTCGTCGAATGATTTGTATTACCTCATCAACAGTTTGAGGATTTAATGGCAATAAAGATTGTACATACAGAGGTCTAAGACCTTTAAGCAAGTGTTAATTTGTTCCAACTGCAACATAGCTGGGTTGACTTGGTCACATAAAGATAGCACGTCATAGATGTAACTAATAACAGGTTCATCATCCAACTGTACCCGCTGTCTGAGTTTCATTTCCAGAATATCACTCTGGTTTGTTATCTGAAATGCATTTAGAAATTGTGTAGACAAGAAAACCCAATCATGGTGAGGGTGCCGATGGCGAAAAGTTTGAAACCATGATGCAGCAGTATCTCGTAAATAGCATGGAAAGCATTTCAATTTCAGTTCTTCTGACCAGCCATTAGCAGCAGCGACCATTTCAAAGTTCTGCAGGTATTCATGCGCCGACAACCTGCTGGAATTCTCAAAGTAAGAGGGGTCAATGACCGGGCGGCAGACAGCTGACTGCGTTGCACAGGCCACGACAGGCGGATTAGACATCGCTAGTAACTGAGTAACAACAGGCGTACTAACACTGGACATAGATTCTACTTCACTGTGCTCGCTAACTGGAGCAATTGCTATATCAGATTTCTGTGCAGTACGTCGCTTAGGCATGATTGCAGCACAAAAGATAACCAGTAAATAAACAGTATGACAAAGCGATACAGATTACACCAAACTAAACACTTATAGCATCACATGAATGTAAGTAGCAAGATCAGAACATAGCCAAATAAAACAGTTCCAGAAAGAATACAATTAAGCGCCCGCGGCGAAATATCAGAAAGTTATACTAACACACGTCTACACAAGCCACTTGGACACAATACCAAGATTTTTTTAATCAGAATGAACACATGGAAGAAAAGCAAAATGTCTTCAGTGAGAAACCTCGAACTGGAAGTTAAAAAAAAAAAACACGTCACACCTACTGTGACCACCGCTAACATTATCTCAAAAGGAGCAGAATACAGACTTGTAATTTAGACGTAGCACAAAAAAAAAATCCTTCTCTTTTTTTTTCTTAAAACAAATGTATCTGACCTGATATACACACGCAAATAAACGCGCCAAAACACGTGCTGAGGAAGACTGGTTTCACAAGCTAAAATTATTGCTGAAATGCATGACCACGCGGGAATTACATAACACACGTGCGTACATAAAAGTTACACGAAAAATGTCCCACAAAAGTATAGTAAACAGCTAGAAATCACAATCACTGGAATAGAAAGTCATAAGTTTCCAGAACCACTGCTAATAAGCACAGAAAACAAGATTTTCACCTAGATGGCCAACACGTGACGAGCACATTTTCAAAGTTACAACTATCTCGCTCGTTATCTCACTCGTTTCACAACTCAACTTTCACAAAAACATTTTTGAAAATAACCAGCACGAACCACTTAGCACATTAATACAATTTAAAGGAAATGAAGCCAAAACAAGGGGAAAAATGGAGTCAGAAGTTTTAGCGTCACGCCGGCAGACAATGGAAAAAATGCAAAAATGAACTCAAAATTAAAATTTAGAAACCAGACTTTCAGATATGATAGCAACAAAATTTAGATTAAGAGAATCACAAATTAAAGCATAAAAATCCTTACCCTTAAGCCAGAAACAAATTTAAATTTTTCGCGACCACGTGGAGGACCACAAACCGTTACATTTCAGAGGGAAAAAAAATTTTTACACTTGAAAATCTCACAACAAATTCAATTATACCTGGCGCCTCACACCAATTGTCGTATGCCTCACTTTATATTATTTTTCAACTTCAGAGGGGAGCTACTCGCTTGCGAGAGGGATCGTTAAATCAAACAAAGAACTTCAAATTACGAGGCAACGACGAGGACGCAGCTAAAGTTAAATCCCAAAATAATTGCTATACCAATATAATGCCTGGCTTAAGGGAGAGGAAAGATTCTATTCTACCATAATTAAGATTTCCAGAAGTGGATGAAACACCGTTTATTAAATGAAATTAAATACTCACATATCTTTGCCCATTGCCTGCCGACGAGGACATCGTGTTTTAGCAGTTTCCCGTCTGTCTCACTCGAAGCCTACTCACTGAATCATACAAGAAGCCACGCCAACTCGGGCGTCAGTAACACTATCCCCTCCTTGACACTGTTTCCCCTGATTCGCCCCTACTCACAGGCAAACTGCCGTGCTTCGGTGTCCCGAGAGCGTCTTAACATTATTATCATCTGTGCACATGCCACAATATAAAATGGCTCGGTATATGGTATACAGATCTGCACTATAAATGGATGTGCTATCATGAAAACCGAGTGTTTAGGGTTCAGGTGCAGGAACATAAGCACATCCAACACAATGGTGTACCATCCATCAGTGTAGAACAGAATTCGGTCACTGTAACCGGAAAGAAATTTTAAATAAACAGGTGCGGATACTAAACGTAGGAGTTGTAGACTTCCGGTATACAGCCATCCCAAGATCGTCGCACATAATCAAAGCAGGAACACCCTCTCCCCTTAGAAACCATGCTAGGCATTTCAATGTCGTGCTTTCCAAGAAGCTCCTGGAAACAAACACCTGCAGGCCTTGGATTAATGGAACTATTCTTATGTTTGTCCAGCGCAGTGTGGAAAAAGAAGTGAACGTTGGATTTTGAGGCATAGATTTAAGCTTACAGCCATAATTTCCTAAAATTTCACGCCAATATTGCAGAGGAGATTCTGCCGATTCGTGGTAAACTCTCATAACTCAGCCAGTGGGAAAATCACCAATAGTCAGTCGAATGCGCCGGTTATGGACTGCGTCTAATCTCCTCAGCACAGATGGCCATGTTGAGGAATAATTGATAATACCCGTTGCCTATTTTTGATCGGATCAGTGTGCGATACAGTCGCTGCAAAGCTGTACGATTCGCTCCCCAAGATTTGCCTTTTCATATCTGCGAGATATTCAGAGAATGGTCACATCGTGCTTTCAACTGTACTATTTGCGGTGCACAGCTAAGTTTCCTATCAAACACCAACTCCACGAATGTCGTCAAATCTGCGAATGGTAGTATCAGAGCAAGGTGGTAAACGTCTCCTACGGCGCCAGAAGTTCGTGCAGATTGACTACTCAGTTGAGAAATAAAAGTCGTTTTTAGAACTCTATTATTAGAGATTGCCTAAGCATTGTTGCATACGGCATTTCCAAAAACGGCGTAAGCAGAGATTTACAATAAACGGCAAAGTCGTCTAGGAATATGCATAACGATACCCCTAGAGGAACACATTTCGATATAGAATTAATTGCTATAACAAACAGTGTAACACTTAATATCGATCCCTGAGTTACTCCGTTCTCCTGAACAAAAAGGCTCGAAAACAACCAAGGCGCCCTTACTAGGAAAACGCAGTATTTCATAAACTCCTGATGGACAGCAGTAAGCGCCCACGTATGTTCCAGGCGTGTAGGGAATGCAGTATCCCTGCTCGCCAACACATATCATAAGCCTTCTTAAAGTAAAAACATTTCGCAATGGTTTCAAAATTCTTCATGAATCGGTGTCAATGATACAAGGTGGTCCATTGTTGAATGGCGTCTGGGTGTTGGTCAGCAGATTGAGAGTTTCAGCCACCATACCAACCGTCCATTGATTATGCGTACCATCAGCTTGCAAACTCAACTGGTGAGGGAAATAGGACGGTAGCTGGACAGAAGATGGTGCTTTCCAGCTTTCAAAAATGGTATGATAGTAACGTCCTGCCACTTTTCTGCAAAAGTGGCATCAATCCAAACGGATTATAGACCTTGAGTAGGAAAGCCTTACCTTCAGGAGAGAGATGTTGCAACATTTGTACGTGGATACTATCTGGTCCTGCTGCTGATAATCGCAAAGATGAAAGAGCGTGTTGTAACTAGGCCATGGTGAAAGGCGATTGTAATCTTCAAGATGTCCTGAACGAAACCGAAAACTTTGAGATTCCACCTGAGTCTTAACAGGACGGAACTCGGGTGAATAGTTATCTCAGCTAGACTCTCAAGCGAAAGCACGGCCAAATGTGTTAGCCGCATCGAATGTATCAACAACAGCTCCTACAGTTGTTTTAAGAGGGGCAATTTGCATGTGGTTCGATTTTCCGGCCACACGCCTTAACTTATCCCAAACGACAGAGGAAGGTGTATGTCGATTAAATGAAGCTACAAACCTGCCCCCACGATGTCTTTTTGCCATGTCCAGACTTCGCACGCATTTTCTTGTATTCGATTGGGTTATCCAGTGTGGGGGGACGCTAGAAAACCCTAAGAGCACGAATGGCATTTCGGCATTATTCGTCCACCAAGAGACTAGAAATCGACGCGAAGGGGGGTTAGCAGTCGACCGTGGAATGACTTGTTCCGCAGCAGAAAGAATCTTCTCTGCGAGATGTTCGACCAAAAAATGCACAGAGTTGTGCTCATTGTAATTGAACACAGCCAAGCGGGAGTAAAGATTCCAGTTGGCATGGTCTAAGCGCCACCTAGGTAGGTGTGGGGAACATGTGTCTTATGTTAAGAGACTAATAGGACATGGAAAGGATCACTAGAGTGTAAATCAGAGATGACATTCCATTGTAAGGAAACTGCTAATTATGGTGAAAAAACTGCAATATCAAGGTGTGAAAAAGTGTTGAAGGAGTCTGACAGAATGTAGGCTCTCCGGTATTCAGAGAGCTAGGTTATGGTTGTCCAAATAATCGGCAATTAAACTTACCCTCGCACAAGCCCGAGGTGAGCCCCCAAAGAGTGTGATAGGCATTAACGTCCCCCACCAACAGAAAAGGTGTTAGTAAATGGGAAACTGGATCTTCTAACTCCGTGGGCGAGAGGTCATCGGATGGAGGTAGATAAATGTTACCCATGGTAAATCGACTGGATGGCAGTTTAATCCTTAAAGTCATTGACTGAATGGATGCAGACTCCACAAATATATAATCTCTGATTAGCATCATAGTGCCCATGTGTACAGGAATACCCTAGATTACGCCGTAAGATCACACCATAGAGGGATATACCGCCTGATTGGAAAGCTATCTTGCGGACGGAGTTTAGTCTGTTTTAAGCATACGACCAAAGGATTATTTTTGTGTAGTAAAAGTTCAAGCTCTGGTCGATGTGTTCTAATTTCACGTATGTTACATTGTAGGATAGCCATAGTATTCATAAGGGAATAAGTTCTCAATCCTAACATCCCACTACCTTGAGGATGACAGTGGTCGAATCAATTTGCCCCTTTTCGGCGACGGTCTGTCACCTTTAACAGAGGAAGGATCCTACTACTTTTTCACTGTCGTTCTGGCAGCGCGGGAAAAATCCTCCTGCTCCATTCCCTCCACGGGAGAAGATCCCTATCCAATTGAAAACTTCGGTTCGAGGTCTCGAACCGATTGAAAGTGGAGATCGGCGAAGATGTAGATCGCCGAACCGAGTCCTTCCCAGAAGATTCCTCAGAAGTGAATCTCCGAGATGTTCGTGGACTTTTCTTGCTTTCAGATGCTCCAGGTAAAGGCTTATCACTTTGCTTGAGGAAGTCGTTCTTTTATATCTGGTCGTGAACATTTTTTGGCGATGCATTATGTATTACTAGACTTGTTGGTTGAGGTCGACGGTTTTGATGGTGATTTTACTGATCTGATCTGATCTTTTGAGTAACGGACTTTGCCGACGTCGGTGTTGATTTTGAAGGCTTTGGCTGTGTACTGGCTCCGTTTATATCGCTGGTCTGAGTTGTGATTTCCCGACTCGGTACCGATTTACCGGACTTTGGGACAGAGGGCTGGCGGATGCGCAAGAGTTTTCGGGCTTCCGAGGACACTTCCCTAACCCTGAACTCTTGGATCGCCCTTTACTTTGTAAAGCGGGGTCATTCTCTGGAACTTGATGAATGTTCTCCGCTGCAATTAACGCACGCTGGAGCTGATGTGCATGCTCCATCGTGAGACGCCTCCACAATTAACGCAGGTAGACTCATCACTGGTGTGCTCAAATCGCTGACACCAGCAGATTCGGAATGAGTTGCCCGACTTCGATGGCTTCATACCCTGCCCTAATTCTTTGACGGAGATCTGCTCGATCGAAGGTAAGGAACAGGGTAAGAGTACGCACTAATTCACCTCTTTCTTTCCGCTGGACACGATATACCGTTGTCACGCCTTGCTCTTCAAGATTTTCTTGAACCTCCTCATTGATCATTCCATCTAATGCACGTGTTTAGAACACCGCGGAAGGAGTTCAATGTCTTGTGCAACCCAATCTTAACAGGATAGCTGCCTAATAACTATTTTCGCTGCCTGGGTTGCTTCAACCAGGAGCGTGCCTTTGCTGCACGACTTCACTGGACCAGCAATGTTATGGAGCTCATTTTGAATTGTGAACGGGTTCACCGATATAAACCTTCCTCTGCTCTGCTAATTACCAAGTAGCGAGGACTACAACACTCTCCTTTACAAAAACTTCTGTTTTGGATTTTTCCATGGTGAAAAGATCCCTTAATATTGCAAATGTCTCGGATGGCATGCTCGCGTCCTGGGTGCCACCCCGGCTTAGGTGAGAATCCTGGCCTGAACCTTGTTCACCTTAGGGTCTCACCTCCCAATTCATAGACAGAGGGACCCAATCGCCTTCAGGAGTGTAACAACTCATGTAATGCCCCTCCCCGGGACTGACCTTTATCAGCGGATATGAACACAGTCCTACACGATACTCAGGGGCTGGGAGTTACGCATTACCCAGACACACCTTGCGATTCCCCTCCTCCATCAGACTGTGTTCAGGGAGGTAACTGGTGGTTGGTGAAACACACTTGTGGACCAAAGTTGATTGGGCGTTTGGCATAAACCCTCTCATCTCTTAGAGGAACCCAATGGAGAGTGTGGCTCGCGACCCCGGGAGCATCAATCCCGTACGTACCGTAGTAGACCCCTGGGGGGCAGGTCATGGTTAATGATGATGATTATTATTATTTAAAAACCGCCATTAGCAGCAGTGTCCCATATCATTTGGTTACTATACCTCTTATTCGGTGTTACACAGGTGGCTTTGTTACGATCTTCCCTCCACACCCTTTTCAAATTATTGTACATTAATATTGATTTTTATGAACAGCTACGTGATATTGCCATGATCCATTACAAAATGGGGGAGAGGGGACGTCTTTGGGAGTCATACACCAGCTACGAGTTCTGACAAAAACTTTAATGAAGCATAAGATTCCCTTCAGGAAGGAGGATTACTTTTGATCGGAGCTGAGGAGTCGTGGTGCAAGTTTACTCTATGGTAATGCCTTATTGCGCAAATAACTGATGTGGCTTTGGCCTGATATCCCAGTTGCTACTGTCTGACCGGAAGGGCCGACCAACTCTTTTAAATACTGGTTCAATTTCCGGTTACTTCTACGAAATAGCTGTATTGCTTTTAACAATGCTTCCAGAAGTCCTTGAACTTGAGCAATCCTCGGTTCGTTAACGGAAATGATTCACCACCACGTTTTCTTATGGATGTACATGTTTGCACAAACACCGGATACTGGGGCTAAACCGGATGCTAAGTTTGTTTGCGTAAATTCCCAGCAATGTGAAATATCCTTATGACAACCATTAGTAATCGAATGTATAATTTATAGCAGATAATGTATACAAAGCCATAAAAATCTACATTTATGTTCCTCAGCCCGTCACAATATACCTAAAATACATGGAAAATCCTACTATATTCATGGATATCACATATGGGCAGATGTTACATTTCTGAATTCCTTAACAGTGTTCCGAACACTGCAATTGATATACAACCTTTAAGTTCCTTTTCTTAATGAAACAATAATTATTGCATTGCACCCAAACATTCGATATGGAGATGCGACACGTTTTGAGTCTCCCTCAATAAGCAAATCTGATGTGTCACATTCACATGACTTTCTCTATCTACTGTCATTTTATTTTCATAAAGATCCTACAAACTATTCTTAGGAAGGCTTATTCTTCTAGGTACTTCATGTCTATCAAGATAAACCTTTACAGAAATAGTTTCATTCCACATTCAAAGATGGGTAGAGGAAGGTGAATTGATAGTCAGATGTTTAAAAACCAGCTTACTATATGCTGGCCTACAAATTCCACACTTCTGCATACAATTGCAACATAAACTCAACAGTGGCAGTATTAAATCAAAAAAATCTCTTTTATATTTACATGACATTCACATACATTCTTCAACAAGCTATTATTACAAAAGGTATCCTATCCACTTCATGTTAATCCATATTAACATTTGCAGAAATTGTTCTATTACACGTTTCCTTGTAAGTAAAAGATGATTATGGGAATACAGTACACTGAAGCAATTGTCAAATCCTTTAAGAACAGGTTGTGATGCGATGGCTTTAGTAATTCCTCTTGATAAAAGTGTAGTATTGGACCATTCAGGAAAATAACAAACAATATCTCGGAAATGCTTAACAGCACAAGAGTTGTGTGTGTTGTTTTTGTACTGAAAATTGACCTTTCTTTCTTTAGGACACTGGTCAGGTTTTTGCAAGGAGTGAAACATTCAAACCTCGTTTCCATTTTACGCTTTGCTCTGCTCTGGTGCATTTTAACTGTTCAGATTTGCTACATTGTTAACAGCAAATATTGCGGGAAAGTGAGAAGTAGCAGTACATGAAAATAAGGTATATATGTACATATTTTCAAAAGCAAATTATGTGAGAACTTTCACATACCAAAACTATTAATACTGTAGAATTTAAAACTGAATTTAACTATATTTTACTTGATCTGCTTACCTATACTGAAGCAGCCATTAGAAGTAAATATGAGAAAATCTTACTGCAGGTGGCTTATAAAGAACAAAAATATTCATTTTAACAAACAATTTTCAAACCACTTTACCAAAAAGACCTGTGTAAAAGCTGGTAAAGGAGACAAATTGGTGGCAAGGAATGGACAGACCTATATTCATCAAAGGCACAATACAACTCTGAATTCATGGAAGTAATAATAATAATAATAATAATAATAATAATAATAATAATAATAATAATAATAATAATAATAATAATAATAATAATAATAATAACAATAATAACAACAATAATAACAATAATAATAATAATTTATACGTCATTAGATAATTATGTACATTACAATAGACTTTGTCCTATATCCTAAATAGAGCTTAAAAATTATACTTATAAAGTATGTACGAGACATCCGACAATTCTTTTTGACATTCATGTACACTATAGCATGGGTATTCTATCAGCCATTTATACATTCTGTCTTTAAATCTATTTAAACTGCAATTTTTATTTCAATGGGCAAGCTGTTATATAATTGAATTCCAATGGTTTTATAAAGTTTGCCTGTTTTCTGGAGTCTCTGAAAAGGCATTTCTATTTTGTTATTATTTCTTGTTTGATATGTACATATCTACATTTTCTTTAATATAAACTAAAACATCATATACATATAAGTTAGCAATTGTGGGAATTTCGACAGTTTTGAATAGAGGTTTGCAATGGTGTTTTTTATGGGAAGAAGTTAATATTCTCACAACTTGTTTTTGAATAAGTACTTCAGAAATCCTCGAACTGCTGCCCCATAGTATTAAACCATATCTATATATACTTTGGAAAAAAGAAAAATAGGCTGCGCTCACATATTCTTTTGGCACTAATTTGTTCAGGTTAGCTAGCATAAATACTGTACGAGATAATTTAGTACATACAATGTCAATGTGTGTGTTCCAAGAGAGATTATTGTCAATATTTATCCCCAGCAGTTTTATACTTTCAGCTGTATTAAATTTACCCTTGCATTTTTTTAGTGTGAACATGATATTTTGTGTCTTATTTTCATTGAGGTAAAAACCATTTAGATCAAACCATTTCTTCACCTGTTGCATGTTTGAGTTTACAGACTGTGCAAGTAAATCCA
Source organism: Deroplatys truncata (assembly GCA_030765065.1). Classification (NCBI taxonomy): domain Eukaryota; kingdom Metazoa; phylum Arthropoda; class Insecta; order Mantodea; family Mantidae; genus Deroplatys; species Deroplatys truncata. Next base: position 121,144,027 of record CM060989.1, read on the forward strand.
AATCATTGTTAATGTTGAGGAAAGTTGTGTCATCTGCATAAGCAACCATATGAGAGACTGAGCATTTCTGAACATCATTAATCATTATTAGAAATAACACTGGCCCCAACACAGAACCCTGAGGTACTCCAATATCTATCTCAACAACCTGAGACTCTTTACCTCTTATTACCACCTTCTGCTTTCGATCCTTTAAAATCAAATCGTTTGAGAAAATACATGACCCAGATAAACAATATATTTAAAAACATCAAGGTCATAGCCAAAATACAGGAGAGAGAACTCAAAGATAGCTACTATTTATGGGTCACCTAAAATACATAAACCACTTATAAGCACGAGACTGAGAATTAACAACAGCAATACTCTGCAGCTTAATTGCTAGTTAAACAATTTAAAAAACCTCAAGCATAAATAACTCTTCAAGTTGATGAAAAAGATTAAAGACATAATTGCTCCACATGAACTAATGGTGTCACTATACCCTAGTATACTGAGAGGCAATTTAGGATATAGATCACCTAATTGAAGAATATATGGACCTGGCTACCTTATGTCCATGATACAAGCAGCAATCTGTCCTAGCATTGGGGAGTCCTCTGTCTTGCTACTCTTCTTCATGGCAAGTTTTTGAAATACACATCACAAAATCTTTCTTTTTGCTTTCCTACATTTCAAAGAGAGCACTGACGTCTGAATCTTGTGTTCTATGTAAACCATAAGTATATTCATACCAGGGAGTCGTGTGCCTATAACCTCAAGTTGTATTCCTAAAACAAATTAGATGCATTTAAGTTTGTAAAGTGTAGCTAAGAGCATCTTTAAATACATTACAAACTCTTCATGTTGTAGATTAATTCTACAGTAAATATCTGCTAGTAATTACTCCTTTGCAAAAAGTACAATCTACTCTTACAAATCCTTATTATCTACTTCACAGTAATCAAGATAAGGTTTGTAGAAATGGCTTCATTACATGTTTTGGTGCAAGTACAAGATGTTTAAAAGCTAGTCAATATCTACTGGTCTTGAAATGCCATAATCTTTGTACGCTACAGTGCAAAACAACAGAGTAGTGACAACACAAGTGTTTTTGCTTAAGGGTCCTCCTGTATTCCTATGCAACATTTTAAATGAATTATGGATATTCTGTTGTCTTCCTTGAGAAGAGGTCACTGCCTAAAATCTGAATAGGGAACTAATGAATAATTAATCAGACACCCTATAGCAACTGGGGAAAAAAGAAAGAAAAATCACAGCCAAACTTATATAATTCCCAAGTTTAAAAGAAAATTTACAAACAAATATCAACCCTTTTAGACTTGTTTGTTATTGAACACTATCTACAGCTAGGAGAATAATTAAAATCTTAAACTTTTCCATGTGTTCTGAAACAAAAGTCACTAGAAGTAATAAATTTAAAATATCCTGCTAATGAATGGCTACATGTCTACATTGACAATCCTGCTTAGCAAATAATGAAGGTACAGTGCTGGTGTAGTATGACTACGCTTCTTTTCTCAGAAGCTAAAATTCAAATTCTGCAAATTTTTATTCATCGGGTTATGACAAAATAACTACTAAGATATTAAAACTATGCGCCGATAAAATTAGCAAACCTTTAAGTCATATATGTAACTTCTCCTTTGTAACAGGGACTTTTCCTGACAGGCTAAAATATTGTATAGATAAACCACTATACAAAAAAGGGCAAAAGTCACAACTGTCGAACTATAGACCAGTATCATTACTAACTGCTTTCTCCAAAGTATTTGAAAAACTTATGTTAAAACGAATCTGTCACCACCTAATTAAAAATAATATTTTAGCAAAGGAGCACTTTGGATTTAGGAAAAAGATGTCAACCAATGATGCCACTTTCTACTTAAGGAATGAAATTTTGAAATCACTTGATAATAAATGTAACACACTAGGAATATTCTGTGATCTATCAAAAACATTTGACTGTGTAAATCATAACATACTCTTATCAAAATTATCATATTATGGCATTAAGAATAAAAAATATCAATGGATTGCATCTTACCTATCAAACAGACATCAAAAGGTCATAATAAATTCTGCAGATAATTCCAAAATATATTCCAAATGGTCAGAAATAAAGCATGGTGTTCCACAAGGTTTGATTTTGGGTCCATTATTGTTTCTAATATATGTCAACAACCTCCCCAGAATAATAAATGAACATGCTCACCCAGTTCTCTTTGCAGATGATACAAGTATTATAATTAAAGAACACAACATCAGTCACCTCTCAGAGTTATCCAACAGTATTTTCAGTGAGTTAAATAATTTGTTTGATAGTAACAAAATTCATATAAACTTTGAAGAAACTAAGTATATCAATTTTCGCACAAAAAATAAAAGTATTGCAGACATAAGAATTGAACATGAAGGCAATGAAATTACTGAAACTTGTAGCATAAAATTTCTTGGTCTTATTATAGATCCTAATATGAATTGGAAAGACCATATTGACTACATCCTACCGAAACTAAGCTCTGCATGTTTTGCAATTAGATCATTAATTCATTTACAAATAAAAGCATACTAAAAACAGTATATAATGCTTATTTTCATTCAATTATGACTTATGGAATAACATTCTGGGGAAATTCAGTAGACACAAAAAAAAATATTTCTTTTACAAAAAAAGGTAATAATAATGGCAGTTGTAAAGCAATCAACTGATTGTAAACCACTACTCAAAACATTTGGAATTCTACCATTAGCCTGTGAGTATATTTTAGCTGTACGTTTAACCTTGGTTGACCACCCAGAAGTGCTCATAAACAATTCAGATATATACAGCAAACAAACCAGAACTGGGCAGGACTTACACAGACCAAGCAATAACCTACAAGTATTCCAAAAAGGGGCTTACTACAATGGTATATTATTATTTAATTCACTTCCATCCAATATTAAGGAACTGAAAACTAATAAAAATAAATTCAAGTTAGCATTAAAAAGATATCTCATCACTCACACCTATACTAAGGAGGATTTCTTTCATTCAAAAAAAATAACTGACTATAAATACATTAAGTATAAATAACATTGTTTTACAATTTTTTAGTTTTAACATACTCTACATAAGAACTAAATTTATTTACATACAAGTACACAATGTAATTATATATTTATGACGTAATCTACATCCTAGAGTAGACTAGCTCTCTTTAAGCTGGTCTAGCTCACTATAGGGTCTACGGATTGAGATGTTATGTTTAGCAGCTCTTCTCAGTTTACAACATTTGCTATACCAAATAAACAAACTGAAGAGAGTTGTAACACTATCTGACTCTACAGCAGCTATAACATCCATAGCACTGATACAATAGCCAGAAGCCTAAATGTCCTAGAATGCCAAATAATTATAAAGCAATTAATGAATTTAAATAAAAGAGTAGTACTTCAATGGAAACCAGCTTACTGTGGAATACAAGGTAATAAAGCAGCTGATTTTCTAGCCAAGAAAGATAGGATTAACATCAACATTATCTAGTCCACTGTCTTATCACTCATCAAAAGAATAATTATATCACAAACAGTAAATAAATTAAAGAATACATATCATAAAACAAAAGAAAAACAACAGGAAAATTTACATAACAACACAACTAGAATTACTACACTATTAAGAAAATCCTCCATAGCAGTTTTTAGATCACTAACAGGCCATGACGTCACAACAAACATCTGCACAGGACTGGGCAGAAACTCCTATATGTCCTTTCTGTGAACTTAAAGTTATGGAGAGAAATCGCCTGCTTGACTACTCAGCTTTCGATCAACATATCAACCTATCATCAAAATACTGCAGTGTAAGATAGCAAATGGCTTCACTGCTAACTGTCCAGCATTAAGTAGCAAACAACCAACCAACCAACAGTTCACAATGACAATTAATATCTAAGAAATTGCCAACACTAGTAAAAATGTTATTGGAAAGAAACTGTGTGTTTTAAGGAGATGTAGATTTTATGTCTAGTAAGTTTTTGAGTTTCTTATGCTTTACCAGTTAGACAAAATATGAAGAGGACTTCACAAGCTATTCATATATAATTCAAGATATAAACCTTAAAACAAATGCCAATTTAATAAACAACAAATTTCATGGTATATTCACACAGCTTTCTCCACTCATCTACAAATTATTATTAAAAAAATTATTGTTCTATCCATTTATTGTTATATCCAGATAAGCTTTGAATTCACATTTACAAAATTTGATTGTACAACATAGTCACATTTTTAAAGAACATGTCGCTATTTGATGGCTTTGAAATTCATTCCTGTTTGCATGACCATGACAGAGAAAAAAATTACAACTTCCCAGTTGAAAAAGTATGGGCTTTTGAAAATTCAAACTCAAAAAAAAGGAATATCTTGAAAATGGTAAACTGATCCCCTTCTGAAAAAATAAGAAAAAGTAATTGAAATAAATGAGTTTTATTTATGGACGGTCTGTACTACTGTGGTTTTTAGCATCCCATTCTATATTGGGCATGAAAGACTGGAAATTTTGCTCAGAGGTCTCTTTATCAGGCTTGAGGTTCTTTTATGTGCCGTAAATATATGACATGGGACCACCAGCTTTACTTTCCTTGTGAAGGAAGCCATGCTAAGGATTTTAATAAAAGGAAAGAAAGGAAGGAAGGAAAAGAAATGTTTGGTATATCTGTTTGCTTTAACAAAATCTACATTATTTATTAAGTAAGATTTTTGTCTATCTCTTACGGTTTACCAATAATGTAAGTCATTGAAGAGAACTTCTGAGGCTATTCCCAGAAAATTTATGACATACATTTCATTTGTCATGAAAATATCTTAAACATATTGTATTTTAATCCAAAGTGTTACAGCCATTTTAAAGATAAAAAGTTTAAAAACATTTTGAATGTAAAGATAGTTTTGTATGTGTAGGAGGATTTGTTTAAAAGTCATGTTGCATTCTTAGAAGATGAACTCAAATACCAAGTTTGGTAATTACACAAGTTTTTATTTTTGAGTTATGCAGTTAACCGACACACAGACCTTTTTCTAAATTCAGGGAGTCTTTAAAGATTTATTCCAGTGAAAGGTGTGTATCAAATTTTTGAATGAAACATCCTCTGCTTGCTATAAATAAATAGTAGAAAAAATAAACATATTAAGTGACATTTTCAAGAAAATTCAAAGTAAAGAAAATTTTCCAAATAAAGAGCACCTTAGATTAGGGAAATTTTCTTCAGGCCTCAAGTTTCATTCTTGGAAGATGAACTTAAATACAATGCTTTTGTAAATTGCTGACAATGTACGTAACAACCCATGAAAGTGTGCTTCTGCAGTGTATATATGGTAATAAACATTAAGTGTGTTTAGTTTAACTACAGCTCAATTTTTTTTTTAATTTGTTGGCTGTTTTACTGTATTGTTCTTTTTAAAGTTATATAAATACGAGGTTTAAATTTCACCTAACTTTTTCGAGTTATGCTGTCCACAGAGATGTGATCAGGATCACAAATCATGTATCTTGGGTAAAATCTCAGTATCAAATTTTAGGGTTAAACATAATATTTTCTTTAGCTGCTCTAAGAAGCTGCAAGAGAAAGAAATAAATAAGTATGAATGTCATTGTTTAGTTTTTTTTTCTTTTCTTTTAATCTTCTTGATCGGAGTGACGATATAATGGTGAGGTAATGTTGGTTACCAACTGAGCATTTAAGACTGAATTTTTAGCAGTCGTCATTAGATGTCAGCAATGTGCACAGATGCCATTGGTAACTGCTAAAACATGTTTAAGTGGAATTCTCAGCTACAAGTTTATGAGGTTTAACATGTGTGAGAGTGAATAGTTCTGCTTTATTAGACTTTTTCTGCATAATATGTGAAGATGGCATTCAAACAAACACTTACAGATCGCGAAACAATGTTAATGAATTCACTGATGGTTGTTCTTACATAGTAATTTGATTCAGAATAAGGCAGCTAGCTGGGTCCATCAATGACCAATGAGACGAGTGCCTGAATTTGCAGATGTTACATGGTGTTGGCAATACTGGTACTTTGACAACACATTCCCATCCAGATAAATGTTTCAAACTTTATCACACAAGAAAAGACCTCTTACAGTGATCCTGTAATACCAATGTTTATATATATATATATATAACTTTCAGCACTTTGGTTGCTTTTGCACCCAACATCTTAGTGAATATTAATAAAATTCTAGTGGCAACACACTCTAACTTCACTCTTTCAAGATGATTACCTTGTACGCGTTTCGAAGACACCTTGTCTTCATCATCAGCTAAGAGCCACTAATGAGTCTGTTGGTTCCGGTGTAGAGGTCGCCGTTGTGTTCCTGACGATGTCATTTTCGGCTTGATATATTTTAAGATGATATCCTTTTCTGATGGGAAATTGAAATTCATTAGATGGATTTTGCTTTTTTGTATGAGAAGTTTCTCCCATATTATCAATTCTATTGGATTTTGGATCTACTTGATTAGATTTATTTCATTATGGATGTTGTGGTTTGTATTCCAGAAATGATATGCAATGGCAGATTTTTCAGTTTCTTTGTGTCTTATGTTTCTAAAATGTTCTTTCAGTCTCACCCCTATGTTCCTTTTTGTTTTGCCTATATATTTAAGTTTGCAATCACTACAATTTATGTGGTAAATGCCTGGCATTTTAGTTCTAGGAATTTTATCTTTTGTTTTTGTCCTTAATATGTTATTTAAACTATGTTTATTGATGGGTACTAGTTTGATGTTCCAATGCTTGAATATCTTTTGGAATTTTTTATGTGCCCAAGGATGAAATGTGAACTTTTTAAAACTTTTGTCTTCTGTTACTTTTTGTAGTGTGGTGATTTCCTTTCTTTCTTTCTTTATCTTTTTTAAATTTTTGGATTTTCTTGTATACTAATTCTTTTGCAAAACCATTTTTGTAGGCTACATCTATAATGTTTTGGAGCTCTTTCTTATATTCCTCATCTTTCAAGGGTATGTTTACGAATTTGAAGACCAAACTATTGAAAATTCCATGTTTAAGTGGTCTTAAGTTATATCCTTTGTTCTTTATGTACCTAATTATCCGTGTGTGTAGGTTTTCTAAAAATTCCGAATTCTAATTTATTGTTAGTTCTGATGACTATTATATCCAAGAAAGAGAGTTTGTTGTCTGATTCTAATTCTATAATGCATTTTACCGAGCTATCAAATTAAGTAACTTCAAGGTATCTTCGGCAAGTTTCTTGTTAACTACTGCATTCATCTGTATTATGTGCATAGTCAATACAGGTTTTAAGCCCCTGATTTAATACATGCATTTCCCTTTGGTTGAGCGACATCTGGGACAAGTTGATTACATCTTCCTAAATTTGTGATGAGTTTTTGATTTATTTTAAATCCAAGATCCTCTTATTTGCATAGGATTTGTTAACTTTTTATTTAGTTTTTCTGTTTTTTGTTTTACACAAATGCAAATGTGATCAAAAAGTTTTTGCTCCGGATTTATCCATCCTGTATAACCTATGCACTGTATTAACTTTAGGTGTAATCCATACGTTTTTATATCTAAATCACATAGTTTTTTTATACAGTTTCCTCTTTTCTATTTCAATAAATTTCTTTATGGCGGCTGTTTGCGCTTTACTGTTGTGCTTATGTTTAACTGCCTTATGGACAAATTTTGGTGTAAATTTCTCTTTAAGGCAATCATTTACGAACTTATATCTGCTGATATGAGTCTCCTTTTTGTTCTTAACTTTAAAAATTCTTTTATTTCTGGCTTCAATGCATTGTATGTGGTATTAAATACTAAACGATAGTTTTGTGTCGATCTCACCTCAATATATCCAACCTGTACTCGTGAACGTGGTCTGCATAAACCACTATGCTCTTCTTGCCCAAAAGAATCGAAGTTACAGTGTGTTGCCACTAGAATTTTATTAATATTTTAACTACTTCACTGTGTTTCCCATAAAGTATTATGTTAAAATCTTAGTGAATGTTTTTCAAAATCCACATTCATCAGGTAAAATCTCTTACACTTAGATAATATTATTTATAATTCGGACTCCATTGTGTGCTTCGTTATTTGCACTTGGAAGGTTAGGTGTATGCCAATGTGTTTCTTTGGAGGGTTTGGGAGATAATGCCTCACTCGCTTTGTTGTGTAGGTACAGTGCAGTGAAGTTAAAAGCTGCAACTTGATTTGCATGACAGTGAGCATTTTTGTAATATAATTTCAGTGTCCAACATTCTGATACAAAACATTAATCAGAACTGAGCAGTATCGAAAATACAAGTATTTTAAATACATATTTTTGATATATTTGTATTTTGTATAGAAAATGCATTTTTAAAAAGTATTTTGCATTTTGTGTATAAAAAATACATGAAACTGCATTACATAAATTATTATAAACTTCCTGACCAACGTTTTTCTCAATCAGTTTACGTTGGTTGGAAGCATGCACATTTTGGTTTCCTATTCTGAGTCAGAAGTTCTGATAATTGTTTACCTTCCTTCAGCTATATGACGCAGGTTTTCAGTGATTTATGTCACTCTGCTCTGTGGCATCCAGTGAAGGAAGGCAAGGAACATTCTTGACTGAGATTAAGCTGAACACACGTTCTTATTATCATTCACTATTCTTCAGTGCATTGTTTCAGTTTCATTTATAATATCATCAGAGAAAATGAATGCAAGTGGAAGTGAAGCAAAAATTTTGGATGAAAAATATTTTTTGGTAGTGCAGGAAAAAGTTGGAAAAGGAAAGGGAAATGCCAGCTTTTATTTCATGGTAAAATCACACACAGAAGTGGGTCTTACATTGCAACAATGACCTTCAAGACTGATTTAAAGGCAAGCTTTGCAATTTAAATACATTTAATGTGAATTAAGAATAAGACGATAAAATTTCACTGTAGTATTACATTGCAGGTTAGATTAGGTGCTGTTATCGATTAAGCATATGCAAATTCCTTCACAATAATTACTATGTTTTTGCAGTACAACTGTGGAAGTTAGATTCAAATGGTAGCATGCTTCCGGTTCCGGTTATGGAGGTATGGGTTCAAAGAATTGTTACGGGTGTAAAAATTCCTCAGAATGGCTTCCTTCATAACAGAAGCAAAGCTGGTAGCCTAATGTCATGGATTTATACCATTCTCTGTGGTCTAGTGTTACCATTATAGCCTCCAGTTCCTGACATCACAGATTCAAACCTGACAGAGTGAGATTAAAACTAGTGGTCCCCTCTTGTAGATTTACGGGACATAAAAGAACCTCAAGCCTGAGAAAGAGGTCTTTGAGCAAGTCTTTCACACCCAATATAGAATGGGATTCTAAGAACCATAGTAGTTAAAGAGTGTCCATAAATAAAGATAAACTTAATTTTTATAGCACATAAAAGAACCTCAAGCCTGAAGAAGAGGCACCTAAGCACAATTTAGCAGTTTTTCATTCACATCCATGGAACAAGAACCTAAAACTCAATATCTACAGCATGGCGAACATGGTAACCAGCATAACTGTTTTTGAAAATTGTTTCCATAATCTGTATTCAATTTTTTTTTAAATTATCATAAAGATACAAGTATATTAAGGTTCTATTGTACTTCAACTTCATGAAAACGGACTAAATAATGTATTGTACTATTTGTACTCAAACTAATTTCAGACCTGTACAAAAACACACAAAGTGAACTAAATCAATGTACATTGCTACTTGCGAAGTATTATTAAAATGCTTTTGCATAAGATAGCTCTTCAAAAACTTTAAGTAAAGGAAGGATTAAATGACAAACCAGAGGTATAAACATATTTCATTTCTGTGCATTGCTCTTGCATGGTAGGTATAGATACCATAAGACTACTTCACTACAGTGAAATGTGGTAAATTATCCTTCACTCAAGTAAATAATAGCAATAATATTAAGAGTATGATATAGTGTTATGGTACAAAAAATTCTGAATTTTCAGCGTGTTCATCCAGGGGAGATAGAAGCCTTTGAACAGTATAAAATTGACTGGCCCCACTCTGCAGGATTTAGAAAGAGGAAGCACAGAAATGAAGAAAATGAACCAGGAAAAAAATTAAATAGACAAATCTATGCACATTTTGAGAACCAGGTGGCCAGATACCGAGAGTCAGCAAAGTAACTTCAACAACTTGTTGGTAAAATTGATATAAATGGAATGAGACCATTGTCCAATTGTAATGATCCTGATTTCGTGAATTTGTTTGAAGGTATGGCTATTATAATGTTTTTAGGTTATGTTGCTATGGTTCTCTTTAATTTCATATACAAGTTGCACAACTTTGTAATAAGAGTTCCCCGACTGTTATCACTAAAACAATTATCAGATGTAGTAACTTATGGGATCATTTGCAACTGTAATTATGAATTCTGCTATGGTAGTTGTAATTAATCAATACTTTAATAGAAAGTTCATATGAGATTAGGGCGAGTAAATATATGCCTGATTTTAATTATGAGTCAAAATAATGTTAAAAGCCTTCACTTGCATCATGATGGTCAAAGGATGGACGATTGTTTCAAGGCTATTAAGGCCTCATCTTCAGCAATTTGTTAGTCGACTAAACTCACACTCCAAAACCAAGGTGAAGTCGAATGGGAGGACCTCAGGTGGTAGCTTCTGGAACTGCCAAAGGTGAACCAGAAAGCTGCTGTACTGCCCTCTCTTGGTGTCTTGGAGATGAAGTAGGATGGACTCCATATTCGTCTACTTGTCTTCTATGGTTGAACCAGAAGGCGAGTGACATCATCCAATGGTGGTATTTCAAAATTTAAAACTTGTGGATTGTTTTTAATAATAAATATTTTTTCCCAAGCATCCAAAAGGGCTAAATTATGTATAGGTTTTAGTAATTCAATATCTTGACCAATCTCTTGTTGATTATTCCAAAAGTGATATGAAACACTGATTTGTCAGTTTAAATTTGATATTTCTTTGGTGTTCTTTTAAGCGAATTGAAAGGTAATGTTTTGTTTCTCCAATGTAAAACTTGTCACAATGGTCACATTTTATTTTATAAATGCCAGAAAGAGTTTTCTTATCTTTGATGTTAACAGTTGGCTTGTTTAACAAATTGTTAAGATTGAATCTATTCTGTGGATCTAACTTTATTCCATAGATCTTAAAAATATTTTCAAATCTCTTGAATAGTTTAGGGTGATAAGTACATTTTTTAAACACTGAAGGCTGTTCTTTGAAGTTGTTGAGATTGCTGATCTCTTTTAATTGTTTTTTATATTTATAATGTTTCACTATATTGTTGATAGAAATGGGGTCAAAATCATTTTTTAAGGCTGTCTGTTGAATGTGTTTAAATTCTTTCCAATATTCTTACTTAGAAAAAGGGTAAGTTGACAAGTCTATGAAAAACCATCATGATGTAAGTGAAGGCTTTTAACATTATTTCGACTCATAATTAAAATCAATTTGTCACTTCACTGTTAATATTGTCCCAATTGCAACTATATTAAATATATGCCTATTGCAAAAACTGGTATAACTTTAATGTGTTGTTATTGTTAATTACAGCAATGGGATTTGACTTTTCAGTCATGTCTCGACGAACTTTGGGATGAAGGATTGATGAAATGCAAGGCAAAGTTATATTTGATGTTAAGCAGCAGCTAAGAGGTGCTGATTATGTATGCACCACAACTAATGTGTGGTCCACAAGGTTTTCTAGGGCCTACTGCAGATAGGGCGAGTGAGATTACTTTATTAGTCTTTTTTCAGTTACTGATTATGTTGCAATCCCATTGAGGAATTATTGTAGATTCATATCTAGAGTCAAAAGGTAAAGTGTTAAAAAGTACTTTTAAAAAGCATTTTATCTTTTGTTAAAGTTAATGTATAAATTAAACTTTCATGTGTTCTATTTCAATAAAAATGTGTCAGAAAATTTTCATCCTGACAAGTCGCCAAGGTAGCTCCAGTGTCAGTGCAGCAGTATGGTGTTCCAGAGATTCCATCCATGAATTGCATTTTTCAATCTGATTCTGCCTTATTAACATACAAAGTTATTCATTACAAAGTTTTTATTTCTGCTATCTATTAAACATGTACAGGGGCATCTAGAAGGCTTTGCCTCTCTAGAAACAAAACCATGGGGAGCTTAACATGCAATGGATTTGTTGTGATTATGGAATATACAACTCAACATAGTTTATAACAGCAGAGGTCATAAGTTCAAACCCAGCGATGTATTTTTTTGGGCATAAAAATCCTTAACCTGGCTTCCTTTGGAATGGCAGTAAAGCTGGTGGTCCCATGTCATAGATTTACGGCATATAAAAGAACCTCAAGCCTGATAAAGAGGCCTCTGAAAAACATTTCCAGTATTTCACGCCCAATATTGAATGGGACGCCAAGGACTTAATTTAATTTTATAACATAAAAATATGTTATGGTTAAATGTTTTTAAAAACAAATACATCCCATTAATTTGCATTGGAGAAATGCAACACATGAATTTGCCTGATGCTAACTTATAGTGCAGACCATGGGTCATTTTTTGTTTATTAGCAGCCCAGTGAGTTCCCTTCATTTATATCTTTATCTCTATGCTCAACACATTTAACAAATGTATAAATATTGGAAATTTGTAACCAAAAGTAGTAAACATCCATATACTAGAAGCTGCCCATGAAGCTGATTGTTAATCTGCTTGTGATACATGATAGTTTAATATTTTGGTTATACATTAATGAAGAAAAATTTGTGAGATATTCTGCAGTACTGGCTTGTAAACGGTTTCATGGAACACAGTTGACAAAATAGCAGAGATATTGGATGACATGAATGTTTGCTTTGGCCTCACACATAACAAATGTGTGTCTACTGTGACACATAATGGATCTAATTTTGTGAGTTTGGAGTCTCAATATAGGAACCTGCTGGTAAGTAACATTAAAGAATAAAATTATTCAGTGAATTATTATTCTGCATAACACGCTAAAATTACAGTGATCATGCGCAATACTGAAGCACCAGCTTTACCTCATGACTGGAGCTCTTGTGGAAGATGCCACAGCATGCATCTACGTATTGTTCCCTTTCTGGCAAACTAATGAAACTGAATATTCCTAAATTTCAAGAGAGAGCTGAAATGAGTTGCATCTACCTCTGTAAGATTTTCTTTCCTTTTTGGTCATTTTTTCCAGCTGGATACTCTTAACTGACAGGTTTTTTGAGAGTTTGTTTTAGCTTGACCTTTTTCTATGGACATAAATGGCAGTTTCATTACTTTTCTCTACACATTTTTTCACATGCACTAGTTTGTCGGGGAGATGATGATGTATTGGCAAGCTTAAGCTGTTTCTTGGTAAACAGCATGCTGGTGCACAATGGTGAATATCTATTAATTTCTAAACCTTGCAGGTACAAGTGAACAGGAGCTTTTTCCTTTATTACCAGACATAGTAATTTTGAATAGAAACTACGGAGGGTTGCCCCACTTAAGCTCGGATGTGTTTACTTATATTTTTTCATGGCGAGATTCCCTTTCGCCACCACCTATTGTATTCAATGTGATTTCCACAGGCTTTAACTAATGCTCTGCAGTGCAATTTCCATTGAAGAAGGCTGCATCTAAGAACAGGAAGGGGGATGTTAGCCCACTCCTTCTGGCAGGCTTTCCAGAGTCCTTCAATTGTGGTGGGATGCCAAGAAGGAAAGTGCTGTTTCAGCAGACCAAATCTGCAAAAATCCATTGGTGAGGCATCTGGTGACTTCACAGGGATCCTTTTAAATGGTATCACATTGACACCCGTTTCCATAGCTTTCTGGTGGTAGCAATGCTGGGAGGACTGAGAAGTATGACTGGATGCTTTATCCATGTGCATACAAACATTTGGGGCATCCTCACCATTCAACCAACGAATCTCTTCATCAAAAATTGGGTCCATAACATTCCTTTGATAGTAGGCTGCATTAATTTTTACATTGTTGGCAACTCTGTGAATGCGAGTTTCCCCCGAGAGCAATAACCTGCAACCACCATGAATCCCTTGGAAAACTTTTCCTTGTTCTCCAATAAAGTTGGAGCCCCCTTTTGACCCACTTGATGGTAATAAATGGCTCAGGTTTTTTGTATCACCTAGATAAACCCATGCTTCATCTAAAGAAACCACGCATTGCCACTTTTCACCTGCAGGTGGTGTTCATAGAGTTTTCTTGCGTTGGTGAAGTGTTCTCTGATGTGCTGCTCTTTCAAGGTGTGTCCACGTGCTTTATGGCACCATTCTAGACCCAAATTGTTGTGTATTATCTGATAAGACGGTTCCTTTGGATGTTCTAATGCGACTGGAAATGCTTCTTTGGATTTTCTTGAGTCACTGTTGCACTCACCTTGACTACTACTGCTTTAGGTCGAGTTGGTTGTAGCCTTCTTTTTGCAAGTTTTTTTGCATACTGAGCCTCAGGTGGGAATCCATTTTTATGTAGTTGTGTTATACGCCCCACACACAACTTACTTATGGTAAGACCTTTCCACTATCGTTGAAAGGCTGTATCTGGCATCGGAAAGCCCAACAATGTACCCCTGCCACAAGTCGGCGATTGTTGAAGCCATTGTGAGTAAACGTTGCCTCAGATTGGCCCAGCAGACAGCTAACACTACAGTGAGCTGATGCAATAATAAACATAAGCAGTTTGACCAATGACAAGAGTGGGAGTGTGATTCAAAGTCATCCGAGCAGTGGGGCAACCCTCCATAATTATTGGTTACTTTTAAGCATTCCTAGCATGCATGGAGAATATGCCCCTGATGTATTCAGAAATTGGACAAGTTTAACTTAAGAACACCATGTGATGTATGGTTGTATTCCACGTTTATTTATGGGTGCTTTAAAGATTTATGGTTATTAGTGTATCTCTCAGTGAACCTCCACCTACATGGGTAAAAGCTGAGACAAGTTTGTGGCAAAGATTTACCCAGAGCCAAAGCTCCCCTTTTAAAATTCAGGGAAAGGCATCAACCAAGTGACACTCCCTGCTGTGAGGTTTCCCATGATGCCAATATCTTGAGACTAAAAGGGCACCCTGCCTTAGCAAGGATGGAAGTGGATATGCCACTTATATGCGTCAATCCCGAAGGGAAGACTACTGATAACCTCACTGGGGCCGACAGCGATTTAGTATGCCTTCTATCAGCTCTCCAGATTTGTACTGGAGGACACTGAGGCATCTCACAGCCCCTCCTAGGCATCACCACCCAGACGTATGCAATCTCCCATAGGTATCAGGAACCACTGTCCTGTCGAGTTCAACCCAATCCGAAAACTCCTGTTCCAGGAGGGGCTCAGATATTCAGCCTGACATACTTCTAATAACGTTAAAAGTACCACAAGTGCTAGGGCTCCAGTGTCTGCACCACAACAGCTGAAGGGGTCTTTACAGGGTGACAGGCAATTTGTGATGCATCTATTTCTGCACAACTGAGCTGCCACATCACATATGGTGTACGTCCCATACCTTGAATTTGGTTTCCACGTCAGATACAAAGTTATAGCTAGCACACCATCATGCCATGGGCAAATGTTCTGTCATGTGGAATGCCTCAGACAGGCCATAGTCTTCTGAAGATATTGCATCTGTCTTAGGTCATAAACCTCTGTATCCTTGCATAACCTGCTGGAACTCCGTATATGATTCACTCACATAGCTATTGAAATGTCAAAAAAAGTTGCCGGAAATGTTTAAAAGATTAAGTTTGAAAATGTTCATGGACACAGAAATTAAATACTTGTTTTTAATCCATGGCTATAGTGCTAGACCACGTGCAAGGGGATAACTCATGGCCAGTTGTTACCAACCCCAGTTACTTTAAGAATGAAGTTGAGGGAGCTTGAAGATACAAATTTAAGGTACTGTGATCCTCTCCTGCAAGGAATCAAGATGAATTTGGAGGCACGGTTCCATAATTACTTTTCACTCAATTCTGAAGTAAACGAGGCTATCATAGCTGTATGTACAGATCCATGTTTTTAAATTACACGGTTGTCTACAGATAGCAACAAGGACACAAAAAGTAAAACTCAAAATATTCTGATGCACGCAGCAAAACAATTTCATTTTGCACCTTCTCGTACATAGAATGATTTGTCATCAGATGATGAATGGTTTACATTCAACGAGACCAAAAAGTCAAGAAACAACAATACAGGAGATACATGGGACATGGAATAATGCAGTTCCTTTAAGATAGGTCCAAGCATCTTGGAATACTGCAGGCATATCCATCAGCGTGACAGCTCTTGCTAAGAAGCAGACTAACATTACTTCCAACGGCTCTCTAGAGCGGCTATTTTCTTTTGCAGGATTTATGCATTGTCCAAGAAGGTAAGCCCTTAGTGAGGAACTTCTTGAGAAGTTAGTATTTTTGACAGGAAATATGTCATTAGTTATGTAGCTGCTGCTCTCTCTGCATGTTTTAATTGTTCATTTGTTTCACGCTGATTCTGAAAACTATTTATGTAAACATTTACCAGAAGACAATTACCTAATATGTACTATTGTTACTTAAATATTATGTTTGGTAGTATTGAGTATAATTTAATATTGCACTGTATGTAGTAGCTGATTGTATTTGAAAATATTATTTTGTATTTAAAATAGTTTTGCCATTGTATTTTGTATCTAAAATACATTTCAGGTGTATTTTGCCCAACTCTGACATTAATGAATATATTAATACAAGCGATAAAACAGTTTCCTTTTATGACCCACTTATTTGTGTTTCCACAGTCCTATTACAATAAATAAGTATATTTTTGTAAAGTGTCAAAGGCAAAAGTTCTCCGCTTATCACTTAGAAATCCTTTGTATTCAGAAAAAGTTACAACTTAATGTTACAAATATTATATCTCTTACAACTCTGTACTCTCTAAAAGCAAATGACAGATTGCTGTATGTGTAGATAATGAATGCCTATCCCCCTTACTCCGTCGTCCACAGTTACCATGATAGCCTCTAATTCCCTAGGTCGCGGGTTCAAACCCCGCAAAGGGCAATGCATTTTTTCAGGTGTTAAAATCCTTAGCAAGGCTGCCTTCAGAAGGGCAGTAAAGTCAGTGGTCCTGTGTCATAGATTTATGGCACATAAAAGAACCTCAAGCCTGATAAAGAGGCCTCTGAGCAAAATTACTGATCTTTCATGCCCAATATAGAATGGAACGCTAAAGACCACAGCAGTTAAAGATCATCCGTAAATAAAACTCAATTTCATTTTTGTCCCATTGCCATATAGCTAAACTGGAGGGATGGACATGATGTTATACGTGCAGTGTAGTCCACACAGACGTATATCAGGTCTTGAGGCAATGAAGTGCAAAGGTCTGGTTATAATGTGCTTAAATGTAAATAGCGCATTATTTTAAATTTTAAATCAAGTTTTAAACACTGTTAAATATGGCCCAAACTAATTCCGAATTGCAAGGGTTAAGTTTTTCTAATATTAACGAATTTAACAAACAACCAAGGTATATACAATAAATATTAATATTAGTAGAAAGTTCAACATTGCTGCACCATTATTTAATTTTACTACAAACCGGCTTTAAACCTACTATTACCTCTTCGTCCTACCAGGCAGCTACAAATAGTTAAAAGAGTCAAACCTTACACAGACAGAATGTATGAAGTGAAGGACTACAATCAGATTACAATTCCAAAAATAAAAAAGTAAATATCAAACGTCTCATGAGATTGGTCTTTTTGTCAGAGAAGCAAGTACTCAACCATTACAAGGAGTTGCTGTATGGTGCTTTTGAACAGACATTATGATTACTGGATTATTTTAACGTCACTTACATCTTACGATAACGAGCTCATTGCTATGCGATGCACCAATACAGCTTAACCAGCATAGAACAATCTGAATGAGGGATTTTATAACAGTTTCATCGATATTCAGGAAGCACTAATCTAACTTGTGCCTGGTATTAGAAAACTCGGAATCTATGCTTGGGCAATACAGAAAGGATAGGAAACTTAAAGAAATTGTCTGTCATACAAAATGGTATTCAAGCAAATGTTTTACAATCAAAGAATGGATTATTTTCATGTTCTTAAAAAAATTAAATTTCATTTCATTTATGGACTCTCTTTAACTACTGTGGTCCTTAGCATCCCATTCTATTTTGGGCATGAAAGACCGGTAATTTGCTCAGAGGCCTCTTTATCAAGCTTGAGGTTCTTTTATGTGCCGTAAATCTATGACATTGGACCACCGGCTTTATTTCCCTTCTGAAGGAATTTCATGTTCTTGGTTAATATTTATTTTCAACAATTCCATCGCAAAATAAAAAAAAATAATTTGAATTGAGCTTGCTTTCAATAAACCCTGTTAATGATTTTATTTTTGGATTTAAATTCATAAAAAACTTATGGTATTGAGAAAAATATAAATATTACCCTTCAACAATAAAAACCAAAAAAAAGGGCCAGTAACAGTGACAAATTCTACAAATATATAATTTACTGAGCAGAGAGATTATGCTTATGCAGGAATTATGATGATCCACTGAAGTGTTGGCTGAAAAGTTCACATTACAATATGGGATTTTCATGTACATATGTGAAAATTGACTCATATGACAGATCTGTACGCAGTTTGGTTTGCACTGAACTTCCAGAGAATCGTTATTGTAGTTGTTCTTAGATTTACAGGAATTGCTTTGTTATACACTGGATTGTTAAAACAGAATGAAAATAGGGCAGGTTTATGGCTGTGTGCACCATTCTCGAGTAAAATTTTACCACGGTAAAACACTGACTTTACTGCGATGTACGGCCATTTGTGGTGCATCGACGATGGTAAAAGTTTGCTGAGGATTTCACCGCAGTTAAATCTGACCGGCCATGAACACCAGTTTTCGATTATCTCGGCTCCTTTGCCAGTATTGCTTAGCAAAATGGCAGCTTATAATGTTTTGGAGCGCGATGATTTTGAAGATGAGTTGTTATATTTGAATTCCATTTACGGTGGTGAAAATAATCGTATGCCCATGATTGTGGATATAGGAAACTTGTTTGAAGAAATGAGTGATAGGCGATTCCAAGAAAGGTTCCGATTATCCAAGGAAGTAGTGTAGTGGTTAGTGGACGAAATGAATGAGAGATTAGAATTCTCGACAATCAGAAACAACCTGGTGTCTCCAGTGAATCGTGTCGACATTAAGGTTTTATGTGACAGGTGCCTACAATGTACTAATCGGCGATGTATCAAATATACATGGAGGTATATATGCTTTCCAGTAAATAATGCTGATGTAAGGGCGTAATTGACGGCTTTAGTGCAATTAGCGTGTTTCCAGGAGTGTTTGGAACTATAGATTGCATGCATATAAGGATCCAATCGCCTGGAGGGGAAAATGCAGAGGTTTTCCGAAACAGAAAAGGTTACTTTTCATTCAACTGCCAAACTGTGAGTGATCATAACCTCCTCATTAGAGACATTGTTGCAAGGTGGCCAGGTTCAGTGCATGATAGTACAATATTTAGGAACTCTAGCGTAAGGGCAAAATTTGAAAATGTTGAAATACCTCATGGGTATTTATTAGGAGAGACTGGCTACGCTTGGGGGCCATACTTAATCACCCCAATTATTAATAACTCCTGCTGAGCAACGTTTTAACAATGCACATATAAGAACCAGGAACACGGTGGAGAGGCAGTATGGAGTTTGGAAAAGGAGATTTCCAATGCTGTCATTGGGGTTAAGGTGTGACCTGCAGAGTGCCATGGCAATCATCATAGCCACAGCAGTACTGCACAATATTGCAAGGAGTTTCAGCACCGAGGAACCTCCAGATGATCCTGAAATTCAAAGGCTGCTGGATCATTTGCAGAGAGTGAAGGGAGCAGACATTGAGGAAAATGATGCTGTGCCAGCAGAGCATCAAATGCATTGCAATGACGTAGTACCAGGAAGAGCAGTGCGACAGGCAATAACAAATCAACACTTTCATTAAGGTATGTATGTACATTTATTTTCATAACAATTGTTATACATCATTTACACTGCTGATTTTACTCTTCCAATACTTGAGTTTTTCCTTAAAACTAATATTTTCTAATCTTTTATTTCCATTTCCTTGATATGTTCATTTTTCATTATCTGTAGCTGTGAAGTTAGCACCTGCACTCGCTTCTCACAAGCATCTGCAATGCTTGTTGCAGGTTTTGGTTTTGCTGGTATCCTGCTTTTGTTTCCATCTTTTGGGTGTTGAAGTAGAGGGCAGATGCAATTCTTCAGCTCCTCGTGCTAGCATTGAAGTTGGCTGTGGTTCAAACTGCTGTGTATAAAAGAAATTGTGATAATTTTATTTTAACTATTACTCATGTAAATGTGAGAGAAAGAAGGAAAGAAATCGTAATTATAATACAATAACATAATGTAATGTATTTATTTAAAGGTGAGTCGGAATTGTTACACTAACATCACTTAAGTTTACTCACTTAACATGTTTCGGGAAACCGTTGTTCCCATCCTCAGAAGTTAATTCGACTGGCCCGTGTTGTTGGTGTTTCCGTTTTTTGGACTGGATCCTGTAGTGGCATCTTGTGGTGGAGAAATGTACTTCCAGAGAGGATTTGGTGGCGGCAAATCAAAATTCATTAGATGTGTGTTGTGTTTTAGAATGGTGATCTTCTCCTATGCATCTAATTCATCTGCAAATTTGGCTGGTTTGACTAATGTAATATTGGGTTTGATGTTGTGATTAGTGATCCAAAAATGGTGTGAAACTGCAGATTTGTCCATTTGTTTGTATTTAATACATCTCATGTGCTCCTTTAGCCTAGTTTCTAAGTTTCTTTTTGTCTTAACTATGTATACTTTGATGCAGTAATTTGTATCACAAATTACTTAAATGTAAATAATGATTGTAATATGAATATGCATTTTTATGTGACATTGATTTGAGATGTTTCTTGAGGTTGAAGTATGTGGATTAAAAGTGATCAGCAAGAAGTTATTATAACAGTTTCAGTTTGGCGAGTGTTAAGATCAATGTATAAATGTGATAGTTTGACAATAAATGTGTAAAACAAATTTCTTCATCAGTGTTATATTTGAATAAAAGATTCCTTTCCGTTTACACAACCTGTATAGAGATACGTGCTCAAGCCAACAGGATAATAGCTAGCCGGAGGACATTTGAAATGAAATCAAACAAAAGCTAATACTGCCGCAAATTGCTAACACCAGATGGAGCTACGAACCTAACAAAGAATCACGTCACAAGATGGCTTTAACACATGATCTAAACAAACATTATAAGTAATACCGTTACAAATTGGCTACCACAATGTGGGGCTACAATAATGTTAAATAAATACAACATAAATACTGTAACAAATTGGCACCCAGAACGTGGGGCAGAGTGACCAGGAAAGGAGCAAAGTGACCAGGAAAGGAACACGATGACCAGGAAAGGAGCAGAATTAACCAGGATGTGGAATGAATGGAGCAGTGAATTGATCTACAAGACGCAGATTCCAGAAACAACTACAAGGACGACAGACTACGCGGATAATTGGACATCGTAATTCCGAGATTACAAGGCAACAGGGGAATTCAACTACAAAAACATTGAGAAGATGCAGATTCCAGAAACAACTAGAGGAACGACAAACGACGCGGATAAGTGGACACAAAAACATCGAGATGACGTAGATTCATCATAACACAACGCAGAAGCAACATATAACCTAGGAGAGAGGGGCAGAAAGCTGGATATCAAAGCAACATCAGCAGATACCATCAGAAAAGTTAGAAACGTGTGATTTTTATTCTAAAAAAAAAAGGGGGTAAAAAAATTTTTTAAATGTACCTTAGGAGCGGTAGGATAAAGAAAACAATGGCTACTAATAATATTGAAGAAACAATTATGGAGGGAGATAATGTAACAGTTAGCTGTAATTCAATACAGGATACAGAAAATAGCTTAAACAATGTAGTATTTGATGGAGAAAATGTTAGTGCAGAAAGTCAGAATAGAATAGTAGGAAATGTTAATTTTGATGCTAGTATCATGATGGAAATGCTGAGAAATATGAATGATAATATGCAAAAGAATATTGAGAAATTAGAACAAAAACTAACTCAGAACATGCAAAAGAATTTTGAGAGATTAGAAAAGAAATTAGATCAAATGAGTGAAGATATTGGTAGGAGTAATGAGATATTAGAGCAAAAAGTAGATCAAAGCAGGGAAGAAATTGAAAAGAAAGTTACGAAGCTAGATAGTAGTATGCCAAAAATGAGAGATGAAAATCAGGAAGTAATAGCAAGTGAGATAGGAGAAGTTTCAAAGAAAATGCTAGACATGAGCAGGGAAATAGGTAACAAAGAAAGTGAGGTTAATACTAAAAGTGAACATGTTGATGTAGAATGTACAGAGTTAGGTAGTAGAATGAGTATCATTTCAAGTAAGCTAAGAGAGATAAAAGAGGTTATGAATGTAGATGTGAATCAGGCGCAAGTTAATTTCAGAGGGGAAATATCTGAAATTCAGAAAGAATCAGAAATGCAAAGAAATAAATTGTACAAAGAAGTTAAAGTTCTGCCTGTAAATAATCAAAAGCTAAATTCTGAAATTAACAAGTACCAAGCTGTTCAGAATGAAAACTCCAGTCCAGTACAGTTTAGTAGAGATTTGTCAGAGTACTCTCAGATTAAAGAGATAGCAGAAGAATTGAGAATGACAGTTGTTAAAAGATATGTAGTTCAGAAAACTTTAGATTGTTTTCAAATGTTATCATGGGACGAAATTTCATATGAATATAAGAGGCGATTCATGAACAAAAATTTGAAGGTTAGGATACGGCTACGAGTAATGTTTAGCCACACACAATTTGATCCAGGAGGGTAAATAGCAATGAGATGTAAAGTAAATGCTGGATAGGTAAAGATGACTTGCAGAGAAATGTATTGGAACGTAAGAGGGTTAACTAAATGTATATGTCATGAGAAAACAGAAATTTAATAAAAAAAAAAAAAAAGGGAGAAATAAATATTTAAAAAAAAAAAAATAACAATTTTTAGTAACTGTAACAGTATTTGAAAAGAAGAAGGTAATAATTGAAACTTAATATGATATTAAAGTAAAAGTACGTAAATACAATTCCAAGAACATTGTTAAAATAAAGTACAAAATAACAAAAATGGGTAAAAATAATTAAAAACAAATACTTATGTAGCAAACAGAAAATGTGAAACAGTGTCTAGATTTAAAAGATATAAAATATATTTGTGTAGAGGGTGAATATTTTTGGTAAATATGTTTAATAATTACAAAATTCTTAAATGCACAAATTTTTGTTAACAACTTAAGAAAGTAAGCAATTTTGTAACAGTAAATAAATACTTCAGGGTACAGTATTTGCTATTAAAAAAAAAATTTGTAATGTCAGATTAAAGTCTAAACACATTAAACAAGAGCCAGTAAGTAGTGGCGAGATAAAAAAAAAACAAAAAAAAAAACATGTCGTGTGTTAAATGCGTGTGAAGTGTTAAGTGAAAATGATAGCGTGTGTTCCAAGATTTAGGAGACTAAAAACCCAATTATAAAATTTCCAAACAAGTTGTAAATATTTATAATTATGTTTCTAGTGGGGCATATGATGCAGTAATTTGTATCACAAATTACTTAAATGTAAATAATGATTGTAATATGAATATGCATTTTTATGTGACATTGATTTGAGATGTTTCTTGACTGTAATTATTGTTAAGTAAGTTTATACGACCTTACTGAAACTGTCAATAATAGCGCGCAATAATACAGCGAGGGGGGGTGAGCTGTTTATCATTATTGGAAACGAGGAAGTTACGTAATGTTGGCGCGTTTTTCCGTTTAGAACCTTCTGGAATGTTTCCCTAGAGCATATGTATTCATAATTTTCATTGGATATTAAAATAGACGCTAATGTTGGCGCGTTTTATTAGCCAATAGTAAGTCAGTTATAATCTTTAGGCATATCGGGGAGTGGGTGTATAAAAAGCCAAGTCAGAGGTAGATCGCGGGCAGTTCATCAAAATTCTTAGTACATTACACGTCACCTTCAGTCGTCCAGTTCATCAAAAATCTGTGTACACTACACGTCGTCTTCAGTCAGTCAATTCGTCGAAAGTATTTGTACGGCAAACGTCGGGTATCGATTCACAAGTTACGCACAGCAGAATTATGAATAATCTAAAGTGTTGTAAGGTTAATTATACAAAAGGTTGAAGTACGTGGATTAAAAGTGATCAGTAAGAAGTTATTATAACAGTTTCAGTTTGGCGAGTGTTAAGATCAATGTATAAATGTGATAGTTAACGTGTTTGACAATAAATGTGTAAAACAAATTTCTTCATCAGTGTTATATTTGAATAAAAGATTCCTTTCCGTTTACACAACCTGTATAGAGATACGTGCTCAAGCCAACAGGATAATAGCTAGCCGGAGGACATTTGAAATGAAATCAAACAAAAGCTAATACTGCCGCAAATTGCTAACACCAGATGGAGCTACAAACCCAACAAAGAATCACGTCACAAGATGGCTTCAACACATGATGTAAACAAACATTATAAGTAATACCGTTACAAATTGGCTACCACAACGTGGGGCTACAATAATGTTAAATAAATACAACATTAATACTGTAACAACTTTATTGCAATCTGAACAATGGATTTTATAGATTCCAGCTTTTTTGTCTTGTGGAATGGGGTCTTTTAACTTGTTACAAAGTAATTTCTCTATGTTAAATTTGTTCTGTGGAGCTAGGGTGATGTTATGTTTCATGAAAATCTTCTTAAATTTGTGAAATGTTCCTGGGTGGTATGTGAATTTCTTGAACTTTAGCTCTTTATCTTGCTGGCTGAGATTTGTTGTGTTTCTGATGTGCATCTGTCGTTTGAATTTTGCAATTTTTTTGTCAATAGTTGCTTTGTTGTACCCATTATGTATTGCTGTGTCTACTATATGCTGGTATTCTAACTGGTATTCTTTTTTATTTAAGGGGGTATATACCAGTCTATGTGTTAGGCTGTTTAGTACTGCATGTTTGTACCACAGGATCCAGTCCAAAAAACGGAAATACCAACAACACGGGCCAGTCGAATTAACTTCTGAGGATGGGAACAACCGTTTCCCGAAACATGTTAAGTGAGTAAACTTAAGTGATGTTAGTGTAACAATTCCGACTCACCTTTAAATAAATTCAATACACATCACTGTTTCTAGCTTCTTTTCATTACAATATCAACGTAATTTAAGACCAACAAGTCACAAGAAGCAAAATTTATAATTGGCCACCACGTGGAAAAGATACAAGTCATGGCAGAAAACAAGGTAAGATTAGAAACCCTAAATTTCAATACAGATTTAGTGGAATAAAAAGTGACATCAAAAGATACCAAAAAGTTGAAGAAAAGAGAAAAAACACATTTGCGGACATCCGTTTTTTAAACCTATGCATACGAAGCAAAGTCACACCAAAGTTTGTAAGGAGAATTGTAAAATATGACAAAAACAGCAAACACCAAACATCAGCCGATAAAAAAGTAATAATACTTGAGAGAAACAACCACTACGCAAAATTACACAAATTGGAACTGGAATTATATGCTCTTCACCTTAAATTAACGGACACACTCGGCTACCCACTTTGGCAAAACATGCAATCAAAATTCCTCACTATTCTTAGCTACAGGATGAAAACAAAAACGCTGAAATTAAAGAAAAAACTAGACATACTACGCCGGAAGCAACATTCATATAAAACTAACCTAAAAAATGAAAAAACGACGTCATACCCAGACGTAATTAATCTTTCAAATGTAACTTTCACCAAAGCGGAATTATCGGTATTAAACCTTGGCCTAAAAACATGTGTTGGCTACACAAAAACAACCGATGAAATAGTCGCAGACATTGAGATTGCTACTTACAACCTAAATGAAAATAGTAAAACCACTATAAAAAAAGAATGTGAAATGGTTCTCCAAGAAATACAAGCAGATAAACATAACAATTTCCCAACCAAACATGTGATCAAAACATTAAAATCAAAACCAGTAGTATACACAAAGGTGACAAGGGAAATAAACTAGTTGTACTGCAAAAAGATGATTATATTGCCAGAGTAGAAAATATGCTGCAACAAGAAAATTACATACAAATTCAAGAAGACCCATTAAAATTACATTTAACAGCCTTCAATCAAACCATCCAGGAAAGCAAAACTATAACAGACACTGATAAATCTAGATTAAAACCAGACCACCCCACTTTACCAAGAATGTATGCTCTACCTAAAATACACAAACCGGGTAATAAGATGAGACCAATCGTCAGCAATATTGATTCTCCTACCTACAAACTGGCAAAATGGTTAGTACAGAGATTCTCTTCACTACCAAAATTCAATAGCAAAAACATAATGAATTCAGAAGATTTAATACAGAAGATAAAATCCCTGGAACTCGAACCAGAAGACAGATTAGTTTCCTTTGATGTCACTGCACTATTTCCAAGTGTCCCTACAGATCAACTCCTGCGTCAATTAAAGAAATGGCTACAGCAGACTAACCTACTTGAAGAAGAAATAGAAGACCTCATACAACTTACCAATTTATGCATTGCACAAAATTGTTTTAGTTTCAATAAGAAGTTCTATCAACAACCAACCGGTCTAACCATGGGCAACCCACTTTCACCCTTCTTGGCAGATTTATTTATGAGCTACTTAGAAACACACATAACAACTTCCTTTCCATACATGTTTAAAGTTTGGCACAGATATGTTGACGACATCTTCGCTGTTGTCCCTAATAGGTTCATACAAGACTCCTTAGCCTTACTAAACTTACAGAACCAATCAATAAAATTCACCATAGAAATAGAAAAAGAAGGCATGCTACCATTTTTAGACCTAAAAATCATCAGAGAACAAAAGAACCTAACCTTTAGCATATACAGGAAGCCAACACACTCTACTAATTACATAAAAAATAAGAGTTTCAATCCAACCACACACAAACATGCAGTACTAAACAGCCTAACACATAGACTGGTATGTACCCCCTTAAATAAAAAAGAATACCAGTTAGAATACCAGCATATAGTAGACACAGCAATACATAATGGGTACAACAAAGCAACTATTGACAAAAAAATTGCAAAATTCAAACGACAGATGCACATCAGAAACACAACAAATCTCAGCCAGCAAGATAAAGAGCTAAAGTTCAAGAAATTCACATACCACCCAGGACCATTTCACAAATTTAAGAAGATTTTCATGAAACACAACATCAGCCTAGCTCCACAGAACAAATTTAACATAGAGAAATTACTTTGTAACAAGTTAAAAGACCCCATTCCACAAGACAAAAAAGCTGGAATCTATAAAATCAATTGTTCAGATTGCAATAAAGTATACATAGGTAAGACAAAAAGAAACTTAGAAACTAGGCTAAAGGAGCACATGAGATGTATTAAATACAAACAAATGGACAAATCTGCAGTTTCACACCATTTTTGGATCACTAATCACAACATCAAACCCAATATTACATTAGTCAAACCAGCCAAATTTGCAGCCGAATTAGATGCATGGGAGAAGATCACCATTCTAAAACACAACACACATCTAATGAAGTTTGATTTGCCGCCACCAAATCCTCTCTGGAAGTACATTTCTCCACCACAAGATGCCATCACAGGATCCAGTCCAAAAAACGGAAACACCAACAACATGGGCCAGTCGAATTAACTTCTGAGGATGGGAACAACCGTTTCCCAAAACATGTTAAGTGAGTAAACTTAAGTGATGTTAGTGTAACAATTCCGACTCACCTTTAAATAAATTCAATACACATCACTGTTTCTAGCTTCTTTTCATTACAATATCAACATAATGTAATGTTTTTAAATGTTTTCTTTTCTTATTCAATACAATACGTTTTAATATGTAGCCATTACATTTCCGCTACAGACAATACTACTTTTTCTTTACATTCCCCTCTCCTGTCCGCAAGGAACATAACGTCGCTTAAGAAACAATACTGCCTATCTGCACTGGAGCTACTTTACAAATGAGATAAATAACTGCCAAGACTTAAACATTTTTAATTTAATGAAAATATAAAATGACATTTTAAAAAGATTTACATTAATTTCAATATTTACAACATACAAGCATACAATTCTATTCCAAATAACTGAGGAAATCAATATGCATCTATATTTGAAGGTACTTTGCATGAAAGGCAAGTAACTTTTATAAATAAAATCTTCAAATTTAATGAAAAACGTAAAAGGTATTTATTACATATGTCAGCATTATTTTTAGCCACAATTGTTATGCATATACAGTATGATTAATACCAACTACACATTTGCATGCAATTTGTAAAATTTGTATTATATAACAAGATTCATTCTTTAGGTAGGTCTATTCATCTATGAATTGCTGTCTGAGAAAGCTGATGTATTAATATACAGCTATGGCTTAAATATGGATATTATTTTTGGCAGAAATTTCAACATGTTCAATTAAGTGAAGTTCTCAAGATAACTCTACTGTCTGCAACTTCTGCACATCACCATATCATTTTTAAAAAAATATTTTTGTAATAATAAGTTAAATGCTAGTATAAATTAGGGGTGGAAATAAAATCAGAAATTCACTACAACAAACAAAAAGAAAATTGTGAGCAATTCCAATTTCACATAAAAAACAATATTACTCCTTTTAATGTCTCCAAATATTTGAAACATTTTCACATCAATCCCAAAAATGCCAACTTTCAGCATTTTCAAATGGAACTATCAGCAGAGAGAAAAATGTTCACGTGGATCAATCAGCAGGACCCAGGACCATAGTTTACCATTATATTTTTGAAAATTCATCTTGACAACTTACTAATGACTTTCCTGTTAGAAAATATCTAATGTGGTACATGACTTTCTCCTTGCTATTTCAAAGGTACCATTATAATGAGTGATTCTTCCTTTACCTTATCTTAATCACAATGACAATACTTGGCCAGATATGATTTCAGAATAAGCTGCATGAATGGATTTATTGTTTCATGTTTTTACTTAAGGAAGAGAGTTGTAACCCAATTTTCTTTGTGATGGAATTATGCAGGGAAAAAACAAAGGAATTGACACACTTTCATAGGCTTTCTTTTAAATGTTCTTACAATTGAGAAAATGTAAATCAGGGGTGACAAATTGACATCCGCTAAATAGTTGTTGTAACTCTCTATCAGGGAATACTTTCAACCAGGGGCGGCTTCTGGGGCAGTACCACCGTGCAGTGGCACCACTTGTGTCAAAAGGAAAGAAAGAGAAATGTATAGAATTGTGCATAAAGCATTGTTTCCAAGTATGCGTTCCCTCATTTGAACAGGCGCATTAAGCAGTGTGCCCTCTACCGGTGCCTTTCAGAAAGCTCAAAGCCAATTCCAAATTGACACCATCTACGCTCTTAAGCACTATGTATAAGGCTAGGCTGTACGTTTCTACATGGTTCTTGTGGGAGAGGTGGGACTAAGATTGCTAGACTGAGGGCTTACATTCCACCTGCTAGAGTGCACTAAAGCACAGAACCCAGCGACAGTGGAAAAAAAAAATATTCTGCACTCAACCTTCCTTTAATGCACTGTTACCATCTTAAGTGCAAGTTAATACTGTTTGCATTTGGAAACTAAAATGCAATTAGTAATTAACTTGCAGCAACTAATACTAAAATGCATTTGGAAATGCAAATTAATGCTTAATTAAATGAAATGCAGAAATAATACACTAAAATATCCTTATAAATAAAAATATACATTTTTTAATATAATTATGTCATTAGCTTTGAAACTATGAGGCATTATTTCAATATTTGTATGTTTCATAGCAGCAGGGCTATTGGTAATGATTGAATATGTGGTATCTTATCCACAGCAGAACAAAAAGCTAAGGTATTCACTATGTGGTGGGCACCTGCTTTCAAAACAATAGTCAAGTATTTCATTATGCATGTAGTAACAGTTCAATCCAAAGATGACATAGTCCACCGTGAAGTCAGGTAACTAAAACAATGTAGCTAAGTATAGAGTGATTTCTTTGAGCGAATATATGAAAGTTATGAACATCATCAAAGTAAGTGAATTATTAAAATCTCCATTTAGAACACGACTCAGTGAAAAAATAGATCAGATAGGCCACTCCTGTATCTGCAGCAGCAAAAAAAAATCAACGTTGTATGTTCAATCCAGAAATTTACCAAAAGTACAAATAGATTTGAGGCTGTGAGGTAATAGTTGCATTTTTTGTTATCCTCACGTGTTATCTGGGGGAGATGTCCACTGGTATAAGACCGGAATAACTGATATTGGGCATACACGGTCTAAAATGAAAGTACATTAAATTCTTTCAATTTAGCAAAAACTTATTTTTTGCAGCTATTTGAAGTTTTAATCACACTTCCTGTAAAAACTGAAATGATGATATACCACCTTATGGCAATGAGGTGACAATATATAACTAATCTTTGGTAAAATTATTTTGCATTTGAAATAAATCCCTTACCAAGCAAAAATACAAGCAAAGAATTAACAGTGGGAAAATGTATTTAGCATCAAACAAGGTACTCATATTTTGAATTTACCTAAATTTACAATTTAAACTTGTTGATTAGAAAATTATTCCATTTAAGCATAACTATGTTTAACTTGGAGTCTTATTTTAGTAATGTAGGTTTTTCATTGCAAACTTTACCAAATAAAATTTTGCACAATGCTTAAAAATGCCTCGCTCCCAACAGTGCCTTCTTGACATGCTGGAATCATTTTGACATATTGAAAATACTGCACATATATCATATCGAGAAAATTATGAATTCTTACCTCAATTTTTATTACTGGAATCACAATATCCATGGGCTCCAAGGTGCTTTCAGAGGACCCAGCAACATCTGCAAAAGAGAAAAAAATTACTGCTTACATAACTGTTCAAATGTATATGCACATTTCATAGTGATTGTTAAGCTCATTACTGTTGGTCACGGAAAGCTTGCTGCCAGTTGGTTTTTCACAATTTCATAGCAATTATTAAGCTTCATTTGCCTTTGGGTAAAATAATGAATGTCTTACAAAATAATACATATATAGGCAAATGTGGATTATCTGTACACAGTTTTTACAAAAAATAAGTATGCCACTACAAAAACAACAATAAGTGCATTACATAATAAAAAGGTGACTGTTACTTTTGATGGAAGTAGCATCACAAGGCCATTCTTTTTTAGTTATTTTATGAATTGCTCATATATGATAAACAATATTATACACATTTTATATATTTTGTGTTTTCTATTAGCTGAGGTAAAACTCAAAAGCATAATACAATCCCAATGGGTTAAATAATATACATTAGTTTTCTGTAATTTTAGTCCATTTTATGTTATACAAGAGCAGTTTTCTTTTGATCACAGAGGTATTATTAAAGATGATTTGTTATTAATGTAATTGGAAATAAACTCCATGAAAATTTTGAGGGATGGCCTCTTTGCTACAAGCATCATGTAATGAATGGCATCATTGATTTTCTAGTTATACCCTCACTGGCTTCAGTACACCTGAGCCTGTTTTAAAAGAGTATTACTTACCAACTGCTGTTGCTGTCTCCTGATATGCAGCATCATTGTCCCATGTATTGTCCAACAGTGTTGCTGCTGTTGAGCCAAGCATTTCTTTAAGTTTGGGAGACACATTTTGATGGCATTGTATTTTCCCTCCTCCAGTCTTATATATTTCCAACTTCTCATCTGCCATGTCCTTTCTTTTCAAATTCTCGTAACATGTTTTTAAGTTTAAGGCACTCCTTTGTGTTACCCCTAAAACACAAAAAGTTTATGAGGACAAAAGCTGCAACGAATAAACTAAGCATGTATGACAAAGGGTATCATTTATAATAACTAAAAATTGTTGATATCTCAAAATAGTAAGTATACAAAGATGATGCCGTAATCTAACCTTCCAATTAGAGCTAATAATGTAGCTCCAATGCAATTCTGTATGCATTAAATGTGCAGATATTTATAAATGAACAGGTAGCCTTTTCTTTCTTTTTTTGCGACAGATAGCAGATTTCCCTGCACCAATAACCACACATTCACGATTAGTGCAGCAACAAATGCAAGACCATGGTGCATATCACATTACACTATTATTTGTACCTACATGTTGATGCAAAACAGTATATTTAACCCGAAGTTAGCTATCGGCCATCATCTTCAAAACACTACAGATCATTAAAATACACCAAAAATACAATCTTCGTAGAATTGTGTAACATTTTTCACCTACCTGGACTGCTGTTAAACTGTAACGCCAGCTTCTCCCACGTGGCATCCTTCTTTTTCAGAGAAATTCCGTCCATTTTCTTATTTTCAATAATTTCTCTGAAATTGGATGCCAAGTCCAATAAAATATCTATCTCATACTTCGAGAAGTTTGGCTTTCTTTTATTTTCCATTACCACGTGCTAACCTGTACCATGTGCTCTTATAATAAATGCCGAACAAAAAACAAACAAGAAATGACAAACACGAAGCGATGAACTTCCGGGTGCGCTCGCTAGCGTTCTCAGCAGCTAAATCTGAAATGAGCGGTGCGCTCTACCACAGCGAGAGCTTGCCAGATAACCATGGCCAACTAAACAGCAGTGAATAATGATGCACCAGGATGTGAGGTTTATCACAGTCAACTTTTTACTGCATTTAAGTAAACGTCCTGAAGGGGTTTGTTTAACGAGAATGGTGCACTCTGTCATTAGGATGATCTATGTCACTTGTTACTGGAGTTTTAAAAGTATAAGCTTGTGTGACAACTTAATTGTGAAGCTGCACAACAAATGTGATACAGGAAATCCACCCATTTGACAACATAAGTCACACAAATTTGTAAAATTGTATTAGAACAGCCAACAAATTACAATGTTTATACAGAACTACAAATGAGGAAGGCAGATAAAATCACTCTTCATGATGCTGTAGCATGCTCACAGAAGAAATGTAATCAATCTCCCTATATAATAATTAGTGAAGTGTTTAAAATGATTCCAAGGGTAGATTTGTTTTAGTTTCAGCAGATGAAACATACACTGCCACAATGCGCTACCTATCAGCGTTAATCATAAGAACGTAAATCAGCACAAAGTGAACAAGAAGCAAAGAGCTGAAGATGTAAATGAACAATACCCTAACATGTTGACATTTTAATTGTCTTAAAAAAAATTAGTGAAGTTTGTGAGTCACTGAGTTATGTAGATTATACATTTATAGCATAACATTTTGGAGCGACTATTAAGAAATTGTAAGGGAAATAATTTACTTTTATGTGTATCTCATAATTCATAGCAACAGTGTTGATAATAAATCTGAGCCATCTTTATTTGCTGCTGTTCTGAGCTTGGTACATAATTAAATTGAGTTTGATTTATGAATGCTCTTAAACTACTATGGTTCTTAAGAGTCCCATTATATATTCGCCATGAAAGACTGGAAATTTTGCTCAGGGGCCTCTTTATCAGGCTTGAGGTTCTTTCACATGCTGTAAATCTATGACAGGGAACCACTGGCTTTAGTTCCCTTCCAAGGAAGATGCTAAGGATTTTTATGGCCAAAAAATACAACACAAAACATTCCTGAACACGGTGTGTTAAGGTACAGCATGAAAATTTTAAAAGAAATATATGAAAGCATTAAAAGTTTACATACTTTTTATCCTCATGATGGAAATTATGGACATTCAATCTCAATAAAGCACTTCTTGCATGTCATATTTGTATGCCCATTGTTACAAATTACATTACGTCTTTAAAATTAATCAAATTACTGTAGTCCTTATAAATTCCTTACATGTATAAGTTTCTTTCAGCATGAATCAAATCATGCATATTCAAAATATACAAAGCATAATTATCTGTTTACAAAAAAATAATCATTTGTAAGATTTTTATGATGGTAATGAATCAAATAATTATAAATTTTCATACTTGACAGTTCACTGAATTCCTTCTCATAAATTTCACACTTCTGAGTTTTGTAGCATTTTGCTTTCATAAATCAACTTCTGTGATTTCAAAGCTGAAAAGTGAGTAAAGCTCTTATCAAAAGTTTTACAAGCATGTGACTTTTCACACCCATGTGTCAAACTATGCCTTTTCAAATTCCCCAAATGTGCAAACTACTTTTCACTAAATGTACTCTCGTGAGTGTTTTTACCATCAGGTATCAAACTATGACAAATAAGTGAAGCTCTTCTCACAAATTTTACACTGTGTAGCTTTTTACTTTTATGTATCAACTTACACAACTCAAAGATGACAACTGAGTGAAGCTCTTCTCATAAACTTCACATTTTACCCTCATGTATCAAATTATGCTTTCTCAAGTGTAACGACTGAGTAAACTGCTTTCACAAACTTCATACTTTGAGGGTTTTTACCATCATGTATCAAATTATGCAATTTCAAAGATGACAACTGAGTGAAGCTCTTCTCACAAATTTTACACTTGTGAGGTTTTTTACCCTCATGTATCAAACAATGTGTTTTCAAATGTGACAAACGAGTAAAGCTTTTCTCACAAATTTTACACTTGTGAGCTGTTTTACCCTCGTGTACTAAATTATGCTTTTTCAAATCTGCTAGAAGAGTAAAGCCCTTTTCACAAATTTCACAACAGTGTATCCTTTTGCTCTCATGTATGAATTTATGCAATTTCAAAGATGACAAACGAAGAAAGCTCTTTTCACAAATTTCACATTTGTGAGGTTTTTTACCCTCATGTATTAATATATGCCTTTTCAAATTTGATAGAAGAGTAAAGCTATTCTCACAAATTTCACACTTGTGTAGCTTTTTACCCTCATGTACCACTTTATGCAATTTCAAAGATGACAACTGAGTATAGCTCTTCTCACAAATTTCACACTTGTGAGGCTTTATACCCTCATGTATCAGATTATGCATTTTCAAACTTGACAACTGAGTAAAACTCTTCTCACAAATTTCACACTTGTGAGGCTTTTTACCTTCATGTATCAAATTGTGTGTTTTCAAACTTGACAACTGAGTAAAACTCTTCTCACAAATAGCACACTTGTGAGTCTTTTTACCCTCATGTATCAAATTATGCAATTTCAAAGAGGACAAACGAGTAAAGCTCTTCTCACAAAGTTCACACTTGTGAGGCTTTATACCCTCATGCATTAAATTATGCCTATTCAAATCACCCAACTGAATAAACGTCCTGTCACAAATTTCACACTTGTGAGGCCTTTTACCCCCATGTATCAAATTATGCTTTTTCAAATCTGACAACTGAATAAAGCTTTTATCACAAATGGTACACTTGTGTGACCTTTCACCCTTATGAGTCAACAAAGCCCTACTGTAAATTTGCCCCTCAACACTACAAATTGTGTTACCAGATTGTTCTAAGCCAGTATGTTCTACAATTGATGTCTTTGTGTTAACACTTTCTTGACTTTCATGTTCAGGATGATGCTTTCCATAACCAAAGCTTGTGTGTT
This sequence comes from Deroplatys truncata, assembly GCA_030765065.1. Lineage (NCBI taxonomy): Eukaryota > Metazoa > Arthropoda > Insecta > Mantodea > Mantidae > Deroplatys > Deroplatys truncata. The sequence goes on from CM060989.1 coordinate 121,179,677, forward strand.
TCCATGAAGCATCAGCAGAGGACAATGGTGAATATACAGTGCTTTCACCAGAAACTGCTTCTGTGCATAATCTGAAATGTTGGAGGATTTAGTATTAGCTACCATAATCAAGAATGAAAGGGAATTAAATCTGAGAAAAGAATTGCTGTTTGGTAACACTCGTCAACTACAGTTACAAACACTCATGTAGAGCAACCTCACTGTTCATTACAGTCAAAATAACTGTGCTCAACAACAATGTTATTGAGTAATTAATAAAAGCTTTCAAATAAAAACATGTTAATTGCACAACCAGTCAGATATTTGTGGTGATACATGCAATGAGAACTACATCAACTTTCAGTTTTGCTTTAGCATAAACTATTCAAAGTAATTTTTGTATTCATTAAACCTGACAAGGAAACATTTTATCACAAAGTCAGCACTCAATATAATGATTTTCTTTTTTTTTGCAGATTCTTAAGTATGAATGGAAGATCATCAACATATTAGACATGAAATGTTTCAAAATTAGTTAATGACTTTGAAAAACTCTCATTGTCACATGAACTTCTCTACCCACTCTTCTTACAAAAGTTTATTCCTCGATTTTTGTAATGTTAATGAAAATAAATGTTTGAAGAAATATTTCCTATACACATTTTGTTGTAGGTAAAAGAGACAAACAGGAGGTTAAAGGGATAGGAAAATCTTTAAAAAGTAGATTGATTGCTATATGGTGTCTTTGAAATTCCATACTATTTTCATGACATCACAAGAAACATCAATTGCAACTTAACTTTTCAAAATATTATAGAGTATTTAAATATTCATACAAAAAAACAATTAACTCAGAAGTGGTTAATGTTACTAAAATATATTTTATTCAAATTGCATTTTAATTAGATGTATATTTTTTATTAATTTAGTTTTTGCGTATCTCCCATGGTTTACCAGTAATACCAAATTGTACAAAATTCATTCAGAATGAAAGTATCAGATCTACCCACCACACACAGTTGCTAAGATTGCGGTATGAAATAGATGGAGATAGAACAAAGATTGATAAGAATTTTTCACTTGTGGGAAAACAGGTTTGTGTCTTGAATGATCAATGGGGGAGATGTTTGGAGGAATTCCTCTTATAGTGGCAATGTTTATCCTCTACATATCTAAACAACTTGAATGTGAACATAGAATATTTTAAGTGTTCCTTGGACAGAGAATATTAAAAGGTTTCATGAACAGAGAATATTAAAAAGTGTTGTAATGCATATACGTAATTACTCTTTTCACAAAGAAGTAGTAAACAATTTTCCAAAGAGGTTTCTGTTGATTATTATTTATGTATATACACTGGCCTCACATAGGGCAAGTCTCTTCTCTAGTCACTAGCATGAGGTAAACACATGTGTTGAGCAATACTTTATCATAAAGCTTATTACCTAGGAAAACATAAAGCCATTCAAAATTTTGAGATGATTCCAAGCAAATTTGGGAAAGGAACTCTTATAAAGATCCTAGTGTATGAGTGGCAAAAAAGTATTTTCACTGGGCTAGGAAGATGCACACAATAGTCTCCAACAACCACTGCATGAAACATCCATGCTGGTTGTGATCTTATTCAGGTGGATGGGCATATAACAATCTTTGAAGATGCATCAGTTATTGGGGTTATTTATGATGAACTTAACTCCATCAGGTAGGCTCCTTATCTGCTTACTCAATACTGTTAACAGTTACCAGGAGGAAGGAGAGAAACCTTGGGTCCACAACCCCACAGAATGAATATTTGTCTTAAACAATTAAGCAAGCTGTATGGAAGAAAGGTTAAGCTTCTCTAACTGAGGTCAACTCATCAGCTACTTTTTGTGACCCCAAGACTGACTTTGATTGTGGACTTTCTTCAAGAATGTACAATAAATCCTGCTACTTCTGCAGGCTTATGGTTAAGGTGAAACCAGCTTATCATAACAACTCGGCAACGAATCTGAAACTTAATTTATCTCCTACATAAGACAGCATACGGTTATGCTAATGTGTAAGATTCATGGGATGACTCATGAACATTCATAGTCCAGATAAACCCCCCCTCTGAGTATAAATCATCATTTATAATTTATTTGCAGCATTGAGACAACAGCGATTCAATGGCAATGCAGCACTAGAGGAGTTTGTATACAACCGACTGTTGGCATTTCTTTCTTCATGGAAAGAATAACATTTGCCATTTCATTGGAAAATAAATATTTTGAAATAAAGAGACTATATAGAAAAGAAATACAGTATTGTTGTGTCTTCTGTTTCCATAAATTAACTAAAATTGAAAAATCTGGTTTATATTTCATTTACCATATAAGCTATAAAACCCTCCAAAATATCTATGGACTTAATCATACAAAGTGAGGCATGGAGCAAATTTCAATGTTATTTGTTGAAGAGATTATTATTATACTCCCATCCCTTTTTAAGATCATGAGACCTCTGCTATAACATAAATCTGAGTTATTTTAGCAGCTTATTTGTCCACTCCATGCTGTACAGGGAGCTCTTTAAACTTGAATGGGAAGTGGTTTATTTAAATAATCTTCCCGTTCTTTATTAAATTACTGTACAATGATGAAGAAAATTTGTATGGTGAATCCTCACATTACAATTTAATTTCATACAGCTCCGACTACTCCAATAATGGACAAAAAAAAAATACCCTGATAGTTATGGAAAAGGATGTGAAAATTTGACAGAATATGCATGGCAAATAGTTTTATTATATATATTTCAACAAAAGTTCTGTATCGTCCACCGTGGTCTAGGGGTACCATGCTAACCTCTAGTTCCTAAGGTGGATTCAAACCTGGCGGAGGGTCATGGATTTTTTCGGACGTAAAAATCCTTAGCATGGCTTCCTTCAGAAGGAAAATAAAGCCGGTGGTCCTGTGTTGTAGATTTATGCTGTATAAAAGAACCTCAGGCCTGATAAAGAGGCCACTCAATAAAATTTCCTGACTTTAACACTCAATGTAGAATGCAACACTAAGGACCACAGCAGTTAAAAAGCAGTCATGAATAAAGCTTTAAAAAAAAAACAAAAAAAAACGCAAGTATGAGTTATCTCCAACAAATTTATACACATTCATTTTTGAGGGCCAGGGGCCACTTCTACACAAAAAAAAACCTACCTACAAGTTAAGCATTTATAAACAGTGAAGAAAATCATACTATTCTATTTACAATTTATTTACATTTGTATATTATCATCCATATATTAACTTAGCAAGTAATACAATTTATTTATAAAAATATTTTTGATGCTTTTGCTACATCATGTTGCATCTCTTACTTCTCTTATATCGGGGGATAATTTCTTATATACTTTTATTGTGCATAAGGTAGGCTTTTTTTAAATAATGCTAGTCTATGTTGAGATGGTTTTAAGTTGCCTTTGGTTCATGTTTTATGATCATGTTAATTTTGAGTATTATACAGTTCGTTCAACATTTACATGTATATGTTTATAAAGTTCCAGTAGGTATTATGATGGGAAAGTCAGTTTCTAAGGTCTTTGAACAAGCCTCTTCAGGATTCTTTTGGATCTGTATGTCACATTATATGGATTATTCTCTTGTAACTTTTGAATATTAATTACCAGCCTGACGCATGTCCGTTAAGTACACTGGTATGCAAAACCTAAGGACGAAAGTAATCTTCACATGCTGTGACACTATCAAGTAACATAGCTTGATGAAACTTGGATCATACATAGAGGAAACTGCTACGGTATGTTGCAGTAGGCAACTAAACGAAATATGCAATGAGATGAACAGAAATGCCACTTTTATTCATAGACCATAAGCTACACTACAGTCAATATGACATTAGATGGTTCTCTAGATTTACAGAAACATGGTGCTTAAAAAGATGTATGATCACCATGGACAGAAATGCATGCTTTGCATCATGCTCCCATGCTGGCCACAAGGTTGGTAAGCAGTTGTTGTGGTAGGGCATTCCATTCCTCCATCAGTGCTGTTGACAACTGTTGGATGGTCATTGGTGCATATGGATGTGCTGCAATGCGTCTATCCAAACCATCCCATATGTATTCGATGGGATTTAAATTGAGGGAACAGGCAGGCCAGTCCATTCGCCAAATATCCTCTCGTTTCAAGAGATCCTCCACCTGTGCTGTTCGATGCGGTCACACATTGTCATCCATAAAAATAAAGTCAGGGCCGATTGCACCCCTGGAAAGATGCACATGGGGAAGGAGTACAGTATCACAATTACATTGACCAGTGAGCGTACTGTGTTCAAAGATTTGGAGGTCGGTGCGCCCATGCAACATTATGCCTCCACAAACCATAACACCCGGACCTCCAAAACGATCATGTTCAAGGATGCTCCTGGGTTCATTACATGTTCCCACCACTCGCCAGATGAGGGTACGTCGAAAATCACTACTTAAGACTGAATCTGCTCTCATTCGAGAAGAGCACACAACCCCATTCCTTGTTGGTCCAACTTTTATGCTCTTGGGACCATCACAAACGGTGCCGCTGATGTGCGGATGTCAATGGAACACAATGTACTGTGCCACTGTGTATCATGAGATTGCGTGCCTAGCTGACCTGTTAAATGTGGTTGCAATTCCACCTGCTGTTTGGCGTGGATTCCTTCTTGCCTGCTGCACAATGTAGCGGTCATCTGCTGCTGTAGTTGAGTGTGGTCGACCACCACCTCTCCTTGGGACAGCAGTGCCTGTGGTTTGTAAGGTTCCCCATGCACGTGAAACAATGCTGTGAGCAATTCCAAACTCTTGAGCAACACTTGTCACACTTCGCCCTTCTACCAGTTTCCCGATGATTCTTCCGTGTGAAGTCATCCATGTTGCAATCAAGAACACCACTACAGTGCACCATAACACCTCGCTAAATTGCCACACACCATTCTGTCCTGTTTCGTCAACTGCCCTGTGTTGCGGAACCAGACTATAAGCTCGCTACACTCATGTCATATGACATTGAGCTTTCTATGTACGTGTGAGAGACCTCTGGCAACATGCTCGTGCACCTTCATCTACTTCCACCAAGTAGTTCATTTGTTATGTTACTTTACCCATCTTGTCCTTAGGTTTTGCACACCAGTGTATTATTCCATATGTAATAATGGTGTGGAAGTAGTTACAATACATCACTGTTCAGGTCGCTATGTGTGGGATTTGCATATTAAATCAAGAACTGTTTAATCTTTTAACTAAATTATATTTAATATGTTCCTGCAACTTTAACTGGCTGTTTACTAAGATTAAGTGTTGAATTCATAGTCATTGCTTATGTGAAAAGGAGATACTTAAGCAATATGTATTTCCTTCAGATAAAAAAATGTTTATTACCATTTGGTATACATAGACGGTGCTTATATGTTCAGCGCTAAACTCTTACTCATTTCTGAAGCACATGTGGCAACGTGGTTCAGCTGTTTCACAGCCACTTGGATGCGTGAAGAAATGTGTAAGCGAACATGCAGGTGACCACATTTTCATTTTTGTTGTTTTGTTCACAACAGCTGTTGAGCACTGGCAGAAGTTTGTGAGTTTTAAATGGTACATTTATTAATTAGTTGACTTTCATTTAAAATCAAGTAGATTGTAGATTTAGTTAAGGATTTGCAGTAACAGTTATACAGTCACATTAGTTGGCCGAAAACATCCCAAAAGAAAAACATTTCAGTGAGCAGGAAAGAAACCAACTAATTTAGCTGGTACTGAGATACAAAGATATCGTAGAATGCAGGCAATCAGATGCTGTATGATGTACTGGCCTTAAATGGTATTTACTCGTGGACTGTTTTAAAACTGAAAACCTGACTTTCTAGCATAAAGTGTTAACTTGAGGTATTTACAATATGCATATTGTGTATATGCATGCATGGAAGCAAATCACAAATGATTACTGCACCATCTAGCAGTAATCAGAAAAGCAGAAGTACCCAATAACTTACAATGTTTGGCTTTAACAGCAGTTTTATACACAAAATTGGTAAACCTCTGTTCAAGATTTTGATAACCCAATGTGTATTTGCAAATTAATGGTAAAACGTGTGGCTTGTTAAGTGATTCATTGCAGTTGTTGTGATTATGCAAAATAGACAATTTGATCGAGAAAAACACTGCAGAGATGTACTTTATGTATTGCAGAAATATTTCCGCATTTTATTTTTAGGGTATTATTAAATGATTCTGAATAAGTGCACTGGAATCTTGTTTTCTAGGAACCCAAGGACTTTGGACAACATAAATGGGAAAACGTCTAACAGAAAACATGTGGATGATGTTATAGCACTGAGAATTCTATACATTATCTTTTCAAGTAAGCCCGTCTAACATTGCAATTTCATAACCTCTGTTTGTTAAGGTTACGTTGTTTAACAGAGGCATTAGATTATTATAACAGCGGCTTTGGTAAACCAATATCGCCTCTTAAATTCAGCATTCCTATGTGTTTCAAGTGAATTCTGCAAATTATGCAAATTCGTTTACTAATGCGCAGTAAAGTTCATTATGAAATTCCATATACTCCATGAAATCGCTATTATCGTTAATCTAAGTTGTAGGCAGTTGACACAAGATGGCATCAGCTCTCCTTATTGCATATACGCAGAGGTCAGAGCTTCCTTTTATGAATAAGCATTTCCTTATTCACCTTAAAGAGTAGCGTCTGTGTACTGAAAATCGCTGCTTAAGGACTTACTTGAAATAAGCGACGACTATGAATTCGACCCTAAGTGTAGTATTGCTACTGAACCATTCTTTTAGTATAGTTATAAGTTCTGCAGTTCTAGTAAATATTCTAGGTTACTTAGTTCTGATGCAGAAAGGATCAATAAAAATCAAACATAAAACATATATAACTTACTGTTTATGTTAATATATGGAAAAAAATTACTCTATACTGGGAAGCCAGAGGAAAAATTATGCAGATCAATTAATCCCCAATGCCATTGGTGAACAACACATATGGAAAAAAAAAAAAAATGGTTTCATTTGATGTTGCATTTATATATTTATTATACTATTTAGATGATCTTGACATCATTATCATGATCGTTATTTTGTATTTATTGTGGAATTGCATATTTGTTTTATGTTGACCTATGTTTGTATTTGGAAATTGAATTTTACTTTGGTGGTAACCATGGCAAACTTTGGTTAAAAACTTATATATGAAAAAATCTGTGCAAGGACTTGTTTATTCCATGAAAAGGGAAGGATTAAAATAATGAATCTTGCCATGGAACCACAACTAATTTCAAGTTCAGTATCTAATTAATATTCATAGTGTACGGTTGTGTATCTCATCATACATAAATCGTAGTAGTAATACTTATCAGCATTACAACTTGGTCTTGGTCTTAGTATTAAATTGTAAAATGTTAAGAGAGGTTTCAAATAGTAAAGAAACATGTGAAATGTAAAAGAAAGGAAAATAAATAAGAAAATTTAACTTATGGAAAGTGAATTTCATCTTTGATAATGTATCAAAACAAGATAAATGTTTCTTGTAAGACGCCCTAAGGATATTGGAGATCTCATCGCTCATTGCTTAACATTATTATTTATTTTCCACGAACCTACATTAATTTCCAACAAAATCTTACAAGTATAAGACTTGTTATCTTTTGCCAAAGCAAAGACCCCTTCAATAATTCTGCCAGTTCTTTTAACAAAACTGTGGTATCTTTCACATGTGTCATTGTCTTCCCACTAATATTGTTGTTGTTGTTCACCAATGGCACTGGGGATTAATTGATCTGCATCATTTTCCCTCTGGCTTCCCAATATAAAGTCTGTAAGTTATCACTTTTAAGCCTTTGCATTTGGTCAGATGCTGCTTGTTCAGGATGACATCTTCTTCACAGAGAGTGCACTTGGGTGTAGGTAGGCATCCTAACTGTAGAGGTGTTCTGTGAGGCAATTGCGGGCAGTTGCCATCCTAAATAAGGCCACTGCAGTCTTCCTTGGCATTTTTTGTATATCAACTCTATCTTTAATATTCTTATAATCTTTATCTTCTTTATCAAGTCTCTGCTGTCTCCACTAATATTGTTTGGGAGGTCATTTGTGGACTGCAAGTATAGTTATCACACCGATACGTTTTCTTGTGGAACTCCACCTTTTATCATACTTCAGTTTGAATGTAAATCACCTGTACTGCTCTTTAAGATTACTTTTCTGCTTACAGTTGATAAGATATGATTGAAACTATCTTAATGGGTTGCTTATGTTAGAGGTGTAACTTTTTTCGTAATATCTCATGATTTACACAGCCAAACCTTTTGTATTTTAAAATAAAGAGAGTTGAAGGTTGTTACACTACATCACTAAAATGTTCTTACTTGAACGCGTTTCAGGAGACGGTTTTCTCCCATCATCAGCATGTTGTCAACTGAGTTTGCCAGTTATTGTCTGGGGAATGTGTGTGGCTAGTAGCCAATTACCTTACCTAGACATCAGGATCATCAGAAGTGATGCACACAACGAACTAACGTTCGACATTTACAGAACACCAACTCATACAGAAAATTATATTAAAAACAATAGCTACAATCCCACAAGCCACAAACATGCAATTTTAAATAGTATTACAAACTGGTTAGTACATATACCAATGGAGAAAGAGGAATACCAGAAAGAATACCAACACATTATCCACATAGCCACTACGAATGGATACCAGAAAGAAACAATAGATAAGAAGATAAAAAAGTTTGAAAGACAGAAATACATCCAACAAACGATTACTTTACTCTCAGACAACAAAAACCACAAGCATATAGGAAATTCACTTGCCACCCTTGGACACATCATAAATTTCAAAGGATTTTCAAGAAATACAACATCACCCTGTCTCCACAGAATAACCACAATATACAGAAACTACTATGCAACAGAACAAAAGATCCTATCCCCAACGATAAATCAGCTGGTATATATCAAATTGTTTGTAATGAATATAACCTGGTATACATAGGAAGAACCAAAAGAAATCTTGAAATAAGACTTAAAGAGCACATGAGATGCATTTACTAAAAGCAGCCAGATAAATCAACAGTAGCACATCATTTCTGGTCTTCAAACCATGATATCACTCCAAACATAAAACTCTTAATGCCGATCAACAGCAGCAATGAATTGGACATCTGGGAAAAAATACATATTGCCAAACACAGGAATCACCTAATGAATTTCGAACTGCCGCCACCCAGCAGCCTTTGTAGGTTCATCAGCCCAGCACCAGAGAACACCACTAGCCACACATATTCCCCAGACAATAATCGGCAAACTCAGTTGAAAACATGCTGACGATGGGAACAAACCGTCTCCCGAAACGCATTAGAGTAAGAACATTTTAGTGATGTAGTGTAACAACCTTCAGCTCTCTTTATTTTAAATTATAACACATCACTGTTACTAGCTTCGAAATCTTCAAAATTAATTAACTTCTTTGTATTGTCACATATTAGCACAAACATGGGCTGTTTTTTTATCCAGTCCTTGAGAAATATTATTTATAAGATTCACTGATATTGTTTTTCTCTGAAGCCATGCTACAAGTCAATTAGTTCACTAAACTGATTTATGTATGTAATTAACTGTGGGTATGCAAGCTTTTATAAAATTACGGCAAATGTGAAAGGTAGAGAGATGCGTTATAAGTTTTGAAATTCAGAACATCCACCTTTGCGGATAGGACTCAAAAGTGCATACTTTATCCTTTCTGGAAGACCGAATACCATCACTGACTGAGTGGCTTGCTGGTTTCGTTCTTTATTTCCTTGATTAGCATTGATGACTGCAAACATTTAGATTTTTAGTTTCACCTTTGTTATCATTTGGTTTCCTTTGTCAGAGGAGACATTCCTAAAATTAAATGTGGGTGTGAAATATAACCTTCTCTATTGATGGGGGAACCTCACAGTTTCACTATCAAACTTACAAAGTAGCGATTTAATGTGTGGGCCATTTTATTGGTGTTTGTAAGACCTAGGCTGCTTACTGATGTACCAGAGTTGTTAACCTCATTTAGGCCTAGATCCTTTTCTATTATACAACATGTAGCCTGCATCTTTCTATGTAGCGCTCAATTGCCATTTGCTTGGCATTCTTTATTATTGGTGTGTAAATTTTATTATGTTTTTATAATATTGTTTTGCATTTATGGTTTCCTTGTATTCTCTGTGAAAATGAAATTGAGTTTTATTTATGAGCACTTTTTAATTGCTATGGTTCTTAGCATGAAAAACTAGAAATTTTACTCAGAAGCCTCTTTATCAGGTTTGAGGTTCTTTTACTTGCCATAAATCTATGACACAGGACCACCAAATTTACTTAGCTTCTGAGAAAGCCATGTTAAGGATTTTTCCACCCCCAAAAAATACATTGCTCTCCACTGAGTTTGAACCCATGACCTGTGTAACACTCTTTTATGAGCACTAGATATGAATGGCTATTTGTTTAAAGATCTTATATGCCAAATCACAAATTTTTCAGGACAGACAAACAACTATTTTTATCCTTGTCCATTTGTAATATAAAGTTGAAATTGTGAATTAATAGTGTTTAATGGAATACAAAATAGATTCATGTATCACATGTGAAATACGTAGTTTCGTTAATATAGTTCTTTAAGATGACAGAAATTGCTTGCTATTTTTATCTTATTGTATATGAGATACTCACTGATGACAACCAAACAAATGAATTAAGATTTTTTTTACTGCTCACAATTCTGTTGTATTTAAACAGTATTGTACTATGGTTATTATTCCCCATAATATTATTAGTTACAAAATTCTGTGTTGAAATAAAGTAACAGAGTTGTTTAGCTCATATCCCACTGCTAAGAATAGGAAACAAAATAACATTTTGAGAACCATCTTATGAGCTACTCGGAAACATAAAACATGATAATAATTTGGGAACTGAGCAAGTGTTAAGTTGATTTGTTAATCACTAAAATAATATTTTAAACAGTTAAGATAAAAGTAAGCCTGGTTTTCTCTAGCTTATGGTTTTTGCCAGAATGTGCATCTAGGTTTTCTGTGTTCATTACAATAAGAAATGCATTTCTAAAATAAGATATTTTTCTAGTTAGCCACCGATATCTTTATCGCCTTAGTACATCAGCCCATGAAGTATTTTATGATTTTTGGAAGCATGTATTGTAACAATGTATAATTTCCGTAAAGAAACTGTTATAGTTTGCATCTATATGAAACTTTGGATGAACAGTTCACTGAAGATTGCTTAGATTTGCCTTAAAATTACTAATGTTATCAGAATTGTAGATATGTTTTATAATGTCCTGTTTGTAATTTACCTTTGACTTCTGGTTTATTGACAGACTTATGAGGACTGCTTTGTGGTCAGAGACCCATTTCTGATGACAAACATTCTTTGTTTCCATATCTTTGTTAGTATATGATCTAAACAAGTGGCCACAGAGCTACTGAAGCGATAAGAAAATGGAGAGGAAGATCCAATAGCCATGGGGGGGGGGGGGGAAGAGGAGCTAACATTGGTAGCAGCAGCAGGGCGGGAAGAGATACAGAGGAGGAGAAGTGGGGAGAAGCTGAGAGAACAGATGACTGCAGTAAGAAATGCATATGCGACGGAGGGAAACAGCCATGAAAAGAGTAAAGAAGAAAATCAGAAAGAAGCAGCAGCTAGGAAGGGGAGGGGGAGGAGCTAACAGTTGCAGAGGCAGGGTGAGAAGAAATGCAAAGAAGAAGTGGGGAGAAGCCGAAGAACAGATGATTAACAGTGCAGCAAGAAATACGTTTGCGGAGGAGGGAGTGACACAAGTGAGAAGTGGGGAAGTAATAAGAGTCAGAACGGTCAGTGAAGCAGAAGAAATTGCAAGAAGGGTATACAATAATAGATTTGAGAGAAGGGAGGGTAATGCTACAAGGGGAGGAAAGTGTAGACCCGGTATCCAGATGTACTAGACTCAGGAAAGCAATGCAGAAATTTACGTATCAGGACAAAACAAAGAACTAATAGGGAAAGGAAGTAAATTGATATGCAAAAAAAGAAAAAAGAAAATAGGTGTAAGACAGGGATGTAAAGTGAGTTCATATTAGTAACCTACTATATAGATGATATATTAAGAGTAAAAATAAGAAATTAGCTTTATCTAGTAATAAGAGATAAGGAGATTCCAGGCTCAGGTTCATTATACGCAGATGATTTTATGGTAGGCACCATATCGTTGATAGAGTTACAAAAGCAATAAATGAAACTCAAGAAAGTGTGAAAAATGGGGTAAAAATCTTGAAGATGACTGACTCAATAAAAGGCTCTAAGAAACAAAATCAAGGACAGAGAGAATAATAAGGAAGGTAAAGGGAAGAAAATGGTATAGAAAACAGAAGTAAGGGCCGCTCAGTGAGCGAAAAGGCCAGGGAGCCAAGCAATCTGAGTGGCCCAATAAGAAAACAAGCACCAGACAAATTGTACAATAGTTGTAGGGGTATAAACGAATATACACTGTATGTATTGTAAACATGTAGAACAAATTGTATAATAAATCCATCCATTCATGCATACCAATGTGTGTTCAATATCTATGTTACTGTAGCTGTAAAATGTCAAGACATGTTCTGATTTCCTTTCAGGTGAAATTCCCTTTGAGTTGACATCTATTCCTAAATTTATTATGCAAAAAATTATGTTTTACTTATGGACACTCTTTAGTTCTTAGCATCCCATTCTATACTGGGTATGAGATGGAAATTTTGTTCAGAGGCCTCTTTTATCAGGCTTGAGATTCTTTTATGTGCCTAAATCTATAACATAGTACCACCAGCTTTACTTCCCTTCCAAAAGAAGCCATGCTAAGTATTTTTACACCCAAAAACTTCCATTGCTCTGAGGCAGGTTTGAACCTGCAACCTCAGAAAGTAGATATTTTGTGAAGGTTAATATTTTCATGTGTTACAATTATGATTTTTTTCTTTTTTTCATTATTCAGCTTACACATCAGTAGCTCTTATTCAGAAAAGGTTGTAAAGTAAACTGATATGACACTCTATAAACGGAGGTCATAATTCTATTCTGGCCACCAATTTCTATTGCAGATAGTACAAAATTATCATTTTCAGCCAAGATTTTTAGATTATCCATGACTTATACTTCCTCTAACAGTTCATCTTGTACTCTGTGAGCTGCTTTGCTCCTGGGATAACAGTCAGCTAAAGAGAAGTCTTTATATTTATTCAAACGAGTCTTGTTGCTTCCTAACTAGTATGTATTTAGGCAAATTATTCCCAACTTGATCTTTAATTTCATCTATAAATAAAGACTTCTAATTATGACTGGATTCCTCGTATATTAAGATATAGGGAAAAAAAATTGAGTTTTAATTATGGGCACTCTTAGCTACTATGGTTCTTAGCATACCATTCCATTTTGGGCGTGAAAGACCAGAAATTTTGCTCAGAGGCCTCTGTATTAAGCTTGAGGTTTTTTATGTGTCATATATGTACAACACGGTATCACTGACTTTACTTCCCTTCCAAAGGAAGCCACATTAAAGATTTTTACACCAGAAGAATACCCACTGCCCTCCGCCAGGTTTGAACCTGTGACCTCAGGAACTAGAGGTAGCCCTAGACCATGGAGAATGACATTGAATCTTACAGGCTACATACATACATTATTTTCAATTGCTTATTAAAAAACCTTTGACAGTTTTAACAGTCGGGCAAAGAGAAGCCTTTATATCTATTCTTAAAATAGTCTCATTGCCTCCTAACCAGCACTTATTTAGGCAAATTATTCCTATTTGATATCTTTGATTTCATCTATAAGTAAATTAATATCACTTTTGGATCAGATTTCTTACACATTATGATGTAGAAGCCGTTAGCCTGAATACTTTGTGATCTTTTTTGGTATACAATTTTCATTTTTTTAATTGAGTTTAACATTTATGTATACAACACCATGTGTATCTGGAGCCAGTTTCCCTGTATTTTAGTAATTATGTTTACAATGTTGTTTAGATCCTGTCCTAACTTTAGATGTACTTCTTCCTTTCACAAGCACGATATGTCTACTTCCAGATACAGATTTTTTTTCTTTCTTTCTGCTCGTTAGCTGCTATGTTTCTTAGTGTCCTATTGTATACTGGGTATGAAAGTCCAGAAATTTTGTTCAGAGGCCTCTTTATCAGGCTTGAGCTTTTTTACGTGCCATAAATCTATGACTGACATGGAACCACTAGCTTTACTTCCCTTCCAAAGGAAGCCATGCTAAGGATTTTTACCCCAAAAATATCCATTGCCCTCTCCTGGGTTTGAACCCATGACCTCAGGAGCTAGAGACTAGCATGGTACCACTAGACCTCCAGCTCTTAGGTCCTCACAAGCCCACCTTATGAAGTTTGAATGGAGCCTTGACTTTTCACTACACTATTTGCTGAAACATATGGCTTGGAAAAATTTTAATCTTCACATCAGTGTAGGGGAAATTTTAAGCCCTTGTAACTTCTCTTTAGTTACCATAGTTTCCACCAAGTTGGAAGAAGCATAAATTCTGCAGCAAATAAAATAATCTTCTAATTTAGTTATAAATATAGGTTGATTTTTGTTTGTTACCTGAACACAATTTTCTCTCTTTATACAATTATTAGTACACCTTGGTATGAACTTGATTAGAATGTACAAAGGCATTAAAGTATACTTGAGGGTGACTAAACTATTTTAGTATTGGTATCGCATGTGTATCCTATCTTTATAAGTATATTTGCTTCTCTTTTGTTTTGCCATGTCTTAGTTGCTAAATTGTGGCCATATGTACACATTACTGGGAATCAAATATCATGGCATTAATAGTTTTGTTTTACATGTCTTCTCCGTCAAGTAACAAAAACTAGTTTCTACTCCATGGCATTATCAATGAAAAGGCAAAGGCTTCTTCGCAATATAATTCCTATATGTTCATATTCTAGCACATATGCTTTGTAAATGCTTTTCAGTTCTTTAGTAAGTTATGAATTGAAATTAGCTGTGGAATTTATTGTTCTTTCACATAAGCCGTGTGTTTGACAAGGCTGGAAAAGCAGTTTCATATGACTGTAAAATTCAATGTCATTGCCAGGATTTGAACACGGATCTCCTGATTTCCCTCTGGTTGCTCTAACCATTAGCTACCATGGCAACATGCCAGTAGAAACTAAATTCCCCATATGATTTGCATTTTTTCCGGCAAACCACAAGAAGATTTTAAATTGTATTGAGACCACATGATGTGACATTTGCAATATAATTGTTGTGTGTGTGACTGGCATTATTGCATGTTTGTGACCTGGCAACCCAGACCGGATATGTTGCAATAGTGGTGGGGATAGAAACCGGTAGCATTAGGATGCTAAGTTAAGCGTGGGTCAGTGAGTGGGTCGAGTCGCTCCTTGCAACCAGGACAGTACAGTTTGGCTCACGTCTGCCGGATGGTGTCCCGCCAACGGGCAACAAGGTAATGTAATCTATTTTTATTGCAATATATACTATCCATCCAAATTAACTTCATTTAATTTCTTGTAGCAGACAGATAGATCCTTCCTTTATCCCACACAATGATTTTGGAATATTTTTAGTAATTTGCAGGTGTATGTAGGAATTTCTGTTAGCTCGCCCTGTCGGACCTCGTGTAAATTGATACAATGTTAGATCCTGTTCACGGTACCTATCGCTCTACCCCCCATTGAGTTAAAATATGTAAAGAGGTTACGACAATTGGCATCAGTCGCTGGGTATTTGGTGGAGGCTGCAAAATATTTTTTTTTTTCTTTCTTGAATTTGGAAATGTAGTTTGTGATTTGGTCCTCCACGTGTTCGTTAGAACATGTACATGTTTTTGTTGGCGTAATGGTAAGGGTTTCTTTTTCATAATTTCTGGCTTTATATTGTAAATTCATCTTGAAGTAGTTTCTTAAAAGTCCCATGTCTGTATCTTAATTTCCAACTCAATTTTAAAATTTTTGCATTGTCTGTCGGTGGCACGTCGGTGAAACTTTTGCCTCCATTTTTCCCCTTCCCATGGCTTCACTTCTGTTAAATTCTTTTTCAGTGATAAATTGTTTGTATTGTCCATTCTAAATTCCTTATTTCTGTGAATTGTGGAAGTTTTACTGTTATTTTGGAACTCTGATAATGTGGTTGCATGTGTTAGCTGGTGTTACGTACCATTGCATCATTGATTGCATGATCTTGTAATTTATTAACAACTAGAATGTGAAGCAAATATTTTACAGTTCATGCATTGCGTGTGTATAAAAAGTGAGGCGCATCTATTTAAAATAATAAAACAAAAAAAGTCAAGAAGAGCATATATATTACAAATTCATTTTGTGCATCGTACGCTCGGCGTGGTATGCATAGTGGTAGTACTAATAATAATTTTGCTTCACCGTTGCCATGTTTGGTTTATGTAGTTACACAATGAATTTTTTTGGGGGGAAGTATTTCAAAATGACTAATTTAAGTAAAAGTTTCAGCTACTAGCAGCTGTGCCAGTATCTTCACCTAAATAGGTTTAATGTGCCTCCAATATGGACCAGTAGGACTTGGATGTTGATGGATCAGCTATATGTGTGTTACCAGATTTTGGAAACTTGCACCATTTTGTGCTAAAAAAGAAAAAAAACAACAAACCTGTAACTATGTGAACATTGTGTATGCCAAAGTTTGAACAATTGAAAAAGTTTCACAAATCAGACAGGTATGCTAAATTTTTATTTTTGTTTCACTGACTAATGCTTAATTAAGCTTTGCTTTTCAGGAATAATGTGTGCTATGTATGTCTCTGCTAAAGTGAAAGTTTATCACCATTTTGTGTAACCAAAATTTTGAATTCTGTTTTGGGCATTGGAAATTATTTGGTTTGTCATGTTAAGCTGCAGTGTATGTGTTTGATATGTACTGTGTGCTTAATTTTGTTTGATTTTCAGGAATGTTATGTGACAGTATTGTTTTGGTAATGATGTACTTTGTTCTGTTGCATTTGTTTGGTTTGATTTTGGGTTTCATTATGATGCTGTGATCTTTTTCTTTGCAGAAAATTGTCGCATGAATTGTGTGTGTGTTTGTGAGGTTATGTGAGTAGTATATGGAAGATTTGCCTCGGTGGAAGTGCCAAAGAGTAACCCCGATGGTGGTAGTGAGAGAGATGAGATGAGTTAATGTCAGCTTCGGTGGGATAGCTACAATGTACCCTTGAAGTGTGATGTTTGAGTTTTCAGGAGGGCTAACATGTACCTGGAAATTCGACGTGTTGAGAGATTTTTGCTTATTAGAGTTGCTGCAACGTGCCCAGTATAGCGAGTGTGATGTATTCACACAAGAGAGTAAGTGCAATAAGTTGAAGGAGAATGTGAAGGAGAATTTGTTATTGACAGTAAAGCATGAGTTTTTGTAGTTGGAAGTATGTAATGAGGTGTAGTTTGACACATGTAATGTGGGTTTATTTTTGAAGTATGTAGCAATGCACATAGTAGTTTTGGGTAGTTATTCAAGTAAGTGTTGTGTATTATTTGGGCCATGGTCAGTATGAATGATTTCATTTCATTCTCATGTATGAATGTATGATAAGCGCACTTATTCATTTTCTTTATTAGTTACCAGCTGGTTAAATATAATATTGGGATCCCAAACAATTTACTATATTTGTGTTGTGTTATTCTGTGAAAACAATGTATGTAATTGATATGTTATTCATGTATTCTGGCCCTTTCATGTCTCCTTACTTGGATTTTAAAGCAGTTCTTGTCAAATTTTGGATGGTAACCCCTTGAAAAATTCAGTTTTTATGTCAATGTGTAGTCATTTTTTTTTTCTTTGCTCAATACTAAAACTAGACTGTTTGTAAACTTTGGCCAAATTTGTGGCATTTTCTGTTCACATTAGTGTAAATGACATACTACTTGCTTCTTTTATGTATGATGATCTTTTGGGAGCACAAGTTATATTCATTTGTGATTCATGTTATAGTGGTTTTGCTGGTTCGGGAGCTCGAGTGTCCGGAGGAGTGACCCCGCTCTACAGACACACCAGAAGTTGCAGATACACCAAAGGAGAGCTGTTTTTAGTCCACTACACTGCAGTGGCATAAGGAGCCACTCTCTTGGGGGCAGTCCAAGTCAGCGATTGCTCCCCACATCTTCAGCGACTTGCAAAACAGGAAAGACTCTGCAGCTGAAATTTCGTCGTTGTGGGTGATGTGGAAATTACACCCACAAACAGTTACGTCAAGACTTGGTGCAGTGTAGTGCGTATGTAACAGTGGCAGTACGGTGTAGTGTGCATGTGCGGGGTACTCGTAACTAGACAATACATCTTGAAATAAATCGTCGGTGGCACTCGAGACTCCATAATGTTTGAATTAGCTTCACATGTTCACAATATATTTGTAACTTCTTCATTGAGAGACATTTCTCCTCCATCCTAATTTCCTAAATACCCAGATATTATTTGCTTTAATCTAATTTTGTAAAGTATGTCATTTTTTTTCTCTGTAATTCTATGTAAACACAAAAAAAATCCTTCTTGTTTCGACGGGGATGTCAATCTGGGTAGCCAGAGGGAGATGTGTCATTTGTGATATAATTGTTATGTGTGTGACTGGCATTATTGCATATGTTTGTGATCTGGCAACCCAGACCGGATATGTTGCAATAGTAGTGGGGATAGAAACTGGTAGGATTAGGATGCTAAGTTAAGCGTGGGTCAGTGAGTGAGTCGAGTCGTTTCTTGCAACCAGGACAGTACAGTTTGGCTTGCGTCTGCTGGATGGCGTCCTGCCGCCGGGCAATAAGGTAATGTAATCTATTTTTATTGTAATATATACTATCCATCAAAATTAACTTCATGTAATTTCTTGTAGCAGACAGATTCTTCCTTCATCCCACACAATGATTTAGGAATATTTTTAGTAATTTGCAGGTGTATGTAGGAACTTCTATTAGCTCGCCCTGTCGGACTTCGTGTAAATTGATATGTTAGATCCTGTTCACGGTACCTATCGCTCTACCCCCCATTGAGTTAAAATATGTAAAGAGGTTACGACAATACCGCAATGGTGACTTACAATGCTGCAAGTACTTTAAGTCCTGGGTTTCATAGTTGCAACCACTAATGGGTCAATTAATCGTTCTTCTTCCACACAAGCCATGTGAACAAAGTTGGAAAGGTAGAATCAGATGACTAAACCATTCAATGCATCGCTGGGATTTGAACCATGGATCTCCCGGTTTCTGTCGGTTGCTGTAAATACTGAGATACCATGGCAACATACCGGTGTGACATTAAATTCCCCAACTGATTCACATTTTTCCCAGTAAACCACAAGGAGATATCAAATTGTACTGAGATGGCATACACCAGTGGCAACTTACAATGTCATTTTAAGTCCTGAGCCTCATAGTTTCAACCACCATTAGGCCAATTAATGGAGTTAATTGTTCTTTCACAAAGCAGCCATTTGTTGGACAAGGTTAGAAAGCTGGGATCAGAGGACTTCAAAATTCAATACCATCACTGGGATTTGCACCACAGATCTCCTAGTTTCTTTCTGATTGCTCTAACCACTGAGCTACCATGGCAACATACTAGTATGACATTAAATTCCCAACTGATTTGTATTTGAAATTAGGTGTTCAATAGCCCATGTCGGTCAGAAAGAAAGGACTTTTCGATGATGAAAGAAATATAAAAATCAGATAAGTGCTTTTTAGATTACGAAGCGTACACACATACATATTAAAACTTTTTCTCTTTATAATCTTAGTATTATGGACCAACCAACATGATACAATCAGTCAAACCCATCATGAAGACTCTTTCTTAAATATCTGCACTGAAACACCCATGGTACAGTTGGCAAAGCACTGGAAGGGGCTTGACTACTACTTTTTGATAAAGTTCGCCATTGCATTCTGGTAAATTCTACAACATTGCACTAATATGTCTCTCTAGCAAATGAGGATTATAAGCAATTTGCAGAAACCAAATGTGAGTCAGTTACATGATAGCCGAGTGTTCAGAGCAATTTCTAAACCAGATGAGACCAATCGTCAGCAATATTGATTCTCCTACCTCCTGGCAAAATGGTTAGTACAGAGATTCTCTTCACTACCAAAATTCAATAGCAAAAACATAATGAATTCAGAAGATTTACTACAGAAGATAAAATCCCTGGAACTCGAACCAGAAGACAGATTAGTTTCCTTTGATGTCACTGCACTATTTCCAAGTGTCCCTACAGATCAACTCCTGCGTCAATTAAAGAAATGGCTATAGCAGACTAACCTACTTGAAGAAGAAATAGAAGACCTCATACAACTTACCAATTTATGCATTGCACAAAATTGTTTTAGTTTCAATAAGAAGTTCTATCAACAACCAACTGGTCTAACCATGGGCAACCCACTTTCACCCTTCTTGGCAGATTTATTTATGAGCTACTTAGAAACACACATAACAACTTCCTTTCCATACATGTTTAAAGTTTGGCACAGATATGTTCATGACATCTTTGCTGTTGTCCCTAATAGGTTCATACAAGACTCCTTAGCCTTACTAAACCTACAGAACCAATCAATAAAATTCACCACAGAAATAGAAAAAGAAGGCATGCTACCATTTTTAGACCTAAAAATCATCAGAGAACAAAAGAACCTAACCTTTGGCATATACAGGAAGCCAACACACTCCACTAATTACATAAAAAATAAGAGTTTCAATCCAACCACACACAAACATGCAGTACTAAACAGCCTAACACATAGACTGGTATATACCCCCTTAAATAAAAAAGAATACCAGTTAGAATACCAACATATAGTAGACACAGCAATACATAATGGGTACAACAAAGCAACTATTGACAAAAAAATTGCAAAATTCAAACGACAGATGCACATCAGAAACACAACAAATCTCAGCCAGCAAGATAAAGAGCTAAAGAAGTTCAAGAAATTCACATACCACCCAGGAACATTTCACAAATTTAAGAAGATTTTCATGAAACATAACATCAGCCTAGCTCCACAGAACAAATTTAACACAGAGAAATTACTTTGTAACAAGTTAAAAGACCCCATTCCACAAGACAAAAAAGCTGGAATCTATAAAATCAATTGTTCAGATTGCAATAAAGTATACATAGGTAAGACAAAAAGAAACCTAGAAACTAGGCTAAAGGAGCACATGAGATGTATTAAATACAAACAAATGGACAAATCTGCAGTTTCACACCATTTTTGGATCACTAATCACAACATCAAACCCAATATTACATTAGTCAAACCAGCCAAATTTGCAGCCGAATTAGATGCATGGGAGAAGATCACCATTCTAAAACACAACACAAATCTAATGAATTTTGATTTGCCGCCACCAAATCCTCTCTGGAAGTACATTTCTCCACCACAAGATGCCACCACAGGATCGTCCAAAAAACGGAAACACCAACAACACGGGCCAGTCGATTTAACTTCTGAGGATGGGAACAACCGTTTCCCGAAACATGTTAAGTGAGTAAACTTAAGTGATGTTAGTGTAACAATTCCGACTCACCTTTAAATAAATTCTAAACCAGAGCTGCAAAGCAAGGCTTGTGATGCATTTGTCATAATGAATAAGGTTTGTTACAAGTTAAGTAAAGTTTCTAATTGTCATTGTATAGATAAAGCTCGAGTAATTTTGTACGAGGGCAGTCCAGAAAGTCCCAGATGTTTTGGCCTATCATGGCGATGAATAGGGCTAGAGCCGCCATCTTGGTGTCAGAACGTTCCTACATTCAGTACGCATCCAGCTGTGGTAGCGTGAGGACTGTGACTTCCTTACTGTGCCCTCTGTGAATTGTTAAAATTGCACTGCAATAGAAAATCCCGCCACTTGTGAAGTGCGGTTGGCTAAAAAGACAAAGAATTGAAATTTATTGTTAACTTTGTGATGCTTACGGACAGGGAATAATGAGTGAAAGCTGAGTCAGGCAATGGTGCATTGATTTTAAAAATGGCCATACCAAAGTTCACAACAAGGATCGCAGTGGTAGGCCTAACCTTATGACTGATGAACTGTCAATGGAAATCAATGACAAAATTGTGAAAATCACTACAAAACTTTCGGAACATTTTCCCCAAATTTTACGGAGTTTGGTGCATCATATTGATGCTTTGATACTGATGCTGAACTGCATGCTGATGTAAACCAGTGGTTGAAGTCACAAGCGGCAGATTTATACAGAGAGAGTATTGAAAAACTTGTGCCACGGTATGATAAATGCCTCAATTTGAATGGCGATTATGTAGAAAAATAGCTTAAGAGTGTACATTTTAAATGTAGATAATAAATGTTGATATTTGTATTTTGTTAATTGTTTATTTCAGAACGTCTGGGACTTTCTGGATTACCCTCGTATATTACACCAATATAATTTTCTGCCTTTCTATATATATATACCAGGTGAGTCAGCTGCCCCTAGGTATTTGTATCTATGCAACCTGCAGTTTATAGTCTAATGTGAAAACATTGAACCTCTTAGCAAAAAAACTGTTATTGCAGCTCTGCCCTTCTATTCGGTACTATACGCAACTAACATGAATGATTAAAGGCCTGAATGAGAACCAAAGAGCTCCAAAAGCCTTAAAACAGATGGCATTTCATGGATATAATGCTTGCAAGAAGATAGAGGAAGGTTTTGCCGAAGAGCTGGATAGACTACGTGGATTCTGGTCAAGTGGGTTAGCTGCCGGAATGTGGTGATGCAAAGGTTAGCTTTGGAGGTTCGAATCTCACACAAACATCAAGTTGTTCTGGTTATTTTTTTATATTCTCCTTGTGTTTATTTTCTGCATTTTAGTATACTAATCTATTTATTTTTGTTATTAGCTCTCCTGTGGGCCAAAGACACAAGAATTACAATCAGATAATTGTGTATGATGTTTATCCTAATAATCTGTACCGTATCTAGTGTTGTAAAGCGTGTTGTAAACCTTTCATTCTTTTGGGCGCATATCGACAATATTAAATCTAAAAGTTTTTGTTTCATGTTTAAACCATGTGTTTCACTTCTTCTAGTGACAAAGGATTGTAAATGTGCTAAGTTCATGGGTAAACAAAATAATAAATTGTTTAAGAGCTTGGCTTTCATCAACGAAGTAAATGTTCAAAATGATAACCTCCTTCATCAATGCACATTTGTGTATGTTGCCGGATAGACCTTCTTGCATGCTGTAACATGTGCGGTGCAATCTGCCTGCATTCTTAACATGAGTGCCCATAGATGATTTGGGCTTTGTGGTGGAAAGCAGGGTAATTATTCTATTTTGTACACACTTATAATGTTATCAAAAATATTATATATATATATATATATCAAATTATAGGACCAGAGAGATGAAACAAAAGGTAATAAAAAGTTTGAACTTAACCCGAAGGATTTGAACCCAAACTGAAGTGGCACAGTGTTAAAGCAACCATGATAATACCATTAGGCCAATGCTACCTTATCAGCTGAGGTTCCTATACGAATTAGTAATCACAGAACTAGACCCCATCTCGAATCTTCACATGTCTTTTGCAGCACTATACAATGTTTTGAGCTGGGTTTGGTAGTTTTAATTCAAACAAATAAAATGCATTAGTCATTATAATTACTGTATGATCTGAAATACGCCAGAGTTTGTGACATAAGTGAAATTATCTACCCAATATTTAGCATTTTTTGACAAGGCTGTACAATGTTAACTGGTGGGTTAAATCCAATTGGTCACACTGTGTAGATATGCCATTTTGTTTTCAAATGGTTTTGTCAACCGATGCATGTGATAGGTTGTTCAATCAGGGGCATTTTCAAAGGTGTGCATGAACGTATGCTAAATAATAAAAGTTTGTAAAATTGGCTAAAGGTGCTACTGCAGCTCCCAGTGTCAGGGTCGGATGTTTTTTGTACATACATAGTGATTGCATTCTGTTCTGTAAAAAACTTTTGCACTGAGTCATCTATTCCTCCTCTATAAAGTGTTATGCAAATCAGTCATTAGAAGGCATTCAAGAAAGGCATAAGTCAAATATGTCGCTTAGCATGTTGCATAAATTCAAAAATAAATAAGGGCACCTGACTCACCCGGTGTGTGTATATATATATATATATATATATATATATATATATATATATATATAAATTCAGTTTATGTTGTAAATGAAGTTGATTGCAGCATAAAATGAAAAAAATTGCTTACAAAGGATTATTTAAAAGTTTTGACATCCAGAAACTTCAGTGCATAGATCTATAGAATTTAAATAAAGCTTATTCAGTCATTTTGAAATGTCTGCCTTAAAGGCAACTAAACAAATAAATATAGCCGTAATTTGTATCATTATAAATAGGATCAATTGTCAGTCTTCTGTTTTAAGTGTTATATCATGGTCATCTATGTATATTTCTTGAAATAAACTATGACAAGCTTTTCTTTTTACGTGCATTCTCTGTGGAGTTAACTACTTTGTAATCCATGGCATTCTCAACAAAGACTCTTGTCAATTCTTCTTAGTCCTTCAGTAATTATGAATCGAGATTACAAAGTGTTATATAGCTCAAGCCTGTATGAGAGGATACAGCTCTTCCATGGTGAAAGCATTTTCAGAGCTGGTTCAGTGGTTTTAGAGATTACCCTAAATACACACATCTACCTTTGCACAAGTTTTCTCTCTTTATAATATTAGTACAGATAAAGAAGCACCAGTAAAGGAAAATGTAACACAACAATCAGAAGATTTCTTATTGAAACATTAGCCAAGAGTCAAGTCTTACCTTGGTGATTTTACTGGAGTGAAGTCCCCATCCTGTAAATGAATAATACAAACATACAGTTTCACACCATCATTTACACAGCATTACTTAAATGTACTGCATCATACACTTATTTTTAAACTGCCAGGTTGATTTATTCTTTAATTTGTATATGCTGTTTTATGAGTTATGCATAAAGATTTGACATTACATCATGTAATGGGATGATAGAAAACAGCAATGGAGAAGACACATCTGAATAAATAGTTTGGTTTAAAGAACAGAGAACAAATAAAAGGAATGTTTAGTAAAGGTAAATCAGAATCTATGATACAGTTAAACCAGTATTAAAGAAAATCTGATGATACATTCACATGATTTTCTCTACAAATGAAGAATTTGCCTATTTTAATATTCATATAAAGAGTTAAGTCTCATTCAATATGCAAAATAAGTACAGGCATAGCATAAATGCAAGACTTTGCATGCACGTATCTTATGCAGGCATTAATATAGAATCATGTAAGGTACTACATAATGCAAGAGATTGCAAACTCCAAATTTTATGCTTGCATAAAGGAAGAATTCTGCATTTCTTGCTCTCAGCACTGCCAGCTCACGAAGATGCAAGATTTATGCAGCCTACTGCACAATCATGGTGCTTTTCCAATTGGCCATGTCATGCCAGGTGCTGATCTACTGCTTGCTTCATACATGCCTTATTTATTTAAAAAGAATAGATGAATTCCAACTGGATATTATCATGTTATTCAATTTGATACTTGAGGTATACTTATAAGTTTTTCACATGCAATTTACAATCTATACACCTGTGATAATTTTATGTTACACCTATGGCTGCACTGTGAATGTGGTTTTATGCTTCTATCCAGTTATGTTACAGTATGTTCCTTTCAAAGAATGATTTAAAACTAAGCAAACAGGATTCAAATTTTATTCACGTTAAACTCTTGCAATGGAAACAAAACAAGATTTGCAAGCTTTCACGCATGTCCATTAGATGTTTATTCGGGGAAAAAATAGCCTTACACATGAAATATTTTGAAACCTGCTAATACTATGTACAAAACTTGACAAATTGTGTGTTTGGATGAGCTTTGCATTTTTCCAGTAATTATGTTTCTGTATGTTAAGGATTCATACTTATAATTATACAAAACTGAATCAAATAAGGCAGCTTTTATAGGCTATTCACAGAAAATCTAAGATATGCACATGATTTGTCAGACAAGTATGATAAACATATTGGAAAGATAGATTCAGACTGAGCATTTCAAATGTCATAGCATCGAAAGACTTACAGCTGTTTTTGGAAAAACAAAGATAATGAACATTTAGATACTTATACACTTTTTTAAGTTGGAGGAAAGCGTTGCAGATTGTCAGATGCTAGCTACAGTATCACACAATACCTTTGGTATGATTTCCAAAACTTTCCTCAAGTATCTTAAAATTTTTAAGAACCATGAACTACCACCACCATTACTTTCTACTCTTTAAATACACCATCTGATAAATCTTGCACATATTCACAAACTACCTCTTATTCTTATTAATTTTCTTTCCATAATTAAAATATTTTATTACCACATTGTAGCTGCATTATATTGCTACAGAACTTACCTTAATGTTCTCACAAACAGATGAAGTTTCAGTTTCCTGCCACCTAGGTTCTTCTTTAATTTCTATTTCGTTATCCATTTCATGATCACTGTTATATCCCTTAACCTTCATTACAGAATCCTCTGAAAGAAATTCTCTCTCTTTCAGTGAATCAGTTTCTGTTTTGATATTTATCTCACATATGTTACTGCATGTAACAGTTTCAGATGTAATCTGCTCTACAAAATGTTTCGCAGAACATTCTCTCTCTTTTTGTGAAAAAAAGTCTGGAAAAGGAATCTCTGATTTAATTTCAGTTTTGATTACTACATCACAATCATCGTCCAGAAGCACAGCACCACTGTTTGACTCTATTCTACCATCCTTGATAAAGAACACTCTCTCATTCTGTGAGGCTATGTCATCAGAGAGAGGATCCTCTTCTTTGACTTCTATTTTGGTATCCATTTCACAATTGTTGCTGCATCTGATGCCTGGCTAAACCTGTGGAGAAACAAACATATCATGAATAGCACAACAATGGCAAACAAAGTGTATGGACATGAGGCAGGACTACTGTAATTAGCTATGTTTGTCTGTTACTGACCATCCCGCTCCCCAGTGTGTGGTCTTTGGCTCATTTCACGCAACAATAAACCTAAAATTATAATGATCTAGTTCATGCTAATTCAGATAAACATTCACAGAAATAGTCTCATTGCACATTTCATTGTAGGTAAAAACAGGATACAGGAATGATAATGAAATGTTTAAACAAAAAAATCTTGTGTTATGCATATGAATTTCTCTACCCACTATAATTCGTTTTAGATAACTTGTTGGAAACCTCATTATTTCTCATTCCCAAAAAATGAATTTTGCATGTGTATTTATATACAAGTCAGCATTTTTTTTAATTAAGTATGCTTTAACGTCCATTCTGGCTACATACCGCACCACAGGTGGTTTCAGTATTTTGTATTTCTTTTGATGAAGTTAAATATTGCATAGAGATTCCTTGTTGTTGGTTTGAAATTTTAAATAATTATGCTTTCCTCAACTGGGAAGTCATTATTTTTTCTCATGGTTATGCAAAGAGCATGGAAGTGAAAGCAATCACATAGCGACATTCTGTTTAAAATGTGACTGGCTTTAACTACATATATTACAAAATATATAAATGTGAACTATATCTAAATTAACACGATGTATATAGACGAGTTTTTGTAAGAATAGTTTGTAAAAAGTAGAGGAAGTCATGTAAGTGTAACACATCAGATTTTCTTTTGGTGGCATTAGCCTTTCTGAAATATTCCTTTTTATTATTTACAGTTTTCAATACTTCTTACCGTTTATTTTCTGTACTAATTAGATATTACACACAGAGGCAGTATTCCAATTAATCAAAAAATCTGACAGTACGATTTAACCCAAAATACAAGTCACAGAATTTAAAAAAGAAAGAAAAAAAAGGTATTTTTTAGAAAAAACAAATGTGTGTGAACAGTGTAATTATAAAATTAAAAGTTGACTATACAGCAAATATAAGTTCAGCATCCATATCCAAGGATGTGACAGAGATCATCAATAAAGTTCCCCCATCACCATTAACTATCCTTTATATGGAAAAATGTTTATTTTTATTTTCTCAAAAATGGCCCTAAGGATTTTATTTAAAATACCATATGTTTAAGAAAAATGTACTGATAAATAAAACGTACCTCTTGATTATTCTATGAATAGACATCACAGACTAATGTAAGATTTGAAGCTTTCATAGAGTACATCACAGACTAATGTTATACTTAAAACTTTCTAGGAGTACATCACACACTATTGTAAGATTTGATGTTTTCATAGAGTACATCACAGACTAATGTAAGATTTAAAGCTTTCATAGAGTACATCACAAACTACTGTAAGATTTGAGACTTTCATGGAGTACATCACAGACTATTGTAAGATTTGATGTTTTCATAGAGTACATCACAGACTAATGTAAGATTTGAAGCTTTCATAGAGTACATCACAGACTACTGTAAGATTTGAGACTTTCATGGAGTACATCACAGACTATTGTAAGATTTGAGACTTTCATGGAGTACATCACAGACTACTGTAAGATTTGAGACTTACATGGAGTATGTCACAGACTAATGTAAAATTTGAGACTTTCATGGAGCATATCACAGACTAATGTTATACTTGAAACTTTCTAGGAGTACATCACACACTATTGTAAGATTTGATGTTTTCATAGAGTACATCACACACTATTGTAAGATTTGATGTTTTCATAGAGTACATCACAGACTAATGTAAGATTTAAAGCTTTCATAGAGTACATCACAGACTACTGTAAGATTTGAGACTTTCATAGAGTACATCAGACTAACGTAAGATTTGAGACTTTCATGGAGTACATCACAGACTATTGTAAGATTTGATGTTTTCATAGAGTACATCACAGACTAATGTAAGATTTGAAGCTTTCATAGAGTACATCACAGACTACTGTAAGATTTGAGACTTTCATGGAGAACATTACAGACTACTGTAAGATTTGAGACTTACATGGAGTACGTCACAGACTAATGTAAAATTTGAGACTTTCATGGAGCATATCACAGACTAATGTAAGATTTGAGACTTTCATGGAGCATATCACAGACTAATGTAAGATTTGAGACTTTCATGGAGTATGTCACAGACTAATGTAAGATTTGAGACTTTCATGGAGCATATCACAGACTAATGTAAGATTTGAGATTTTCATGGAGTATGTCACAGACTATTGTAAGATTTAAAGCTTTCATAGAGTACATCACAAACTACTGTAAGATTTGAGATTTTCATGGAGTACATCACAGACTATTGTAAGATTTGATGTTTTCATAGAGTACATCACAGACTAATGTAAGACTTGAAGCTTTCATAGAGTACATCACAGACTACTGTAAGATTTGAGACTTTCATGGAGTACATCACAGACTATTGTAAGATTTGAGACTTTCATGGAGTACATCACAGACTACTGTAAGATTTGAGACTTACATGGAGTACGTCACAGACTAATGTAAAATTTGAGACTTTCATGGAGCATATCACAGACTAATGTTATACTTGAAACTTTCTAGGAGTACATCACACACTATTGTAAGATTTGATGTTTTCATAGAGTACATCACACACTATTGTAAGATTTGATGTTTTCATAGAGTACATCACAGACTAATGTAAGATTTAAAGCTTTCATAGAGTACATCACAGACTACTGTAAGATTTGAGACTTTCATAGAGTACATCAGACTAACGTAAGATTTGAGACTTTCATGGAGTACATCACAGACTATTGTAAGATTTGATGTTTTCATAGAGTACATCACAGACTAATGTAAGATTTGAAGCTTTCATAGAGTACATCACAGACTACTGTAAGATTTGAGACTTTCATGGAGAACATTACAGACTACTGTAAGATTTGAGACTTACATGGAGTACGTCACAGACTAATGTAAAATTTGAGACTTTCATGGAGCATATCACAGACTAATGTAAGATTTGAGACTTTCATGGAGCATATCACAGACTAATGTAAGATTTGAGACTTTCATGGAGTATGTCACAGACTAATGTAAGATTTGAAGCTTTCGTGGAGCACATCACAGACTAATGTAAGATTTGAGACTTACATGGAGTATGTCACAGACTAATGTAAGCTTTGAAGCTTTCGTGGAGCATATCACAGACTAATGTAAGATTTGAGACTTTCATGGAACACATCACAGACTAATGTAAGATTTGAGACTTTCATGGAGTATGTCACAGACTAATGTAAGATTTGAAGCTTTCGTGGAGCACATCACAGACTAATGTAAGATTTGAGACTTACATGGAGTATGTCACAGACTAATGTAAGATTTGAAGCTTTCGTGGAGCACATCACAGACAAATGTAAGATTTGAGACTTTCATGGAGTACGTCACAGACTAATGTAAGATTTGAGACTTTCATGGAGCATATCACAGATTAATGTAAAATTTGAGACTTACATGGAGCACATCACAGACTAATGTAAGATTTCAGACTTTCATGGAGTACATCACAGACTAATGTAAGATTTGAGACTTTCATGGAGCACATCACAGACTAATGTAAGATTTGAGACTTTCATGGAGCACATCACAGACTAATGTAAGATTTGAGACTTTCATTGAGTACGTCACAGACTAATGTAAGATTTGAGACTTTCATGGAGCACATCACAGACTAATGTAAGATTTGAGATTTTCATGGAGTATGTCACAGACTAATGTAAGATTTAAAGCTTTCATAGAGTACATCACAAACTACTGTAAGATTTGAGACTTTCATGGAGTACATCACAGACTATTGTAAGATTTGATGTTTTCATAGAGTACATCACAGACTAATGTAAGATTTGAAGCTTTCATAGAGTACATCACAGACTACTGTAAGATTTGAGACTTTCATGGAGTACATCACAGACTATTGTAAGATTTGAGACTTTCATGGAGTACATCACAGACTACTGTAAGATTTGAGACTTACATGGAGTACGTCACAGACTAATGTAAAATTTGAGACTTTCATGGAGCATATCACAGACTAATGTTATACTTGAAACTTTCTAGGAGTACATCACACACTATTGTAAGATTTGATGTTTTCATAGAGTACATCACACACTATTGTAAGATTTGATGTTTTCATAGAGTACATCACAGACTAATGTAAGATTTAAAGCTTTCATAGAGTACATCACAGACTACTGTAAGATTTGAGACTTTCATAGAGTACATCAGACTAACGTAAGATTTGAGACTTTCATGGAGTACATCACAGACTATTGTAAGATTTGATGTTTTCATAGAGTACATCACAGACTAATGTAAGATTTGAAGCTTTCATAGAGTACATCACAGACTACTGTAAGATTTGAGACTTTCATGGAGAACATTACAGACTACTGTAAGATTTGAGACTTACATGGAGTACGTCACAGACTAATGTAAAATTTGAGACTTTCATGGAGCATATCACAGACTAATGTAAGATTTGAGACTTTCATGGAGCATATCACAGACTAATGTAAGATTTGAGACTTTCATGGAGTATGTCACAGACTAATGTAAAATTTGAAGCTTTCGTGGAGCACATCACAGACTAATGTAAGATTTGAGACTTACATGGAGTATGTCACAGACTAATGTAAGCTTTGAAGCTTTCGTGGAGCATATCACAGACTAATGTAAGATTTGAGACTTTCATGGAACACATCACAGACTAATGTAAGATTTGAGACTTTCATGGAGTATGTCACAGACTAATGTAAGATTTGAAGCTTTCGGGGAGCACATCACAGACTAATGTAAGATTTGAGACTTACATGGAGTATGTCACAGACTAATGTAAGATTTGAAGCTTTCGTGGAGCACATCACAGACAAATGTAAGATTTGAGACTTTCATGGAGTACGTCACAGACTAATGTAAGATTTGAGACTTTCATGGAGCATATCACAGATTAATGTAAAATTTGAGACTTACATGGAGCACATCACAGACTAATGTAAGATTTCAGACTTTCATGGAGTACATCACAGACTAATGGAAGATTTGAGACTTTCATGGAGCACATCACAGACTAATGTAAGATTTGAGACTTTCATGGAGCACATCACAGACTAATGTAAGATTTGAGACTTTCATTGAGTACGTCACAGACTAATGTAAGATTTGAGACTTTCATGGAGCACATCACAGACTAATGTAAGATTTGAGATTTTCATGGAGTATGTCACAGACTAATGTAACATTTGAGACTTTCATGGAGCACATCACAGACTAATGTAAGATTTGAGACTTTCATGGAGCACATCACAGACTAATGTAAGATTTGAAGCTTTCGTGGAGCACATTACAGACTAATGTAAGATTTGAGACTTTCATGGAGTACTCGCCAACTAATGTAAGATTTTAAGTTTTAGTGGAGCACATCGCAGACTAACGTAAGATTTTAAGCTGTCACGGCTGTAATTATTGATCAGAGCTTGTCGGGTTACCAGCCGTGTAATACTTATGAAACCACATGAGCTTTCAGGCATCTTAGCTCTCCTTCATGAAATGAGGAAGGCCACAGAGCTAAGGTGGCCAAAATCTCAAGTGATTTCATCAATATTACATGGCTGGTAACCTGAGAAACTCTGATCAATCATCACAAACTAATACCAGAAAATTCAGGATACACGTATTATTTGTCTATAGATTAAATATACGACAGTTTAATCAAAATCATTACGGCCATTGCAAAACATTTTCCATGTGAAGGTAGTTTGGAATGGGTGGAATTTTCTGAGAATCTGCGTGTTGCATCTTTGGACATTAGTGAACTTAAATGCCAATTTTGGTCCTTATCCAACATTTGATTTTTGAGTTAGGCTGTTCACAGTCCATAAGCCATAGACCTTTTAATAAAACACTTTTTCTAGATACATGCGACATCAAAACATGTATTTATGTAGATTAGATTAAAAGGGGATAGTATAAGCCTTTCGACTTCTCAACACTGCAACCTTCAACAGTTTAATTCAGTGCTATTAATATAGCCCATAATTTTCTTGGGTGATTTTAAGGCAATTTGTCCTGGAGTTGGAAAAGCAAAAAGCAAAAGTATTTCTAGTGAAATCTCACATACAATCTTAGAGTGAAATACAACACTTCCTCTACCTATTAGGCATGCAGTAGAAAAACTAAAAGATGGGTTAGTATATACAGCCTAAGAAATTCCGTTCTCTTTGAATACCATCAAAAAAACAAACAAACAAACAAACAAAAATGCGACTTGGTGGGTACCTAAAATAAGTAGAGGTACTGGAAAATTCAAAGTAATATAAATTAATATTTTGGAAACTGTTTATGCCACAAAAAAAAATTAACATTTTGTGCTGCTAAGAAAATGTACATTTTCTGTCTCATAAGCTTTTGTCTGTCCTACAGCCGACCAGTTACAGAAAACTACTCAACATTCATTAAAAGTAAAAGACTTCACAGGCATATACAGAAAATTCAACATATATATCTTTTTAGAAACCAAAATATCTTATGGATACAGATTAAAAAAAATATTATTATTATTATAGAAATTTTTGAATAACTACAGAATAGGGGAAACCTTCGGTGTAGAGTGTTTTAAGTAGGAATATTCTTGAAAACATTCATATTGCAACCTTGAAAAATGCTGGATCTAAATCACAAGTTTGATAGTTCTCCAAATGTTTTTAAAATATTTCATACGCATACACATGCTTCTCAAAACAAGTGTTTGCAGTGAAATTTCAACTCATATTTTTAAGTGTAAAGCAATAGCTTCTCTAATTTACTATAGTAAGTGGCAGAGAAAGTAAACGTACGTACAAAAATAAACGGGTGGACCCCACCAAAAAAGAAAGAAGCAGCAGTTCAAGAAATCTCAACAAAAAGTTAAGTATCTGCATAGATAGTGAAATGTTCTACATCAGACAGACATAAGTGAGATTAAAACAATGTATCAGTAATATAAAATTCAAATCAGTACATTGGGTGGTACTGTAAAAGAGAGCCAGGCTGGAAATTTTAACAATTTCTGAGCCATAGCTCTTTTTTTTATTAATAAAACTTCTTGTCTCAAGTTTTGCTCGATCTTTCTCCTTTAAGCAACTAAACCATTCCTACTAGTGAGCCCAGGCTTATTAGTGGTATTAATAAATCCTGCTGTCTCAAATTGTGCTCAACCTTCCTCCTTTCAGCAACTCAACCTCTCCTACTAGCAAGCCCTGTCTCATTAGTTGTATTAATAAATCCTACTGTCTCAAGTTTAGCTCCAACTTTCTCCTTTAAGAAACTTAACCCCTCCTACTAGCAAGCCCTGTCTCATTAGTTGTATTAATAAATCCTACTGCCTCAAGTTTAGCTCCAACTTTCTCCTTTAAGCAACTCAACCTCTCCTACTAGCAAGCCTGGCTCCATTAGTGGTATTAATAAATCCTACTGCCTCAAGTTTTGCTCGACCTTTCTCCTTTAAGCAACTCAACTTCCCCTACTAGCAAGCCCTGGCTCCATTAGTGGTATTAATAAATCCTACTGTCTCAAGTCTTGCTCGACCTTTCTCCATTAAGCAACTCAACCTCCTCTACTAGCAAGCCCTGGCTCCATTAGTTGTATTAATAAATCCTACTGTCTCAAGTTTTGCTCGACCTTTCTCCTTTAAGCAACTCAACCTCCCCTACTAGCAAGCCCTGGCTCCAATAGTGGTATTAATAAATTCTACTGTCTCAAGTTTTGCTGACCTTTCTCCTTTAAGCAACCCAACCTCTCCTACTAGCAAGTCCTGGCTCCATTAGTTGTATTAATAAATCCTACTGTCTCAAGTTTTGCTCGACCTTTCTCCTTTAAGCAACTCAACCTCCCCTACTAGCAAGCCCTGGCTCCATTAGTTGTATTAATAAATCCTACTGTCTCATGTTTTGCTCGACCTTTCTCCTTTAAGCAACTCAACCTCCCCTACTAGCAAGCCCTGGCTCCATTAGTTGTATTAATAAAACCTACTGTCTCAAATTTTGCTCGACCTTTCTCCTTTAAGCAACCCAACCTCTCCTACTAGCAAGCCCTGGCTCCATTAGTTGTATTAATAAATCCTACTGTCTCAAGTTTTGCTCGACCTTTCTCCTTTAAGCAACTCAACCTCTCCTACTAGCAAGCCCTGGCTCCATTAGTTGTATTAATAAATCCTACTGTCTCAAGTTTTGCTCGACCTTTCTCCTTTAAGCAACTCAACCTCTCCTACTAGCAAGCCCTGGCTCCATTAGTTGTATTAATAAATCCTACTGTCTCAAGTTTTGCTCGACCTTTCTCCTTTAAGCAACTCAACCTCTCCTACTAGCAAGCCCTGGCCCCATTAGTTGTATTAATAAATCCTACTGTCTCAAGTTTTGCTCGACCTTTCTCCTTTAAGCAACTCAACCTCTCCTACTACTGTCAGTGACTCAGGAGATTGACTTTGTCCTAGAACTGCAAGCGTGCAGTGGGCTGGGAGCTTCTTGCGTAAGGTGTAGATAGTGCAACACCAACAGTTCAAAAATATTGTCAACAAGTGCAGTCTTACTGCAGGCAGTGTCAGTGGATGCTACAGTGTTAAAACGCGTTGTATCGCGAGTGTCAAATTAAGATAATCCATTAATGAAATGGCTAACTTTCGGAAAAAGGGAAAAACCATTCATAGCGAGGCTCGCGAAATAATAAACCATGTAAACGAGTAATGCAAAAAGGAAGCAGAGCAGAAACAACTAATTCTACCGATTTCGCGAGGGATGAGAGAACAGGCAATTAGTGCGGTGTGTCTGTGGGAACAATTAAGAATATAAGACAAGAAATTGCGAAGAGAACAGAAGGAAGCCCTTTACGCACTGCAGGCAAGACAAGACCCCCAAATCCAGAACGAAATATAAATATAGGCGATTTCGACATGTGCTCATTAAGCGGACAATAATGGACTTCTACGTCAATAAAAAGATAGTTCCGACATGCAGAAAGTTACTCCTGTAGTTAGAAGTAAGATAACATTTCCTTGGGTGAAGAGTTAAGGAGAGTTATTCGAAAATTGGGATTTAGATGGCGCAAGTACCGAGGAAAGCGAACTATCTTAATCGAAAAGCCAAGAATTGTTGAATGGAGATGCAAATACTTGGCTTAAGCTAGGGGAATACCGAAGTCAAGACAAGGATATCGTTTATTTGGATGAAATGTGGATGGACAATAATTTAACATTCAAGAAATGTTGGCAAGCTGATGGGATCACAGGGGTGCTTACTGATGGTAGTGCAGGAAACACTCATTGACCAAGGGAAAAGGTATTTAAGATTGACCGCATCCTTAATGCACATGGACACTCCACTCTGTATCTGCCGCCTTACAATTGCGATCTTAATCCCATTGAGGTTGCATGGGCGACAGTAAAGCACTTCATAAGGGAGCGCAACGTTAATGGGGAATTTTCGTTATTTCGTTTATTGAGTTTAACCAACGAAGGAATCTCTGCGGTACCTGCAGAACACTGGGTAGGATATCACCGGCATGTTAGAAAATTAGAAGATGGTTACTGTCCATGGATCATGTGGTTTCTGATGTGATCGATCAGATTATTATTTCAAATGCAAACGACAGTTCTTCTGATGAGCAAGAAGGGATATCATCCGATGACTCGGACTCCGAATCATCTGCATCGATCTTGCATACCCTTTGAATTAATGAGGTTAGTAAAATAATATTCCACATGTATAGTGTCGTAAATATACTGTTTTACATGTATACACGCTTTACAAGTTCATTTTTTGAAATTATGATCACAATTGTTTTGTTTGATGCGGTAATAATGTAATATTGATGTTACTTCGCCTAATATTTGTTGTCGCGGAAAGAAAGGATAAGTACCTTTGGAACAGGGTGTAAACAATAAAGCGATAGGAAAGAATAACACAACCCTCTCTCAGGTTCGCTTACGTCAACCTCAAGGACAAAGCTAAACTCCTGAGTCACAGACAGTAGCAAGCCCTGGCTCCATTAGTTGTATTAATAAACCCTACTGTCTCAAGTTTTGCTCGACCTTTCTCCTTTAAGCAACTCAACCTCTCCTACTAGCAAGCCCTGGCTCTATTAGTTGTATTAATAAATCCTACTGTCTCAAGTTTTGCTCGACCTTTCTCCTTTAAGCAACTCAACCTCTCCTACTAGCAAGCCCTGGCTCCATTAGTTGTATTAATAAATCCTACTGTCTCAAGTTTTGCTCAACCTTTCTCCTTTAAGCAACTCAACCTCTCCTACTAGCAAGCCCTGGCTCCATTAGTTGTATTAATAAATCCTACTGTCTCAAGTTTTGCTCGACCTTTCTCCTTTAAGCAACTCAACCTCTCCTACTAGCAAGCCCTGGCTCCATTAGTTGTATTAATAAATCCTACTGTCTCAAGTTTTGCTCGACCTTTCTCCTTTAAGCAACTCAACCTCTCCTACTAGCAAGCCCTGGCTCCATTAGTTGTATTAATAAATCCTACTGTCTCAAGTTTTGCTCAACCTTTCTCCTTTAAGCAACTCAACCTCTCCTACTAGCAAGCCCTGGCTCCATTAGTTGTATTAATAAATCCTACTGTCTCAAGTTTTGCTCGACCTTTCTCCTTTAAGCAACTCAACCTCTCCTACTAGCAAGCCCTGGCTCCATTAGTTGTATTAATAAATCCTACTGTCTCAAGTTTTGCTCGACCTTTCTCCTTTAAGCAACTCAACCTCTCCTACTAGCAAGCCCTGGCTCTATTAGTTGTATTAATAAATCCTACTGTCTCAAGTTTTGCTCGACGTTTCTCCTTTAAGCAACCCAACCTCTCCTACTAGCAAGCCCTGGCTCTATTAGTTGTATTAATAAATCCTACTCTCTCAAGTTTTGCTCGACCTTTCTCCTTTAAGCAACGCAACCTCTCCTACTAGCAAGCCCTGGCTCCATTAGTTGTATTAATAAATCCTACTGTCTCAAGTTTTGCCCGACCTTTCTCCTTTAAGCAACTCAACCTCTCCTACTAGCAAGCCCTGGCTCTATTAGTTGTATTAATAAATCCTACTGTCTCAAGTTTTGCTCGACCTTTCTCCTTTAAGCAACCCAACCTCTCCTACTAGCAAGCCCTGGCTCTATTAGTTGTATTAATAAATCCTACTGTCTCAAGTTTTGCCCGACCTTTCTCCTTTAAGCAACTCAACCTCTCCTACTAGCAAGCCCTGGCTCTATTAGTTGTATTAATAAATCCTACTGTCTCAAGTTTTGCCCGACCTTTCTCCTTTAAGCAACCCAACCTCTCCTACTACCAAGCCCTGGCTCTATTAGTTGTATTAATAAATCCTACTGTCTCAAGTTTTGCCCGACCTTTCCCCTTTAAGCAACTCAACCTCTCCTACAAGCAAGCCCTGGCTCCATTAGTTGTATTAATAAATCCTACTGTCTCAAGTTTTGCTCGACCTTTCTCCTTTAAGCAACTCAACCTCTCCTACTAGCAAACCCTGGCTCCATTAGTTGTATTAATAAATCCTACTGTCTCAAGTTTTGCTCGACCTTTCTCCTTTAAGCAACTCAACCTCTCCTACTAGCAAGCCCTGGCTCTATTAGTTGTATTAATAAATCCTACTGTCTGAAGTTTTGCTCGACCTTTCTCCTTTAAGCAACCCAACCTCTCCTACTAGCAAGCCCTGGCTCTACTAGTTGTATTAATAAATCCTACTGTCTCAAGTTTTGCTCGACCTTTCTCCTTTAAGCAACGCAACCTCTCCTACTAGCAAGCCCTGGCTCCATTAGTTGTATTAATAAATCCTACTGTCTCAAGTTTTGCTCGACCTTTCTCCTTTAAGCAACTCAACCTCTCCTACTAGCAAGCCCTGGCTCCATTAGTTGTATTAATAAATCCTACTGTCTCAAGTTTTGCTCGACCTTTCTCCTTTATGCAACTCAACCTCTCCTACTAGCAAGCCCTGGCTCCATTAGTTGTATTAATAAATCCTACTGTCTCAAGTTTTGCTCGACCTTTCTCCTTTAAGCAACTCAACCTCTCCTACTAGCAAGCCCTGGCTCTATTAGTTGTATTAATAAATCCTACTGTCTCAAGTTTTGCTCGACCTTTCTCCTTTAAGCAACGCAACCTCTCCTACTAGCAAGCCCTGGCTCCATTAGTTGTATTAATAAATCCTACTGTCTCAAGTTTTGCCCGACCTTTCTCCTTTAAGCAACTCAACCTCTCCTACTAGCAAGCCCTGGCTCTATTAGTTGTATTAATAAATCCTACTGTCTCAAGTTTTGCTCGACCTTTCTCCTTTAAGCAACCCAACCTCTCCTACTAGCAAGCCCTGGCTCTATTAGTTGTATTAATAAATCCTACTATCTCAAGTTTTGCCCGACCTTTCTCCTTTAAGCAACTCAACCTCTCGTACTAGCAAGCCCTGGCTCCATTAGTTGTATTAATAAATCCTACTGTCTCAAGTTTTGCCCGACCTTTCTCCTTTAAGCAACGCAACCTCTCCTACTAGCAAGCCCTGGCTCCATTAGTTGTATTAATAAATCCTACTGTCTCAAGTTTTGCTCGACCTTTCTCCTTTAAGCAACTCAACCTCTCCTACTAGCAAGCCCTGGCTCTATTAGTTGTATTAATAAATCCTACTGTCTCATGTTTTGCTCGACCTTTCTCCTTTAAGCAACTCAACCTCTCCTACTAGCAAGCCCTGGCTCTATTAGTTGTATTAATAAATCCTACTGTCTCATGTTTTGCTCGACCTTTCTCCTTTAAGCAACTCAACCTCTCCTACTAGCAAGCCCTGGCTCTATTAGTTGTATTAATAAATCCTACTGTCTCAAGTTTTGCCCGACCTCTCTCCTTTAAGCAACTCAACCTCTCCTACTAGCAAGTCCTGGCTCCATTAGTTGTATTAATAAATCCTACTGTCTCAAGTTTTGCTCGACCTTTCTCCTTTAAGCAACCCAATCTCTCCTACTAGCAAGCCCTGGCTCCATTAGTTGTATTAATAAATCCTACTGTCTCAAGTTTTGCTCGACCTTTCTCCTTTAAGCAACTCAACCTCTCCTACTAGCAAGCCCTGGCTCCATTAGTTGTATTAATAAATCCTACTGTCTCAAGTTTTGCTCGACCTTTCTCCTTTAAGCAACTCAACCTCTCCTACTAGCAAGCCCTGGCTCCATTAGTTGTATTAATAAACCACACTTGCAGTTTCATTTTGGTAGCCACAGTTTATTGTTTCTTAAAGCCCACTCAGTATCTGTGAAGGAAACATTCCATACTTAAGTTTAGGGTAACTCCCGGTATTTGTCAATTATGAGGACTGAGGAAAACAAACTAGATGTGCCATAAAACTATGACACAGACCACTGGATTTACTTCCCTTCCAAAGGAAGCCATGCTAAGGATTTTTATGTCCAAAAAATCCACCGCTCTCCGTTGGGTTTGAACTCGGGAGCTAGAGGCTAGTATAATAACCACTAGACCATGGAGGACGACTTTGTTTGTGTAGTCATTTGTTATTTGGTGCACAAAATGCTGGCTGTGTTTACTGTTAGGTGGGTTGTATAACCCCAGCCAATAATCTGTTGTGGATTATGCATGTGAACTCCACATGCTCCCCAATTAAAGCAAAGAGAGTGGGATACTGTTATCCACACTTTGCTGGTTGCAACATTGATCACAATGTACCCACAATGCTATTTTCCTCTTTTAATTTTACACCTGTCGATCTTAACGAATGGCACTGCCTATTTTGACCCTGTTGGTGCCCCAACAGTAGCTGAAACAGTGGACTATTGCACCTTATGCTGCTATCTCTAAGAGAAATCTTGAATAATACCTTGTTTAGGAAAACTTCTGGGCAAAGCTGTGCCTAATTACAAGTACTAGGGCAGGTGGCATCCCACAGTTGACAAACCAATGTCCATAGCAACTGTTCATGGCCCCTCCTAATGAAAATATCCAGCATCTGTTCTCATTTCCTAACTGAATGAAGGGCAGTATTGCACTCTTGACATAATATTTACAGGGGAACAAGATAGTCCGCCTCCACGTGGTGTTCCCTGGGTAATGCTAAATGGGCTACAACAAAGGCATGCTTCCCAAGATAGAAAAAGAATTTAAAAGAAGAACATTTCTCAGTGCTATTTTGGAATGCTGGTGGAATGAACCAAAGTAAAAAATCCATGATAGACAATCTTTTAAGAGACAATGACAAAGAGGTATTCATCATAGCTGAAGTAAATATAGATCAACAAAAGGAAAAATTCTATCAATTTCCAAAATACAACACAAATATATTAGAAAAACACAGACAGATAGCAAGTGGCATACTTGATGGCATTAAAGACTGCATAAACGGAAAATTTGAAATTATAAAAGGAATGAACCAAGATGACACTTCTGAAATAATAAGTATAACAGCTTGTAAACAAAAACATAAATTTAAAATCTATGGTATCTACAGCCCACCCAATAACAATCACCTCAACCTGGATGTAATTGATATTGACAAAAGAACAGTCATAATTGGTGATCTCAATGGGCATTCTCCAAGATGGGGCTGTAGTGACAACAATAAAGCTGGTGAAATTATTGAAGAATTTGTAGACTCCAACTTAATGAAAATATTACATAGGGATGAAGACCCAAAAACCTACATACACTACTCAGGACAGTCAACCAATCCAGACATTGCTATCATATCAACTGATTTAGATCATAAAACAACAAAAAAAGTCATTGAAGATACTGGTAGTGGACAGAGAGCCATAATAACAAAAACAGATCTAAATTGTCAACCGTCTAGAACAAAAGGAAGAATAAAGCCTAAATGGTATTTCAAAAAGGCACACTGGGAAGAATATAAAACAAAAACAAACAAACTTTTCAAAGAAATTAAATTGGAACAAAACATAAACAAAGTCGTGAAAAAACTACATGCCACAATTTTAATAGCTGCAAAACAATGTATCCCAAGAGGGAAAATTCACAAATACAAACCCTTCTGGAATGAACAGTTAACACAACTCAAATCAAAACGAGATAAAACTAGAGAAAAAGCAGAAAGGACGCAAGAGAAAACAGATGTTATAGAATGGCGAAAAGCAAACATACAGTTAAAACAGGCTATAAAACTGTCATAAAAACAGAGCTTTGAAGAATTTATAAACAAACTAGACTATAGAACAAATAGTACTAAAGTACATAATTACATTAAACAAATAAATAGAGAAAACCAACAAAATCCGCCATTAAAAATCAATAATAAAGAAATATACGAGGATAACCTTACAGCAGAAAAATTAGCAACACAATATAAACTAGCACTACATTAAAAAATAAAAACCAAAAACAGAATAAATACTTAAGAAATAGCAACCTCGAAGATACATATAACTTTCAAAATATCTTCAATGAACCATTCACACTCCCAGAAATAAGCAAGCAATAAGGACACTAAAAAATAAAGAGTCCAGGTCCTGATAACATACATCCAGAGCTGCTCAAAAATGGACATGAAGCACTCCATACTTTATTAAAAATTTTCAATAAAATCTGGATAACCAGAAATAACATACCAACACTGTGAAAAAAAGCAAAAATTATACCCATTAAAAAGAAAGGAAAACCAACTCAAATGATAGATACCTATAAACCAATATCCTTAACATCAAACATAGCAAAACTCTTAGAAAGAATGGTAGCTACAAGACTGACATACTATCTAGAAACACAAAATCTATTAGTCCCTGAACAAGCTGGATTTAGGTAGGACAGCTCAGCAATAAACCAGGTTGTAAGATTCACACAGGACATTAAAGAAAATTTCAATAATAATAAGACTACACTAGCACTGTTTGTCGCCTTCAAAGATGCATTTAACACAGTATGGCGAGAACTGCTACTATATAAGATGAAGACATGTGGCATATCAGGCCACATGCTAAACTGGTTTCAAACCTTCCTTTCCCAAAGATGGTTTGCAGTACAATACAAAACAGCCACATCTAAATGGAAACAAACGAGAGTTGGACTACCTCAAGGGTCTGTTACAAGTGCTATTCTGTTCAATATATATATATATATATATATATATATATATATATATATATATATAAACGACCTAGTAGATGTACTTAAGAAAATAGGTAACATACAAGTAGGAATGTTTGCTGATGATGTGGTAATATGGACTTCAGAAAAGAACATAAGATCTGGGAAACATTACAAAAAACTACAAACAATGGAGAATACAATCACAACCCAGAACAGTGGACTAATAATAACAATATGGAAATAAATACAGGAAAAACTCAATATCAGCTATTCACAATGCAGCATAAAACAGAAAATATATGCCTGCAAATCAAAAACAAAAAACTACAAGAAGCACCTACAACAACATATCTAGGGATAGAATTAGATAAAAACTATCAATGAAAGAACATGTAGACAATGTAACGAATAAAATCAACAAAAAGAACAACATTTTAAAACGTTTAGCAGGAATAAAGTGGGGTGGAAAC
The DNA here is from genome assembly GCA_030765065.1 of Deroplatys truncata. Classification (NCBI taxonomy): domain Eukaryota; kingdom Metazoa; phylum Arthropoda; class Insecta; order Mantodea; family Mantidae; genus Deroplatys; species Deroplatys truncata. The sequence continues at coordinate 121,223,259 of CM060989.1, forward strand.
ATGGACCTTCTTAATAATATATATACAAAACATACATAAAACCTAACCTGTTATATGGAGGAGAACTACTAGCAACAGTAAACAAGAGACTCAAAAGTAAACTAGAAATTTCACAAAATAATTCACTAAGAATAATAACAGGAGCTGTAAAAAGAACACCAATTACAGTCTACAAAGCTTCACAAAAAACATGACTATAGAATTGGAACATGAGTTGAAAGCAATTATTCTAGCACAAAAACTGCAAGTCAATTGAAACAGATACAAATGGTACCACACAGCAGATACTATAAGTAATTTAAAAACTCAAATAAGCTTCGGAACATATATTAATAACTTAAAGTACAAGAATATAATTACAACAAAGGTAATAAGTCCAATAGAATACATTGATATACAATATCAGAATGACCTGATATATACAATACACAAACAAAACAATATACCAGATGAAATGAGAGCCATAGCAATAGTTACGGAAAATGAAAGATACCCAGAAAAAGAATGGCTCTGAATATATACAGATGGATCCCTCATCAATAAAAAAATGCCGGTGCAGGAGTATACTGTAAACATTTTGCACAGTATCTAACATTAGATGAAATGTCAAACCACTATGATGGAGAATTAACAGCTATAAAAGCAGCATTACAGAACATTTTATATAGACCATTCATAAAACAAAAAATAGTCATCTTATCAGACTCAAAATCAGCCATAGATGGAATAGTAAATTACAATAATAAAACAACAAGAAATGTTAAAGAAATAAGAAGCCTAATTAAAGCAGTTGAAACTAGAAATCATGTCACTCTACAATGGATCCCAGCTCATGTTGGACTTTTGGGCAATGAACATGCGGATCAATTAGCAAAGAAAGGTGCAATACAACAAATAAAACCTGTAGGACAAATAGAAATAAAGAAACAATTAAATAACATTAAACAACATATCAAAAGACAGCAGAGACTTGATGAAGATAAACTAAAGGATAAAAATTATAAGACTATTAAAGATAGAGTTGATATACAAAAAATGCCAAGGAAGACTGCAGTGGCCTTATTTAGGATGGCAACTGGCCACGATTGCTCGCAGAACACCTCTACAAGATACGATGCCTACCTACACCCGAGTGCACTCTCTGTGAACAAGATGTCATCCTGAACAAACAACATCTCACCAAATGCAAAGGCCTTAAAAGTGATAACTTACAGACTTTATACTGGGAAGCCAGAGGGAAAATGATGCAGATCAATTAATCCCCAGTGCCATTGGTGAACAACAACAGCATAATATTTACATTCTTACCAAGCTTTCATATAAAGGAACTGCATTAATTGCACCTCATTGTGCAAGATCTATTAAACTTATAAATCTAGCACTAGCAGTCAAATGCAACTTGCATTTAATGATTTTCTTGTGCACACCAATGCTGGAAAAAAGGAATTTAAGGAAATATATCCTTATAAACTCTTACAGCAAGGTTGCACTTTAAGTTCCCATCACTTCAAATCAAACTAGCAAGTGAATGTCACAAACAGTTAACATTGGGTTTGAAAAGATACTGAAAACATGGAAAAGACTTTCCACAAACAAACTTTAAACAAACATTGTGAAAAATTAAGTATCTCACTTATTATGCTAAGTCACTTACAAGATTATGAGCTTTACAATTAAAAGCACAGAAAGCATCTGAAGACAATAGAGCTATATCAAACAAAATCCATTTGTGGTCTGTTTATGAACAAATGAAATGGTGAAACATATTTTACTAGAATGCAAAGCCACAGAGTGGATAAGATACCAGATTCTTATAGCCACGGTAAAACTAGAAATAAGAGCTACTTTAGTGAGACAAAACTTAGATCACAAAACACTGAGAACATAAAATTATTTTGACATGTTTAAGGAAACCTGCTTCCCAATTAGTTCCATCAGTGCTCATGCATGCCTGTCCAGTTTTGAACATGCAGGATATAAAGCAAACAATAAAGGCATGTGTTAAAATTTGTCTTGATTAAACACAATAACTCTGTAAACACCAAAACTATTGGATAATTCTTTCATACTTACCTTCTGGTTAATTTGGTAAAAGAAGTAATAACTTACAGAATTTTTATACTACAGGCTTTAAGAGGAGATGTGAATATTTAAGAACGATCTAAACCAACCACTCATTTTAACATATTTTATTAAATAGTAAAAACATCGCAATATCCAACAAATTACTCCCTTTTTTTTTTTTACTTTCTCTACTATGTATAGTAAGTAGGGGAAGTATTGCATTCCACTCAAAAATTCAATACCGAGATTTCACCGGAAATACATGTTTTCGTGTGTGTGTCTGTGAACAGCATAACTCAGAAACAAACAGTTGCATAAACACCAAACTTGGTATTTAGGTTCAGTATCTTCCAGAGATGCGACACAAAGGTTTTCAAGAAAATCCCCCCACCCCAGATTACCCTTTACATGGAACATTTTTCAAAAATTCTTATTTTCTCAAAAATGGCTCTAATGATTTTGATTAAAATATCACATGTTTAAGAAATGAGAAAAAAAACACGACAAATGAAATGTATATCTCAAATTTTCTGGGAATGTCTTCAAAAGTATTCTTCATTGTGAACGACTTTTGCATAACTGGTAAACCATAAGAGATAGACAAAATTTTACTACATAAAAAATGTAGATCAAGTTAAAATACACAACTTATGTCAAAGATTAGCTTTGTTGAGTGAACCGTTTTCGAGATATTGCTTGTTATTCCCTCAAATTTTCCAATACGTTATACTTTTTTCTCAAATGGGAATTCGTTATTCATTTTTTTGTCTTGGATATGCAAAGAGTATTAATCTGTGGCAAATAGAATGGTGCTGCACATAGCAACCAGCTATTAAGAGATATGTCTATGCTTAAAGGCTACTGTATTTCTATATTGCCCTTGCAAATTCAAAACAAGGGGAACATAGTACGCCTTAAGCGATAGTCAAATATTTTTAGAAAACTGGTCACTATGTGTAAAATATAATTCTCTTTGCATGTCAAGAACATAAAAAAAGAACAATGAATTCTCAGTTGAAAAAAGTGTATTGGAAAATTCAAAGAAATAACAAGGAATATCTAGAAAATGCTTCACTTTACAAAAAAAATTGTTGATGACATGTATTGTGTTTTAACTAGATCTACATTTTTTATGTAGTAAAATTTTGTCTCTCTTGTGGTTTATCAGTTATGCAAAAGTTGTTAAGAATGAAAAGGGCTTTTGGGGACATCCCTAGAAAATTCAAGATATACATTTTATTTGCATTAAAAATGTCTTAAACATGTGATACTTTAATCATAATCGTTAGAGCCGTTTTTGAGAAAATGCAAATTTTCAAAAAATGTTCAATGTAAGGGGTGGTTTGGGGTGGGGGATTTTCTTGAAAACTTTCATGTCACATCCCTGGAACATATTGAACCTAAATACCAAGTTTGGTGTTTATCCGACTTTTCGTTTTTGAGTTATGCTGTTCACAGACAGACAGACACACACATACACAGACACACAAGACATACACACAGACATGTTTCCAAAAATGCTTTATTATTTTTTGTCCTGGACTTACAAAGAGAATGCAATGCTCTACATAGCAACCAGTTCTTAAAACATTTGACTATTGCTTAAAGTCTACCCTATTCCTCTTGCACCTACAAGAAAAGCAGCAATAAGATAGAGTCTGCAAATGTTTATCTCGATTAACATGAAGTAGATAGAGAATAAGCAATTGTAAAAATAGTTTGTACAAGAATAGAGAAAGTCATGTGAGTGTAACATATTTTTTTTTTTTTTGAAGCTTCGTAAAGTGAAGGCAAGATGCTTACTTAAGCATTAGGATCAGCAAACCGGGGCCTCTGGAGTGGCTTATTGGTCTATAAAGGCTGGTTCACAACCGCCCGAGAATGATAACCAGAACGGAAACGAGATATTGGTTCACAACAGCCCGGTAAGAGAACAGGAATGCATATCCATCATTTGTTTTTAACTGACCAATGACATTTTTTCACCTACTTCCAATTTAGCCAAGCCAACGTCAAAATTCGATAGAGTAAACATTATGTAAATGTATATCCATTACATTTCTGATCCCTCTGCTTGTGCCAAGCTTTCATTCCTTTATTTAATGGCATACATTAAAATTGTTTATTTTCTTTTTTCATTTCCACCAGTTTTAGCTGTTCTTTGTAACTTTTACCATTGTTTTTGTGGTAATAGCCGGTTTTGATTGCATATAAACAAACTACAAATGATCCCTTCACTAGAGGAAGCAACACTGATTAGATTTGCGAGTGTCGGGATGAAGTTAGGAAGGACACCTACTACTAATTCCTTCCACTTTCATGTTTCCAGCTTGCGACTATAGAGCACTAGTGGCTGTTTCATGTCGCAGCCGCCTAAAACAACCTATAGAGTGAAGAGTCTAATATGCACAATAGGGATCTAATATGCCATGTGTGGGAACGAGAAAGTTAAAAATTGGGCAACTCTTCTTTCCTGTTCCCGGGGCCCACGAAGGCTTCCCATTTGAATACATGTATTTCAACTTTCTCATTCTCATTGGTTGTAAACCAGCCTTAAGCCCTAAAGCTGGATCTTGAGTGGGTATCAGACTCACCAACAGGTGGTGAATAGCCGGGACCTGAACAGCAGCGTCAGTTGACTACTGACACACTGAATCAGGTCTGTCTCTGAATAACAAATAGGAGACCACAAACCAAATCCCCAACTCTAAGGTGTTAAGTGATCTGTGCTGATGGGGCGCATGGCACATGTGAAGATGTGTCACTAATGGAGCCTCTGAGACACCTGACAACCTCTCAGAGTATGTAGTCTTACCCAGATGCATTCTGTCTGAGTGGACCTGAGATATCCCTAGCTAATCGTGGGAACCATTGCGGAAATTAGTTCCACTAAACCAGAGGGCTCCCTAACAGGGGACCCCATGAGCTCAAATGTTAAAGTTGAGGTAGTTTGGCTCTTGAGAGAGGACTCGGTCACCAAGACTAAGACAAAGGACACAAGAACTAGAACTCCTGGAGATGTGGAGAAGCAGGCCCTGTATCCAGGTGTGAAGAGGGGGGGAAAGGGCTAGGCTATCTGTCCAGGACCATGGGGGAAGCAGGTGTCCCTAGCAAAAGGGACCATGTAAAAGCCATGGCTGGGCCATGGAATCTCTGAAAGAAATTGGGCGGACGAAAATCTGCCTAATCTGGGCTGGAAGGCAGATTTATGTTCCTCACAGATCCCAAAAGAGGAGTAGGGTCTTTTAGGAGAACTGGACTCTAAGGAAAATGTTCAAGCGGGTCAGATTAAGCTATGGTGATTTGATTGAGTCAGGGTAATCTACAACACAGCATTCCACCTAGTGAGTTCTCTTAAGCAGCATAACGAGGCATGATATAGAGGTTACCATAAACCCTGGCTTCAGCAGGGTCTTATCATGGGGCTAAATATACATGTGTCCTTACAAGACTCGGTAACACCTGGGCCCTGCTGGGCTTTCTTTTGGAAGACCTAGCAGCAATCCCAGTGAGGTATGAGGAGGCTGAATGCCACATCAGGTAGTAGCCTGCTTGTCTATTTCCCATATGACTGAGTAATCACCACCTACTCAGAAGTTCAGAAATCTTGTGATTTATTGCAAAGAGAAGTAATCTCAACTATTGATTGGCTGTGACTTCAATGTCCACCATAGCATTTAGGGTAGTATGGACATCAATAGGAGGGGGGTAGAAGCTGCTCGAATATTTCTGTAATATAGATTATGAATCAGGGGGATGCTCCAACATTATCAAAGAGAGGAGGTCTTAGATTTGTAAATAGTGTCTGTCCTTCAGAATACTAGAGGAGATTAAGGAATGTAGGGTTTGTTTAAAACCTTCCAGGTCCAATCATAGACATATATACTTTGGTCTTGAGAGAAAAGGAAAGGACCGCCTGTACAGGAACCCTTGGAGGATCAACTAGGACTCCTTTAGAAAAGACCTGAAAAGCGGGTTGAAGAATGAACCGCAGATCAATCTAAGAGATACAGAGCACCTGGAGGGGTAGGTAGGGTTTTTCCCAAACACCCTGCTATCTTCCTATAAAAAAACTACCCCCCTCATACATGAGGTTCGGGCTAGAGGTAAATTCGGGTGAATTCCTTTTTAAGGTCCATCAGGAAAAAGATACGAAGGCTATACAATGCTTATAAGCCAACAAGTGTCAGGCAAGTTGGAACTCCTATAAGGAGTCCCAAACAATTTATAAAAAGGAAATTAGGAAGGTCTCCGAGGAATTTTGGAGGCTTTAAATTGAATTGAGTTTTATTTATGGACACTCTTAACTGCCACGTTTCTTAGTATCCCATTCTATGCTGAGCATAGTTTTGCTCAGAGGCCTCTTTATCAGGCTTGATTCTATTACATGCCATAAATCTATGGTGTGGGACCATCGGCTCTACTTCCCTTCGAAGGAAGCCATACTAAGGATTTTTATACCTGAAAAAAATCCATCACCTTCTGCCGGGTTTGAACTCTCGACCTTGGGAACCAGAGGCTAGCATGGTATCCTAGACCATGGAGGACAACAGCAGCGCTTCTTGATAAAATACATAAGCAGTCGAGCTCTGCTTGCTTGCAGAAATTGCCGGTCTTTGGAGCTAGGGCTAGGCTGCCCTCATTGGAGGACCCTATGGGTGCTCTAACAGTCTGGGGGGAAGATTTTGAGGCTGTTGCTTGAAACCCACTTTCCAGAGACCTGCATTACAAATTAAGAACCAGACTTGGTTAGGGCATGCAAGTCTTCAAGAGAAGGCTGGTTAGTGGCCACCGAGATTGTTACTTTTAAAAAATTTAAATAGGCCATTTATACTTTTCAGCCCTATAAAAGTGCAGGTGTAGATGGGATCTTCCTAGCTGTCCTATAGAAGGGCTGGGAGATCATTTCATTCCACCTGGTAAGAATATTCAGGACCTGTCGGGCTATGAGGCATGTTTTTTGCCTCTGGAGGCAGGCCAAAATGTTGTTTATACCCGAGTCGGGTAGGTAATCCTACTGGAGGCCTAAGGATTATAGCCTATCAGCCTAACATCCTTTATGTTAAAGGCTCTGGAAAGACTGGTAGATACTTGAGGGATGGGGTACTGACCGACAGACTGATCACCCTCATCAGTATGCCTATTGGCTGGTTGAATCCACAGAAAGGCACTCCATCAGCTTGTGGTGAGATTGGAGAGGGTGCTGGACTATGGAGAACTCGCCATGGAAGTTTTCCTGGACACTGAAGATGCCTTTAATAAGATGATTCTAGGTGGCATTTGTAAATGTCTGGAGAGCAGGGGAGTCAGTCCGGTTGTAACAGACTGGATCATGACCTCCTTGGAAAGTTGACAGGGCAAAAGTGTCCACAAAGGGGAGTTTGTGGTAGATGTACTGTTGCACAGACTTAATGCTGAGGGATTCATGCTCAAGACTATGCATTATAGCAAGTAGAAAATTCCCGAGTGCTACTTCCGAGCTCATACAGACTCTAGAGGAGTGGTGTAGAGAAACAAACTTGTTCATTAACCTGGACAAGACTGAAATAATGATCTTCACAAGGAGGAGGAGACCGAGTTTGTTGGAGCCCATCTGTTTGGGAAGAAGTTGAAGCTTTCCGGAGTGGTCAATTACCTAACAGTCATTCTGGATGCTGGGCTGAGGTGGTTGATTACAAAGTTAAGAAGGCCCACAATGCTTTGAGGGCCTGCCGAAGATTGACAGGACTGAGGTGGGGCTTGGCTATACTCTTCAGTTATTATACCGTCAATATCTTATGCAGCGCTAATTTGGTGGCCTGCCTCCCATGTGAAGGTAGCAGCTGCCAAGCTGGATTTGCTGCAAAGATTAGCATGTATGATGAAACAGGGCAGTGTGGACGACCTCTCAGTCTGCCTTAAAGATTCTGGTGGACCTTCCTTCTTTGTACTTGTTTGCGAAGAAGATAGCCAGGATGTGTGCACCACCTCTGGACTGTAGGGGGATGATGTTTTAAGCTACCCAAAAAACGGCGCTCACTGATCCTTTCTGGATTACAGGAAAAGTGTCCTACAACCCAGATGATCGGGGATATGATGGGGTTTAGATATAAGCTAAATCCATCCTATACTATGGTAATACCTTCCAGGGAAGAGCGGATTCAGAGACTTGCTGTCTCTCAAAGGTACGTGGCTCACGGACAGTTCCCGCCTTGGGGGCAGGATGAGGTCTGGGTTATATAGCCCTGGAACCAGGTTTATCATACCACTTGGTTGAGTTACCACGGTTTTCCAGGCTGAGGTCTATGCGATCTTAGCCTGCACTATGCCATGTGGATGGAGATGTGTATATCTGCTTGGATAATATGGCAACTTTGAAAGCCCTTAGGATGGTTAAAACCACATTCAGATAAGTGTGGCAATGCCAGAAGATGTTAGACACTGTACCAACGGTCTGATTACCTTCTTTGGGTTCCTGGGCATGGTAGCATTAACAGGAAATGAAATTCCAGACACTCTTGAATTGAGAGGATCAGGACTTGATTTCATTGGGCCTGAGCCCTTCTGCGGAGTGTCAGCTAGTAACGTCAAGTATGAGATAACCCAGCTCAAGGTGAGGGCTCATCTTAAGATCTGGAGTAAGCAAACAAGTGTTAGGTAGGTCAACAATCTGATATCAGGGCCTGACCAGAAAGTGAGCGAGTTTCTCCTGAATTTGACCAGAGCTAAGCTCAGAGGGGATGTGGGCTATCTAACGGGCCACACAACTCTGTGCTGACATCCATACATAATGGGTCTTACACAGGAACCTTTGTCGGAAACGTGCGAGGGACATTGAGACCTCACAGCATATAGTATGCGAAGGTTTCACTCTTTTTGGAACCTGAGGAGATAAGAAGGGCAGATATCAAGGATGTGGGCTGTTTCATACCAACCACTGAATTTTAGTAATGCCTAAAATATGATGCACTATGGACCCTAGAGCCTGCATACATGGCCTCTTTGAAACACCACTCACTTATCAAGCATTAGGGGTCTAATTTCGGACACAATTGCCGTGTATAAATTATAGAGCAAGTGAAGCGAATGTGTCCCAAATTTGACTCTTAATACTCATATACTATGAACTAGTAATTTTGTTTACATATTGTTATTTGCACCACGCTTTGGGCGTCAATTTGAAGTAGGTTATATTGAAGGAGTTGTATTATATTTCAACTGTTGGGGAGCCGAACTTGAAGTAGTTGCAACCGCACGTATGTTATCTGCTTTCCGGTAGCCTTCACCCCAAATGTACTTTCCGGTGGCCTTTGCCCCCCCCCAAAATGTTTAAAAATATTAACTTTGTAATTTGACTGTTTCTTTAAATATTATATATTTATGTTTGCCTCGGCTGCGTCAGTATTATTGTTACAGACATGTTTCTCTTTGCAGGGTTGTGGTGCGACTGAAGAATGTAGGCTTACACAGATTATAATTTTACTTCACTCCTTTTATTAATTCTTGAGACGATTTAAATAACACTTCGCTGATATAGGGAGAGTTGAGATTTTTTTTATTAATTACTTGCACTTTTTAACATGTAAAACTATTTTCGTCTCACACGAATACGTATTAAATTTCTCAAGGACATGTCTTGCGTATGGTTAGGAACACTGTCTGCAAGCAACGCGTCCGGTTATGAGCGCTGTCTACAAGCAACTGTCTCTGAATTTGTAAATTTTGCTATATTTCATTTTCTGATTGGCTAATCCTAGTCCAATAGAATACCTTCATTTAACTAAAGCCTTTTCTGGTTGTTGATTCGCTATTTTTAAACTGTCTCAAAATTTACATTATTGTTGCTCCAATAATGACTAGAAGCATTATTAAACGTTCTTACTCATTATTGCCTCAAGGTTACCTCAGTGTTATCAACTTTTAACCTATATCTCATAGCTCCTACATTATTAAATTACATAATACATTCACATAACATTATTGAACATGTATACAATAATATAAACTTTGCAATCACTGTAATATACACTTTTTATATATTGTTACATACACATATTGCTTTAAGGCGGGCTGTTATTGAATTTACTTATTATATAATTAGACTGAAATCATTTAAATGTTAAAAATACTGCCTCAACTAAATTACTCCATTTTGATAATACTGTGCATGTATAGAGGAAATGCCCAACACAACATATTAGTGTAATTTGCAAGAATAGCTATGTTAGAGGTGGCAAAAGCCCAGTAACTCATTTGATACTTATCTGAATACGGTTCATACACACATACTAATTTCAACCTAAACTTTTGATCTTGGAACCACAGGACCCTATGATTTCACTGTGGCTCACCACGGCCTGATGGTCTACTCTCCGCTCATACTTATTTGTTGTCATTTGTATCTTGTAGTATTATTTGCTCTAACATTAGTAGTCCTTCAAGATGAACTCCATGAATTACAATAGCCACAAAGCTCCCAACATTGGCAGAACCGTATACTAATCATGAAGGCAAATATGGATGTAAGTCAAACTCTTGAAATATTGCTGCGGCTTAAATTCCATTTACTTCAAAACATGTTGTAATACAGAAACAACTCACCTTTGCAACTAGAATTTGCAAGTCTCTCTGGTTCCAAAATATGAAAATATCCTTCACTTCTGCTGCTCTGTAATCCTTAGAAGGGAAAACTTTAGGAACCATCATACAGCCCTTGAATCCAGATTCACTGACAGTTACACAAGTATCTACATAGAAAACACAAAAACATTTGAAAGCCGATAACTTTTTGCAATTATTCTTAACCAATACGTCACTAACAACACAGCATTTGTAAATAAAACAACAAATATGTTACAATTAATTGACAAAAACATCTTGTACTATATTCATGTGCCTTCTCTTACACCACTGTTCATTTTTAAAAGCTTGATATGCAAAAAATAGACCTCCATAGAACCTGCAGTTTACACCAAAATTTGATGTAGCAAATATTATTTTTGAGATATTATTGACTACTGATTTCAATCTTCCAATTGTCTTTATCACAATTTTCTGATGTGCTTAGTAATTATCATTTCTTCTGGTATTTGTTTCTTTTGTATATCCCAACAAGAGCAATATATATCACTCCATATAACACCATTACCAACTGTTCATATGTAACAACTCAGTGAAGCAAGTCATTATATTAACCATTAAAACCTCAAATTAAGACTGGTTTAAGAAAATGTGTATACTTCAAAAATTCATTAACTATATGAAAAAAGTATGGATAATGTGAGCATATGCAATTGCCAGCACATCACACATAGCATTCAAGTAATTGTCTGGGTCAATGTATTGTGCAAGTTTCCTGAAAACTTCACTGTTCTAACTTACGACAAGGGAAGTATTATTGCAAGCAAATATCACTGTCCCACTTATGATAAGGAAAGTATTATTGCAAACAAATATCACTGTCCTACTTAAAATAAGGAAAGTATTATTGCAAACAAATATCACTGTCCCACTTATGATAAGGGAAGTATTATTGCAAGCAAATATCGCTGTCCTATTTATGATAAGGGAAGTATTATTGCAAACAAATAACACTGTCCCACTTATAATAAGGGAAGTATTATTGCAAGCAAATAACACTGTCCCACTTATAAGGGAAGCATTATTGCAAACAAATATCACTGTCCCACTTATAATAAGGGAAGTATTATTGCAAACAAATATCACTGTCCTACTTATAATAAGGGAAGTGTTACTGCTAGCAAGTATCACTGTCCTACTTATGATAACGGAAGTGTTACTGCAAGCAAATATCACTGTCCTACTTATAATAAGGAAAGTATTATTGCAAACAAATATCACTGTCCCACTTATGATAAGGAAAGTATTATTGCAGGCAAATATCACTGTCCCACTTATAATAAGGAAAGTATTATTGCAGGCAAATATCACTGTCCCACCTATGATAAGGGAAGTGTTACTGCAATCAAATATCACTGTCCCACTTATAATAAGGGAAGTATTATTACAAGCAAATATCACTGTCCCACTTATAATAAGGAAAGTATTATTGCAGGCAAATATCACTGTCCCACCTATGATAAGGGAAGTGTTACTGCAATCAAATATCACTGTCCCACTTATAATAAGGGAAGTGTTATTACAAGCAAATATCACTGTCCCACTTATAATAAGGGAAGTGTTACTGCAATCAAATATCACTGTCCCACTTATAATAAGGGAAGTATTATTACAAGCAAATATCACTGTCCCACTTATGATAAGGAAAGTATTATTGCAAGCAAATATCACTGTCCCACTTATAATAAGGAAAGTATTATTGCAAGCAAATATCACTGTCCCACTTATAATAAGGAAAGTATTATTGCAAGCAAATATCACTGTCCCACTTATAATAAGGAAAGTATTATTGCAAGCAAATATCACTGTCCCACTTATAATAAGGAAAGTATTATTGCAAGCAAATATCACTGTCCCACTTATAATAAGGAAAGTATTATTACAAGCAAATATCACTGTCCCACTTATGATAAGGGAAGTGTTACTGCAATCAAATATCACTGTCTCACTTATGATAAGGAAAGTATTATTGCAAGCAAATATCACTGTCTCACTTATAATAAGGAAAGTATTATTGCAAGCAAATATCACTGTCTCACTTATAATAAGGAAAGTATTATTGCAATCAAATATCACTGTCTCACTTATGATAAGGAAAGTATTATTGCAAGCAAATATCACTGTCTCACTTATAATAAGGAAAGTATTATTGCAAGCAAATATCACTGTCTCACTTATAATAAGGAAAGTATTATTGCAAGCAAATATCACTGTCTCACTTATAATAAGGGAAGTGTTACTGCAAGCAAATATCACTGTCTCACTTATAATAAGGAAAGTATTATTGCAAGCAAATATCACTGTCTCACTTATAATAAGGAAAGTATTATTGCAAGCAAATATCACTGTCTCACTTATAATAAGGAAAGTATTATTGCAAGCAAATATCACTGTCTCACTTATAATAAGGAAAGTATTATTGCAAGCAAATATCACTGTCTCACTTATAATAAGGAAAGTATTATTGCAAGCAAATATCACTGTCTCACTTATAATAAGGGAAGTGTTACTGCAAGCAAATATCACTGCCCCACTTATGATAAGGGAAGTGTTACTGCAAGCAAATATCACTGTCCCACTTATAATAAGGGAAGTGTTATTACAAGCAAATATCACTGTCCCACTTATAATAAGGGAAGTATTATTCAAGCAAATATCACTGTCCCACTTATAATAAGGGAAGTGTTACTGCAAGCAAATATCACTGTCCCACTTATAATAAGGGAAGTGTTACTGCAAGCAAATATCACTGTCCCACTTATAATAAGGGAAGTGTTACTGCAAGCAAATATCACTGTCCCACTTATAATAAGGGAAGTGTTACTGCAAGCAAATATCACTGTCCCACTTATAATAAGGGAAGTGTTACTGCAAGCAAATATCACTGTCCCACTTATAATAAGGGAAGTGTTACTGCAAGCAAATATCACTGTCCCACTTATAATATGGGAAGTGTTACTGTTAGCAAATATCACTGTCCCACTTATAATACGGGAAGTGTTACTGCTAGCAAATATCACTGTCCCACTTATAATGAGGGAAGTATTATTCTACGCAAATATCACTGTCCCACTTATAATAAGGGAAGTATTATTCTACGCAAATATCACTGTCCCACTTATGACAAGGGAAGTATTATTCTACGCAAATATCACTGTCCCACTTATGATAAGGGAAGTATTATTCTACGCAAATATCACTGTCCCACTTATAATAAGGGAAGTATTATTCTACGCAAATATCACTGTCCCACTTATAATAAGGGAAGTATTATTCTACGCAAATATCACTGTCCCACTTATAATACGGGAAGTGTTACTGCTAGCAAATATCACTGTCCCACTTATGATAAGGGAAGTATTATTCTACGCAAATATCACTGTTCCACTTATGATAAGGGAAGTATTATTCTACGCAAATATCACTGTCCCACTTATGATAAGGGAAGTATTATTCTATGCAAATATCACTGTCCCACTTATAATAAGGGAAGTATTATTCTACGCAAATATCACTGTCCCACTTATAATGAGGGAAGTATTATTCTACGCAAATATCACTGTCCCACTTATGATAAGGGAAGTATTATTCTATGCAAATATCACTGTCCCACTTATAATAAGGGAAGTATTATTCTACGCAAATATCACTGTCCCACTTATAATAAGGGAAGTATTATTCTACGCAAATATCACTGTCCCACTTATAATAGGGGAAGTATTATTCTACGCAAATATCACTGTCCCACTTATAATAAGGGAAGTATTATTCTACGCAAATATCACTGTCCCACTTATGATAAGGGAAGTATTATTCCACACAAATATCACTGTCCCACTTATGATAAGGGAAGTATTATTGCAAGCAAATATCACTGTCCCACTTATGAGGGAAGTATTATTCTACGCAAATATCACTGTCCCACTTATAATAAGGGAAGTATTATTCAAGCAAATATCACTGTCCCACCTATAATAAGGGAAGTGTTACTGCAAGCAAATATCACTGTCCCACTTATGATAAGGAAGTATTATTGCAAGCAAATATCACTGTCCCACTTATGAGGGAAGTATTATTCTACGCAAATATCACTGTCCCACTTATAATAAGGGAAGTATTATTCTACGCAAACATCAATGTCCCACTTATAATAAGGGAAGTATTATTCTACGCAAATATCACTGTCCCACTTATAATAAGGGAAGTATTATTGCAAGCAAATATCACTGTCCCACTTATGAGGGAAGTATTATTCTACGCAAATATCACTGTCCCACTTATAATAAGGGAAGTATTATTCTACGCAAACATCAATGTCCCACTTATAATAAGGGAAGTATTATTCTACGCAAATATCACTGTCCCAATTATGATAAGGGAAGTATTATTGCAAGCAAATATCACTGTCCCACTTATAATAAGGGAAGTATTATTCTACGCAAATATCACTGTCCCACTTATGATAAGGGAAGTATTATTGCAAATAAACATCACTGTCCTACGTATCGTCATGGTGCACCTGGCATTAACGTTATTTATCAATGTATAGTTTTTGGACATATAACTCTAAATTATTAAAGCTGAAATTTAAGGCTACTGAACAATAGTCAAGTGGCGAGACCTGGAAGATGCTCCATCACATGGCATTTTACCTTGAGCCATTGACTGGCAAATAGCCGAGTTGTAGTGAGGACGTTCAACTAAATAATGACATATTGGCTTGTCTAGCCAGGTTTTGTATATAAACCTTGGGTTCTATGCCTCGTGCTTGAATTTTGGATGTCTTTTAGTAGGAGCCCATGCTGCTCTGATCTCTGAATGAGCACATGTTTCAAAGTATTATTTTACAATGTGATAATCAATGAACGGCATTCATCATCACCCTACAAGACAGGTGAGGTACACTTCAGTTATTTATTCTGTAATCTCCTTTCCGGCCTCAAGCCATGATTATAATAAATTATATATTTTTATAGATGTGGGAGTTGTCATGTAATTGTTTGGGAGCACTGGTCAAACTAGCAACCCTTCCCTTGGGCATGTACTATACAGCATAGGAAATGTTAAAGACCTTCCTCATCCTGTGTTTCCTTCCATGATCAACAAGTCGCTCTGGTTTGAGCATAAACCCCTAAGTTAGAAGCAGCATGTGTAGGAGGCACACGGTCCTCTGCCACATGTCACACCTCTTGTATCCTCTGAGCTGCCTGTGACATTTAGTGATCCTTAATCCCAAACCCTATTTTCACTGTGACATAGTTGGTGGATGCGCCTGTAAGCATCCATCGTCATCCACCAAACATCCTTTAAACCATCTGTGACAGTTGGCAGGAGCCAGTGTTCGATATTGGTACATCTTTTTGTCCCCTCCCACCGAAATGTTCAAATTCTACAGATATACTTTCCCCATCCACCCTTCCGCTCAAGCTTGTGAGATGCTTTCTGTCTCCCCACCCTCCCATCTGTGTAAGATTTAGAAGCTCATTATTTCGCTTCCCCCTACATCCCTTTCTTGTAACGAGGTGCGGTATGACCAGGTTAGAAAAATGATGCCCCTGTAGGTTATATTGTGCTTTTAGCTTTAGGGTAGTCAACCAAAAGACCCCCTCCCCGAAATTGGTTAGAATTCTTAAAGTGCATTTTGCTATTAGGTGGCTTTTAGTTTTTGTTGTTTCTTTCAACTGAGACAGTTCATTCTTGTTAACCAGGGTGGAGGGCTATAAAGAAAAGAAACACAAAATTATTTTATGAGATAATGTATTAAAAAGGCTGGCTTTATTGGTACTTGTATTAGAAAGAGAAATTGAAGAAAGCAAAGCAAAGTCTTCAGCAAGTGCAGAATTTTGGATGCCCGTGTGTTAAAATTTGTTAAACCCTGGGCTGCAAAGTTAAGCCCCTATGGTTTCAGCCATATTGGAAATGAAATTTCTGTGCTGTGTTATGTGTTCACACAAACTGTTATGGAAGCTGAAGAAAAAATTGTAGCAAGCATAGAGTGAAGATGCACCACCCCGTGCAACAGTATATAGGTTGTTCAACGAGTTCAAAGAAGGCAGAGTTCTTCATGTTAAGCAAGGTGGGCCTGGTGTTTCTGCTTCTGCTGTGACTGTTACAGCAGCATTCTACGTCAGTATTGGTTAAACTGAGGAAGCACAATGCAAAGAAATGACCAGAATTTCTTAAGACTGGGTGATGACTTCATCAAGACCATGTGCGGCCTCATATTACAAATCAAGCCATCAGTTTTGGGCTCAATGGAACATTACCTGTGCACCACATCTGTCTTATAAGCCTTATTCCTGCACCCTGACAATTCTGAAAGACCTCACAAGGAACGACTTGCATCATGTGTTCAAGGACTAGAAAGTGCATTGAAGTAGCAGGGGATTGCTTTGAAAAAAAAAATCATGCAAACATTGAAATGGAGTAATGAACATCTGTGAAACAAAATCAGAATACAACCATTTGTGCAAACTCAATTAGCATTGTTGAATTTGAAATGTCTATGAACACAATTTCCCCAAAAGTAAATTGTGACTATGAGATGTACTGTAATTACTGAAATGTAACTACTACAAATTTATTTCAAGAACTAAGTTACGAATTAGCCTTATTTTGTAGAAAGCCGATATTTCCTGCAAAACTATTAAAACAATATAGAGCTCGATTATTTTTACTGAGCTGCGCAATTCTAATCCTGGTAATAGCGTTTAAAAAAATTAATGCTGGTTATTCCTGTGAAGTTAAAACACTCAACACTTTGACAGAAAATTGTGTATGATGCAATGAGTTTAAGACGATAAATTGCAAATTTAGCATTCTTTTATATTAACATGCTCCAAAAACAAAAATCCCAAATCCAAAAATGCGAATGTATGCTGTGTCTATTCCGGTTTCAAATTCAGATCTTAATATCATAACACACATAAACGATTGTGCTTACAGGAAAGATGTAATCTCTTTCAAAAGTTTTACACTTAGCGAAATCGATGATGGATAACCATAATAATTACATTTTCATTCCTCTGCTTAATACTTTGCTTACTAGATATTACAATCTGGCATATTCTCGTTCCTGATCGAATCTCTGGACGCATTTGCACCTACTGCCACTAGGATCGCTCATTCGCACAAACACTGAAGTCCGACAACTACTATTGCTATGTAAAACGAAATTGTCAAAGCGATTAATTAATTACAAGTTGTAGCTACGTTGTGATGCTTGAAAAGAAATCCAGAGTGTATTTGCGTTTGGATAAACTTCTGTATTGGATTATGGCCGGTATCACTATACACATGCATACATTGTACAACTTTTATTGATTTCAAAAGGTAACTTGTATACCTTGGTCCTCAAAACCGATGGAAGTGATGTATTACATTTCCTACAGATGTCAACGTATGTCATCCTCTTGCTCCAACACAATGCTGGCAACATATGAATAACAAATAACACCAACGCTTTCAGCGTGCATTACTTTTCATTTTAGTTTTATTAATTTTTTATGTTTCTGATTCGCGGGAGGTTAGAATTTTTACTTTTTCTACTACGTAAAGTAAGTAGAAGTATTGTATTCCACCCAAAAGTTCGATACCGAGATTTCACCGGAAATACATGTTTTGAGACCCCCTGAATCCAAAAAAAGCATTTTGGAAACATGTCCGTGTGAGTGTGTCTGGGAACAGCATAACTCAGAAACGAACAGTCGGATAAACACCAAACTTGGTATTTAGGTTCAGTATCTTCCAGAGATGCGACACGAAGGTTTTCAAGGAAATCCTCCCACCCCAAATTACCCTTTACATGGAACATTTTTCGAAAATTTTAATTTTCTCAAAAACGTCTCTAACGATTTTGATTAAAATATCACATGTTTAAGAAATGACAAATGAGAAAAAAAACCATGACAAATGATATGTATATCTCGAATTTTCTGGGAATGTCTCCAAAAGTATTCTTCATTGTGAACGACTTTTGCATAACTGGGAAACCATAAGAGATAGACAAAGTTTTACTACACAAAAAATGTAGATCGGGTTAAAATACACAACTTAATGTCATATACATTTGTTTTTGTTGAGTGAACCATTTTCGAGATATTGCTTGTTATTCCCTTAAATTTTGCAATACTTACTTTTTCTCAAATTCGTTATTCATTTTTTGTCCTGGTAATGCAAAGAGAATGGAATACTCCACATAGCAACCAGCTCTTAAAATATTTGACTATAGCTTAAAGCCTAGCAATACCCCTTGCATCTACAAGAAAATTAGCAATAAGATTAACATCTCAATATCTCGATTAACATGAAGCATATGGGGAATAAGCGTTTGTAAAAATAGTTTGTACAAGAGTAGAGAAAGTCATGTGAGTGTAACACATCAGATTTTTTTTGTCCTGGTAATGCAAAGAGAATGGAATACTCCGCATAGCAACCAGCTCTTAAAATATTTGACTCGCTTAAAGCCTGCCATATTCCCCTTGCATCTACAAGAAAATTAGCAATAATGTTAACATCTCGATGTCTCGATTAACATGAAGCATATGGAAAATAAGCGTTTGTAAAAATAGTTTGTACAAGAGTAAAGAAAGTCATGTGAGTGTAACACATCATATTTTTTTTTATATAACGTACGTTTCTGATTCACGGGAGGTTAAGTTAGGTTTCGTTTATACCGGGTGTTTCAGAAATACTTTTACAAACTTCGGGTATGGTTTCCTCACACCAAAAGAAGGAAAAAAGTTCATATGAACATATGTCCCATAATCCTTGATTTTCGCGTTATTCCTGTCACAATGAAAGGTGAATGCAACGGCCTTCGGGGTCCAATCTCAAAACTTCATTTCTCTATGCATTCATAGAAGGCGTTGATCCATTGTATTACATACGGTAGATGGCGAAGTGTTGCCACGGAGACTTGTTTACGTTTGTCATATGTCATTAGTCTGTCTTCAACATTTCAATTGTGTACATGTAGTGAGTTAACTGCACGTGTTTCGTTCCACCATGGCTGGATATTCATTTCGTGAACAGGCAGACATTACTTTTATATATGGTCGCGCGAAAGGTAATGGACGCGAGGCTGCACGGCTCTATCAGATGGAGTTTCCAGACCGAAGACAACCGAGTCATCCAACCTTTGTCGCTGTTTATCGTCGCCTTGCTGAGACAGGAACCTTGCACCACGGACTATTGATCGAGGAAGACCAAGAGACCGATTGATAGGCATAGGAGGACGAGTTTCATGGCCTGCACGTTCTCCCGATCTCAATCCTGTGGATGTTTACCTCTGGGGGCATCTTAAATCATTGGTTTATGGAGCAGCCATCCCGGATGCAGAAACGCTTCATTGACGTGTCATGGAAGCCTGCGAAACCATTCGACACCATCCCGGAGGTTTAGACAGGGTGCGACATTCCATGATTCGACGAGTACAGGCATGCATAGAAGCAAGAGGAGGACATTTTGAGCAATTATTATGACTTTTGTGTGTTATAAGTGTACCACTGTGTTGAACACCTAACGAGAAAACAAAGGATTATGGGAGACATATGTTCATATGAACTTTTTTCCTTCTTGTGGTGTAAGGAACCCATACCCGAAGTTTGTAAAAGCATTTCTGAAACACTCTGTATATACAGGTGAATTACCTAAAACTTGCACCACAAATATTTCGGAAATGAAAGGTGCTATTGATGTGCAGTTTTCACAACATTGATTGGTAGTCAGGGGTTCGTACATTTAGTATATAAACAGATTTTAAAAATACTGAGAAAGTGTATTTTTTGAGCAAACATACAATTTTTAAATGGAACAATGTCTAGTTACATAAAGAGAGTAAAGGTAGGGTAAATTAGAATGTCATTGCGTAAGATGCCAGATTCTAGTGCAAGTGGTTTACGAGAAATCTTATTTTGAAACTTTTACGCACCGACACTTGTACAACCTGTGGTAACACAAACTTAGGAAAAGCAAAAGGGAATTACAACACTTCTGCGGATTCTTATGAGAACATAGCCCTTCAAAGGTTGTGTTCAAAATGACCACCGGCAGCTTCAATACACACTTCCATCTGCTGCACACGTTCTAGCATTTCAGCGGAAATTTCAGAGCAGGCAGCAGTAATACGTCGTTTCATATCGTCTGGTGTAGTTGGTACATCCTTGTAGACAGTGTCTTTCAGCCTTCCCCACAGAAAAAAGTCTAAAGGGGTCAGGTACGGTGAACGGGGCGGCCAAGGTACAGATCCTCTTCGTCCAATCCAACGATTTGGAAACAATCCGTTAAGACAAGCTGTAGTACTTCATGCGCTATGGGCTGGATAGCCATCATGTTGGTACCACAGGTTTCTCCTAGTCTGCAAAGGAACGCCTTCTAGCATCTGTGGCAGATGTTCTGTAGGGAGGCTGCGATACTTGTGCGAGTTCATTGTTCCTTCTATGAACAAAGGGCCTATGAGCTGATGGTTCACTATCCCACACCACACGTTTAAACTCCATGGACGCTGACGAAGCCAACGAAGATTGTCAACACACCAATAGTGCATGTTTCTGCGGTTTACTTGGCCATGATTAGTAAACGTTGCCTCATCACTAAATAAGATATATGATGAATCTGGAGTATCATATCTTAATGCCCATGTACAAAAGTTAACACGATTCTCAAAATCGTTTTATGCAGCTCTTGATGGAGAGAGATGTGATAGGGATGGAATCTATGTCGATGGAGAATGCGCAGTACACTTGCCTCACTTATGCCACTTCCACGTGCGATTGTGCGGGAAGTAATTTCGGATCTACTGCAACGGCAGCCAAAACATTAGTTTCTGCCTCTTCTCCAGTCACTTGTTTGTTTTTGTTACGTTTTGTAGGTGTTATAGCACCACTTTCACGTAATTGGTTGAAGAGGTTGATAAATAATTGCCGAGATGGTTGACGTCTATTGGGATACGTTTCCGCATACACCGTACAGCAACGAACTGCATTCTTCCTACACTCTCCATACACCACGAGCATGTCGGCTTTTTCTGTATTAGTAAACCCCATCTTCCACTCACGACTTACTGCTTGAACTGTCATAAACTGATCAGAAAGTCGCAATGCAATCAATGAACAGAAAACACAATGCAAAGAAACATAACATCGTACCTAGCAACTAAGCAGGTTGAATGGCACAAACAATTGTCGGGTGGAAACTTTTCAAAATACGATTTCTCGTAAACCACTTGCACTAGAATCCTGCAACAAAGACCATTGACATTCTAATTTACTCTATCTCTATTCTGTTGATGTAACTAGGCATTGTTCCATTTAAACAAGTGTATGTTTGCTCAAAAAATACACTTTCTCGGTATTATTAATATTTGTTTATAGGCTAAATTTACGAGCCCCTGATTACAAATCAATGCTGTGAAAACTGCACATCAATAGCACTTTCCATTTCCGAAATATTTGCGGTGCAAGTTTTAGGTGATTCACGCTGTATATATAAGCTTAGGTTTCTGATTCACGGAGGCTAAGTTAGGGCTAGTTTTTTTAATATAGTTTAGGTTAATTTGCAACGCAACTTCTTTATTAATATTTTGTGTAACTTATATCTTTGACTATAACAATGAGGCAATTAAACTTTTGATCCAAATAACATTTTAATATAACACAACTTTGACTATAACAATAAAAAGATTAAACTTCTGGTGGAAAGTCTTTCGCTGCTTCTATTAGCAGATCATGTATATCGTGTTTTCTCATCCTCCGCAAGCCATTTTGTTTCCTATTATGCACTGTAATAACAATGAATTGTGTTTCTTTCAACGGCAAAACAAAATTAAGAAGAAGAACTCTTCGCTTATTCCGCGGACTTCACTTCTCATTTAGGTTGACAGTTCCCACTGTACATGTGCGATAGTGGGAAGATGGCCACGTTTGTTGACTTCACGCCGTAATTTTACTATAAAAGAAACACCTAAAACCGGCGGCACCAGCTACAGAATAACAACTACTCCTAAACTCACCCCCCCCCGGTAATTTATTCCTTTTCGTTTAGCTTTTATTAACGTTTTCAATGAAGACCAAAGTAAAACAGAATAGTCAAAGAATTAACATGGTGTTTTATATATTTTCATGAATATATGGCATATTTTGTCACTTTTGTTCAATGTTTCTCACCAACAGCATTCGCGTCCTATGTAATTCACCCTAGGCATCATTAGGAGCGCTGCATGCGTTGTTTGTGCATCCAAACCAAACATTTCAATTTCATATATAGCGGAGAACGCGTGAGCTGTGAACACCCGGTGGCGCAACCACTGAAATGAACAAAACATCGTTGACATAAAAGCACGGGATTTATTATTTAGCTTGGGTTTCTGATTCATGAGAGCTACGATATATTTATGCTCAGGCTTCTGATTTACGGCAGGTTAGTTTTTTTTAACATAAAAATATGTTAAATAGTAACCAGTTGTTACTTCAATTATTTATGTTAACGAATATTTTTAACTTGCAAAGCCGGCTTCACCAACCGATGTTAAAAATACTCTAACATCGTGTTTGTTAACACGGTGTTCGAAGTTTAACATAAGGTCAAAACCTTTTCGTTTCATCAAGCTTTTACAGCAAATTGTTAGTTAACATTTTGTTAACGTCAAAGACAACTGCGAACACCAGCTTTCGAGAAAGCGGTGGCAGAACTACAGTGCTTCTGAGCGTACCCCGTTGCACTTTTGCCTACGTATCGCCGCGCTCTCTGTTTCAGTAGCCGACAACTATTTACTTTCATGCAGGACCCTTTGGATAACTACTCTGTATTCACTCTTAGGTTGATCCGCGTCAAAACAAACCCCAGTTGACCAGGCACCGCTATAATGTATCCTTCCGCCATTCGCACTAGAAATACTGTCACACTTTCAGACCATGTGGCGAGTACAAGCGGCACGTAGTGCAAAAAAGAACAGAGCCCTTATTTCGACAACTGAAACGGTGACTAGATTAGATTAGATTGTATTCTGTGAGTTCACTAGCAGCCATAAAGGCTTGTGAACATAGAACATGTCAAGGAAATGTACAAAAATTACATATAAACATAAATATTACACAGAATATGGAACATTTGAAATAAAATAGACACATACTATATGCGTGTCAAGGAAATGTACAATAAAGTTACATATATACATAAATATTACATAGTGTACAGAACACTTAAAATAAAATAAAGACATATTATATACAAAATGAAACAAATCAAGTGTAATTTTGTACAGAGTTGAATACCTCCTTACTGTTATAAGGTTAACATACGTATAGGCAAGAACAGTTATTTTAACATTCACTAGGATTTTACCTTTGTTCGTCTGATCATTTTGTTCTATTTGATTTGTAATGCATAGCATTTACTGTCAGTTCTTAATATACATACATTTAAATAGCTTCATTAATTCTAGAGCAGGCATCAAATATGACTGGCATTGTCATTAATATTTACTAATACTACTTACAGAGCTATATAAGTATTATCATCAGGATAATTTGTCATTCAAATTATCTTGTACGGAATAATATACTTTTGAGCATATTCTGTTAAGGGCTAAAGGTGATAAGATTGATAGTTGCAACAAAATAAACGTTTGCGCATATAATAATAGTTAATTCTAAAATAAATGAACGAAAAATAAAGTAACAGATATGCGATAACCTAATTTATTCGCTCTCTGGAAGTGGCACTTTATTAACTGTTGGCGGCTCACTTTAAAAAAGAAATTGTGCAATGTTACGCGAATTGCATTCTTCTTAAAATCACTAAATTCTTGCATTGCGTATTACGTATGCTTTCTTTGTTTTCCGGGTGTAACCACTTTTCTGGTTTCAAATTTTTCTGCACAAGCACTGTTTATACTTGTACTCGAAACACCGGTGAACTCAGAAGTTGATTTCACCATTTCTTTCGCGGAAAATGTTGGATATTTCTCACATAACTTATAATAAAGCTTCAACACTATTGTTTTTTCACCACTAGTCAATGGATTGCGCGGTTAATGCTTATGTAATTCACCGTCCTCCGTGATAGTGAACAGAACTGCTGGTTTCTGGCTGTAAACAATATTCTGCGCCTACCCTGATGTCAGGTGACTCATACGAATTGCGTCACGGGACCTGTAGCTTTGTTTTACGGTATAAATCAGCGTTAAATAAAATCTTAGGTATTTGTATAGAATATTATACTAATTAAGTATAAATTCATTCTAAAATTCAGAGATTAGCATGGATAACTTTTCTGGGCGCATTGCTACCGTGTTGCACTGACCACGTGGGTTTGTTTTGCCGCGGATCAACCTAAGAGTGAATATAGTGTAGATAATTGTTTCTAGAGGGTCCTGATTCATGGCAATGGCCATGTGATGTTCCCGATTGTTTGAGGTTAGAATCACGATGTCATAAATGTTTCACCGTTTGAAACGCGTTCATTAATTAACATCTGGTTAATCAGTATAGACGTAGTGCGAAAAAGCTGACGATTTTACATTAGAGTTTAAGATTGCAGCCTGGGACAAAATCCGCGAGTAATTTAATTGGAATGAACACGTTTCTCTAAGTCCAGTAAGCAACTACAGCAATTTTATTTTAACATAAAGTGCTACACCAGAAACGTTAGGTGCGAAGAGCATTTAAGACGGTTTAAAACCGGTGGTGGACACTGCATTGAAACTAAAGTGGACGAAAATGTGTTATCGTTGATTAATCAAGCAGGCCCGAAAAAATACTGTTTGCTTCTTGAAGCAATTGCTTTGGAAACCTTCCGAATAAGCCCACAAACGATATCTTTGGAAATATCAACAGTATCACAAGTAAATGGAAAATGTTAGTAGCATAAATTCTAAGTACGTAATTAACACTCAGCATAAGAGAAAGAGGCATGCTTCTGTTGGTGGTATTCTAACCTCTCGTATTTCCCATGCTCATGACCCCTTGGACAGTCTATATTGCTTTAAAATTCTTCCTTTTGCAGGGTTTCAAATATATTATGACGTACGACCACGCTTCTTTTAGGAAGGGCATTAAAAATGGATCATCTATTCGCCAAACCTTCCTTGTATTGCGTGAAGTTTACGGTGTGTATAATCGTCCCTGCGAAAGAACCATTCGGCGTTTGATCGATAAATTTGAAAGAAGTGGTTCTGTCAGCGATCAAAGATCGCCTGTACGTAATAGACGTAAGCGCTCCAACGAAAACATAAGTGCCGTTCGTGAGAGTGTACGCGAGAACGGAAACAAATCAATTGCTCGTCGAGCACAAGAATAGGGGCTTTCGCCGACTACAACTTGGCGAATTCTGCATCTGGACTTGAAGTTTCACGCTTACAAAGTGGTGTTAACTCAAGAACTAAAGCCCAACGACCAGAGGTTGCGCCGTGTTTTCGCTGACTGGGCTATGGAGCAATTGGAAGCTGACCCGGATCTTTGTCGACGAAGCCCACTTTTGGATGAATGGTTGTGTTAACAAACAAAATTGCCTCTATTGGTGCAATCACAATCCAATGCAGATTCAAGAACGACCCTTTCATCCCCAAAAGGTTACTGTATGGTGTGGATTTTGGTATGGTGGAATCATTGGTCCATATATTTTCCAAGATGAAGATGGAGAAACTCTGTCAATGGAAAAAGATACCGGGCTCTTATAAGGGACTATTTTTGGCCTCAATTGGATGGTATGGATCTCAGAAACATCTGGTTCCAGCAAGATGGTGCCACATGCCATGCCGCTCTCGAAACAATCGATCTTTTGAAGGAGAAGTTCAGAAGTTTCATCATTTCCCGTGGTGGTGAAGTTAACTGGCCCCCGAGGTCATGTGATTTAACGCCGTTGGATTACCTCTTGTGGGGTTATGTTTAATGTAGAGTTTATGTCAACAAGCCAGAAACAGTAAATGATCTTATGAATAACATCACGCGTGTTATTCGTGAAGTTGGACCTAATTTACGTTCTTCTGTCATTGAAAATTGGGTCAACCGTATACACGCAACCCAACGAAGTCGCGGCAGTCACTTAACTGATGTTCTCTTCCAGTAATGACATTAATTATGTTCCAAAAAAATAAATAAACCTCTATCATTTATAGAACGTGTTTTATTTAAGTTCAAAGATAGGACACTTTTGTTGAAAGACCCTATACTTCACTTATTGAATATGGGATAGAAATTTGGGGGCAGCATCCATAACCAATCTAAATAGAGTATTGGTGACCCAAAAGAAAAGTCTAAGGTATGTATTTAACTTAAAACGTTGCCATTCTGTAAAAGAAGTGTTTAAAAATGCAAAACTTTTAACAGTAGTATCTCTATATGTCTACAAAATTATTTTGTTAGAAGGAATCTAAACAAAGAATATTATACATATAAGACAAGGGGAATAAATAACTACCAGAGGGTGTGTACAACTAAAGCTGCAACAAACACAGATCCATAAATCAGAGGAGCAACACTTTTTAATAAATTACCACAATATATAAAAGCTGCACAGGGTAACTCTTTTAAAACATTGTTAAGAAATTATCTACTAAATAAAAGCCTATACAGAATAGATGAATTGTAATCTTCTAAAATCTGTTTTGTATGTTAGAGTATAAGTAAAAATCGAATTGTAAATAATATTTTGTGCTTGAACTAAACTGTTTTATGGTGGTATTGTATAAATGATAGGCCTAAATTCTAAATAATATCTGATAATATATGTGACTCAACTGAAAATTACGGTATTTGATAATATATGTGATTCGATTGAAAATTACTATTTGTATTATACAGTGACAAGTCAAATTATAAATAGGTCTTATGTAAGTGATATGTCAAAATGTGTATTTGATAATATGCTAAGACGAAACCTGAAACACGTAATAACAATGTCTATGGGTGAATAAATACTTTACTTACTTCCCATTTCAGTGTTTTTACTTTCTCTACTACGTATAGTAAGTAGGGGAAGTATTGTATTCCACCCAAAAATTTGATACCGAGATTTCACCAGAAATATACGTTTTGAGACCCCTGAATCCAAAAAAAAGCATTTTTGGAAACATGTCCGTGTGTGTCTGGGAACAGCATAACTCAGAAACGAACAGTCGGCTAAACACCAAACTTGTTATTTAGGTTCAGTATTTTCCAAAGATGCGACACAAAGGTTTTGAAGAAAATCCCCCCACCCCAGATTACCCTTTACATGGAACATTTTTCGAAAATTTTAGTTTTCTCAAAAATGGCTCCAACGATTTGGATTAAAATATCATACGTTTAAGATATTTTTATGACAAATGAAATGTATATCTCGAATATTCTGGGAATGTCTCCAAAAGTATTCTTCATTGTGAACGACTTTTACATAACTGGTAAACCATAAGAGATAGACAAAATTTTACTACACAAAAAATGTAGATCGCTTTAAAATACACAATTTATGATATATACATTTCTTTTGTTGAGTGAACCATTTTCAAGATATTGCTTGTTATTCCCTTAAATTTTGCAAGACATACTTTTTCTCAAATTCGTTATTCATTTTTTTTTGTCCTGGTAATGCAAAGAGAATGGAATACTCCACATAGCAACCAGCTCTTAAAATATTTGACTATCACTTAAAGCCTACCAATTCCCCTTGCACCTACAAGAAAATTAGCAATAAGATTAACATCTCGATATCTCGACTAACATGAAGTAGATGGAGAATAAGCGTTTGTAAAAATAGTTTGTACTAGAGTAGCGAAAGTCATGTGAGTGTAACATATCAGATTTTTTTCCTTTGCACATTTTGAAGATTGAACGTTTTTTATGTAGTGGGAAGCCTTTAAATATTGATGGCACTTTGTAGCTTTGCTGATGCCATAATCAGATTGTTTGAAATACCTACTACAGACCACAGACTTTGGCTCTTGTGTCCAAAGTGCGGCGGTAAATTTATAATGTTATTTGTGTATGTGTGTTTACTCAACGTGTTGAAGCCATCTTGTGACGTGATTCATTTGTTAGGTTTGTTAGCTCCATCTGGTGTTAGCAATTTGCGGCAGTATTAGTTTTTTGTTTGAAAGAATGCTACTGTTATTTTATTTAATTTTGGTTCTCTGTCCTCCGGCTAGCTATTATCCTTTTGGTCAAGCAACGGAAAGGAATCTTTTATCCAAAGATAACACTGATGAAGAAATTTGTTTTACACTTTTATTGTCGAACACATTTACTATCACATTTACACATTGATCTTGACACTCGCCAAACTGAAACTGTTATAATAACTTCATTACTGATATTTCTTAATTCGCGTACTTCAACTTTTTGTATAATTAGCTTTATCACACTTGAGATTTTTCATAACTCTGTTACGCGTAACCTGCAAATTGATATCCGACGTGTGCCGTACAAATACTTTCGACGAACTGACTGACTGACTGAAGGCGACGTGTACTTTACAAATATTTTCGATGAACTGACGGGAATGCGACGTGTAGTGTACAAAGAATTTTGATGAACTGACGGGGTCTACCTCTAACCTACTCTTTTTATACTCCTTCACCCAGATATGCCTAAAGATTATAACTGAACTGCAATTGGCTAATAAAACGCGCCAACATTAGCGTCAGTTTCAGTAAGGCAGTATAAACTTACTTCCCAACAATAATTACAATCAACAAACATCTCAAATCAATGTCACATAATAATGCATATTCATACTATAATCACTCTTTACATTTAAGTAATTTGTGATACAAATTACTGCATCAAAAGAGAGCTCAGTTTGTTCTATTGGTGAGAAATTACTATGCAGCATTTCTTTTTTAGCTCATTGTCCTTGGGGAGTGCATGGAATGACAAGCCACATTCTTTTTCTTGCCTTGACTTACAATAATGTGGAAACAATAAACCATTTTTATTCAGATATCGACTAAATACAAATATTAAGGGAGACCGGGGCAAGTTGAAGATGCTAATAGTTAACCAATTTTAATAAATTAATTTTTAAGGTAATTTCTTTTCCTTTGCATGTATTATTAGGATGGCCTTTTGTTGTACTGTATCTACTTGGATAGAATTTTATTTTGATACAATCAGAATTATTTTTTCCATTTAAAAAAAATCGGCAAAAGATACCGGGGCAAGATGACAATTCTGATACAAGTTGAATACATTTTCATTATTAGAAAGCATAACAGTACAGTAATTATTTTATACTTTGTTACGTATCCTATGTTGAATAGCAGACAGTTAAATGGTTAATATGTTGAACATTTTACTTCAAAATAAATTAATATAACTCATAATTTGTGTTTTTTCATTAACAAAAATCACAAACAAATATTCCTCCTTCAAAGCTTGAGCAGTTCTCGTGCAACCATATGTGGCATTTGCAACATTCTATCCAGTCTTCTGATGGAGGATCAACATAGATCTCATTACAAGCAGGACATTGCACTATTTCTTTGGAAGTCCGGGCTGACGTCGTAGGAGTCGGAAGTTCGGGCTTTTGCTGCACCCAAGCAATTCATTCTTCCCTCTTTGATCTCTAACAAAAACAGCCATATCATTTCTGTCCCAGCTCCCTTTAGAAGACCTTTTTATAATTCCTAACCATATCTGAAATTTCAAAATCGCAGAAATTACTAAAATAGCCCAAAAGAGAGAATTAAAATATTATGTGTGTCCATTAGCCGCGTTATGGAACATCTTGGGGATCATGTAGCTCAAGAAAATCACAAAACGAAATAAAATGCACATAAACACAAAAAGAAAGCAGTGAAAAACACTTGGGGCAAAATGACGAGATCGTCAACTTGCCCCAGTCAATTTGCCCCGATCGGGAACGCTAGAAGTCTTTATTTTTGTGGTAGGATTAACAAGAACTAACTTTAAATAAATAGCGGTTGTGAAAAGCATATTATCTAAGGTATCACTGTATAGCAAAGAATAACCAGATATCTTACCTGTTAGACCACGAGATCTTATGAAGAAGGTCTTGAAAATTACAACACCAGAGACAAAATACATGAACGTCATCTAACAAACAATGAAATGGCGGCAGCGACTTCGCGTACGAGTTTTTAGTGTCTAACAGTGTGGAGCGCTGGTAGTATTCGTAAGGTGGTGTTACCTAATAATATAAAGTTAAACTAAGTCATTCTTCATCTTGCCCCGCTAGTCAACTTGCCCCGGCCTCCCCTACACATTTTAGTTCACAGAGTTTAACACACACACTGCAAAAGCTATTACTTAACTGAAAGGTGTTGTATGTAATGAAATGCATGCTCATTTGAAAATTCAAAACAATGCATTTATTTCCTTCTGGTTCAGTGATTTGTGATATACTTGGATTAGTATAGCAGGGAGAATGGGAAAGTTAGGTCCTGGGGGGGGGGTTATATCTCTGTATGTATATTTACATTATACTTTAGAACAGAAGCCTGAAATATTTATTATTTATTGTATAACTACAATGAATAAAGTTCCATCTAAGTGCTATATATCATCACGAACATTAATTATATAAACAATATTTTAGATAAGTCGCCAAGTCTTCATTCTCATTATAGCTGTCTGCTAGAAGTATAAGTAGAGTTGAGTGCCTCAATTGGCGTTGCACAGGAACCTGTTTTATTGTTAATTCTCACGCCGATACACCAGCTTATAATATGCGGTAAGCAATACCTTAACTCACACAGACCTGTTCAATAAATACCAAACTATTACCATCCCCGTCCAACTAGATCGAGCGATTTATCCTCATATTTTTCCAATGATTGCCATATGAGAATAATTGGAAGGCTAGTGTGCCTGAGACAACATTCATGGAGGAATATATTATAATAAAACACGCTGTAAATGTGGTAAACATAATCATGGCTCTCTCTCCAGCAAAAGTTTGAACATGTAAAAGTACTGAAGGCATCTTTTGCTGACCGTTGCATGCACATGACGGTTGCACTTAAATTCATATGGTAAAAAAGTGTTATACAATATTACATATCAGGCATATGTAGATGCAGTAGGATCTGGTGATATCATTGTTGCTTCACAGTGAAGAAACAATGAGCTACAAAATATAGGTAAGATGACAAAACAAATTTGGTAGTGAAAATCAAGGATATGTACAAGGTGTAGAAACAATTAGTGAAAACAATGCTGCCACTTCACATTCAGAAAACTAGGCAGCTGTTCTGCATAGTCAGGGAGGTTGCTTTATGAAATTTACTCACCAAAACATACAAATGCTGATAAACGAAAGTGATCAATTAAATATTTTTTTAAGCAAAACACTACTTGATGTTCTTATTCTAACATAACACAGATTAAAGAACTATGAAATAGGCAATAACTTAATTTCAAATATGAACTTAGCAGCTAGATTTTTTTGGAAGACCAAAACTTGGGGAGGGGATGACTTTGCAAGAAGTAATGAATCATGAACTTAATCTAGGAAAATTCAACATAAAAGGCCATGTAGAAGGAGTTAACTTAAGTTTCAGTCAGATAATTATTGGAATATATAGACCAGCTAATGGAAATATAAACATATTTTTGGAAAATATGTCTTTAATATTAGATCAAGCTGTTAAAATCAGTGCATCAAAATTAATAATAATGGATGGTATAAATATTAACGAACTTCAACATTTGCGAAATAAGATTATAATTTAGGTTGATGGTTATCCTAAATGAATTCAATTTAAAACCTCTATAAATGAACCAACAAGAATCAGTAACAAATGTAGCTCTGGAATAGCTATCATAACACACATTCTGAAAATGTATATAATGTAAAATATGTAATACACTAATGTCTACCCGACCATACAGCATAACAAACCACATAAAAACTGACATATATAAAAGGTACAGCATCAAATGTTACCATTCATTCAGTAGATATAATCCAAAAATATAAGTTGCATGCTTAAGGAGGAAAATTGGGAAATGGTGTATCAAGCACAAGACTCAAATAATAAACTTCGCAAGTTCTGTAATGTTTTCAACTACTATGTAAATATTTGTTGTCCACTTGTCTACACTACAAATCAGAACTCCAGAAAAAAAGGAAAATTTTTATTGGATAACCCCAGATACAAAGAAATTGTTAATTCTCATTAAATTTGCTATGGAAAAAAAATTGAGCACAATAGATCTGAATCCATTAATATCAAACTAAGGAAACTAAAGGCCACATCTAACCAGACCATAGCTACAGCCAAATGCAACTTCATTAGTGCTCAGATCCTCGAGTCAAAAAACATTAGTATAACTACCTGGCAAGTCATAAATGAATTCTACAAACCTCAATCGACTATTGAAAAGGAGTTTATGGAATTAAGTGATAAAAGCAACAAAAAATTAATTACTGAACAAACAGAGATTGCTTAAACCTTTAACCACTTTCTCTCAATGAAAAGAAACACTAACTTAAACAAAAAAAAAAAATCTGAAACCACTGCAACTAAGAATATACTCAAAAATAGATTCAACTACCTACCTCTATCCTACTCAAAGTGTAGAGATTATTAATATTATTAGAAGGTAAAAAAAAAAGTGTTGGTGTGGATGGAATTCCAATGATACTACCGAAAATATGTAGTGCTAAAATTGTGGATCCTCTTGTTATAATAAACTCTTGCCTAGAAAAAGGGATATTCCCAGGTAACTTAAAAATAGCTGAAGTTGTAGCAAAATACAAAAAAGGTAACGAAAGGAACATGAACAATTATCAACCAATAGCAATGTTACCAATGCTCTCAGAAATCTTTGAAAGAATAGTTTACAACAGAATAATTAAACATCTTGAAAAGTTCAAGTTAATGCCCATTGTACAAAATGGATTTGTAAAAACTAAATCAGTCATAATGCCCTTGCTGACTGCATAGAAGAGATTGTAACACATATTGATCTAAACTGTCCTTCAATTAGCATACTTTTGGACCTAAGAAAAGCCTTTGATTGCATTAATATGGCTATTTTAATGGCAAAATTAAATATGCTTGGCATTAGGGCTTTGGGTTATCAAATCATACTTGACAAACAGGTAACAAATGGTTAAACTTACAAGTAGTTCATCTGAAGTTACATCCAGTCCAGAAAATTTAACACATGGAGTCCTTCAGGCCCCATTTTGTTTGTTCTATAAATGTTTTTCTGATGATATAAAGTTTGTCCAATATGCAGAAGATACAACTGTCACAATAACTGATACTAATAATTTAATGTTAGAAACGCATCTAAATGATACAGTTAAAACTATAATTCAGTACTTTTAAAACTCAAACTTAGTGTGAACCCTAAAAAATGTGAAATAATAATCTTTGGATTCAAAACCATAAATCATCCAGCACAATTTAACCATTGATACTGAGGTAGTAAAAGAGTGTAGATGAAGTACAATTACTAGGGATTATTCTAGACAGTAAGCTTTCCTACAAACTGATAAGATGGTAGTAAGTTAGTAAAATTGTCTACGTTCTCAGAAACTCTGCCCCTATCTCTACAGTTAGAATTATCTGTTTTGGGCTTATTCACTCTTTTCCTTCTTATGGGATTGAATTATGGGGGAATATATCAAAACAAAATCTTCATATTGCAGAAAAAAGCTATTAGGTATCTTGGAGTTCTAGAGTACAACGAATCCTGCAAAAGCACATCCAGGGCACAAACATTTCTCACATTACCAAGCCCTTTTATTTACAGAACAATTTTATATTTATTGAGGTACAAATTTCAATGGAAACCGTGTCAGATATCCACACCCATAATACAAGGGGAAACCTATCACTAGAATCAGATTATACTTATCTGAAAAGGTGCCTACTTATATGGGAGCAAAACTTTACAATGCACTGCCTCAACACATAAAAACTTGTATAAATCATAACACATTTAAGAACTGTCTTAAAACATACTTAATAAACGAAACTTTTTGTAGCATGGATGAATATCTAAACCTTACATCCTTAATCTTACATGTACATATCTAACTACATTGTAACTTCAATCTGTAAATACTACATTTTGCACAGTAATATCATTTTGTACATGATTTGTAATTTATCATGTATAATTTGTATATATTCATGAGTGTTTGATTTTTCCATAATGCATAATCAAAATAGTTTAGATATTTTAGTTTTAATATGTGATACAGTTTATTTTTATATACTGTATTAACTAAATGCATAAATGTATTTGTATATCTAATATTTTAAAAATGTACGTTGTATCTATACTTTATATAATTTATTATCTGTATTTGTTCTATATTAATGTAATGCATAATACGGTCCAATATATTGTACCAAACTATAAACTTGTATATTAACAATGTATAATTCGTGTATGGCTGGGTTAATTTGTCTCTCACACTATATTGACCAAAATAAATTCAAATTTATTCCCATGAAATGTCCCATAGTTCCCCATACCCATTCTCAATAATCTTTGTTTCCAGTGCCATTTTGTTAGTTTTTGGCAAGTTTTATTTATTACTTGTTATTTTTATACTAATATTTTGGTTCTTAAATTTATACAATTTTATAGTTCTGCTTCTCTTTTGGCAGCTGGTATTATGTTTCTTGTTATTTAAATAAGAAGAATGTTTGCTCTGATGATTTCTGACCAATTTTTTTTCCTTGTTACTTAATTAAAAGTTTTTTCATTATTTAAATTGGTTAACTATGCTAAGATATTTTAAATACAGAAAATGTATAGTAACTGGGTGCAACACAGAACTAAAGCTGCTCTGATTCCTGACAAAAAGTGAAAAATATTGAAAATCAGCGCCTGAAGGTAAGTGGATACCTACAGTTTAATTTCCCATAAAGCTGTAGATTAGCATGTGTAAGCAAAACTCTCATTCTCCATGGTCTAGGGGTACCACCTATAGCTCCTGGTCATGGGTTCAAACCTGGTGGAGGGTGATGGAATTTTTTTGGCATAAAAATCCCTAGTATGGCTTCCTTTGGAAAGGAAGTAAAGCCAATGCTCCCATGTTATAGACTTATGACATATAAAAGAACCTCAGGCCTGAAAAAGAGGCCTCTGGGCAAAATATTTGGTTCTTCATGCCCAATATAGAATGGGACACTAAGAACCAAAGCAGTTAGAGAGCGTACATAAATAAAAAAATCAATTCAACTTATAAGCAAAACTATCTGAACAAGTGCATAGGTACATGCAAAGTAATGTAAATAGAAGTACACAGATGTAACGTTCGCGAATATTGAGTGCTGACATAAATATGTTAAAGGCTCATGTGAAATGCTGACATTATAAACGTGTTAAGGGCTGATATGAAATGCTGACATTATAAACATGTTAATGGCTGATATGAAACTCCACCGATAAATGTGCACAAAATCTATCTTAAATGTGGAACTATATGTGTTCACATAGGATAATGTGTACTTTGTCCACGCTGAAGAAACTGATTTTGCTGAACTGATAACAAGGTGCTGTATATTGGAATATAGACAATTCTTTTGGCACATCCAGTTACTTATTTGTAAATAACTACTTGGTTTCTTCTGTTGTACCTATGAACACTTAATGGTGTATGCTGTTTATACTTATGTACAAAGTTGTGATAAGGATAATTTGCTGCAAGTTAAGCTCAACATTTATATCCTATATGTTAAACTAATTAATGTAAAACACAGTACACTTTACATATGTGCATCACCCAGAATGCACTCCTAAAGCATGCATAAATTTAATGAAAAAATGTGCTGATAAATGAAATGACAGTCTGTGCTTTCATTTCGGCAAGATACCATGATTTAAATACCAAGAGAAACAAATGTAGCAATTGTATGCAGTGATTAGGTTTAATTGCTTGCAGATCCTAGTTTACAATATGATAATAAAGAATTAAAGCAGATTATCATCTTTAATTTGCAACGGTATAAATATTCACTCACTAATGTGAACCTTGTTTCTCTGTTATGATAAATAGAACAAAAATGTGTGTATGTATTGTTTACCTTCTTAGTGAATTTGCAGCAAAAGGGACCTTTCCTTCGCTTCAAATTAACCCTTGAGGGTTGCATGGTAGATTCTGTCAACCAGCCATCATGTTCTTTAGATGAATGAAAAATACTTCTATTAATATACTTTGTATCTGCAAAATTACTTTATATTTGCTACGTTATGCTAATGTTGTATATTTATCCTTGAATATTTATTTTTTTTAAATAAGTAATTATAAAATCTAATAAAAGTATCCTGGTGCATTTCCTAATGCACAAGCTAATCTTATATCATAACTGATCTGCTTTTATTATTCATTGGAGATTTTTACATACACATTACTTTTACAGCACCTAAGTCTATTACATGTGATCATATTGTTATTACATAAAATAGAGTTTATTCATCCCATTCCTCTAACTCGTCCACAGTGTTACATGTAACATACTTTTCACAGACAATAGAAAAATGATTTTTTTCATGCAAACATTTTACACTGACAACATCTGTGTAATAAACATTCTTTTCTCTGTTGCAGATGACATAGCGACTCGTTTTGTTTAGGGGTTCTTCTGGTGTATAAGGTGCCAAAAGTATTCTGAGATACTTTGGGGAGTGTCGGAAGTGTGCTGTGATGAGTTGTTGAGACAACTGTCAGAAACATCCAACTTGGTTTTCTGCATTTGACTGAAACAATATTTGGGTATTGATACCAGCAATACTTAGTAAAGTGAACCATACAGCCATTGTCCATCTTGTTGTTACTTGAGCAATAGAGTAATTCCAACTATGTCAACCGCTCCGTTTGTCACGCTGTAGCATTTTTCTTTTGGGCACATAGATACAAATGCTCCCACACTGTAGCCTTCCTTACAATTGTCGAAACATCTTTCAAAATATCACCTGAATGCTGCTAATTTATCTTTCTCATACCTTTGAGTTCTTGTTTTTTCAAATATCACACTTCTGAATGACATACAAGTTCTAAGAATCATCCTATACCAGTGCCATCTTCACTCCAAAGTTCAACATTAGTTCTGTTTCCACCCTTCAAGCTGATCAAAATAAGAGTTACGATAAGAGCACAATTGTTTTCCCCTATAAATTTCCTTTACATAACTCTTCCTAGCATAGTAGTTTTGAGATATCAGGTTTCTAATATGCAAGTTTGTGTGCTCCATAATTGAATCAATTGTATCCTAACAGTCTTGCTATAAGTTGTAACTTCTTATACAATACCCTTGGCAGACCTTATTGGACCAGGGTAAATGTTTATTATATTTTACGGCTTTTATGCTATTTTGACCATTATACGAGGGCTGATCAACAGAGACTGAGACTGATTTTTTTCTGTTGCTTCCGTGATAGTTTTGTATCTGTAGCATAAATATTTGAAAAGAGCGGGTTTTTATGTATAATGTTGGTAGGTGGCAGCACTCTCGTATTGGTAGGTTGGTAGTAATACTCTATTTTGTAGACCCTACGTGCATTTCGCATACCAGACAATGGAGGTGATGCATTTTTTAAATCAATTATCACCGGTGATGAGTCATGGCTGCATAATTATGATCCTGAAGGAAAACAAGCCAGCACAGGGTGGAAATCGCCAGGTTCTCCAACACCAAAAAAGGCAAAAGTTGTTCCATATGCAGGGAAAATGATGGTGATCACATGTTTTGACTGTAATGGAATGATTTACCAGCATGCAGTTCCCCCTCACACTACTGTTACAGCAGCATACTACACATCAGTATTGGCTACACTGAGGAAGCACATTGCAAAGAAATGACCAGAGCTTTCTCGGACTGGGTGGCGACTTCATCATGACAATGCACGGCCTCACGTCGCAAATCAAGTCATGCAGTTTCTGGCTCGATTCAACATTACCTGTGTACCACATCCACCTTATAGCCCCGATCTTGCACCCTGTGACTTTTTTATTCCCATCACTAAAGGCAAAGCTTAGGGGTATTCGATTTGAGAACTCTGAAGCAGTGCTCAAGAAAAGTGAGGTGATTCTCAAGGACCTGACAAAGAATGGTCTGCAGCACGTGTTCAAGGACTGGCAGAGACGCCATAAAAAGTGCATTGTAGTAGGAGGGGACTACTTTGAAAAAGATCATGTAAACATTGAATTGGAGTAATAAACATCTGTGAAAAAAAATCAGTCTCAGTCTTTGTTGATCAGCCCTCGTACTTTCCTTGGCCCACTTAGTTTCACCATTTTTATCAACAAAATACCTGCAAATAAGATCCATATTGTCATTTTCATGATCTCAGATTTCATCATCATCAAAGCGTGTGTGTCCATTTCTCCAAAGGATCGGTTTCTGCTTTTGATTCAGCATTGTGATCACTAATTTGTATTTTCACTTCCTCCCCAATAGCCAATCAAATTTGGAAAACTCACGGTCATCAGAACTTTCATTTAAAAGCATTTCAATTTCCTCCTCTGACAAATGTTTTTTGAAAAAAGGCCTAGAAGAATAAATATACATAAGATAATTGCTAATATAAGGTTTCAATCCATAAAAATATGCTAATAATTATTAGCATACAAATTATAATTACATTACTGTTGACTCTGTACACCAAATTGAGCGTGCCCAAAAATAAGCTGTAATTATTGCTTACGTGTGGTTGCTACAGATCCATCAACAATACTCACGAGATGGAGGTTCAACTTGAAGATAGGTGGAACTGCCAGCAATGCAACAATGGGATATTTGAATTCAGAGCAATAAAACAAACTTTGGTGGACTCAGTCAACCAATGCAACTGCTTGTAGGGTTAATATAAACTTTCTTCCGAGTACAAATTTAGGTTTCTTCTTAACATTCCTTTGCCTATTCTAGCAATTGTCTTTCAATATTAAGCTCCATACTCAAATAGTGTTATTAAAATGGCAAGAGTTGGATGCGGCTGTTCTGGTAGACAAATATTTGTTATATTCAAAACTCTAGCTGCACCAACCTGGAGAAAGCTCTACTTTCGTAGTAAACTACTATTCAAGTCAACACTCAGCGACTTCCATGCGGGAGTAAACTACTTCTGAAGAATTTTACTCCTTTCAAATACTCCCAAATTATATTACTGCTGAAGTAAATGTCGGAGAGCACCATTATATAGTGTGTTACTACGGAATTAAATAGAGCACAAATATAGTTTAGAACTTACTCTTGCGACCTGGATGGAGTAACTAATCTGTCGAATACCGTATCGTATTTGTAGGAAGATATTTTTGACGTGTTCATGGATTACTTAGATTAAATTGATGATCTCGAAGAAAACAGTGATTACTTAGGTTACACTGATGATCTCATGGAAAAAAAAATGGGAATGCGATAGTGCTATGCAAGAACCATATGATACTTATACAGAGAGAGAGAGTTCAATGAGCATTTCAGTATTAGGAAAGAATCATATACACGCTTTTTGAACCTGCTTGGAGAACATTTCAACAAAACTCAGACACAAATTCAGCTCTATAATCCAAACTGCAATTATTGTTATGCGTCGTATAAGTGTTTCATACCTAAATATTTCAGAAGCTTGAACCAGCATTACGAGTAATTTAATGTAATGTGACAGTCTTACACTCTATTAAATGGAAATGTTTAAAATTGACTTAATGCGATGTAACTTAAAAGTTTGGCAAAGTCAAAGTTTTCCTTCCCATTAATCAAGTTTGATTTCACATGGTAATTAGAACCAATTGGTACTACTTCGAGGTAATAAAAGAACTATGAATCATACACTTGTATTGTTTAAATGGATTTTCTTTATTTCTACCAACACACATTTATCTCTCTCGCTGACGTTTCCCTCCTTTTCCTATCGCACATAACCTTATTCATGATTGCATCGAGTAAATCGTGCAAACAAAACAATACCTTCAGGAGTAATGAGCTCTTACTTTCATAGTCGTAACTAAAAGAGTAAATTGTAATTGAGCTCTCCAACATTACTTTTGGAGTAAATTACTCCTGTAGTAACCTACTTCCATAGTGGGGACTTCTTTCTTCTGAAGCAATTTACTTCAACATGGTGCGCACCACCCTGAGTGTTAATCTTCACAAGTGTTTTTATACATTCAGCATTTTTAAAGCGGTTTAGTAATTGTATGTTTTATTTTACTTCTATATCCTTTCATAATGTTGCTCTTATTATTATTATTGTTGATGTTGTTGTTGTCCATTGATATTTGTCTTACTCACTGTAGAAGAAAAGTCATTTATTGTTATTTACAATGAATGTATAAGAGAAGCCTGTTGTTTGCACATAAGTAACTGGGCAGAGGTAGCTTAGGTTTCAAACCTGAGTGTTGAAGCAATGACCACTGCCTATGTGTGTGGAGAAATAGTTTACACCCAACCAGATCTGCAACAAACACAAGTCTAAACTGCCATGAAGAGGATTTCTTAGGCTATTCCCAGAAAATTCAAGATATACTTTTCATTTATCATTAAAATATCTTTAATATAGGAGGTGGTATTCATAGTCGATCTTTATATGGATCAACTTCCCACTTCTGGTGAACTTATAGCAAATTATTCATAAAGCAGGACTTACGTTGCTCCAACAATCCAACACCTTGGTCTAGATCAAATTTTGGGCTACTTTGGAAAGGTAGATTAAAGAGAAATCATCTTTTCAAAATAAATGACTATACAGTGATGATCATGACTGCTGTGCTAATAGTTTGTGAAATGAGATGGAAGAGAAAAACTGTCTGCCAAAATTAGGCATATTTGGAAAGCATGACAACCTAACTTCAGAAGAGATACAGGTTTAGTAAAGCAGATGCTAGAAGCCTGATAGAACTGGTTCATCCTAACCTATATGACAGAGACAATAACGAAGTATTTTTTTTTATTGAGTTTTAATTATGGACGCTCTTTAACTGCTGTGGTCCTTAGCGTCCCATTCTAAATTGGGCGTGAAAGACCGATAACTTTGCCCCTTTATCAGGTTTGAGGTTCTTTTACATGCTGTAAATCTACGACACAGGACCACTGGCTTTACTTCCCTTCCGTAGGAAGCCATACTAAGGATTTTTACACCCAAAAAAATCCATCACCCTCTGCCGGGTTTGAACCCGTGACCTTGTGAACTAGAGGCTAGCATGGTGCCGCTAAACCATGGAGGATGACAGAGGGAATGAAGACAACACTGCTGGCCCCAATGATATTAGTCAGTAAGCTGCATTATAATTAATGTCTCAGGCACCATTGCTAAACTTGCACCTCGTTATGTCTGAAGTTACATTTTCCCACGAGGAGAGGAAGATTACAACTGCCTGGAAGTTTTATGATATATCATGATTTCTCAGTTAAAAATTTTGTATAAAATCACACAATATTTATTTGCTTAAGATACAGGGTGAGATGTATTTGATAACAACAATTATTGCTTGTTATTTAAATTAATTTTCACTATGTAATTTTGAAGTTAATATTCCAGCAACTTAACTTCTTCCTGAAATGATTAACAATGCCACGAAACTATGCAACTGGTGGATAAGAATATATCCAAAAAGCGAGGGGTAATACTATGTTAGAATCATGCACAAAACTGGATATATATATCTCTCTTCATAACTCTTTGTTTTTCTTTTCTTTCTTTCTTTCTTTGATTTACCAAAACTCGTTTGGTTTCAATAATATCCATCCTTTTTTGTATTGAGGAAAACAGACAGTTCTATCCTCAAACCAATTTAGTGCACGCTTCTTGGTTGTCTCTAATTTTTTCTGAAGAGTGAGCATTGAATTGATGAAAAAACAGCTGTTAAACTACCCTAGCAGGTTATAAACTTGGGAGTAAGAGTGGTTACTTTACTGCTGTATAAAGAACCCTGATAAAGAGGCCTCTGAGCTAAATTTCTGGTCTTTCATGCCCAGTATAGATAGGATGCTAAGAACTACAGCAGTTAAAGAGCATCCATAAATAAAAATGAAAAAAAAACTCCATTTTCCTACTGCATGAAAGTTGCACAAGTGCAAAACTACCTTTCTTCGTCATGTAAGATTTCCTTCTTGCTGATCCAAGGCCTTTCTTGTTCTGCGTTTTTTTTTATCATTGTGTCAAAAACTTAAATGGCCTTTGGTGTGCACTAAAGAGAAGTGGAGATACTCCAAACCAAAATTAAATCCATGAATAAAGCTCATGGTATTTTAATAAAAGTCATTAAAGCCATTTTTCAGATCAAAAATTTCAAAAACTTTTCCATATAAAGGGTAGCTT
Source organism: Deroplatys truncata (assembly GCA_030765065.1). Classification (NCBI taxonomy): domain Eukaryota; kingdom Metazoa; phylum Arthropoda; class Insecta; order Mantodea; family Mantidae; genus Deroplatys; species Deroplatys truncata. The sequence goes on from CM060989.1 coordinate 121,266,161, forward strand.
TGTGTGAGATTTCTTTATAAAAATCATATAGCATTCTTGGAAGGTGCTGAACTTTAATACCAAGTTGAGTAATTAGTTGACTTTTCATTTTTGAGTTATGCAGTTCACACAAACCTTTTTCTGAATTCAAGGAGTCTCTTTAAGATTTATTTTCTGTGAAAGCGTATCAAATGTTTGAATGGAGTGTGAAATATCCTCTGCTTACTATAGGTAAAGGGTTGAAAAAACCAAAATTTTAAGCACCATTTTTAAGAAAAACCAAAGCAAAGAAAAATTTCCAAATAAAGAGCACTTTGGATTGGAGAAATTTTCTTCAGACCCTTCAAGTCTCATTCTTGGAAGATGCTGAATTTAAATAAAATTAAAATTGAGTTTTTTTTATTTATGGATGCTCTTCAACTGCTATGGTTCTTGGCGTCCCATTTTATATCCGGCATGAAAGTTTGGAAATGTTGCTGAGGCCTCTTTATCAGGCTTGAGGTTCTTTTGCATGCCGTAAATCTACAACACGGTACCACCGACTTTACTTCCCTTCTGAAGGAAGGCATGTTAAGGATTTTTATGCCTGAAAATAAAATCCATTGCCCTCTGCAGGGTTTGAACCCGCGAACTTGGGAACTAGAGGCTAGCATGGTAACCACTATACCATGGAGGACGACACTTAAATACAATGCTTTTGTAGATTGCTGACAATGTAGGTAACAATCTAAAATAGCATGGCTCTGTAGTGTAGTATGGCATGCGAAACATTACTGTGTTTGGTCAACTACAACTCATTTTTTTACACTGTTTCACAGTATTGTTCTTTTAAAAGTTATCTAAATATGAGGTTTGAATTTCATCTGACTTTTTGCTTTTGAGTTATGCTGTAACAGGAAGTTTTTCTAATTTTGGGGGGGGGGACAGAGATCAGGACCTCAAAACATTTGTTTTGGGTAAAATACTGTTATCAAACTTTAGGATAGAAGACAACATTTCCTTTAGTGCTCTAAGGAGTTCCCAGAGAAATAAACAAGTATCATGCCATTCCTTAGTTTCGTATTTTAACCTTCTTGATCAAATTAAATTAAATTGAGTTTTAACTGCTGTGGTCCTTAGTGTCCCATTCTATATTGGGCGTGAAAGACTGGTAAGTTTGCTCAGAGACCTCTTTATCAGGCTTGAGGTTCTTTTACGCGGCGTAAATCAACGATGCGGGACCACCAGCTTTACTTCTCTTCCAAAGGAAGCCATGTAAGGATTTTCATGCCTGAAAAAATTCATCACCCTCCTCCGGGTTTGAACGTGCAACGTTAGGAACTAGAGGCTAGCATGGTACCCCTAGACCATGGAGGACAATATAGTATTCAAGGATGCCATTGGTAGCCTGTTAAAACGTGTTTAAGTGGGATTCTAGCCACAAGTTTATGAGGCTTTACATGTAGGTGTGTGCTTCTGCTTTGTTAGATGCATGATATGTGAAGATAATGTTGAAATGAACACTTACAAAACATGTCAATGTTCAATGAATTCAATGGCAATTCCTCTTACTTACAGATATTTGACTCAGAAAAAGAATGAGATATCAAAACGACTCCAGCAGCAAGCTGGGTGCAACAACGCCTCAAATGTTGAGTACCTGGATTTGCAGAAGTTACATGCTGTTGGCAATACTGGTGCTTTGACAAGCCCAGATAAGTGTTTCAAACTTTATCACACAAATAAAGATCCACTTACAGTAACCCTGTGAACGTAGAATACCAATGTTTATATGTATATAACTTTCACCACATTGATTGCTTTTGCACTCAGCATTTTATTAAATTTTTTCAAAATGCACATAAAGTCAGGAAGATCACTTACATTTACAGAATATTAGTTATAACGTGCATGAATAAATGTAAATAGAATATTATTTTCAGTTTTAGTTAAAGTTTTAAACATTGTAAATCTTAATAAATTTAACAAAGAATATATACCAAATATTAAGATTAGTAGAAAGTAAAAATATTATTGCATCATTTTATTATACTATAAACTGACTCTAAACCTATTGGTACCTCTTCATATTGTCAGGAAGCTACAGATACTTAACAGAGGCAAACCTTACATGGACAAACTCTATGAAGTGAAGGACTACAATCAGATTAAACTAATCCTAACAATCAAGAGCTAAATGTCAAACCTCTCATGCTATTGGCCTTTTTGCCAGATAAGCAAGTATACAATTGTTACAAGTTGTTGTATGATGCTTAAGAACAGATATGTACACTGGTTTATTTTGTATCACCTTCTCTCAGGATAATCAGGTCATTGCTATGCGATGGATCAATACAGTTAAACCAGCATAGAACAATTTAAGTGAGGGATTTCATAACTGTTTCAAATTACATTTGGGAAAGCACCACACTAATTTGTATCTGGGTATTAGGTAACTTGGAATCTATGATTAGGCAATGCAGAATGGATAATAAACTCAAATAAGTTGTTTGCTATAAAAATTGTATTGAAGCAAATGTTTACAACCATGACAATCAAAGTATGGATTATGTTCATGTTCTTGGTTAATATTTATTTTCAACAGTTCTATCCCAAAATTAAAAATACAAATAAATTAAACTACTTTCAATAAACCTTTAATTATTTCACTTTTGGAATTAACTTCATAAAAACACTGTTTTGATTTTCAGAAAAAAGGAAGACTAAACACTAAAAAGCTAGTAACTGATAAATTCTACATACATAATCTCAGCAGTGAGTTTATGTTTTTGCAGGAAGTAGCATACTATTATTAGCCACTGCAATGCTTGCCGAAAAGTTCACATATAGCATTTTCATGTATATATGTAATCATTCACTCATGTTAAGAGACCTGCATGCAGTTTGCACTGAACCTGAGGTCACAGGTTCAAATCCTGGCTTGCTTTGGAAGAGGAGTGAAGCTATAGTGGTACTGTGCTGTGTATTTACGACACATAGAACCTCAAGCCCGGTAAAGAGGCCCCTGAGCAAAACTTCCAGTCCTTCAAACCCAATATAGAATGGGACACTAAAAGGCATAATAGTTCAAGAGCATCCACAAATAAAAAAAGAGGTTTGCACTAAACTTCCAGAGAGTCATTTACACTAGTTGTTCCATGATTTAAAAGAAATTGCTTTATTATATGCCGGATTGTTAAAACTGGATGGGCAGGTTTGGGATGACTTATGTCAGGTGTTTTAGGAAGGAGTTTAAAAAGCATAAGTTTATGCGACAACTGCAAAGCTGTACAATGAATGTGCTACAGGAAAAACATCCATTTGACAGCATAAGTCACAGGTACTTCTATATAATTGTATTAGTTTGCAACTGGAAGTAAATTACATTGTTTACATACAATCAAAACCACTCTTTATACTGCTGCAGTACACACTCAAAATGGAATGTAATCGAACTCCCTGTATAATAATTAAGTCACAATCCACTACCTAGCAGCATTAACCATAAGAACACAAATAAATCCAAAGTGAACACAAAGCAAAGAGCTGAAGATGTGATAGATCAATAACCTGACATGTTCTTATGTTTTCATAAAAAGATTAGTGAAGTTTATTGGTCACTGATTTATGTGGATTATATGTTTATAGCATAACGTTTTGGAACAAGTATTTATAAAAGTGTAGGCAAAATTATTTATTCTTATGTATTATATCTTATAACTCCTGTCAACAGTGTTGATAACAAATCTAAGTTAACTATCTTTATTTGCTGCTGCTCTGAGTTTGTGCAGAATGGAACCTGTTAGACATTCAGAAGAAACATTTCTGAACAACAATGAACATTTTAAAAATATAAATTACGAGGGTTAAAAGTTTACATGTTTTTACCCTCATGAAGAAAACCACAGATTCTCCATCTCAATGTACCCTTCTTGCATATGTCGCATTAACATGACCATTTCTACTCACTAATTACATTATATCTTTAAAATGCAACAAATCACTGTAGTCCTTATAAATGTCTTATATGTATCAATTTCTTCCATCAGAATCAAATTACATGTTTTCTAAATATACAAAAGAATAATTATGTCAGATTTGCAAGATTTTATGATGATAGATTAAATAATTGTACCTTTTCACACTTGGCAGTTGACTGAACCGCTTCTCACAAACTCTACACTTAGGGGGATTTGTATGGTATTTCCCTTCATGAATCAAATTACATAGAACCCCTTTTTTAATGTCTCCGCTTTTAAGAAATTCCTGTTTGTAATGAACATTTTCAAAACTCGCAGCGAAAACTCCATAAGGCAATGTTAAAATAAACCCACTAATAACAAACCTTTCATTAATGAAAACTTTGCTTTTATGGAACATAACAGATATTAAGACAGCATATCTCAGCTTTGCATGGATTTATTGATTTGGTTGTGCCACTAAGAGCATATCTGATGGTAGGTTCAGTAAAAGTGCAGGAATTATTAATGATTGGCGTTCTTTAGAAGCAAAAACACAGCTTCACTTCCTGTTCACTTTCAGCCCAGCTCATATTTATGTTGCCCAAACGAAAGCATGGTGTCACTTTCAGTGGGTTTTATTGAGTTATGGCTTGAAAAAATTAAATTGAGTTTTATTTATGGATGCTCTTCAACTGCTGTGGTCCTCAGCGTCCCATTCTATATTGGGTGTGAAAGAGCAGTAATTTTGCTCAGAGGCCCCTTTATCAGGCTTGAGGTTCTTTTATGTGCTGTAAATCTAAGACACAGGACTACCGGCTTTACTTCCCTTCCGAAGGAAGCCATGCTAAGGACTTTTAAGCCCGAAAAAATCCATCACCCGCGGCCTCGGGAATTAGAGGCTAGCATGGTAACCACTACACTATGGAGGACGACGAGTTATGGCTTGCATGTTCCAGTAGTAATTAAATATTGATAAAACATTAAAATCTTCCGGGCTGGAAGGCCATGGTCTAAGGGTAAAATTACTAGCACCCGACGTTTCGGTCAAAACCCAAAACGTCGCATGCTAGTAATTTTAACCTTAGACCACGGCCTTCCAAACCGGAAGATTCTAATGTTTTATCGGTTAACTCCGGCCATGAAAGCCTTCGTACTTAGTAATTAAAGATGTTTACATGGCTGCTAATCGAAAGATATTTTACTCTTCAAGAAAAGTTGACCATTATTAAGAATTTGGAAGCAAATCCACAAATTTCAATCCGACATGGTAAAGAAGCACAAAATAGCTCCTACATCACTGTTCAGCATTTTGAAGCAAAAAGAATTCCATTTTCAATGCGGAGGTGCAGAGTGGTTCTGCAGTCAAGAAACATAATAATATGCATGTTTTGCTATATGGTGAATTAAAAAAATATATTAATAAAATGGTTTAAGGGACAAATAAGTAAGAACATTCTACTTGATGAAAGTATTTTATGGGAAAAAGCACTGGAAATCACTGTTAAAATAGGCTTGGAGAATTTCAGTGCACAAATGCATGGTTTGATCACTTCGTTTCGTTCAAAACCATGTGCAGTAAAAGTGCCAGTGTATATGAAGAAACTGTTGAATTTTGGAAAAAAGAAAAATTGCCTATCTTCTTGAGGACTATGACCCTAAAGATGGCTTTAATATGGATGAAATGGGTGTATTTCTTAATCTGCTTCCAATTAAAACATATGCATTCACAGGGGAAAAAATGCTATGGGGGCCAAGCAAGGAACAATTTACTGTTCTGTTATGCACAAACAGTGATGGTAGTGAAAAACGTTCCCCTTTAATTATTGGCAAATTCAGAGCTCCAAAGTGCTACAAGAACATTCATACACTGCCATGCCAGCATGACTTCAAGAAGAGTGCCTGGATGACTTCAAAGACATTCTCAAAATTTTTGAGATCTTATGCCAGAATGGGGTCAATGGGAAGAAAGATACTGCTGTTCATAGACAAATGTCCTGCTCACCCTCCTGATGTATCTTTTCTACATAACATAAAAGTACACCAGCTACACCAGCTGTCTGCAGCCTCTGATGCTGTATAATTTGATAAACAAAGGAAGCAGCTGTGCAGAAAGTTATCTCTTTCCTTGAAAGCAGTGAGGAAATGACACTCAATATATTACAGGCTATGCACAGGTTTGTAGGTAGCTCTGTCATCCTTTGGTCTAGGGGTACCATGCTAGCCTCTAGTTCCTAAAGTCGCAGGTTCAAACCCGGCAGAGGGCGATGGACTTTTCAGGTATAAAAATCCTTAGCATGGCTTCCTTTGGAAGGGTACCGTGTCATAGATTTATGGCATAAAGAATCTCAAGCCTGATAAAGAGGCTCTGAGCAAAATGTCTGGTCTTTCACACCCAATATAGAAAGGGAATCTAAGAACCACAATAGTTAAAGAGCGTCCATAAATAAAAAAACTGAATGTGATGTTTGTAGCTGCATGACAACTGGTCACCCCAGAAACTATCAAAAACAGTTCTCATCACTTGGGGTTCAGTGCTACGCCACTAGTGAAGAATGCTTTGAAGATTGGAAGATGATGTAACATTTGAAGAATATGCGACTTGTGATGATGATGTCTTGACCTCAACACCATAGATGGAAATTGAAGAGAGAAAACATTGAGATCATGGTAGAACAACAACTAGAAGGGGAAGAGTCAGTACAGCCAACTTTTTCAGCCGCAATGGAGGAGTTGGATGTGGTCAGATGATATTTCTCATCCTTCAATATGGATGAGAACCTAAATAACAGCTTTAATTAGATTGACTAGAAGCTGCTTTCTGAGCATCTGGGAAAGAAGAAGCAAACCACCATCTTGGAATGCTTCAGGAAACAGAATTTGAATACAATGAAGTGTATCAATTAGTTTATAATTAATATGTATACAGTGTTATAATCTACATTACACAAGAAGGAATATGAGGTAATCCATAGCAAGTGGCTTTGCAATGCAAGTGAAAAACAAAAATACTCAAGAGTATTTACGCAATTGGTTGAGGCAGAAATGATCCACCCTCACTTGTCCATCTAATCCTTAACATTTACTACTGATTATCTCTTATTCTTTCATATAATAAAGCTACCACCAATTTTACATGAACGGCCTTAAAGGACAGCCCCTATTTATGGAACAAATATGAAAACCTCCAAAAGTTGTTAAAAAGGGAGTCTACTGTTATGTGATTTCAAAGCTGTTAAGGGAATAAATGGATCTGGTCAATTGCATCAGACACCAAACTCCAGAAAGCAAAATAGTAATAAGTGGTCTATTAAGAAGGCGTGACACTGGGATAAGAAAAATTAATAAAATAAATCAAGAACTGGACTGGTTATGTGAAATGAAGATGTGTTTAATGCTGGATGGTAATTCTTGGCTAAATGATAATGATTTTGCTAGGGATGGAGTACACCTAAATCGAAGGGGATCCTCTATATTTGGAAATTTATTGTGTAATGTTGTGTTTTCCTTAATAAAGGAAAACTGATAGGCAAAGAGGTGGATGACAGGATGGTAAACGATACGCGAGTAAACCTAGGAACGACTCAGTGCCGAACAGAAGATACAGGTAACATGAACAGAACAACAGAAATAGGGGTGTTTAGTGCATGTAACAACTCAAACCTACGCTTAATGCATCAGAATGTTCAATACATTTCAAATAAACTAGTGGAAATCGAAGTAATGTTAAGAGAATGTAAACCTGATATTTTGGTGCTGACAGAACATGGTCTAAATGAAATGCAGATTAAATATCTCATTATGCAAAGCTACAAACTAGCATCTAGTTTCTGTAGACAGAGTCACAAAGGTGGAGGAGTCGCAATATATATATATATATATATATATATAAAGAATGGGATAAATTTTGCTTTGCAAAACTGAGTAGAGGGTCATGAAATGGAAATGGTTTTTGAAGTTGCAATTACAAAAATACAAACAAAAGCAGAAAATTACCTAATTATTGGTCTATACAGATCCCCAGGTTCTAAGGTAGAGGATTTTTTGAATAGACTCGAAAATCTTTTAAATCTAGTGCATGAAAAGAAGAAAAATATCATACTTATGGGTGACCTAAATATAAATTTATTAGCAAATACAGGGGATTATAAAAGCTGTCCGACCTACTTTATAGCTTCAATTTACAAGACACTGTTAACGAACCAACAAGAATCACACTAAGTACATCATCTGCCATTGATCATGTGATAACTAATTTAGAATGTGGTAGGTACGCTATGACTGTGCAGGAGTTTTTTATATCTGATCACTGCGCTCAGGTAATGGATATAGTAAATGTTAGCAAACTCTCTGAGCAATTAAACTATAAAACAATTAGACAAACAGTAAAAAATCTGAACCGGATGCTTGAAAGCCTAAAACAAGAAAAATGGGAAGTAGTTTATGAAACGCAAGATAGTAACCAAAAATGGGAACGTTTCTTCAAAATTCTAACAAAACATCTAAATAACCATTGCCCCATAAAGAAAGTCAAGGATAAAGAGAAGGGGGACCAGTATATACAAATACCAATAGAAATTAAAAAATTGCGGGAAAAAATGAAAGATTATTACACATTTTATAAGTCTACAAAACTAGAGCTATTCAAATGCAAATATAAAAACCTGAAAAACCAATACTCAATAGCACTAACTAACCTAAAGAAGCAACAATATGGTAATAAAATAACAAGCTCAAACAATAAAGTTAGGACCATATGGGGAATAGTAAACCAAAGTAATATTAACAAAAATAAGCACGAGAATATAAAATTATTTGAAAAAGGACAAACAATAGATAATCCACAAGATGTATGCCAACATTTCAATACATATTTCCTAAACATAACAAGGGGGGAACAAAGCGTGATAGAAAGCACTCAAAGAGAACTTCCAGTATGCATAAATTCAATATATTTGGAAGAAACTTCAGCCAAAGAAGTGGAAAAGATAATAAATAAATTAAAAAATAAGTCCTCTTCAGGATGGGATGAAATATCACCGATAATCTTAAAACATTGTAAGACGGCGCTTATTACTATTCTGGTACATCTAATAAACTCTTCGCTATACAGTGAAACTTTCCAGATTCCTTAAAACTCGGTATAGTTCGGCCAATCTTTAAAAAAGGGGATAAAGCACAAATAGGGAACTATAGGCCAATCAGTCTTACTTCTGTCTTTGCAAAAGTTTTTGAAAATATACTGAGCTGCAGACTGATACAATTCTTAAATAAATATAATCTGCTTAACTCATCACAACAGGAGCAAATTATCAACAACCACTGCTATTGCAGAACTTTATCAGGAAATTCTCGAAGCACTTGATAAAGATAACAAAGCTGCAGGAATTTTCTTGGATCTATCCAAGGCGTTTGATAGTGTAGCACATGATAAACTACTGGACAAGATACAGAAAGTGGGCATCAGGGGAAAATTCTTAGAAATCATAAAATCATACTTGTTAAACCGTATGCAATGCACAGAAATTTATTAACAACAGCATCACATGACAAAATGTGCAAGATCAAATTATGAAACAATGAAGGTGGGTGTACAAGGATCTGTACTTGGACCAATCCTATTCATATTGTATGTAAATGACATTCCTAAATCTTCACAATATAAAATAATATCATACGCAGACGACACTTCAGTTATATTGACAAGTAAAAATATACATAGTTTAAAGAAGTTAGTAACCACAAAAACACAGGATATATATGAGTACCTAAAATATAACAACTTAAAGGTAAATTTACAAAAAACAAATATGATCGTGTTCCAGCACCGAAATAAGGGATCCACTCAAAGATTACATGCAACACTAAACGATGAGTATATATAACAAATTACCCAATGACATTAAAAGTTTAGAGGGCAAAGAATTTCAAAGGAGGTTAAAAACATTCTTAATTCAGAAATGCTTCTACAGGTTGAATGAATTGTAAATATTGTATACACATGTAAATTTTGTAACTTTTTATAGTATGACGATGCTTGAAACTTGTAAAAGTCTATAAGCAAATAAAGATTATTATTATTATTATTATTATTATTATTATTATTATTATTATTATTATTATTATTATTATTATTATGTAATAAATATGCTTTTTAAAATTTGAAAGAAGAGTAAAGCTCATCTTACTAGTTTCACATTTGTGAGATTTTTACCCTCATATATCAATTTATGTATCTTCAAAGATGATAACTGAGTGAAGCTCCACTCAAAAAGTTTACACTTGAGGCTTTTTGCTCTCATACACGAAATAATGCCTTTTCAAATTGTCCAATTGAGTAAACCTCTTCTCACAAATTTTGCACTTGAAGCCTTATTATCATGTACCAAATTATGCTTTTCAAAGTTGAAAATTGATAAAGTTATTCTCAGAAATTTTACTACAGTGAGGATTTTTACTCATTAACTTCGCACTACTTTTGAGTTTTACACCCTTGTGTATCAAATTATGCCTTTTCAAATTTGACAGAAGAGTAAAGCTCTTCTCACAAATTTCACATTTGTGAGGCTTTTTACTCTCATGTATTAAATTATGTACCTTCAAATGTGACAAACAAGTGAAGCTCTTCTCACAAACTTCACACTTGTGAGGCGTTTTACCCTCATGTATCAAATTATGAATTTTCAAGTGTAACAAACGAATAAAGGTCTTATCACAAATTTCACACTTGTGAGGTTTTTTAGCTTCATGTGTTAAATTATGCCTTTTCAAATTTGACAGAAGAGTAAAGCTCTTCTCACAAACTTCACATTTGTGAGGCTTTTCACCCACATGTATTAAATTATGTACCTTCAAATTGCACAGAAGAGAAAAGCTTTTCTCACAAATTTCACACTTATGCGGCTTTTTGCCTTCATGAATCAAATTATGCATTTTCAAATATGACAAACAAATGAAGCTCTTCTCACAAACTTCACACTTGTGAGGCTTTTTACCTTCATGTATCAAATTATGCATTTTCAAATGTGACAAAGAAATGAAGCTCTTCTCACAAATTTCACACTTGTGTAGTCTTTTGCTCTCAGTGATATGCAGTTTCATAGGCGACAACTGAGTAAGGTTCTTATCAAAAATGTTACCCTTGTGTGAACTTTCACCCTTATGTGTCAATAAATCCCTCTTGTAGATTTGCCTCTCATAACTACATTTACCAGATTGTTCTGAGTGAACATGTTTTTCTGCAGTTGGTATTTTTGTGACACCTCTTTCTTGACGTTCACATTCAGGATAATGGTTTCCACATCCAAAGCTTGTGTTTTTCCATGAGGCATCAGAAGTGGGAAATGGTGAATATACACAGCTTTCACCAGATGCTGCTTCTGTGCACAATCTGAAACGTTGGAGGAATAAGAGTTAGCTGCCATAATCAAAAATGAAATGGAATTAAATCTCAAAAGAGAACCTTTGTTTTGTAACAGTCAACTGTAGATACAAACATTCATGTACAGCAGCCTTACTGTTCATTGCAAGCACAATAACTTAGCTAGACTGCAATGTCATTAAGTAATTAATAAATGCTTTCATTGCATGTTAATGATACAACAAAATTAAAATAAATAAGTTTTATTTATGGCTGCTTTTTAGCTAGTGGTTCTTAGGATCTCATTCTATATTGGGCATGAAAGGCCGAAACCTTTGCCCAGATTCCTCTTTATCAGGCTTAAGATTCTTTTATGTGCCATAAATCTATGACAGGATCACTGGCTTTACTTTCACTTCCAAGGAAGCCATTCTAAGGATTTTTATGCCCGAAAAAATCCACCACCCTCCGTGGGGTTTGAACCCACATACTCATAGAAGACAACAATGGCACAACCAGTCAGAGGTTTAAGGCAATACATGAAATGAAAATTACACAAATTTTCAGGTTTGTTTTAGTAACAAGCATTTAAACTAATCCCTGTACTGATTAAACCTGGCAAGAAAACATTTTATAACAAAGTAGCTATCAGCAAGACAGCAGCCTATACAATAGGTGGAATTTTTCTTACAGATTCTCAAGTATGAGTTAAAGATCAACATATTACATATTCAACATAAAATGTTTCAAAATTAGTTCATGATTTATAAATTGTGTGCTTTAATTAGATCTACATCTTTTGTTTCTTTAGTTTTTCTCTGTCTCTCATGATTTACCAGTAATATAAAATTGTACAATATTCATTCAGAATGAAGACTTCACACGTTCCTCACAGAAAATTAAATTTATTAGCAATAAAAGTATTGGATCCACCCACCATTCACTAGCTACTAAGCTTGGATGAGGATGGATCAAACATAAACCAGAATAACTGGTTTATGGCCTTCAATAGGCAATACTGGGTATGTTCGGAAGAATTCCTCTTATGATGGCAATGTTTATCCTCTGCATATTAAAAAAATTCAACTTAAATGTGAACATAGAATAGTTGTTTTCACTGAGAGGGATGGCTCAGGTGGAAAAGTCTGTGACCCGCATTCGGGAGGTGCCGGGTTCAAATCCTGTAGGCCAACCAAACTGTCTGAGGTTTTTTCATGGTTTTCCTCAGTCCCCAAGGTAAATACCGGATTGGATATTTAATACCACGACCCAAAGTTCCATCTTGAGTCTAAAACAATAGTAAAATGAAAAATAAGTGGTAATAGCGAATGCTATGCCAACTATCTACAGACAATGTAAGCAATTAGACTGGACGGCACCCTAACGCCATCTGCCTGGCATGAAGCAGGGGTTACAGGGATGAGACCTTGAATGCTAACTGTCCGCACTTTCTGTGTGAGGGCAGTCGTTAGACTGGACGGCACCCTAATGCCATCTGCCTGGCATGAAGCAGGGGTTACAGGAATGAGACCTAAAAGGCTAACTGTCAATCACAAATCAGTCTAAGAGATACCCACCAACAGATCCGTCACCAATGACCAAGGAGTTAAAGTGACATAAAATAGAATAATAAAAAAATAGTTGTTTTCCTTGGACAGAGAATATTACAGTTTCATGAACAGAAAATATCAAAAAGTGTCTTACTTTGTATATGTAGCTAATTACTTTTTTCTTAAATAAGAAGTAAGCAATCATTCAAATAGGTTTATGGCAATTACTTAATATGTATATACATTAACCTCATATAAACCAAGTCTCTTCTCTAGCTGTTAGCACAAGGTAAACACACGTGTAAGCAATGCATTATCACAAGGTTTATTGCCTAGGAAAACATAAAGCCATTCAAAATGGCTTTATGTTTTAGGCAATGTTTCGGAAAGTAAGTCTTCTAAAGACTCTAGTGTATGTGTGACAAAATAGATTTTCACTGAGCCATGAAACTACATCAAATGAGTCTCAATCAATGACTACAGGAAACATCGTTGCTGTTTGGGATGTTGTGGCAGATGGGAACATAACAATCTCCAAAGCTGCATCAGTTATGGGAGTTATTGATGATGAACATGACTCTTCCAAGTGGGTTCCTTGTATGCTTACCTAAGACCTGCAAGTCTGTCAACAGCTACAGGAGGAGGGAGAGGAAACTTGGTCCACAGCCAAACATGCAAGTCCAAACAAGCAGTAGTTGAAAGGTTAAGCTACACCAACCAAGGTCAAATTACACTTATCAGCTGTATTTTAGGACTCCAACAAAACTTTAATCAATTTTCTTCATGAAAGAACAACAATAAATGTGGTGTCTAATTCTGTAGGCTCAGTTACCTTTCTGTAACAAAACCTCAGCTATGTGGAACTGAACAAAACACAGTTAAGTTAATGTGTGACATTCACTGGATAACTCATGAACATCTCTACTCCAGATTAAAACCCCCTGAGAATAAATTGTTATTTATAATTTGTTTGGTCCATTTAAAGAGACATTCAGGCGATAGTGATTCTATGGCTATAAATTAAATTAAGTTAAGTTTTATTTATGGATGCTCTTTAACCATTATGTTATTGCTTCCTATTCTATATTGAACGTGAAAGATTGGAAAGTTTGCCCAGAGGACTCTTTATCAGGCTTGAAGTTCTTTTATGTGCCATAAATAAATGACATGGGACCACTAGCTTTATTTCCTTTCCGAAGGAAGGCATGCTATGGATTTATATGCCCAAAAATCCATCACCTCCCATTGGGTTTGAACCTGTGACCTCAGGAACTAGAGGCTAGCATGGTACCAGTAGACCATGGAGGACAACTTCTTAATAGCTATGGAGCACTAGAGGAGTTTATGTAAAACTGGCTGCTGGTATTTCTTTCTTGAAGGAAGAAATAATGAAATTTATCATTTCATTTGGAATTGTGTACTTTGAAATAAGGACACTATGTAGAAAAATAATATGGTATTGTTGTACCTTATAACTGTTTCAATAAATCCATTACAAATAAAAACCAGGTTTGTATTTTATCTACCAACATATAAAGTATATAAGGCTCCAAAATATCTATAGACTTAACCGTACAAGAGTGAGTCATTGAATAAATTTCAATATGCTATTTATATCTGTTCAAGATAAAGAGATATCTGCTATAACATAAATGTGAGAGTTAAATTAGCAGGTTACTAGTGTACTCCACTGTACAGGGAGCTTTTTAAACTCGAATGGCAAATTAGTTAATTACTTTCTTTCTTTCTTAGTTTATTTCTGTTCTTTATTAAATTATTGTACAATGATCAAGAAGATGTTTGAGGTAAATCCTCCCTTATAATTTAATTTCATACGACTTTGGGTATTATTAATAATGGATGAAAAATTCCTTGATATTTACGGAAAAGTATGTGAAACATTGGCAGAGTATGTGACGAGTAACTTTAACACATACTTCACTACAAGCTAAGCAAAAGCTCTGTAAACAAGTGAGGCATACAGTATGAGTTATTTACAGTAAATTTATACATGTAAAGTTTATTATTGTGGACAAGGGGCCACTTTGTTAGTAAACAAACCTTAAAGTATTTACAAATAGTGAAGAAAATTATACACACTGTTTACAATTTATTTACATTTATATACTATCATCCATATATTAATTTACAACATAATACTATTTATTTTTAAAAATTATTTTTCAACGTCTGCTAAATCATTTTACATCTCTTACATTGGGGAGTAGTCTCTTATATACTTTTATTCTACATAAAGTGAGCTTGTCTAAATGATGGTAGTCAGTTCAGGTTGTTTTAAGTTGCCTTTGGATCGTGTTCCCTGGTCATATTGATTTTGAGTATTACACAGTTCATCAAAGTTTATGTATATATGAAGTTCCAGTAAGTATTTCATGAAAAGTTGCCATTCTAAGTTCTTTATATGAGCATCTTCAGGATTCTTTTGGACCTGTGTATGATATTATATGAATTATTCTCTTCCGACTTTTGAATATTATCAGCCTCTTGCATGTCCTTAGTATTATTCCGTAGGTCATAATGGTGTAGAAGTAGCTAATATACACTATTCCTCTGTCCCTAAGTTTGTGATTTGCATATTAAAACAGACACTGTTTAATCTTTTAGCTATATTATGCTGAATATATTCCTGCCATTTTAAGGGTCGAATTCATAGTCGTCGCTTATTTCAAGGAAGTCCTTAAGCAGCGATTTTCAACACAGATGCTATTCTTTCAGATGAATAAGGAAATGCTTATTCATATAAGAAAGGGCCGACCTTCGCTTATATGCAATAAGGAGAGCCAACCCATCTTGCATCAACTGCCTACAATGGAGGTTAACGATAACACTGATTTCATGGAGTAAATGGAATTTCATAACAAAATTGTACTGTGCATTAATAAACATATTTACGTGATTTGCAGAATTCATTTGGAACATATAAAGATGCTGAATTTAAGAAGTAATATCGGTTTACCAACGATGCTGTTATAATAGTCTAATGCCTCTGCTGAACAATGTAACCTTAACAAACAGAGATTATGAAGTCGCAATGTAAGACAGGCTTGCTTGAAAAGATAATGCATAGAATCTCAGTGCGATGACATTATCCATATTTTTTCCCATTTATATTGTCCAAAATCCTTAGGTCCCTAGAAAATGAGAATCTGCTGCATTTATTCAGAATCATTTAATAAAATTCATAAAAATAAAAGGCAGAAACATTTCTGCAATAAATAAAGTACATTTCTGAAGTAGTTTTCTCGATCAAATTGCCTATTGTGCAAAAACACCACGAGTGCAATGGATCACTTAACAAGTCACACGTCTTTACCATTAATTCACAAATATACATTGGGCTATCGAAATCTTAAACAGAGGTTTAGCCATTTCGGGTATAAAATCCCTGTTCCTGCCAAACATAATAAATTATTGACTACTTCGCTTTTGTGCTTACTACTAGATGGTGCAGTAATTGCATATGTGGTTTGCTTCCATGCATGCATATACACAGTGTGCAGATTGCTGTAAATACTTCTAGCTACTATCACTTCATGCAGGAAAGTCAGATTTTCAGTTTTAAAACAGTCGACTGAATATCACTTAAGGTCAGCACATCACAATGTCGGATTGCCTGTATTCTATGATGTCTTTGTATTTCAGCGCCACTCTTTTAGTTGGTTTCTTTCCTACTTGCTGAAATGTTTTCGTTTTGGCATGTTTTCGAGCTAACTACTGTAACTTTATAAACTATTACTACAAACCCTTAACTAAATTTGCAATATACTTAATTTTAAACTAAAGTTAACTAATTAATAAAAGTAACATTTAAAACTCGCCAACTTCTATCATGTGCTCAACAGCTGTTGAGAACAAAACAACAATGAATATGAAGTGGTGGCTGGCTATGTTCATTTACACATTCCCTCATGTATTTGAGTGGCTATGAAACACTGAACAAAGTTGCCACATGAGTTTCCGAAATAAAAAGGTGCATAGAACTGGGCATGTAAGTACCGTCTATGTATACCAAATGGTAATAAGCATTTCCTTATCAGAAGGAAATACTTATTGCTTAAGTATCTCCTTTTCACATAAGCGACGACTATGAATTTGACCCTAAGAGTAGTTTTGCTGTGGCAGTAGAACTAATGTTTGTTTTAAGTCTATGCACTCAATTGTTTTTGTTTGGGTTCTAAATTTCTTTACAGAGATTTCGGATGTATTCAATTTTAGTCTACTGCTACTGAACCATTTCTATTGGATAGTTATAATTTCTGCGGTTGTGCATCATTAGTCCTTTTAATAAAGCTGTTACATCATCCACATACATTATTGTATTCCCACTAACATTTTTTGAGAAGTCATTTGTGTACAGTATCCATAGTAATCTCATAGCACACTTCCTTGTGGAACTGCAATTTTTATTGTGCTCTAGTTTAGATGTACATCACCTGTACTGCTTTTTAAGATTACTTTCTGCTAATTGTTATTAAGATATGACTGAAACCATTTTAATGGTATGTTGTTTATGCTATAGAAGTTTTAGCAATATCTGATGATTTACACTATCAAATGCCTCTGAATTTTGACGTATTAACACAGAGGTGGGTCTTTTTTCATCTAGTCCTTAGAAGTATTATTTGTGAGATTCACTGATATTGTTGAATGGTTTTCTGCGGCCATGCAGCAAGTCAGTTAACTAAATTCATTTATGTAACTAACTGTGAGTGTTTAAAGTTTTTCAATTTATGACTTCCGCCTTGTGGATGGGACTGTGGCAGTTTAATTATAATTGTTTGTGCATTGAGTTCTTAGTACCTGCAGGGTTTGCATGGTACAGATAGGCAGAAGTTAAATTATTATACCATTTTTAATTGTTTTTGTTATTTTATTGAGTTTCAATTTTTATATATCTTTTCAATAAATAAAAAATGCCATCTTATTTAGTATTCCTTTTTATACTGCTTTAATCGCATATGTCTGAAAAATTTACTCTTCCCTTCTATGAGGATATACAAATACTGTTAATCAGTACCCAGTAAAGTGAATTATATTGTGAAGATTTTTTTGCCTGTATATAGCAACTGTTCTCACGGAGATGTTAATAGGCATTTTTGTCTATTATTTTCACCTTCATATGTCAAAAAATGAACTGGGTTCTTCACACTTACACCAACCATTAAGGTAGGTTATGCAATTTCGAGTTCTTACAGTTATAGTATTTCTTTAGTTATGTTTCCTGAAGATTTCTTCTGGTTATTTTATTTTTTCTTTTTCTCAGACATGCATTTTCACAAATATTTGCATTGATAAGTAATAATCACAATATTTCAATCAATAATTAACAAATATGTGGTAAACAACTCTTTAAGGTTTTATATAAACTGTTGTAAGGCTCACAAGTGAATACTTCATCCTATGATTTAGACTCCCCACAATATAGATGTACTCCATCCTTTCCCAGGCATGATAAATCAAGATATTTGTCTAATTCTACATACAGAGCTCTTACGTTCTCACAAGTCCACCTTATGAAGTTTGGATGGAGTCTCGCCTTTTCACTACACTATTTGCTGAAAAATATGCCTTGGGAAAATTTTCTGTGTAAACTTAAGGAAATACATATCAGTGTAGGTGAACTTTTGAACCATTGTAACCTCTCTTTGGTTCCCATAATTGCCACCAAATCAAGTGCTTTGGAAAAAGACACAGTGTGCAATCCTATGAAAATTAATCCTCTCATTTGTTATTTACAAATATAGATTGATTTTTTATATCCAAAAAGGGGTGGAATCACACACAATGAAGCAATTAATAAAATACGTTTGATGGAAGTGGAGTCAACCTAAACACTCTTACTAGCTCCACTCACTCATTTATATTGCAGTACATGTATCGTGAGCATGAACTCACATCATCAGCTGCCTGTTGACTGTCAGATAAAATATCAAGTCGTATTGTTGAAAGCCTGGGTGTCCTCTGGATGAAACTAAATAGAGGATTGTCTGCTTCCGGCAAATCAAAATTCATGATGCGGTTTTCAAGCTTCTTTATGTAAATCTTCTCCCATACTTCAACCTCTTTGGGTTTTTGGGCTGGTTTCAGCAACTGAATATTGGTGTCTATTTCATGGTTTTGAGTTCAGAAGTGAAAAGCAACTGCTGATTTGTCACTCTGTTTGAACTTTATGCAATGTTGGTGTTACTTGAAGCAGGAGCCTATGTTCCTTTTCATTTTTTGAATGTAAATCTTTTTGCAATTCTCACATTGGGTCCGGTAGATTCCTCACTTTTTGTCCTGGGCTATGGGATCACATTTTCTTCTTTTAATGAAATTCTTGATGCAAAATTTGTTGTAAGGTGCCAGGGTGATGTTGTGATTCTTGAATATTTTCTGAAATTTGTGAAAGAGACCTGGGTTGTATGTGAATTTCCTGGAGTTGGTTTTTTCTGCTGCATTAGAAAAAGTGTGGTGACCTGCTTGATGTGTTTTTGTCTTTTGAATTTACATCTTTTCCTATCTGCAATTTTCTGCCTGAATCCGTTCTCTACTGCAGATGTGACAATGTATTCATATTCTTTACAGTATTCAGTTCTGTTGAGGGGGATGTTGATTAATCTATGAGCCATTCTGTTGAATGCAGGTTCTTTGTGCACTTTGATGTAATTATCTGTGTGCATGGGCCTTCTATGTATTCTAAATTCTATGCCATCTGAAATCTGTGCTAATTTGAGGTCCAGAAACATTAAGCAGTTGTTGGTAGCTATTTCTATTGTGAATGGAATGGATGGGTGCTGTAAGTTTAAAAGCTTGAGAGCGTCCTCTATGTGTTTGTGTTTTACTATTGCGAATATGTCGTCAATGTATCTGTACCAAACTTTGAACATATAGGGGAATGCTTTGGTGATGTGTATTTCAAGTTGGCTCATAAATAAATGTTCCTATGGCGTGTGCCCGGGACCTTTTTGTGTGGCATTTTGCTCAACATTTTCGCGCAATTGTTCACCTGTCCCTGTTGCTTAGATCTGCTGCAGCTATTTCAATGTCGGTCACGTAGTCATCCGGATTATTGGAAAACTGTGGGTAAGTCTTTAGGCTTTTGTTCAAAAAATCTAGCTCCTCTTTGTTAAAGGTTTGTTGCAAAAGGTTAACAACGTTAAGGTCAGAGTGGTCCATGTTGAATTTGGCCAGTTTGTGTACATGCAAGGTGTTAAACTTCTTTTTCTGTGCCGCTACTTTTTGCCTAACTAAAAGTACGATTTACTCAAAAGTATTTCTTTCTAGATTTTCCCAAAGGCGGCTGCTAATGCTTTTGATATTGGCATGTGCAGATTATACAGTTCCAGATCCAGTTCCTCCAATTTAGTCTAGTGGTTCGATTTTTCAATTCCTAACACTTTCTTTTCAGCTGCAGGAGCTTTGTCAAAACTTTAAACAATAAAGATTTGGTATATTTGAAGGCAGATAACGGGAGCAAAATTGTCATTTTGGATGGATCTGATTACTCAGAAAGAATGTGGGAATTGCTGAATGGGGGAAAATAGCTGCTCTTGAACAATGATCCCTTGAAAAAATGGACAAAAGCCACAGAAGAAGCCATAAATAACAGCCATATCACCAAAAGACAGATGCTATAGTGTCGAGATCTACAACCCCAAGTTGGCCAGAATATATGGCCTCCACAAAATCCACAAGCCCAGCAACAACATGAAGCCAAAATTAGTTATATAAACACCCCGTCTTATTGCCTTGCCAGCTGGTTGCTTCACCAATTTCTAGCACTGCCACAATTCGAAAGCCACAGCAGCGAAAACTCCCTTGAGCTGGTGAAAAACTGCAGTCGATCAAATTTGACCCCCAGGACATACTGTCTCATTCGACGTCAAAAGCCTATTGCCAAGCATTCCCATAGACAAGCTGGCCACATTTCTGAGAAAATGGTTACTGTTCACCAACATCCCTTCTGAACAGTGTGAAGAATATTATACCATTTCTTTTTTGTTTTTGAAGGGAATTAGTACCGACGTGAAAAAGCTTTGGCTATGGGAAGCCCCCTATCTCCTATCCTGGTGAATTTATTTATGAGCCAGCTTGAAATAAACATCACCAAAGTGTTCCCCTATATGTTCAAAGTTTGGTACAGATATGTTGACGACATATTTACAATAGTAAAACACAAACACATAGAGGACACTCTCAAGCTTTTAAACTTACAGGACCCATCCATTCAATTTACATAGAGATAGCTACCAACAATCCCTTAGCTTTCCTGGACCTCAAATTAACGAAGATTTCAGATGGCATAGAATTCTGAATACATAGAAAACTCATGCACACAAATAATTACATCAAAGCACATAATTACAACCCCAAAGCACACAAAGAAGCGGTGTTCAACAGCATGGCTCATAGATTAATCAACATCCCCCTCAACAGAATGAATACTATAAAGAATATCAACACATCCTCAAACTGCAGTAGAGAATGGATTCAGCCAGGAAATAGTAGATAAAAAATATGTAAATTCAAAAGACAAAAATGCATCAAGCAGGTCACCATACATTCCTAACACAGCAGAAAAGACCAACTTCTGGAAATTCACATACAAGAAAGTTGGAATACATGTATTAAAATGGGAGCGTTCACAATCGACGGGAAGCCTTCTGGGGCACCGGGAACAGGAAAAAAGAGTTGCCCAACTTTTAACTTTCCTGTTCACGGCATATTAGACTCTTCACTCTAGAGGCAAGTACTCTCTTCTATAATCGCAAGTTGGAAACATGAAACTGGAAGAAATTAATAGTAAATGTGCTTCCTAACTTCATCCCCACATCCACAAATCCAATGAGCGTTGGTTCCTCTGGTGAAAGGGTCATTTGTATGCACCTCAAAACAATGGCAAAAGGTACAAAGAACAGTAAAAACCAGTGGAAATTAAAAAAGAACAATAAAGAACTTTAATGTGTGACATTAAATAAAGGAATGAAAGCTAGGCACAACTAGAGGGATCGGAAATGTAATGGATATGCATTTAGATGATGTTTACTCTATCGAGTTTTGACATTGGCTAACCCGCATTATGTAGGCTAAATTGGAAGTAGGTGAAAAAAATGCCATTGGTCAGTTAAAACCAAATGAAATCCCCATGCGCAAAATCCCTTTCACTTTGTGATCGATATGCATTCCTGTTCTCATTACCGAGCTGTTGTGAACCAATATCTTGTATGGTGTATTGCTTCTCGTTGGTGGCTGTAAATCAGCCTTAAATCCTTGTTTGATTTTCTAACAATTTTCAGTGTCGCTCTCATATACTTTTATGTCTTATTATTTGTTGATTGATATTGTTTTGATAATACATGTATGCTGCAAATCTTTCTTTCTTTTTGGTTTTGTATCATTTTAGTATTAGTTTTATCACTGCTTTGAAAATATGAGAAGGAAAGGAACCCTAACTACGTAAAATATGAATAAGCTAAAGGAAAAACCAACACACCCACACAAAGGATAAAGTAGCACAGTATCATTTTGAAACAAAATTATCAAGTATTGTGCTAAAACATCTTTAAAGAATGAGAATCTTATTGAAGCAAGATTAGTATGAGTATAGTGCAAAAACATGAGGATAATTGCAAAAAACATATGCAAACACAAATATCAATATTCATTATATACATATGAGAACATCAGATAGATTTTTAAAAGTAAAACATTGCAACGAGGCACATAAATGGGAAAGTGTCCTCTACATCATGGACAGAGGGATCGATTATTGTAAAATAAATGCTTGTAAATGATAGGAATATTATTCACAAAACAAACACGACATGCTCGACACTCAGCACTGTTGATGTGCACACGTCACAGTTTCTTATTCTACCACACATGAACACTTCATAATACTTCAAAATAGTTTCTGATACTCTCTCATACCTTTTTGCAAGGCACAAAGTACAGTATCTAGTATCAGTTGTCCTCTGTGGTCTAGAGATATTTCATGAAAAACTGCTTCATAAGAAAAAACTTATGTTGCGGTGGTTCGATGTTGTGACTGGAAGTCCCTGAGAAAGCAGCCAACTACAACTTTCTAAATTGAGGCTGGGTTTTTAATTAGGCATTTAAGTGAGTTACACAGACAGAATTTATAGTAATGATTAACTGCTTGCCAAAGGGAAATTTGTTGTAAAAAAGCAACTGTTGAGAAATAATACTTTTTAATGTTCTAACATTTATATTACTTTATGGGTATGAGCTATTCTACACATACCAGTATTACAATAAACATAATATGATAGAAATACATTACATTTGATTTACGCAGTAGCTACATAATACTGCATGTATTTGGAATAATTAGGACAGAAATGCTATGTTACATATGCAGCAAGGTTATCTTTAAGGTATGTATTATATGTTTACTACCATAAGAAGTGAAGTAACAAAATATTATACAAAAACACGCATTTCAAAAACCTTAATTTTTGCATTTAAACTAATATAACCACTTGTAATGTAACTTTTATTTGCAAAACTTTAGACTACAAAGATAGCTATAAATTAAGTTTGTAGTGCAGCAATATATTTTAGCAGTTGTAACACTTTTTTAAGAATGTATGTTTTCATAACAATAATCATCACCACAATGAGATCTGCAATAAACCAAGAGGATAAATAAGCTGAAATTGTGTTGAACAAACATCTGCCTTCAAAATTAAAAAAAAACGCTATGGTAAGTTAACCACAACTGACTAATTATGCCAATTTAATGTTAAAGAAAGTATATATAATTATCTTAAATATCTATACTGTTATATTCGTAATAAAAGGTTTTATTTCTAACAAATCTAATTTACTTGAACCTAATCTCAGTGAAGCTATTGAGAAAACAACACCAACTCCTATACAACACAAACTTATTTGCTGCATTAAGAGAAACTAACATTTCTATCAATTAATTAAAAGGTGGGGACGATATATTAATGTACCCTGTACATAATCTTGCTTAAGTATAAATGCTCTCACATATATTTAATTCCTTTGTGCACTTTAAATATATCTAATACTGTATGTGCCATAACGATTCCTTAAAGTTATATATAAAACATTTTATCATTTAAGAAATACAAAAGTAAGCTTTTAGAACAAACACGCTTTCACCATCTTTGACGTAATAAGACTCTTGCCTCCGAAAGAAAGTCACCATGAGAATGGGAATGTACCAGTTTAGGTAACATTATTAAGTTCATATATGTGACATAAATTGGAATAGAAAGAAAATGTAGATTGTTGAATCATAAATTAAATAGGACCCAATGACTCAACAACCATGGTGTTGGATGTTTGCGGGCCCTTAGTAATGCAGCAACTTAGGGAAAATGATATGTAAAGGGTAATGTGTAGAGATAAAATTATGTATTATAGAACTTATATGAGAATTAATTTATGTAACTAACAAAGTGAAATAAAATATCTATCCATCTATATGTGACATATTTGGCCTTTTGCCTTCATGAATTTATTTATCTTAAAGTTATGTCAAAACTGATAAGTAAGTAACGTTTTAAAAGTATGTTGCTGTTCATAACCATGGATAAAGTCACGCCATTTCAAATCGTCCAAATGAGCATATCGCTTTTCACAAATCTTTGTCATCTTTGGTGGTCTAGTTGTACCATCCTAATCTCTAGTTCCTGAGGTTGTGGGTTAATCTTTAGTGGTCTAGGTATATCATCCTAGTCTCTAGTTCCTGAGGTTGTCGGTTAATCTCTAGTGGTCTAGGCATATCATCCTAGTCTCTAGTTCCTGAGGTTGTCGGTTAATCTCTAGTGGTCTAGGTATATCATCCTAGTCTCTAGTTCCTGAGGTTGTGGGTTAATCTCTAGTGGTCTAGGTATATCATCCTAGTCTCTAGTTCCTGAGGTTGTGGGTTAATCTCTAGTGGTCTAGGTATATCATCCTAGTCTCTAGTTCCTGAGGTTGTCGGTTAATCTCTAGTGGTCTAGGCATATCATCCTAGTCTCTAGTTCCTGAGGTTGTGGGTTAATCTTTAGTGGTTTAGGTATATCATCCTAGTCTCTAGTTCCTGAGGTTGTGGGTTAATCTTTAGTGGTCTAGGTATATCATCCTAGTCTCTAGTTCCTGAGGTTCTGGGTTGATCTTTGGTGGTCTAGGTATATCATACTAGTCTCTAGTTCCTGAGGTTGTGGGTTAATCTTTAGTGGGTCTAGGTATATCATACTAGTCTCTAGTTCCTGAGGTTCTGGGTTAATTTTTAGTGGTCTAGGTATATCATCCTAGTCTCTAGTTCCTGAAGTTGTGGGTTAATCTTTAGTGGTCTAGGTATATCATCCTAGTCTCTAGTTCCTGAGGTTGTGGGTTAATCTTTAGTGGTCTAGGTATATCATCCTAGTCTCTAGTTCCTGAGGTTGTGGGTTAATCTTTAGTGCTCTAGGTATATCATCCTAGTCTCTAGTTCCTAAGGTTGTGGGTTAATCTCTAGTGGTCTAGGTATATCATCCTAGTCTCTAGTTCCTGAGGTTGTGGGTTAATCTTTAGTGGTCTAGGTATATCATACTAGTCTCTAGTTCCTGAGGTTCTGGGTTAATCTTTGGTGGTCTAGGTATATCATACTAGTCTCTAGTTCCTGAGGTTGTGGGTTAATCTTTAGTGGGCCTAGGTATATCATACTAGTCTCTAGTTCCTGAGGTTCTGGGTTAATTTTAGTGGTCTAGGTATATCATCCTAGTCTCTAGTTCCTGAGGTTGTGGGTTAATCTTTAGTGGTCTAGGTGTACCATCCTAGTCTCTAGTTCCTGAGGTTCTGGGTTAATCTTTAGTGGTCTGGGTATATCATTCTAGTCTCTAGTTCCTGAGGTTGTGGGTTAATCTTTAGTGGTCTAGGTATATCATTCTAGTCTCTAGTTCCTGAGGTTGTGGGTTAATCTTTAGTGGTCTAGGTATATCATCCTAGTCTCTGGTTCCTGAGGTTCTGGGTTAATCTTTGGTGGTCTAGTGTACCATCCTAGTCTCTAGTTCCCGAGGTTGTGGGTTAATCTTTAGTGGTCTAGGTATATCATTCTAGTCTCTGGTTCCTGAGGTTCTGGGTTAATCTTTGGTGGTCTAGGTGTACCATCCTAGTCTCTAGTTCCTGAGGTTGTGGGTTACTTTTTGGTGGTCTATGTGTACCATCCTAGTCTCTCTAATTTATAAAATTGTGGGTTAAAACCCATAGGAAGGCAATAGACCTTTGGATGTAAACATCCAGAGCATGCCTTCCTTTGGAAGCGAAGTAAAGCCGGTAGCCCCATGTTGTGGGCTTAAAGGAACTTCAAGCCTGATAAAAAGCCCTCTGAGGAAAATTTTTGGTTTTTCATCCCTCATGTACTGAATAATGCTTTTTCATATGTGGCAACTGAGTAAAAGTTCTAACAAATTTCAGATTTATGAGCCATTTTACCATCATGTGAAGCTGTTCGCAACAATTTCATACTTCTGAAGCTTTTTACTTTTGGGTAACAAATTATGCATTTTCCAATGTGACAAACGATAAAGCTCTTCTCACAAATTATGCTTATGGGATTCTTTACTCCATATATGAACTTAAGCTTTTTGAAATTGATAAAGCTCTTCTCAGAAACTTAACACTTGTGAGGCATTTTACACTAATTTATCAAATTATTCTATTTCACATTTAACAGAAGAGAAAATCTCTTCTCACAAATTTCACATTCCTGTAACTTATAAACCTCATGTATCAATTAATGCAATTTCAGTGATGACAAATGATTGCAGCTCTTCTTACACATATACTTATGAGGCTTAAAAAACAGTTTTATTTATGGATGCTCTTTAACTGCTGTGGTCCTTAGCATCCCATTCTATATTGGGCGTGAAAGACTGGTAATTTTGCTCAGAGGCCTCTTTAGCAGTTTGAGGTTCTTTTATGTGCCTTAATCTATGACACAGGACCACCGGCTTTACTTCCCTTCTGAAGGAAGCCATGCCATGGATTTTTATGCCTGAAAAAATCCATGCCCTCCGCCAGGTTTGAACCGACCTCGGGAACTAGAGTCTAGCATGCTAACCACTACACCACGGAGGTGAACACTTATGAGGCTTTTTACCTTCAGAAATGATGTATTTTCAAATGTGACAAAAGAGTGAAACTCTTTACATAAATTTCACAATTGCAAGGCTTTTCATGCCATTACATTAAATTACACTTTTTCAAATTTGAGCAGAAATGAAAGATCCTCTGACAAATTTCATATTTGTATAGGTTTTTACCCTCAAGTGTGAATTTATGCAGATGGCATAAAACAAAAAGATCTTCTCACGTTTCTCACTGGTGAGACTTGTTACCCTATGTATTAAATTGTGTTTTTTCAAATTTTACAGAGGAATTTAGATATTCTCACAAATTTCTCACTTCTGTAGGTTTCACCCTCATATATAAATTTATAGAATTTTGAAGATGAAAAGTGACTGGAGCACTTCTCACAAATTACACACCTGTGAGGCTTTTTTACTCTCGCATATTAAATTATATGAAAGAAGGTTAAAGCTTTTATCACAAATTTCACATTTGTGCAGATTTTTACCCCTGTAATAATTTATGAATTTCAGGTGACAACTTAATGAAGCTCTTCTTGTAAAACTTACACTCAAGCTGTTTACCTGATCTATCAAATAATCCCTTTTCCAACTGCCCAACTGAGTAAATCTCTTCTCACAAAGTTTACCTAGTGAATCTTTTAGCCCATGTATGACAGAAGGCTTTTCGAATTTGAAACTGATAAACTCTTCTGAGAAATTTAACATTTCCGAGGCTTTTCACGTTCATGTATGTTATTATGCCTTTTCAAATTTGAGAAAACAGTAAACCTCTTTGCACAAATGTCACACTTGTGGGCCTTTTTACCCTCATGTATCAAATTATGCTTCTTCAAATTTGATAGAAGAGTAAACCTCTTCTCACAAATTTGACACTTATGAGGCTTTTTACCCTTATGTATTAAACTATGCTTTTTCAAATTTGACAGGTGAGTAAACCTCTTCTCACAAATGTCACACTTATGTAACCTTTTACCCTCGTGTATTAAATTATGATTTTTCAAATTTGACATAAGTGTAAAGCTCTTCTCACAAGTTTCACATTTGTGAGGCTTTTTACCTTCATGTATCAAATTATGCATTTTCAAATGTGACAAACGATAGAAGCCCTTCTCACAAATTTTACACTTGTAAGGCTTTTTACCTTCATGCATCAAATTATGCGTTTTCAAATGTGACAAACGATAAAAGCTCCTCTCACATATATTACACTTGTGAGGCTTTTTACCCCCATGTATTAAAATATGCTTTTTCAAATTTGACTGAAGAGTAAAACTCTTCTGACAAATTTCACACCTGTGTAGCTTTTTACCTTCATGAATCAATTTATGCAATTTCAAAGATGACAAACGAGCAAAGCTCTTCTCACAAATTTCACACACGTATGGCTTTTTACCCTCATGGATTATACTGTGCTTTTTCAAATTTGACTGAAGTGTAAAGCCCTTCTTACAAATTTCACAGTTGTGTAGTTTTTTACCCTGATGTATCAATTTATGCAACTTCAAAGATGATAGCTGAGTGAAGCTTTTCTCACAAATTTCACACTTGTGAGGCTTTTTACCCTGGTGAATTAAATTATGTCTTTTCAAACCTGACAACTGCGTAAAACTCTTATCACAAACTTCACACTTATGAGTCTTTTTACCATCATGTATTAAATTATGCAATTTCAAAGATGACAAACGAGTAAAGCTCTTCTCACAAAGTTCACAAGTGTGAGGCTTTATACCCTCATGTATCAAATTATGCCTTTTCAAATCGCCCAACTGAGTAAACTTCTTCTCACAAATTTCACACTTGTAATGCTTTTTGCCTTCATGTATGAGATTGTGCTTTTTTAAATTTGACAATTGAAAAAAATTCTTCTCAGAAATTTCATACTTGTGTGGTTGTTTACGGTCATGTATTAATTTATGCCTTTTCAAATTTGACAAAACAGTAAACTCCTTTGCACAAATATCACATCTGTGAGGCTTTTTACCCTCATGTATCAAATTATGGGATTTCAAGTTTGACGGACGAGAAAACCTCTTGTTACAAATTTCACACTTGTTTTCATTCTTATGAATCAGCAAAGCCCTTCTGTAAACTTTCACCTCATCAGTACATTTACCAGATTGTTTGGAGCCAATTAGTTTTCCTACACTTAATATTTTTGTAACATCACTTTCTTGACTTTCACATTCAGGACAATCCTTTCGATAACCAAAGCTTGTATTTTTCCATGAGGATTCAGCAGAGTGCAATGGTGAATAGACACTGCTTTCACCAGAAACTGCTTCTATGCATAATCTGAAATGTTGGAGGATTTAGAATTAGCTACCATAATTTAGGATGAAAGGGAACTAAATCTTGAAGGAAAATCTCTGACTGGTATCAGTCATCAGATACAAGATTCATATAGAGCAACCTCATTGACCATTAGAGTCAAAATAACTTTGTTAAACTGCAATATTATCAAGCTTTCATATAAAAACATGTTAATTGTACAACCAGTCAAATGTTTGTGGCAATACATGAAATGAGTACCACACCAACCTTCAGGTATACTTTAGGAACCAGCATTCAAAGTAATTCCTGTATTGATTAAACTTGGTAAGAAGACATTTTATAACAATGGATTATCAACAAGTCAGCAGCCAGTGCAATGGGTGGAATTTTTCTCATAGATTCTCAAGTATAAATAGAAGATCATCAACAAATTACACATTCAACATAAAATGTTTCAAAATTAGTTGATGAATTTTAAAAACTGTGTCCCATGAGCTTTTCTACCTACTCTTTTCACAAAAGCTCATTCTTTATCTTCATAATGTTAATGAACTTAAATGATAGCAGAAATGTTTTCTATATACATTTTGTTCATGGTAAAGGGGCATACAGAATGGTGGAAAGATAGGAAAGCCTTTAAAAAGTGGATTACTATATGCTGACTTTGAAATTCCATTGTTTCTATGACATCACAAGAAAGAAATGAATAGCAAATTAACACTTCAAAATATTATACAGTATTCAAAAAATTCATACCAATAACAGTATCTCAGAAATGGTTAATGTTAAAAATGAGGAGCATCGTTTCAAAACGCTATAGGTCTGCAAATAGCAATTTCACAGGAAAGCCAAAAATAAAATAAGTGCTACGGTAAACAATGCTTTTGAAATGTAATTATGTTGTACTTTAAAAAAGGAAGGAATAACATGGTGTTGAGCGTAAAAAATCAGAGTCATTATGTAAAGCTATAATGGTGGGTTAAAACATGAAAAATTCTGGATTTATCCTGTTTGTCACTGCATAAATGGGCACAAAGCATTTTGAACCATTCTTCCATATCAACAATGTTAACTTCAATAAATTGTTTTATTGGAGAATGTTAGCTGTTACATGCCATTGTAGTTTATATTTACACATTTTGTTGTTCTTAAGGGGTTGTCTAGGACAATGTAACTCTTATTCGACTGTCTGAAACAATACATATTTGAAACCCATTAATATGATTATTATATGTATTACATGTAGACATGCGGAAAATCCTTACTTAATGGTCACGTTTTGCTAATAATAATGTGTTATAAACACACTATACTTGTATTTGTGTAAACCTAAGGGAAAAAGTTCAAGCATGCTATGAGTGCATTTCAAACTTCTACTAATTGTGACTGATAGTTATCAAAGTGTAAGAAAAGTACTTTAATGATAAACAATGATGAACTTTGATACAGCTCTCAAATTGAATTAAAACCCATGTTCTTCCAAACAATCAAAGTCTTCATTCTCACTTCCCTCCTCCATTTTTTGTGCATCATCTTTGTGCTGAATTAACCTTGCATAAAATGGAAGCTCATTGTTACCATACCAATCTTCACCAAAACGTTGTTTTAAATGCTTGTTCAAATAATTCTTTTTTTCCAATTTGATGGGCTATTCCTATAGCAGAATGGAGAGATTTGCTAGTTGTTCCACTGCTATTCCTTGTTTAAGCATGGAGACATATTTCTTGGGTTCATCATTTAGTCCAAGGGTGGCAAAAATGCCTTTCTCCCTCGTCATCAAATATGCAACACATACTACACCACTCAGCAGCATATGGAAAACAAATGAATAGACAGCTAGCAAGGAGTGGCACCTGCAAGTCACACTGGCTTGCGAGTCCCATTTTCGCCATCACTGATTTAGTCTATAAATTTCCATTTTCAGAGAAATGTAAAATTTATGACCCTTCAACTCATTTTTTAACATGACCCTTTTCATTTCCCTTATACCATCTGGTTTTTTCAAGTAATTGCAAAGCATCTTGAAGTCATACACATTCCAATCGTTGCCCAGTTGGCAAACAGTACCAACCTTAGAATATGTTTCAACATGCTTCTCTGGCGTCAATATTACAGACTGTTTTCTAAGATCCTTTTCCAAAACTGCAAACATTTGGTCTGCACGTAAGAAGGAATGGCTTTTCATGGGCAGTATCATACATATTTCCTTCAGATAGTCTGGAGACCTTTTCAAAACCACCAACAGAGTGCATGGACCATGTGGGCATTTCTGTTTTGGCCAGCACAACCATCAGAGAACAGCCTTAATTTGGATACTCTGTCTTGAAACTGCTGTTTGTTATTTACAAAGTTTTTTAATGCAGAAGCCACTTCAATAGCTCCATGACCTGTTTGGTTTTCTGGACAGCAATAAAATACTGGTGATTTATTCTCTACATCAGTGATGTACAGAGTGCAGAATGGTAAATGGCGAGCATAAATAGGCTTTGCTATAGCACGCTTAATAATGGCTCCACCTGCTGCAAATCGAAGCATAAAGACGTGGTTGATGAGTCTTTTTCTCTCATCATTTTGTGGAAAGCTTTTGCTCTCATTTTATGTGCTGTGAGTTCAGCTTGTAACTCGTTCTTTCTACGGGCATTTTCAGGGACTTGCAGTTCATGTTTTGTCTTATTGCAATAACTGCAAAGATCTACAGCTTGTTCACCAAAACCCACGTTAAATTTATTAGCAAACTTACTGTGGAAAAACCACTTCTTTACTTTTAGTGATTCAGCCACACCAGTACTGCACATTTTAAATAACTTATTGATATTTAACTCTGAAGGAAGGTAAGAGTCACTTGTTTCTTTGTCTTGAATAATGCATTCTCTGGCTTTTAGCTTGGATAAGAAGTTAATTACCAATTCCTTCTTTTGGGCGTACTGTTTGGTTTTCCAATCAACTCCCCTTCTTTCGATTATTGCTTTACCCGCTATTAGAGAAGCTACTATGCTATTTACTCTTGTTGCGCCAATACCATAAAGAGCTCAAAAGAACTTAGAACAAAGCAGAACATGTGTTTACTGTAACTTGATATTTATTTACCCACAGAGTTAGTTCTATCTGATTTTCTTGGTCTGCACCTTTTGGAAGATGATAGACATCATTGATGCCAGAAGCTTGTCTTGTTATGATTTGTTGCTGTAGTTACACACTAAATTTCTTGTTTTAATAAGGTGATACAGGAATGTTGCAGTACTTAAATCTGCCTTCTCTGTGTGTGTACATGGAGACTTGAACACTAGCATGCATGCTCTTGATCAGAATACCTGAAACACACCAATGAATGATGTGCTAACAACTATAGTAATTGCAAAGTAGCTCTGAATACATTCCAGTTCCTGTGTTTTCGTTAACATAATACCAAAAATTATTTCTTTTATAAAGCTTAAATAGTATTTGCCTTTCTTCTTGTTCTCTTTTTGTCCTACCCCATTGCATCTTTCTGAAACCCAGAATGCTCACCTACAACCACACTTTCTTCCATATTCATAGACACAACTGCACAAACTGCTTACAATGCTCAGAATAATAGCAAGACAGCTGTGGACAGGCAATCTGGTCAAACAATGAGGTACAATGAAAAACAGATGTTTCTGTCATGCAGTGATAAAAGAAGTGGGAGTTCTTCTGCAAAAGCCTGACAGTGTGCATAAGAAAGTGGACATGTAGCGGTTTGTACCAGTCTAAGCATTGGACATATAGACTTTTGCACCAAATCCACAATTTCATTCTGAATTTTAATGGGAAAAAAATGTGATGTGAAGCAAACAGGGACTTAAGCATGAGGCAGAGCGTGCTAGAGTTCAAATTCGCTTCAAACTAATTCTATATCGTGAGTGGATTTACTGCATTTTGAAACGATGCTGCTCATATACTTTATATAAATTTGTGTATTTTAATTAGATCCACATTTTTTACTATTTTAATTTTATCCATCCGTAATGCTTTACCAGTAATATACAGGTGTACTACATTAATTCAGAGTGAAGAGACTTCACACGATACTAAAAGAAACTCAATTTATTAGTAATGAAGGTATTCGATCTTCTCATCGCTTACCAGTTACTAGGACTACAGTATGCCTTTGATGAGAATGGATCAAACTGTTTTGTTGCTTTGAATGGGCTACGGTTATCCTCTACATGTCTAAAAACATACTCAACTTGAGTGTGACAAGGGATATTTAAGTATTCCTTGGACAGAGAACATTAAAAAGTGTTTTAATCTGTATATGTAGTTTATTACTTTTTTCTTAAATAAGTAAACAATTTTCCAAACAGGTTTCTGGCAATTATTTATTCTGTATATTGGACCACACACGCCAAGATGCCATTGGGCCGTGCAGTATGTAAGAGCATGATTGTTAGAGCCTATGGTCAGCTCCTTTGAGAGATATGATCCACAAAATAATACCCTTTACAACAAATGGGCTGTGGAAAAATGACCCAGGCAACAAAACCTTTATGTGCAGTCCCTGCCTTTTTGGAAATTTCCTTGGTGGCACATTTGAGAACGCTCACCAAAAGTAACTCCATAGAGAACATCCTGCCTTGTTGCCAGGCATGAGGAGGGTGCTGCTGGCAGTCAGCATTATTGAGTTAAATCAGAGAGATAGTCAGCACAGTCAACAGGTGAGAGCATCAAAATAATGAGCTGAGCAACTAAGCAATGAATAAAGGTTGTTTGGCAGCAGTTCGAGTCATCATTGTAACTGTTATTCGGCAAACATTCAAATCATCATTGCTAACACTGGAGTCAGGATCAGGATTGAATGCCACAATGGGAAAGTTATGAGTTTAATTTATGGATGATATTTAACTGGTATGGTTCATTCTATATTGGGTATGAAAGACAGGATATTTTGCTCACAGCCTATTTATCGGCTTGAGGTTCTTTTGTGTGCCATAAATACACAATATGGGACTACAGGTTTTACTCCCCTTCCAAAGAAGCCATGCTAAGTACTTTTATACCCGAAAAAATCCATCGCTCTGTGCTGGGTTTGAAACCATGACCTCAGGAACCAAAGGCTAGGCAATGATTTAAGATTTACTAGCTCAAATCAAGAAGATGGGAAATGAAGTAACAACAATGAGTTCCACTATGGAGAAGATGGAGCAGAAAATTAAATCTGGAATGGATGATGGAGTATGAAGAAGTATTTAGCTGGTTCTTTGTTGGTAGTTGTTTGGAGGAGTTTGCCCCACGTATGGGATGCCAAATTTGAAGAAGTGTTTTATTTAATGTTGGTTCCGGAGTTGGCTCACTTATTATTCTTAGCTGTTTTTGAGTGGATGCTGTTGTTTTGAGTTAGCCCCATGTATGTGTGCTAACTTGAAGATGATTTGCTGCTGTTGCATAATGTTGATTAATATACATTTACGCAAACTTGAAGAGTTGTTATGTATTAATAGTTGCTTTGAACGTCAGTTTGAATTTAATGCTTATGCAATATTGTTTAAATTTCCTCGGCTGCATCAGTCTTAATTTAAAGTCAGGATTCTTATACAGGATGTGGTAATGACAATTATTGTAGACATAATAGAATTAAACTTTCAAATTAACACTTTTATTTTAACTTCTTGCACATATTTATACACCACTACACTTTTAAAAGAAGTGTAAGAAACCTTTATACACTCACTTAACGTGTATATCTGTTTTTACTAAATGCCCGTAGAGAACACATTTTTCCAACTTTACACTACCATGTCTTGTCAGGAACTGAACAACCTCAACGGTCAAAACCTTAAGCTTCCGTAATGCAAGTCTCTGATTGGCTAATTCTAGTCCAATAGAATTTCTGTGTTTAACTTAAAACTTATTTTTGCTGTTGATTGGCTAATTTTAAAACTGTCACTGAAACTACGTCATTGCCACTTTAATCATGACTAGTAAATTTTCAAATTCCAAACACATTATTGCCACAATTATCTCATTATTACTCATTGTTAGCAACCTAAAATCTACTATTCTCACAGTTCTTGCATTATTAGAATATATAAAGTATTCACATAACATTAATAAAATATGTTTACAATAAAAATAAGCATTTGCAATGACTGTTACATACAATTACAATAAAAATAAGCATTTGCAATGACTGTTACATACAATTAAAATAATTATTACATACATATTGTTTCAAGGCAGGCTGTTTTTGAATTTACCTATTATAAACAACAATTGAAATTATTCAGGTATTAAAATACTGCCTCAAGTAAATGGAATCTGGAATGCCAAGATGCAGGAGAAAGTGAAATCCACAATTAAGAAGATGGGAAAGGAAGTAAGGACAGTGAATTCCGCAATGGAGAAAATGGGAAATGAAAAAATGACCGTGACTTCCTCAATGGAGAAGATGAATGTGGAGGTATCCACCAAAGTTGATGAATGATTGGCAGGCATGGAGAACATTAAAGAACTCGGTGGAAAGCTGGAAGACCTTGGCCAATGCATCATCGCTATGGAGAACTTTGGTGAACAGTTTAAAGTTAGAAGGGAGAGTTGAACGCAGCGCCAAAGAACTGAATGCCATGCTGGAAGGAATGCCATACTTGATGTGAAACTTAAGGACTTAAGGTCAAGGCTCCAGGATGTGATACATCTGCGTGCATCAATCAAATAGGACAGAACATCAACCTTCAAAGTCTATTGGCGGCAATTCGCTGCTGTCTCTGCCCACAGCAGATAGCCAAGTCCCAAAGATGGGTGGTAGAGGTTGTTAATGCGATATCAATGTCGGTGGCGTCCGGAGATATATGCGAGGCCCTCGAAAACCATTACTTAGCCGCACCTTACCATAGTCAGCTCCCCAGGAGGTCGATGCATTTTTTCGGCTATAAAAATCCTTAGTATGGCTTCCTTCGGAAGGGAGTAAACCCGGTGGTTCCATGTAGTAGATTAATGGCACATAAAAGAACCTCAGGCTTGATAAAGAGGCATCATAGCAAAATGTCCGGTATTTCACGCTTAATATAGAATGGGATGCTAAAAGCCATAGCAGTTTAAAAGCGTCCATAAATAAAAGTCAATTTAATTTTTCTACTGAAGTGAAGGCTGCAACAAGCAGAAGAGATACTGTAGGAGTTCACCCTGGCAATTGAACAGTTGGTGAAGAAGGGTCTAATGAACCTCTCACCCAGTTACATGTTCCAGAAAGCTGTTTACTCCTTGGTCGACAAGGTGTATGATGCCAAGATACGTCTGATGCTCGGAATTACAAAACCATCAAAGACGACTGCAATGAAAATAGAGATGGCCAAGGTACAGCTGACTCCACCTTGAAGACCAGGGGTATTCGATATGAGGGGGACAGAGGATCAACCCAGAGACGACGATAATGATCTTCAGGTGGTGTATACTGGGGTGTGACCAGCCAGACATATAGTGAAGGACTATCTATAACCAAGCTAATGAGCAGGTGGGAAAGAATGAGGACTGGCGTGATGAGGGGCACGTTGGGACCATCATCACCACCCCTTCATATGATGCTGCATGCCTCGGGTAGAAGACTGGATGAGTCTCGTAGCAGACGGCTGGATACAAGGAAGCTGCGCCGGATAATAGTGGATGCAGGCACAGTCATGACCGTGATTAGACTTGATGTAAAGAAAGGCTTGCCATCAAGTAAACTGAAATTACCCTAGAAGCTAGTGATGGTATAGGGCAATACTTTGCCTGTGAAGCAGGCCCTGCTGGATTTGACCCTAGGGCGAAGCATTGTGAGCCTATGGGTGTTCGTCGCAAGAGTGGCCGAGGATATGATACTGGGACTGGATGACATCAGGAACCATGAGGCGACAGTCAACACCACAGGAGAGTCTTGCATCTCGGCCAAGACATGGTATTGCTCCGGAGCCCCAACGAACATCCAGGGATCTGCAGGGTGATCCTGACAGAGGATACAATTGTCCCTGCAAGAGGCAAGATAGTGTGAAAGCGCACCTGGAAGGTCAGCGATCAAGGAAAGTAGTTTTGGACCGGAAGACACCATTGAACAGATTGTGCATTGCCATGTTTGCCCTCCCAGAAATGCTTGTGAAGTTATTGAATCAGTCGAACACCGATCAGGACATCCAAACCATGGAGTTAGGGAAGCGCAAGCCAGCTTCGAGTATATCGCCGTGCGATGGATCCAAGGAGCCAGCCCATCGCAAGATTTTGGGCCCTGGCTGGAGAACTTACTGAAGAGTGTAGCCGACCATCTGACCGCAGCACAACTGAATAGGGTGCGGCATTTACTTAGATGATACCAGTCTGTCTTCAGCCAAGAGAAAGTTGACTGATTGATTTGTGTTTAAGGGCACTCAACTGCAAGGTCATTAGCTTCCTAGCCAAGAGAACAGCAATTATGACGGCACTAACCGAGTACTCCACCACCTCAACACCGGAGACGCCCAGCCTATCTGGTTACCACCAAGACATACTCCTCAGCTGAAGCATGTGGAGATACGGGTCATGCTAGAGGGTGTGTGATCCAGAGTGGATTATCAAAGAATCCAACCGCTCTTGATGCTCTCTTGTAGTCCCGTGAAGAAGAATGACAAACTGCGCTTTTGTCCGGTCTATAGGAAGCTGAACACTGTGCCTAGAAAGGACAGTTTTCCCTTACCCTGGATATTTTTTATATTATTTTTAAGGATGCTCTTTATCTGCTATGGTTCTTAGTGACCTATTCTATGTTGGGTGTGAAAGACCAGAAATGTTGCTCATAGACCTCTTTATCAGGCTTGAGGTTTGTTTACATATCGCACATCTAGGACATAGGATCACCGCTTTACTCCCATTACAAAGGAAGTAATGCTAAAGATGTTTACTCCTGAAAAAATCTGTCGCCCATCACCAAATTTGAACCCATAACCTTGGGAACTAGAGGCTAGCATAGTACCACTAGAATATGGAGGACAACTTTACTCTGAAGTGATGATGCCTTGGACACTCTTGCTGGTAGTAGTAGGCGTTTGAGCGGTGCAAAACTACTGTGGTCATCAGTGCCATCCTCTGGCTATAGATTTATTCATACTGAATACATTAGCAATGCATACAAAACAATTACACGGTTAAGCAACTGAGATTACAAAAGTAGAAAAACAAGAAAAAATACATACGTTATACATAAAAATCTCACTAATCAATATATACCAGAATTAATCTTCAGCAAACACAAGCAGTTAAATCAGTACGGACACAGTTTGAAAATCATTAACACCCCAGAAACCACATGATTAAATTTTTGTAATGAAACCACTGAATTTAACATAGTGAGAAAGCTTGGCGACAGAGGCAGAGTCATCCTTAAAACAGTAATTAAATTAGGAGAGAATCCAAGTCATTTGTGAAGGGTGGAATAGTAACAACACTGGATGAAGAAATGCTTTACCATTAAGGGCATATTGCAGTGGAG
The DNA here is from genome assembly GCA_030765065.1 of Deroplatys truncata. Lineage (NCBI taxonomy): Eukaryota > Metazoa > Arthropoda > Insecta > Mantodea > Mantidae > Deroplatys > Deroplatys truncata. The sequence goes on from CM060989.1 coordinate 121,304,824, forward strand.
ACAGCAAGGTGGGGTTAATGCCTAAGGAGGTAGCCATGGCCAAAATAACAGTGGCCAATACAAAGTCGAGCAAGCACAGTCTCCTTGCGATGTGATAGATAAGAAGAACAATGCCAAGGCAGCATTGTAGTCTTGTCCTCTTGGAGTTTGACAGTAGATGTAAACCACACCTCATGCCATTGAGAGAGTGTCTTTCATGCAAAAAGCCCTTCAAATCCATGCATAGGCAGTGGAGAACTGGTTCACCAGAGTGTAGAATTGCAGCTTTTGCTGCCTGTTCATTTTCTACAATCCCACGATGTTCAGGAGCTCAGACAAAGACCACTCAAAAGGCAGCAAGACAGAGTGAACTGATCATGGATTTTCTGAACGAGTGAGTGTTGACTCAAGAGATCCCATAAACTATGTAAAGCACTGAGAGATTCAGAAGAAATGATACCAGAGTGCAGAGAAAAGGAGCAGATGAAAAATGTGGTTTTAAATATAGCATGCAGTTTGGCAGTATAAACCTAAGCGCTAAGGGGGAAACAAGTCTTGTGAACATTATGTGAATGAATAACCACATCGTGTACCCCACCCCTTGATCTGTTCGAAAACCATCGGTATATAGAAAATGGTATCCAGGAAAGCCGCATTTCAAAGCTGTGAAATGGGATGCATATATGGAGCGGCAGTAGTGTCCTTGGGCAACTGAACCAGATCAAGACAATACATAGGGATTTGGCATATCCATGGAGGAAAACGATGAAATTCCCTACTGAAGGGCAAGGGAAGCACTGTATCCAAATTTGACAGTAAGCTCCAAAATATGCACCCCGCAAGAAGCAGTGCAGACTGATTATTGCGATAATGATAATCCAAAGAAGGTAGAATCGGTGGGGTGAGAAGGAAGGGCACACAAAGCGAAGAAAATTACGAAGAAGAACATACCGATGTATCCAAAGGGATGCTTCAACGGATTCTACCTGCAAACTACAGGTAGAACTAGTACAAAAAGCTCCTAGGGCTAGCCTAAGGTCTTGATGATGGACAGGCTCCAATTTGTGCAGAATAGAGAGCCGAGCAGAAGATTAGACTTTGGACCCATAGTCAAGTTTGGAACGTCTTAAAGCCCTGCAGAGATGCAGCAAGAGTACATACAACTAAGCACCAGTTTATAAATAAAATAGCAGAAGTGAGCACGTATCAAAACAAAATCAAGCTTTGTACTATTACACCATAGAATGCTGCCACAATCGTGCACAGATGTTAACTAAAATGTTCATTTATTTACAAACGATAAAATAAGTATCAATTTTAAACAGAATTTTTGGATATATGTGGCATTTCCTATGTACAATTATGTGTTTATATAAACCATTATATCTGTATTGATTTTGTTTCTGTTCCTGTCATGTAGGCCTACATCGGTAACAATGATATAATTGACTATCATTAAACCTAACATGTAAGGTTATGCTGTGTGGTTTAAAACTCCCCAAATACTTCTCCTTGTGATTTACGATCAATATCCACTGTCTTTTCCAATCCATTTCATGAGGTCATGATGGAAAACTTATAACATTTTATACTTCTCTCTGGATTACAGTACCTAAAACTGCAACCAACAACACAACACGTAGCTTTGCCTAAACGTATTGACATTTTTAAGATGATAATCTAAAATCAACATTGTATGAGACAGTCCAGGTAAATGAACAGCCTTCGAAGTTGCTCTAGATATCTCTGCCTACAGCAGCACAGAGCATATCCATGCCTTCACCTCTGATGTACTCATGTAAAGTATCCACAAAGCTCAACATGGTTTGGAGTCTATGGTAAAAATTATAGGTCTTCTCATTCCAGCGCCATCCTCATCATCACCCTAACATCAAAGGCAACGGAATCTGTTTACTGGGCACTCCAGCCATTGCTTGGTAGAATGAGGTATCCCCAAAGGCCATATGGGAAGCATTAGAATTGACGACTAAACTGATTTATGTAATTAACTGCGAGTGTTTAACTGATAGCAAATGTGAGAGGTGTACAGATAGGTCTGAACATTTTAAATTTGAGGCTTCTGCTTTTGTGAGTGGGACTCACAAGAACATATTTCTTCCTTTCTTGGAACCTGTCTACCATCACTAACTGATAAATTATTTGGCTGAGTATCTCGCTGATTTCATACTTTTTTTCCTTGATTAGAAATGAAGGCAGCTCGTAAAAACCTTTAGATTCTTTTGGTTTTAGCTTTGTTATTTTGTTTACTTTGTTGGAGGAAACCTTCTGAAAATTAAATGAGGGTGATAGCATAAGGCAATTGCTTTTATATAGTCCTACTACTGAATCCTCTACTGATGGGGGGGAAGCCCCCCAACTTTTCACTACCAGTATTTACAAAGTAATTATTTAATGTATGCTAATTTAATGTATTATTATATTATATGTAATAATGTATGCTAATGTCATTCAGACCTAGTTCTCCTTTTATTATAATATAACCCTGCATTCTTTATGTCCTGTGTTTCGCTTTCTTTATTACCGGCTTGTAACTATTATTATGTCTTGTATTCTTCGTGTAACACTCTTTTATCAGCTCTAGATATCAAGAGTCCACACAAGATAACTTAGTTTTGCCTTATAATTACAATTATCAGAATTGTAGATGCGTTATGTAATTGTCTGCTAACATTTTACTTTTGACTTCTGGTTTATTGCGAGACTTCTGAGGGCTGCTTTGTGCTCAAAGACCTGTTTCTAAGGATAAACATTCTTTGTTTCCATACACCTTGTTAGTGTATTATATAAGTGAGTGGCTGAAGAGCTAGCGATCCATATTAGATATCTAAACTGTGGCTGTTTACATTGTCAAGATATGTTTTAGTCATAACACTGTACGAGGGTGGTCTGAAAAGTTTCTGACCTAATAAAGATACAAGACACTTTTTCAGAAATTTTGTTTTTTATTTTCCAACATAGTCTCCTTGTAATTCTACACACTTCTCCCAGCAATGCGCTCATATCTATAACCCGTCCAAGTAGTACTCGGCGTTTTTCTCTGCAAAATAATTCTTCACGAAGGTGATTACCTCTTCATTTGACGAAAATCTCTGTCCTCCGAGCGCAATTTTCAGATGAGGGAACAAAAAGAAGTCGCTTTGGGCTAGATCTGGTGAATAAGGTGGATGGTCAAGCAGTTCAAACCGTAATTAATGGATTTTTGCTATTGCAACTGCAGAGGTGTGAGACGGTGCATTGTCTTGGTGAAACAGGATTTTCTTTTTCTGCAAATGTGGCCGTTTTCCCGCAAGTTCTGCCTTCAGCTTGTCAAGTAATGATGCATAGTATGTTCCTGTAATGGTTTTTCCTTTTTGAAGATAATCGATTAAAATAACTCCATGGCTATCCCAAAAAACAGTCGCCATTACTTTCCCCTGAAAAAACAGACTTTACTTTTTTTGAAGGCAGTTCCCCCTTTGCAGTCCTCTGTTTGGGCTGTATTTTTGTTTCGTGCATATAATGCTGTATCCAAGGTTCATCTACAGTAATTCATCGGCACCAAAACTCGGATTTATTGCACCTAAACTGCGCCAACAGTGTTGGAAATGTTCATTCAAACACGTTTTTGGTCAAACATGAGCAAATGCGGCACCCAATGCGCGGACATCTTTCTCATGTACCCAATGTGCGGACAGCTTTCTCATGTAAAAATGTTGTTTTAATATGTGACAAACACATTCTTTTGACATGTTCATAGCCTCTGCTATCTCTCTCACCTTGATTTGGCAGTCGTCTATCACCATTTGGTGAACTTTGGCGATGTTTTCGTTGGTAGTTGCAGTTTTTGGACGTCCTGAACGTTCATCGTCTCCCAAACTCTTACGACCACATTTAAATTCAGCTGCCCAAAATTTCACTGTGGTAAATGATGGTGCAGAGTCCCCATACACAGAATCCAACTCATCCTTGATTTGTGTAGGCATATTGCCTTTCAAAAACAAATATTTAATGATAGCTTGATACTCGATTTTGTCCATTTTCATAAAAACACTCACATCACCTCACTCAAACGACTGTTACATATCAACTGAGCATCCAAAATGGCTGAAACTTTGGTGAGTAACTGTCAACAGAAGAACAACGAAATTCACTAGCTTTTATTTACGAGTGCTGCCATCTTCATGTTGAGGTCAGAAACTTTTCAGACCACCCTCGTATTTTCTATCAGGTGAAGCTTCTTTTGGGTTTACATCTATTTCTAAATTTATTTTGTGAAAGTTAATACTACTATGTGTTTTTTGGTTTTGTAGTTTATGCATCAGTTTCTCTAACTAATTCAGAAAAGATTGTAAATTAAAGTGATATGGCACCCTATAAACAGAGATCCCAATTATATTCTAGCCACCAATTCTATTGTAGATAATTTAAAATTACAATCTTCGCCTAAGAGTTTTAGATGATCTGTGACTTTACTTGCTATAACAGTTCATCTAGTACTAATATGCATGTACGTCTGTAGGCTGCTTTGCTCCTGGCATAACATTTGGCTAAAGAAAAGCCTATATATATATTAAAAAAAATAAGTCTCAATGATTCCTAACCTGTACATACTTAAGCAAATTATTCCTAATTTTATATATTTCATTTCCTCTATAAATAAATTAAAATCTTCTCTTTTGGATCGGATTCCATGTATATTAAGATGTAGAAGCCAGTTAGCCTGATTACTTAGTTATCTTTTTTGTTTACGGTTTTTGTTTTGTTGAGTTTAACATTTATGTCTACAACACCATCTGCATTTGGAGGTAGTATCCCTGTTTTTCTAATTACTATGTTTATGGTGTTGTTTAGAACCTGTCCTAACTTCCAAGATCTCCAATGCTTTAGATGTAATCCATCCTTTCCCAAGCATGATAAATTAAGATATTTGTCTATTTCCACATACAGAACTCTTTAAGTTCTCACAAGCCCACCTTACGAAGTTTGGATGTAGTTTTCACTGCACTATTTGCTGAAACATATGCTTTGGGAAAAATCTTCTTAGTAGTTTTAAATTCATAAACATCAGTGTAATTGAAATTTTAAACCTTTGTAACTTCTCTTTGGTTCCTATAGTTGCCACCAAGTTAACTGCTTTGGAAAAAGCACATACTCTGTGACCAGTAAGAGAATTAATCTTCTCATTTGTTAATTATAAGTGTTAACTGGACACCATTTTCTCTCTTTATACAATTATTCATACTCTGCCATGAACTTGATTATAATATGCAAAGGTAATAAAGCAACAAATGAGAGTTATTAAACTATTTTGGTATTGTTATCGCGTGTAACTACTATCTCTGTAAACAGATTTGCTTCTCTGTTTTTTTTACCATGTTTTAGTTATAAATTATGGCCACACATATATATTACTTGGTATCATGTGGCTGTAATAGTTTCTTTTACATGTCTTTTTCGTTAAGTACCAAAACTATTTTCTACTCCATGGCATTTCAATGCAAAGGTAAAGCCTGCTTCACAATTGTGTTCTTTTATTTTGATGTGTACATATTCCAGTAGATAGGCTTTGTATCTCCCTTTGAGTCCTTTAGTAATTTATGAATTGAAATAGGGTGTTTAATAGCCCATGTTGGCCAAAAAAGAATAGGACCTTTTAATGGTGAATAACAAATATAAAAACGAGTTAAGTGGTTTTTTTTTAAATACGACATATTAAAACTTTCTCTCTTTATAATATTAGTATTATGGCCAAACTATCAATGAAGGCTTTGAGTACAGAGTATTCAAGAAAGAAACGTGCACGGTAGAGTTGGCCAGGCAATGGAAGAAGCTTGACTGCCTACATTTTTAGAAAGTTTGTCATCTGCATTCTGGTAAATTCTGGAACAATGTATTAATGTCTCCCTCTGGCAGCAGAGGATTATAAACAGTCAACAGAAAAATAAATGTGAGTCAGTTACACAATAGCTGCAAGCGAGTTACAAGCAGTTTATAAGTCAGAGCTGTAAAGCAAGGCTTCTAGCACATTTGCTATAATAAATAAAGTTTGTTACAAGTTAACCAATATTTCTGTTTGTCACAGCATAGACATTGCTTGAGTAATTTTGTATGTTACTCTCTCACAATTTTCTATTTTATATAATATATATAATGTAAAAACATGCATGTGCACATGCCCGCACGCGCACACACACATACAAATTCAGTATACATTGTAAATTAAGTTGATTGCAGCATAAAATGCAGCACAGTTACTGACATAGGATTATTAAAAAGTTTTGACATCCAGAAAGTTCAGTGCATACATCTATAGAATTATAAGAAAGCTTATGCACAAGTTTTGATGCATCTGCTTTAAATGGCAATTAAACAAATAAATATAACATGTAATTATAAACTAGATCGATAGTCAGCTTTCTGTTTAAGTGATATATCACAGCTGTCTATGCATATTTCTTGAAACAAAATTCTGAAAAGCTTTTCCTTTTACTGCATTCTCTGTGAAATTAACAGCTATTTTCGAATACATGGCACTCTCAACAAAAACTTTATGAATTCTATTTAGTCTTTTAGACATTTATGAATTAAGATTACAAGGTGTTTTATAGCTCAAGTCTGTAAGAAAGAATACAGCTTACTCATGGTGAAAGTGTTATAAAAACTGATACAATGCTTTTTGAGATTACCCTACATACAAACATCCACCTACATACAAGTTTTCTCCATTTATAATATTAGTATATTTAAAGCACCACCAATAAAGAAAAATGTAAAACAAGAATCAGAAAGTGTCTTATTGAAACATTAGTCAATAGTTAAGTCTTACCTTGATGATTTTACTGGAGCGCAGTCTCCATCCTGTAACACAATAATGCAAACATACAGTTTCACACAATCATCTATACAGCATTAGTAATTGTCCTGAACCACAAGGTTATCTTTAAAGATTTTTAAATTTCTATATGTTTTTAGCAGTTATGCAGAAGCAGAGATTTGTCATTATATCATGTAATGGGGTGAAAGAAAACATAGCAATGGAGACAGTATTTAGATCTCAATAAACAGTTCAGTTTAAAGGATAGAGAACTGGCAAAAGGAAAATTTAGTAAAAGTGAATCAGGATCTATGATTTAGTTAGACTAGTATTAAGGAAAATCTGGTGTGATACATTCACATGATTTTCTCTACAATGAAAACAATGAATATTTTAATATTCATACAAAGTAAGCCTTATTTCAAATGAAAAGTAAACACAGACAGCATCAATGCAAGACTTTGCATGCATGTTACCTTATGGAAGCATTAACATAGAATTATGTAAGGTACTGCTTTAATGCAAGAGATAGCAAATTCCAAATTTTATGCCTCCATCGCATGCATAAAGGAACAATTATTTTTCTTTCTCCCAGCACTGCCAGCTCATGAACAATGAAAGATGTTATTCCATCTACTGTATAATCATGGTGCTCTTCTAAATGGTCAATGACATACCAAATGCTGATCTGCTGTTTGCTTCGTACAATACTTTTTATGTCCTTTTTTGATTTATAAAGAATAGAGGAATTTCTACATTGGATATTATTATTATTATTATTGTTATTCAATTCAAAACTTAGGAACACACACCAGATATTCACGTGCAATTTACACATCTATAAACCTAAGCTAATTTTATGTTATACCTAAGTCAGTATTGTGAATGTGGTTTTACTTTTCTATCCACATTATGTTTCAGTGCATTTTTTCCAAAGTGATATAAAATAATGCAAAGAGCATTCAAATGTTTATTGATGTTAACAAACGCAAGAGGAAAAACAAGATTTGCAAGCTTTCAGGCATGTCCATTAGATGACACCTGTGAAAAGATAACCTTGCAAATGGAATATTTTGGAAAAAGCTAATACTATGTACAAAACTTGACAAACCGTGCATTTGGAGGAGCTCTGAATGTTTTCAGTAATTATATTTTTATCTGACAAATTATACAGAACTGAAGAAATAGGAAGCTTTTATATGCTATTCACAAAAAATCCAAGATATACATATCTTTTGTCAGGAAAGTATGATAAACATACTGGAAAGATAAGAATCAGACTAAACAACTCAAGGCCTTAATATTGGAATAGTTACAGCTGTTTTTCAGAAACAAAGATGAAGCAGCAGATACTTATACATATTGTTTTCTTTTCTTTCATTTTTTTTTTTTTTTTTTTTTGCAAGTTGGGGGAAAGTGTAGCAGATTGTAATATACAAGCTACAATGTTATAGAATATTTTTGCATTTCCTTCAAGTATCTTATCGTTACAATTACTTTCAAACCTTTAAATACACCATCTGATAAACACTAAATACATTCACAAATTGTACTTTAATTTTATTAATTCTCTTTGACATAGTTCAAATATTTTATCAAGCAATTACACTAAACAAACTTCCTAAATGCATTAGATTTCTACACAATTTACCTTTATGTCATCACAAAGAGATGAAGTTTCTGTTTCCAGCCACCAAGGTTCTTCTTTAATTTCTATTTTGTTATCCATGTCATGATCAATGTTGTATTTCTTAACCTTCATTACAGGATCCTCTTGAAGAAATTCTCTCTCTTTCTGTGAAGCAATTTCTGTTTTGCAATTAATCTGCTTTATGAGATGTTTGGTAGAACATTCTCTCTCTTCCTGTGAACAAACGTCTAGAAAAGGAGTCTCTGATTTAATTTCCGTTTTGACTGCCACATCAGAACCATTGTCCACAAGCACAGCATCACTCTTTGTCTTTATATCAACATCCTTAGTAAAGAGCTCTCTGTCATTTTGTGAGGCTATGTTGCCTAATAGTGGATCATCTTCTTTGATTTCTATTTTGATATTATCCATTTCACAACTGTTGCTGCATCTCATGATGGTAAGCCTGTGGAGAAACAAAAATATCATGAATAGCATAATAATGGCAAACAAAGTGAGAACAGGACTACTGTAAATAGTTAAGTTGTGTGTCTGTTACTGTCCACCACCACTTCCCTCTCCACAGTCCATCTCACATGTGTTCCAGCACCATACTTCCAATAACTGCCTGATACAACAATAAACATAAAATTATGATGATCGAGTTCATGTTAATTCAGACACACATTTATGGAAATAGTTTAATTACTCATTTTTTTGCTGTAGGCAAAGAGGCATACAGGAGAAGGGAAGTGATAGGAAATGTTTAAAAAAGAAAAAACTTTTCATATGACTTTCTCTACCCACTTTAATTACTTTTACGTAACTTTTACAAAATATTCTTATGAAAGCTCATTACTTTTTCAATTCATCCAATTCAGGCTCCCTGAATCCAAAAATGAATTTTGCATGTGTGTTGATATGATGACCATGCATGATAAGTTCCTATAGGCCGGCAGTGCTAGTGCCTCCTGGCTCATTTAAATAACATGGGTTAGGCTAATGTCCAGTTCCCCTTTAAAACAATGGGCACAAGAAACAACAGCCATTGTGTGCCACTTCCCTGCTCAAAAGGATTCCTTTTGGCTCTTTTTGGTAAGTTCTTGTTCTCAAAAGTTCTGCTTTGTACACAAGACCTATACAACGGACCAATGTCACCAGTCAGTTGAGTTTCTGTTCTATTAGAGGTGACAAAGTGAGAAATGGTCAGTGCAGTATGCAAGTTGTAATCCAGCAGTCAGTTGTGAGTCATGCAGTTCAGTTGTAATTTGATTCAATGGATCAGTAGTGTTGCATTCTGAGTGTGTGCTAAAGTGACGTAAGTGTTAATTTTGTGCTACATTGCGTGCCTAGTGACAAATAAAGTGTGTTTTTGTAGTAAGTCGTGTTCCCATTTTCTGTACTGGTGTCAGAAGTGGGATATACGAGCCATGATGGAGGAAATGTGTAAAAAGTTATTGGCCAAAACAGAAAAGATGAGATGAAAAGGGGATAATAACAGTGAATTTTACAATGGAGAAAATGGAGGAGACATTGAAATTTGAATGGAGCAGATGCAAATGGAAATGTCTAAGATGAAGTTGGAGCTATTAACCAAAAGTGATGAACAACTAGATAATGACATGGAGGGAAGATGAAAGACCTTGGCCAATGCATTGACACCCTAGAATTAAAACTGAGTTTTATTTATAGATGCATTTTAGCTACTACGGTTCTTAGCGTCCCATTCTATATTGGGCATGAAAGACAGCAAATTTTGCTCAGATGCCTCTTTATTAGGCTTAAGGTTCTTTTACTTGCCATAAATCTCTGACACGAGATCACCAGCTTTCTTTCCCTTCTGAAATAAGTCATGCTAACAATTTTTACACCTGAAAAAAAATCCATCGCCCTCTGCCAGACCTGAACTCGTGACCTCGGGCACTACAGGTTAACATGATACCCCTACACCACGGAAATTTAAATTTAAATTGAGTTTTATTTTGGACGCTCTTTAACTACTATGGTCCTTAGCATCCCATTCTATATTGGGCGCGAAAGACCGGTAATTTTACTCAGAGGCCTCTTTATCAGGCTTGAGGTTCTTTTATGTGCCGTAAATCTACGACACGGGACCACCGGCTTTACTTCCCTTCCAAAGGAAGCCATGCTAAGGATTTTTACGCCCAAAAAAAAATCCATCGCCCTCCGCCGGGTTTGAACCTGTGACCTTGGGAACTAGAGGCTAGCACGGTACCACTACACCACGGAGGATGACTACACCATGGAGGACAGCGCATTGACACCCTGGAGGACATGAAGGAATGTGTTAAGGCTGGTTCACAACCGCCCGAGAACGGTAACCAGAATGGAAACGAAAACGGAAATCAATGCATATTGGTTCACAACAGCCACGTAACGAGAACGGGAATGCATATCGATCACAAAGTGAAAGTCCATTTTGCGCATTGGGATTTCATTTGATTTTAACTGACCAGTGACATTTTTTCACTTACTTCGAATTTAGCCAAGCCAACGTCAAAATTCGATAGAGTAAATTTTATCTAAATGTACATCCGTTACATTTCCGATCCCTCTACTTATGCCAAGCTTTCATTCCTTTATTTAATAGCATGCATTAAAATTGTTTATTGTTCTTTTTTTCATTTCCACCGGTTTTAGCCATTCTTCGTAGCTTTTGCCATGTTTTTAGGTAATAGCCAGTTTTGAGTTGCATATAAACAAACTACAAATGATCCCTTCACCAGAGGAACCAACGCTGATTAGATTTGCGGGTGTCGGGATGAGGTTAGGAAGCACATTTACTACTAATTCCTTCCCGTTTCATGTTTCCAGCTAGCGACTACAAAGAGCACTAGTGGCTGTTTCATGTCATGGTCGCCTAGAATAACCTCTAGATTGAAGAGTCTAATATACACAATAGGGATCTAATATGCCGTGCCCGGGAATGATAACAAGAAAGTTAAAAGTTGGGCAACTCTTCTTTCATGTTCCTGGGGCCCAGGAAGCTTCCCGTCAGTTGTGAACATTCCCATTTGAATACAAGTATTTCAACTTTCTCGTTCTCGTTCTGGTTACCGTTCTCATTAGTTGTGAACCAGCCTTTAGTGTCCCTGGAAGGAAGGGTCAGTGACAGTACCAAGGAACTGAACACCATGGTAGAAGAAATGCATGGTGAAATGCCTGTCTCAATGGCCTGTTGCAGGTCCTGGGCTGGGAGGCACTTACTGGTGGCTGGTAGCGCCGCAGTCACATTGCTCCCTCCTCAGGGCTGGTCATCCCAAACAGTACTACATAGCAAGCTAGGTGGTCTAGATGTATCCTCTCTCTGAACAGACTCTAGATGTGGTATACTAAATCATTGAAGCTCTTCACCATGTGATATGATCCTTGCCATGGCTATTGGAGTTTGGGGCAATGTCGTTTAGTCAACACAGCCACACTAAATCACCTTGGTGAAAACCTTGGATGTTGACCAGCGGCCATAATGGGTCTTCATCTAGTTCCTCACTATCTGAATGTGTTGGCAGGCCATCTCCTGCATGTCCTGAAGCTGTCCATGAGGTTCCTCGCAAAGTCAATTGCTGGCTATTCCATCCAGCAGGGCTCCCAAACATCAGGTTGCATGGAAGTCGCAGATTCCTGTTGAAGACTATGCTGGCTGCTACCAACCAGGTGGTGTTGTGAGTCGACGGGCGGTAGGTCTGCAAGAAAAGTGGCACCCTAACATCCCAGTCCCTCTGGTGCTTGTCCATGACTTTCCTCAGGATCTCTTCTAGGGTCTTAATATACCATTCAACCATGCCATTTGACTATGGGTGGAGAGGCGTTGTACGTGTCTTCTGCACTCCAAGTCTCTCCAGTGCTTCTTCATCAGGTTCAACTATACTTGAATTAACGTAACTTCTCAATTCTGACAGCTAACTCTGTGTGCTTTCCGCACGTATATGTGGGTCTGTTGTCAAGATAACCAAAGTTGATTTTGAAGTAGCCAATCACCATTTAAGCCCCCTCCACACTCTTCATCAGAACTCAGAGGAAGTGCTGTCACATGGCAAACATTGTTTTGTTTGATTTATCAGATACTTGCATGATTTATGTATCGTCGTAGTGTAGCAAGATATTTTAAAGTTTAAGCATACAACTATTTTAAATCAGTGAACTGTGCAATTGCATATTAACGTTATTTTTCAAGTCCTAAACTTGTAGCTGTAGTATAGCGAATGATCAGTATTATGGTGATTATAGTATTTTAAAATATATAACCTGTGCTGAAATTTCTGTGTGATTGACAATGTGTGATCCCGGGCAAAAGCGTAGGGGAAGACCACGAACTCGTTCCCCAAAGAAAAAATGCACTAAGCTTCTACAAGATACTGCAATTCGCAGCCAAGCTCATGAGATGGTATGTGCTTTAAGGGCATATTTCAAATTGGAAAGAGAAAATGGTGGACCAATGATTGATGTAAATAAAGTCACAGATAGGACAGCTGATGCACTTAAAATAAGTAACCGGACTGTTTTCAATATAGGGAAAGAGCAAGAAAGAAAAGATGAATAAGCTGAGAAATTGCAGTCTGGATCTTCAAAAGTAATATTAGAAAACCCCACATTGTCAAAAATTATTACAGATCTAGGTGCCTTCCAAGAAGATGCTCTTCATCGCCGTATGTAGTTATTATGAAAAAAATATTAGTATGAAAGAACACAATTACCCCACAGTTTTAAATGCAAAGTTTGTCTTATCTAATAGAGAGTTAAAATAAAGATAACAGTAAAAATAAGAATTTCAAAGTAGATATGGTACTAACTTGAATAATCTGCTATCTGAAAGTTTCGCAATAGTATTAAAAATGTTTGTGGAGTAGCGCATTTTGAAATTTTAGAAATATAATGAAAGTGAAAGCATAAAAATCAGGTTTAAACCTTTGTTCTATATAGGTAATATAATATTACGTATGGACATTTAAAGCATACGCAAAGGAATTTAAAAGATACAAAATGGAAGACAGGCACTAGAATAAAATAATACAGGCTGAAAATGTATTAAAACTATTAATATTTAATATGCGCTTATTCTCATACAGCACGAAAATTAACATGAACATAATGCAATAATTGACAAGCATGTTGTACACTGTATCCTTAAAGGTGTATAGAGATGTTTAGTGTAGTATATTATTACGTTATTTTGTTAGGCACAATGAAGAACTTTTATCTTTGTTTAGTTCTCCTGTCCTCTTCCACTTGCGGACGGACGAGCCGACAACACCGCATGTTTTACACGTGATGTAGTTGAAACGCAGGAGAGCAACTGTCAGAATTTAGAAGTTATTCAATTCAAGTATAAGTTTGTGCCTTGATTGCTGTGTAGCTTCTAACAGTACCCCAAATCGGCAGAAAACTTAGTCCGCGATCATCTTGATCTCCTGATTAAGAATGACATATACTCTCAGTAAAGTAATCCATCACCACAAATAGTTGTTACTTCTAACAGTACAGCTATATCAATGGTGACATGTTCGAAGGGAGTTCCCACATTGTATTGCTACGTGCAACCCTGGCTCCTAGTCTGTGACCTGCTGCACACACATGACATTGGTGGCACCTCCTCTCAGCATTTGCTTACAGTTTAAACCAGTAGTACCTTTGTTGGAGCTTGTAAATTGTTTGGTTGGGTCCAAGATGTTCTCCTTGAGTCCCTGCATGAACTTCCTCCAGGTTCTCCGGCACATTACTTCAAGGAAGGATCAATTCCTCTTTCAGGATCTTCCCATCAGGTGACTGCCACACTAAGAACACACCTTCCTTGGTCTTCAGTGAGTCCCATTGAGCCCAGTAGGACATAAACACACTACTCCAGGGTGTGACATCTTCAAGCTCAGCCTAGTTCCTGCCTCGGCTTTTCTCAGGAGTGGTCCCACATTAGTGTCAGCCATTGCTCCCTCCTCAGCCTTGCATTATCCCATCCATCTGCAGGCACTGCCAAAATCATACGTATAGCTACAGCATATTCCTTCTTCACTCTCTAAGAAAATTCATCTTCTCATTTGTTAATTATAAATATAGATTGATTTTTTATGTTAGCTGGACACAATTTCTGTCTTTATACAATTATTTAACATAACCTGCCACAAACTTGATTACAATATGCAAAGGAAACAAAGCAATAAATTAAGGCTACTAAACGTTTTTGGTATTGGTATCGCATGTGTATCATTCCTTTATAAGCAGATTTGCTTCTCTTTTGTTTTGCAATGTCTTAAATTGAATTGAGTTTTATTTGTGGGCGCTCTTTAACTGTATTAGTCCTTAGCATTCCATTCTACATTGGGTGCGAAAGACCAGTAATTTTGCTCACAAGCCTCTTTATCAGGCTTGAGGTTCTTTTACATGCCGCAAATCTACAACACCGTATCACCGGTTTTACTTCCCTTCCAAAGGAGGTGTGATGATGATGATGATGATATGTGGTTTAAGGATGCTAAACAGCTAAGGTCATCAGCGCCCTTACAAAGAATAAAATTTAAAGTCCAAAAAATAAAAGACGGGTAAAAAACAGCATAATTAAAAATCGGGATACAAACCTGCGATGTCCAAATAGTTAAAAAAGAACAATACACCAAATCCCAAAAACCAACACACTAAAAGCATGGTCAATAAAAGAGTAAAACATGTCAAGAATTGTAGAATGCAAGAGACATGGGCGCCATATCTCTACTGGGGAGTAGAGGCCCCATTAAAAAGACAATATAAAATCACACAGTCAAAAGACTCTCAGCGCATCAAATGCGTCGGCTAAAACCACTGTCACTTATAAAACGTAAAAGACATTCTACAGCACGCGCATCGTCTGCCAAAATATTGGCTAGGCCAACAGGCAGACCAACACGAACGCACAACGGAGTTAAAACTTGACACTCTGTTAAAATGTGACGCACCGTTAAGGATGCATCACACTACTCACAGAGAGGTGTAGGGTCACCACTGAGCAGGTATCTATGACTAAAAAGACAATGTCTGATTCGTAAACGAGCTAAAAGTACCTCTTCCCGACGACACGAACGAGAAGAGGTACCCCAGACTAACGGGAACCAAAGGAGGCCATGCTAAGGATTTTTATGCCCAAAAAAAAATCATCACCCTCTGCCAGGTTTGAACCCATGACCTTGGGAATTAGAGGCTAAGATAATTTGCCAAGTCTTAGTTGCTGAATTGCATCTATATGTATATATTACTTGGAATCAAATATCTATGGCATTAATAGGTTTCCTTTACATGCCTTTTAATCGAGTAACAAAACTTATTTTCTACTCCACGACATCGATGAAAAGGCAAAACCTACTTCACAATTATATTCTTTTGCAATTGCAATGTATTCATATTCTGGCACACAGGGTTTGTAAAAACTTTTTAGTCATTTAGTAATTTAAGAATTGAAATTAGGTGTGTTAAATAGCCCATCTTGGTCACAAAGAATAGGACTTTGCAATGGTGAAAGAAATATAAAAATCAGTTAGTGACTTTTGAGATTACAACATGCACACACAGATATATTAAAACTTTCTCTCTTTATAAAATTAATACTATAGCCAAACCATTAATGTAGGCTTTGTGTGTGAGAGATTCAAGAAAGGGACACAGTTGGCAAAGCAGTGGAAACAGCTTGACTGACTACATTTTGAGAAATTCACCATCTGCATTTTAGTAAATTCTGGAACATTACATTACTGTGTGTCTCCAACAACAGAAGATTATAAACAGTCAGCAGAAAATAAATGTGAATCAGTTATGCAAGACCTGCAAGTGAGTTATGAGCAATTTTTAAGCCAGAATTGCAAAGCAAAATCTGTATTGCATTTGCCAAATAAATAAAGTTTGTTACAAGTTAAGTGATGTTTCTAATTTCACACAGTTGTGGTGGCTTTTTAAATGAGGTGCAGTAAATAATTATGATGCATCTAATGGAACTAAGTTTGAGCAATGAGACTCTCATCTCATCCACTGAGTATGGTAGCAGAAGTTCAATAATTTTCCGCAAAGTTTTGAAACTGATTAATATTTATTTAACACTTCGTAGCAAAGCAGTTCTTATATATCAATATTTTCAACGTTAGTTAGTATAATATTGTGTTAGATTCCCATTTTATGCTGCAATTTCTCCTTCAAATACATCACGAATTTTCCTGTGTAATAACAAAACCTTCCCTGTTCTATCTCAGAAGAATATTGATGAAATTGTTCTTGTATCTATGTACAATTTCTTATGTTCCATTGTTCCCCTTTGTTTAATGTTGATTCTCCAGTGATTTGATTAAACAAAATAAATGTGATTCATTTGCTTATTGCTTATACATTAATAGCTATGCTCATTGAATTCAAACAATGCGTATTTACATTTAAATGAAACTTCTCCCAAGACTGTGCTATCACAATAGCTAGTCACTACATAAATGGCTGCAATTTACAATGAAACAACATTAACTACACTAACAAATCAAACACAATATTAAATATGTGATTTATCATTCTGGAATTAAAACACCCATGTAATCTGCCTCACAATACAGATGAGTAAAATGCAGCACAGCTTAATGACATAACATAATTAAAATGTTTTGGCATCCATTTAGTGCTTACATGTATAGAATTACAATAACGGTTATTCACAGGTTTTAACACATCTGCTTTACATGGAAATTAAACAAATAAATGACATGTAATCTCTATAATTATAAACAAGATCGAGTCAAACTTTTATTTAAGTGATATATGATGGGCATCTTGCACATAGCTTGAAATGAACTGTAACATGCTTTTAGATGCATTCTCTATGGAAATAACACCTATTTTGTAATTCAGCATTCTCAACAAGGCCTTTGTGAACTCTTTTTAGTCTTTTAGTAATTTATGAATTGAAATTACAAGGTGTTTTATAGCTCAAGTCTGTAAGAAAGGATACAGCTCTTCTGTGGTGAAACTATTATCAAAATTGTTTCAGTGGTTTTCAAGATTACCCTACAAACACACATCTACCTACATACAAGTTTTCTTTCTTTATAATATTAGTATAAACAAAGAAATACCCATAAAGGAAAATGTAACCTAAGAACAGGTTTCCTACTGAAACACTAGCCAAGAGTCAAGTCTTACCTTGGTGATTTTACAGGAGTAAAGTCCCCATCCTGTAACAGAATAACGGAAAACGTACAGTTTTACACAATCATCTTTACAGTACAGTTGACCCTCATTTAATTGAATTTCAAGGGACCAAAAAATAGCAAATTCGGTTTAATGAAGTTTGAATTAATGAGGTTTGGTTTAAAATAGTCCCATATTATCTAGAATGACAAAATATGATTGTTGAGTTCTCATTTTCTCTTGTTATGCATACCAATGAATGAGGGTGTTCCACTTTCATGACCTCTAAGAAAAAGTACAAAAGAAAAAAAAAAAAAAAACTGCTGTATACAATATATATCTAGCATTTGTTTAATTGAGAAAGTATACTGTCAAACACTTGTCATAACTTTTTTTTAAACAATGCTATTTGGAACAATATTGTACTCATTGAATTATTCAGTTGTGTAATACAACAAATAATAATCTTAAGAAAACTTTAAATGCACTGTTCTTTTAACATTAATTTTTAATTGCAACACATGTTTTAGTTACAACTCGTATCTATTACACATTTTAGTTCTATAATTGAAAAAAAAATTATTAATTGTTGTTTGGCAGATTGTTGGCCATAATAATATGTCACTCTCTGAAGATATCACATCCAGGGCAGCCTGAAATGCCATGCAGACATTACAAGTAGCAGCAAATTTCTCAAGAACAGAAATTGCAGCTGCAGCTTCAGCACGGGGTCGTTGTGTTTTATTTTCATGTTCCTCCTCAAAAGATGACAGTAAAGAATTATTATTCTCTTCTGCATCATCAGCAAATTACTTGTTCTTCAGCAGCACAGATGTTGTCTACCTGTGTCCATTCTTCCATGATGACGGTACAAAAGGGCACCAACTGGGTGTAAACGTGTAGAAGAGCAGTATTGCAATCCACATTAAAGTTCAGCTGTTGGATCATCGCTTTCTTGTTCAGTTTCAGAGGCATTATTAGTTGCTGTCAGGCCTTCTAAAAACAGTTAGTTATGGTGTCTGTTGTAACTTCATCTCAGGCAGCACATATGTCGCAGATAGCTTGCAATACATTTCATTTCTTGTAGCTCTATTGCATTGATGGCAGCCATAACCAGTTGGCATCTGTATTTACGCTTCATTGAGGCAATTATTCCTTGATCCAATGGTTAAAGATGGCTCGTGATGTTAGCTGCTAAGAAGACAACTTCTATATTCGGAAGTTCCAAGTCATCAAACTGATGTGCTGAGCAGTGGTCCAAAGTTAGCAAAATATTTCTATTGCTCACAGCCATTTGTTGTTGAACATTTAAGAGCCAGAGAGATTTGGTCATCCAAGCTTTATTGTTATTCTTGTAGTGACATGGCAGATCGAATAGGTAGACATTTTTAAAACAACGTGGATTTTTGTATTTTCCAATCGCTGATGGTTTGAACTTCTCAGAACCATCTGAATTACAACACAAGACCACTGTCAGTCTCTCCTTGATGTGATTTCCTCCATGGCATTTTCCACCCTTGGCATGTAGTTTTTTTTCAGGCATCAATTTATAGAAGACGCTTCATCCATATTAAACACATTTCTTAGGTGATGATGAGAGAGAATTGACACTCCTGTGCCCGTTCATTGGCATGTACCTTCTTTACTCTATGTGCTTCACCAAAGACTGAAAGCAATGATTTATACCTCTTCTGAAAATGCCACAGCCATCCCTCAGAAGACACAAACCCAGAAATTCCTTCTTTCTTGGGGATTTCTCGAGAATTTTCTTGAAGCATGGGGCCGGAAGTGGAATTTGCTGTGAACGCATGCGTTGGAACCATTAAAACACTGAATTCTCCAATTCTTCATGTTTCGTTGGCGTCATGTGCTTGTTATTGCCACTAAATGTACAGCTTGTCAGGCTTGCCTGTATTTTCTGTTTTGAACTTATAATCGATGAGACAGTGGACTTCAGAATTTGACAGTTTTCTGCAACCTGTGTTTTGGTCTTCTCTCCACTATCGACCATATGTAAAACTTGCTGTTTTTATTTCAGCATGAGAGCATTATGATCACGTTTCTCTTTTGGTGGCATAACAAGTAATGGAGTGAAAGGAGGGGAAAAAAAAAATTCACTGTTCAACAAGCAGAGACAAAAGTTCTCTGGATTGTTGCGAGTCTCACGTAGTGTGCGCTTGCATCATTGCTGTGGTAGTGACACATAAGCAGCAAGCAAGCATAAACATTGTTGAGAAACTACAGTACAGTATTGAGAAAAATCATGTGAAATCTGTAATGGAAAATACCGTAGTGTACAGCATAGCATACATATTCAGTTTAAATGAAGAATAACCTATGGAATATGTAATGAGGGAACCAAATTTTAGTTCATAGTATGAACTATCTGAAATTCGGTTTAAGCGGTAATTTTTCCATGTAATTTGGCAGGGACTGAGCAGCTACTACGCATTATCCAAGTTTTCAAATTAGCGAGGATCACTGCATTACCTCAATGTTTTACATCACCTAGTTATTTTTAAAGTACCAGATTTGATTTATTTTTAAATTTGTATATGGTACTTTAGTAGTGTGCAGAAACGAAGATTTGGCATTGCATTATGCAATGAGATGAGAGAAAACACAGCAATGGAGAAAATAAAGTAGTTTGATTTAAAGAACAGAAAACTGGCAAAAGGAAAGTTTAGTAAAGGTAAATCAGAGCCACTGATGATTTAGTTGGACTAATATTAAGGAAAATCTGATGTGATACATTGAAAAGATTTTCTCTACAAATGAAAAATTTGCATATTTTAATATTCATGCAAAAAGTTAAGCCCCATTCAAAACGAAAAATTAGCACAGCATAAATGCAAGACTATACATGCCTGTTAGCTTATTAATATAGAATCATACTACGTAATGCAAGAGTTTTAAAACTGCAAATTTCTTCTTCCCAGCATTGCTAGCTCATGAATGATTCAAGATTTAACGTCACCTACTGTACAATCATGGTACTCTTCCAAATGGTCATAGCATGGCAAATGCTGATCTGCTGTTTGCTCTATACAACACCTTTTATGTCCTATTTATTTATAAAGAATGAATGAATTTCCAAATTGGACTTTACTATTATTATTGTGCTATTCAATTTGAAACTTGAGGTACACTCACAAGATTTTCACATGCAATTTACATAACTATAAACCTGTGCTAATTTTATGTTATGCCTTTAGCTGCATTGTAAATGTAGTTTTACTCTTTTAACCATATTATGTTACGGTATATTTTTTCCAAAGAATGATTTTAAATAATGCAAACAGCATTCAAACGTTTATCCATGTTAAACTCTTGCAACAAAACAGATGCAAGAGGAAAAAACAAGATTTGCAAGCTTCCAGGCATGCCCAGTAGATGACGGTTGCGTAAAGATAACTTTGCACTTGCAATATTTTAGAAAGAGCTAATACTATGTACAAAACTTAACAAACTCTGTATTTAGGGAGCTCTGCATGTTTTTGGTAATTATGTTATTGTCTGTTAAGGTTATCTAGATATAATTTTACAAAACTCAATCAAATAAAGGGGCTTTTATATGCTATTTATACAAAATCCAAAATATACATATCATTTGTCAGGCATATATGATAAACATATTGGAAAGTGGAAAAACAAAGATAACGAACAACAGCTATTTATACATTGAAATTTTTTTTTTCAAGTTGGAGGAAAGTGTAGCAGACTGTCAGATACTAATATTTCTGATATGATTTCAACAAAACTTCCCTCAGATATCTTATAAATTTCAAGAAATATCACCATCATTACTTTCAACCCTTTAAAAACACCATCTGATAAAAACTAAATGCATTCACAAACTATTTCTTATTTTTATTAATTTTCTTTGCATAATTTAAATATTTTATTAAATAATAATAAAAAACTAAAATTATAACTGTAATATATTTCTACACAACTTACATTATTGTTATCACAAACAAATGAAATTTCTTCTTTAATTTCTATTCTGTTATCCATGTCATGATCAATGTTGTAGTTCTTTACCTTCATTACAGGATCCTCTGGAAGAAATTGTCTCTCTTTCTGTGAACCAGTTTCTACTTTTGTATCTATTTCGCACTTGTTACTGCATACAACAGTTTCAGACTTAATCTGCTGTATGAGATGTTTGGTAAAACATTTTCTCTCTTTCTGTGGATAAAAGTCTGGAAAAGGAGTCTCTGATTTAATTTCTGTTTTGACTGTCACATCACAATCATCATCCAGAAGTACAGCAAATCTGTTTGACTTCATTATAACATCCTTGGTAAAGAACTCTCTCTCATTCTGTGAGGCTACGTCGTCCGAGAGAGGATCCTCTTCTTTGATTTCTATTTTGTTATTCATTTCACATTTGTTGCTGCAACTGATTGTGGTAAGTCTGTGGAGAAACAAACATATCATGAATAGCAGAAACACAGCAAGCAAAGTGTATGGTCATGAGACAGGACTACTGTATATAATTGTGTTGTGTGTCTGTTACTGTTCATCCCCACTCCCCTCTCCGCAATAATTGGCTCATCCCACATCTTTTAGCAACATAAAATAGTTATGAACTAAACTGGTTTCACTTCAAGTTTAAAGGAGTTGTAAACAAAACATTAAAAGAGGGCACCTCAATGGCTGGTGGGCAAACTACAACTTCTCCCGTTTAAGACATTATCTTTCCCTCTACATAAAACAGTTCACTTCAGATCCTAATATTTTGTGGTCAATCTTGTGCAGAGAAATTTAAAACACCCATTATTGTAACTGTTCAATTTTTAAAACAAAATGTGTTTATTTACGTTCACCTATAACTAAATGAACTGTAGCAGATGGTTTAAGAAGCTAAATGCAGGCGCTGCAGCTAGTTTCCAGTTTCCAAATAGCTGCCAGTGACTCTTTGCCACATGTTAAGCAAATATTATTTTCAAGAGAGTCATGGCTTGAGAATCCTCTGCCACGGAAACATTAATGCAGAAAATGTAAAGAAGGTAGTTGTGTTAAAAGTTTTTAACAAATTCTGTGAAAAGTACCCAACTTTGACAATGAATAGGGTTGGTCATTGTGTAACAATAACCGAACTTCTTTGTTAGTGTTGCAAAATTGTTGCTCGGATTGCTTGGGTCATGTTTGTTTTCTAACCTATAGTGCTAATCATTTCCTTAACCTGTTGACTCATGAAAGGTTAAAGCAAAGTGGCATACTGATATTTTTTATTTATTTATTTATTTGTGCTAGCAATCTTCCTTAGAATATGGCTATACATCAGCCCAGGCTGTTATCTTGCCATATTCTACCCATGTTTCTTTCTTTACATATAACATAAAAACTGATGATAATGATAATAATAATTAAATAGTAGAAATAATTAATAATAATAATAATAATAATAATAAAAATAAAAATATAATATGTCTTAACATCTCATCATGAAGTATAATTCACATATCTTTTTACTGACAATAACCATTAGCAGTCAACCAAGGGGTAGAAGAAGGCTTAGTAGACGAGAGAGAGGTTAAGCCAGGGGTGTACTATGTACCTAGCAGATGCCATGGTCACAATAAAGGATGGTTATGTAGCAAGCAGTGTACTTAATGCTACAGAGGAGGATTTAAAAATAGATGAAATTGAGGTCAACATAGCATCTTTCAACGCTTTAAGGAAGCATGACTAGGATCAAACCTAGCACTGCAGACAGAGAGGGCAAGCTCCTTCATCAAGTAAGAATAGAGCATCTAAACCAGGAAGAGAAAGATGTGATAATTAAAACTTGTAGGGCATTTCAACACATCTTCTACCTGCCGGGAGATAACTAAGTTGCATGACTTCTGTAAAACATACTTTAAACAATACTAAGCCCAAATACAAAACCTATACATACAGGAACTTATAGGTTAGTAGAATCGCAAAAAGAGAAGTAGACAAACAGGTGTACAAATTATTTAAGGAAGGGATTACAGAAGAGAGTGCTTCACCCTGAAACAGCCCCTTGTTGCTTGTAAACAAAAAGATGGATCTTAGTGTAATTCAGAAATTCCATTTTCTAGTAAACTTCAGGAAGCTCAATGAGAAGACAGTAGGCAATGCATAACCCCTTCCAGATATAACACAGACATTACATCAATTAGGCAACTCTAAATAGGGAGTGCTAAGTGAGCAGGGAAAGAGAAAGGTTGTGCTTGTAAGGAGCTCTGTGGTTGAAGAGGAAAAGTGAATTAAGGGACAATAGGACTTGAAATTACAGTATACAGAATGAGAATTGGACTGTTTATGGCAAAAAAGGTTATTAAATGTAAAACTGATCAAAACAAGTCGATGAATTGGTTGACAACAGGAAGTGTGATACTTATGCTCCTAGTGATTGGAGGGATTGCATTAAATCCAGGCCCAAAGAATATGCAAGAAATGATGGAGGATCTCGTAGAAAAAATCAACAACATGAACGAAATGGAACAACGCATAAAAGATAATTTAAACAAAGTGGCTGAAGAAATAAAAGAAAATGTTAGTAAAGATGTGCAAGGAATAAATATTGAAGTTGATAGAATCGAAGAGAGAATGGAAAGAATAGATAAAAGGAGGAGACTCAATTTGGTGTTCACAGGAGTTGAAGAAAGGTGTATCTAGCCATATGAAGAAATAAGAAAAATTTTAACAAATAAACTAGAAATGGATCTGATAGGATGGGAGATTGTGGAAGCATACAGAATGGGTAGGCAAGGCAGAAAAAGACCAATAATACTACAATTTGCAAAATCCAATATAATTTACGAAATTTTAGGAAGGTCAAAAATGCTAAAAGGAAGTAATATATTTATAAACAAAGACTTTAATCCAGCCCAGAGGGACCTCAAAAGAAGCCTAATACAGAGGATGAAGGCAAACAAGCATTCATTTGAAACTTACGGCTTTGGATAGATGATGAAAATGTAACATATACCAGCAAAAAGGATCTATGGTGGAGAGAACCAGAATGGAAGGAAACAAGTCAGCAAAATAGCGGGGAACAAAGTAAATTAACACCAGTGGCAGCCAGCAGAAGTACAAAGTCCAGAACAGAGCTGAGAAAAGGAAAGAAGATAGATCCAACACGAAAGGAAAATGACGTAAATGCAACAGATGAAGGTACATCACAACATATCTATGAAACAATAACACCAAACCAGAGGGGAAGGAGAAGTCCAGTAACATCACGGCATACATCATCGCCATGAAGATACTGTCACCGGGGAGAGAGGAGAGGGAAGCCGCACGTGTCCTTGCAGAAAAGGGGAAAGAGGTGTGGGCACAGTGTGTAGTGAGTAATGGTAAAAAGAATGTGGCAGGGAAGGGAAGTGGTGTGAATTGCCAGAAATGCATGGAGTATTCAGAGGAAGAAGGGGAAGAAAACATTGTGTCACCGGGGAAAGAGGAGAGAGAAGTCGTACGCGTCCTTGCAGAGAAGAGGAAAGAGGCATAGCAACAGTGTGCAGTGCAAAAAAAAATACATCGGGGAAGGGAAGGGGAGAGAATCGTTGGAAAAGTGGGGAGTATTCGGAGGAAGAAGGGGAAGAAAACATTATATCACCGCATGGATGTATGTTGGGGCTACAGAAAAAAAATGCAAAAATTAGTGGAGGGAATCAAACTGAGAAGTAAAAAAAACTTTAGACAGGTTTACACCTTTCCGTAATAGAATGTGATCGCAATAGCAGCCAACAAGGAGATTACTTCACAATTCCACAATCTTGGATTGTACCATCTTTTAGAGAAAGATATATAAATGTTAAAGGATAAATATACGAACATAGAAATTATAATAATGGGGACTTTAACATAGGAACAGGGAAAAGAGAGAAGCAGAGAAAGTAATTAAAATTATTAGAGAAAATAATGTGAGTAAAATATGGAAGGGTATAAAATCAATGTATCTAAAGAAAAAGAGATTAGGAGAAAAGAAAGTTCATGGTATGCAATGAATAAGAATAAATGGATATGGATGGTTATAAGAAGAAAATAATGTAAATATAAATAAAATATAACAATTACTAATTGTATTAACATGTAAAAGTAATCCGAGAAGGCATCTAATATGTAATAACTTAATGCTCAATAGATTAATATATTATTATTACAATCAAAGAAGGGGAGATGTCTACAAAATGGTCTGGGCCAGAAGCAGTCACTCCCAATATGATTGTAATTATTTTGGCACTCAATAAATATTACATATATTACATTAAAACTGTAACTATTTTTCGAAGAACTATAGTAGTTAAAGACTGTCCATAAATAAAACTCAATTTCATTTCAATTTTTGTAAGCAAGCCCCGACTCTTTAGTAGTATAAATAAAACCATAGGTCTCAAGCTTTAATCTTTCTCCTTTTAGCAACTCAACCTCTCCTCATAGTCAGTCCTGGCTCCATTAGTAGCATGACAGTCACTAGATAAGTATTGAGACAACAAATAATGAATACTTAAGAAATGTTTTGTTTATCCCAGTTTTTAAAAGAACTTTCTGGCAATGTATGCAGCATTCCATCCCTGGAACCATCCACGCCACTCAGTTTTCGGCACTGCAAATAACTCCTCTTCGTATGCTGCCAGTGCTTATTTGGGGCTAAAAATCGGTGACAGGAAGAAATCACATGTTGCCAGATCAGGACTATAGGGTGGATGAGTCAATAGTTTTGCCTCAGTTCCTTGCAGAAATTCAATTAAAGTGTGAGCTGATGCATTGTCATGATGCAACAAAATGCTCCTTAGTCCTGTCTCTGGATGCTCTTCCTGGATTTTCTGATAACACCTCTGGAAGATAAACTTGTGGACCATTTTGCAGTAAATTTTCTGGTT
The DNA here is from genome assembly GCA_030765065.1 of Deroplatys truncata. Lineage (NCBI taxonomy): Eukaryota > Metazoa > Arthropoda > Insecta > Mantodea > Mantidae > Deroplatys > Deroplatys truncata. The sequence continues at coordinate 121,331,249 of CM060989.1, forward strand.
TTCAAGCACAGTGATTGCCATGTGACAACTTGCAAAAAGAAATAAGGAACCATTCATAACCATAAGGATTCATAAGGAATCATACAAGATCACTGCATGAAAATGCTCTGGAAATCTCCAGGCTTAAAACATAAAATAAGGGAAAATGAAGGACACAAAAGAGCTCTGCCCGCTACCATTGCAATACCAATGAGTCAGCCATTTTGACCTTTCCCTACAGGCGATCAACATTCCATGTCTCAAAAGTTATCAAGTGATCCTCGTAATAATATAATGGACTTTCAGCTCCATTTTAGCGGACACAGTTAACAGTTTCTTAAAGTCAACTCAGTATCCGATAGGGAAATGCTCCAGGCCTAAGTTTACAGTACTTCTTCAGCATTTGTCAATAATGAGGACTGAGAAAAACCTGGAGAAAAGGAAAAAACCTTCAATGAGGGAGTAATGTCCTGGCAGGATATGAACCACTAGGCCTCCCATTTTCCAGTACATGCCTAAATGACCTCAGCTACATGCATCATTGTACTAAAACTGAAATTCATGTTATTTGATTTTATTCTTGAATCTTAATGAAACTGTAGAAGCATTTCACTTCCTGTCAATATGCTTAAAAAAAATTCTCTACGCAGTCTTTCAGATCCATTGGTTTATTACCTCTCCTTCACGAATCCATCTTCATTTTCATGTGGTTTTCTATGTTTCTCTTTTTTTTCTCCCCCCAAGGACTTAGTCATTTGTTTAACAGAAGATTGAAATCATCTTTTAGCATTGGCTGTGGAGGCTTTCTCTTCTCCTCTTCAGGCAGCTGAGATTATGGACAGTTAGAAGGTCCACAAATCCAGACTGAAATTGGGTGCTTTCTTCAGACATTTCTGATATTTATATTTGATTACTGGCACAATAATCAATACACTCGATCATCTACATACACAGTGAGTAACTATCCTACAACAATTAATTCTCATCCTCCATGGTTTAGGGGTACTATGCTAGCCTCTAGATTCTGAGGTCACAGGCTCAAACCCGGAAGAGGGCGTTGGATTTTTTCTGGCATAAAAATCCTAGCATGGCTTCCTTTGGAATGAAAGTAAAGCACAAGGTTCCATTTTGTAGATTTATAGCATGTAAAAGTACCTCAAGCCTGATAAAGAGGGCTATGAGTAAAGCTTATGGTCTTTCACGCCCAATATGGAATAGGACGCAAAGAAACGTAGTTAAAGAGCATCCATAAATAAAGCTCAATTTAATTTCTGCAACAATTAGCACAATGCAGGAAATGGGGAAACACGACTCAGTGACGAAGTCATGGCTCTGCAAGCAGGAGAAATTTTTATTAATACTGAAATGCCAACTAGGTGCTACCTTCATCTCATATTTACTGCAAGCAATGATTCCTAAAACAAGACTCAATTTTATTACTACCACCCATTATAGCACATTTTTGGAGAGGACAAGAAGAGGAGATACAAACTAACAGCTATTAACTTGGGTAAAGCTTTTCATACATAAAGGGGATTTAATGAACTCTGATTGAAAAAAAGCTTGATTACAAAATACAGAAATCCACCAACTGAGAAAGAATGGAAGTTGTGATAGACAGAGCTAGCCGATGATGAAGGAAAGACATTTTGAGATATGTAGTGACGCTGGGCTCCTCTTCTTTAAGAACTGCAAATTTTTTTTCTAAGTTGTGATCGTGGCTGCATTATTGCATCTTATGGAAAGTCACAAATATGATCAATACATTAAAAAATTCTGATGTGTTACACTCACATGACTTTCTCTACTCTTGTACAAACTATTTTTACAAATGCTTATTCTCCATATGCTCTATGTTAATCAAGATATATAATCTTATTTCTAATTTTCTTGTAGATGCAAGGGGAATATGGTAGGTTTTAAGCGCTGGTTGCTATGTGGCACAATCCATTCTCTTTGTATGTCCAGGACATAAAAAAAAATTAATAATGAATTCCCATTTGAGAAAAAGTATTGGAAAATTTAAGGGAATAACAAGCAATATCTCGAAAATGGTTCACTCAGCAAAAGAAATGTATATGACATAAATTGTATATTTTAACACCATCTACATTTTTTGTGTAGTAAAATTTTGTCTATCTCTTATGGTTTACCAGTTATGCAAAAGTCGTTCACAATGAATACTTTTGAAGACATTCCCAGAAAACTCGATATATACATTTCATTTGTCATGAAAATATCTTAAACATATGATATTTTACTCAAAATCGTTAGCCATTTTTGGGAAAATTAAAATTTTCCATGTAAAGGATAATCTGGGATGGGGGATTTTCTTGAAAACCTTTGTGTCGCATCTCTGGAAGATACTGAACCTAAATACCAAGTTTGGTGTTTATCCGACTGTTCGTTCTGAGTTATGCTGTTCACAGACATACACACACGGACATGTTTCCAAAAATTCTTTTTCTGGATTAAGGGGGTCTCAAAACATGTATTTCCGGTGAAATCTCAGTATCAAATTTTTGGGTGGAATACAATACTTCCCCTACTTACTATATGTAGTAGAGGAAGTAAAAATAACTTATAATCCTTCCTTAAAGGTCAGAAAGAGAGAAATTAATTTGAAATAAAATGAATACAACTTAATTCATCCTAGTCTTTGTTGCCAAATTTCAACAATCTAATGCATCCAGTCAATGCAAAGATCTAACTCTTGCTTTATGTACACATCTAATCTAATGCACTATTTCACTAAACTATGGGATAAATTTCCTGAATGCCCTCGATCACCTCATGGTCAGTTTCTGTTGTCTTGGTGCCACAAGCACATTCATTTGGTCAAATCCAATTCAAGAGAAATCTCAGCCCGACTCAATATTGTTTGTGCGGTCATTTGTTACTGGATACACAACATGCTGGATATAGTTTACTGTTGTATGGGCTGTATCTCCAGCCATTAATCCATTGTGGATTATGCTAGTAAACTCACATGCTCAACTAAACCAAAGAGGGTGGCATACTGTCATCCACACTCACTACTGTCCATTCCAAACCAGAATGCCTCTAACAGTAAACAAATCTTTGTATTATTCACGTGAAAGTAGTTCGCAATCCCTGCCCCTAATGGCGCTTGTTCCTTTCTCACATGCTTGTTGAACATCGTTTCAATCTGTAAAAAGGTGCCCTGCGTGAGAATCATAGTTCAAAATGCAACCTGAGGTAATCGATTTTATAAGCATGCAGAAATGAACATTTTACTTACGTTAATCACAATCCTCGTGCAACACCAAAATCCGAATCCTCCTTGGAGATGACTCAGCTGCCATATCAGAATCAGAACTACTCTCCAAAATAATGGCAAACTTATCCACAATTCCACACCCCTGTTGCACACGAAACAAGTTCCCACATTTTATTCTCCTTTTGTATGTTCTATTATGTCTGTTTATATTCCCTGCATGCTTTGGTTACACTTCTTACTGAAATGCCTGTAAAATCGGATATCAGTTTTGTAATATGCACTAATGTAAGTGTTGGGTATTTTTGTAATAGTGAGTTGAATATATTAAGTTTTGTTTGTTTTTCACTACATTTTAACTGTTGGCCACTTTTGTGTTTCAACAGCTTATTCGCACCACATGCACCTCTGCCATGTGAGCTCAAATACCAGCTGATTAAATCACAAGAACAAGATTTGACCTGAGCTGAGTACACATGTGCTAGTGTATTATGAAAGACTGTACGCTTATCATATTTCCTGTGTTACACAAAGTGTTTATTCAGTACTCATATAGCACCTCTGGGAATTCATTGCTGCATTTCTTGTATATGTAAGAGAGTGGCAGTCATGCATACGGTTGGTATTAACAAGCAAGATGCTCTCTGCCTTAGCGCAATAGCTGACGAAAATAATATTTTGTAATCTCTTAACAGTTAGTATGTATCCATCACCTATAGCAATGAGTTCTTATGATAACCGCAATAAAACGTGCAGTTCTATACCTTTCCTGCACTAATATTTCAATGTACAATACATGTATTAAGGAACTAACGTTGGTGTAAGTGTATTCTTGGGTTCGTGACAAGCAGAAGCACGTGCTTTTATTTACATCAAAGGGAACTCTGGTTTGGAATGGACAGTAGTGACAACAAATAAAAATCATGCTGCAAAACTCAGCTTGGATTGCTTTGCCTTAAGAAACTTAAAAAATTTGTTCCACCAAAATGCCTTAAGAACAGCATATTTTGCCTACTTTCACTCCCTGTTGCAATACGGAATAATGTTCTGGGGTAATTCGGCACATATCAAGCAAGTATTTATATTACAAAAAAAAAAGGCCAAGCATATTATCTGTGGTGTTGGGTCCCATCAATCCTGTAGCTCCTTGTTTAAAACCCAAAAACTTTTACTCTCACTGGTGAATACATATATTCTCTCTCAAGCTATCTTACAGTTAATTATGATAACTTCACAATGAACCTTGGTGTTGCATGACCACAATACAAGGCATGCAAGCGATTTGCACAGACCAGCAAATGGCTTAAAACTGTTCCAAAGAGGATGTTACTATTCTGCAATAACAATTTATAACCTTCCATGCTACTTAAAACTATTATGCAATCCTAATCAGCATAACATCTTTAAGAAAGAGCTAATGTCTTTCTTATATACTCACTCCCCATATACTATGGAGGAATTTCTTAATATGTCGTACAACATATAAATTTCAATACATAGGGCAGATTGCTTATGATAGTGACTTACACTTATCTGTTATTGTCCTATTGTAACGTATGTTCAGACGTTTACTCTTGGAATGGTGATGGTTTGCAAATTCTCATTTCTTAAATAATGCATGGTGTGGAGAAGAGAGAGAGAGAGAGAGGGAGAGGGAGAAATGTACTTGGTGTTGGGTATGTTATTAGTTAAACAAGTTCTTGGTGCTGGGTATGTTTATTAATTATGCTGCATATTTCATAATTGTATGACGTGTTTAATATCCCTGGGCATTGCTCATAGTGCGACGAAATGAACAAACAAACTACAGATGATCTTTTTTACTGGAAGAACCAATGTTCAATGGATCTGCAGGTGTTAGGATCTGAGGTTAGGATGCACATATGCTAGAATTTCTTCCAGTTGCATGTTTCCTAATTGTGACTAGAGAGAGCTCTAGTGGCTGTTACGTATCATGGCTACCTAGAATAATCTCTGCAGTGAAGTCTAATACACACAATATGGATCTAATATGCTGTGCCAAAGAACGAGAAACTTAAAACTTGGCCAAGTCTTCCTTTGTGTTTCCAGGGCTCAGGAAAGTTTCACAACAATTATGAACACTCCTATTAAAATACATGTCATTCTCTTTCTGGTTACTGTTTTTGATTGTTGTGAACTAGCCTTTAACATAGGGTTGAAAAAGATATTTAAAAAAAATGAAAAATACTTTTCACAAACAAATTCTTAAGTCAAATAATTAATAAACTATGTGAAGAATTAAGTAACGCACTTATTATGCTACGTTAGTCTTCACATATAAGTTTTGTGAGCTTTATAACTAAAAGCACAGAAAGCATTTAAGACAATAATGCTATTTCAAACATCCATTTGTGGTCTATGTTTATGGACCAATGAAACTGCAAAACATATTTTACTAGAATGTAAAGCTATAGAATGGAAGAGATACAAGATTCTTGAAGCCACCGCACTACTAGAACAAGGAGCTAATACAGTTAGATGAATACTTACAATGTAGATATTGATACTTAGATCACAAAACAGAAAATGCATGAAGTATTTTTAGGTTGACATGCTTAAGGAAACCTGCTTCCAAATTAGTCGTAGTCATAGGAATTTTCTTTGCCAAAAGACAGGGACTTGACTGACACTTATTTTCTATTTTTAAAATAAGCAGTGAAACTATTTTAATTCAAAAAATGATATACATATACTGAACACCTGCAGAGTTTCAATACTATGTGGGGTGTTGGTGCAAGGGTTGGCAGCAATGGTCACATAACTACCTACGTTCCCTGTACTGTGATTGCTGAACACTTTAAAATTGAATTTTATCTATGGATGCTCCCTAACTACTATGATTCTTAGCATCCCATTCGTCATGAAAGACCAAAAATTTTGCTTACAGACCTATTTATCGGGCTTGAGGTTCTTTTATGTGCTGTAAATCTACAACATGGAATCACCGGCTTTACTTCCCTTCCAAAGGCAGCCATGCTGAAGACCTTTATGCCTGAAAATCCATTACCTTCCATCGGGTTTGAACCCATGAACTTGGGAACCAGAGGCCAGCATGGTATCCTTAGGTAAGGGAGGAGAACGCTGGACACTTTGGCATGTTCCATCGGCACTCTGCATGTGAGTCCAGTTTAAGATATGCAGGATATAAACAGTGAAGTAATATGTTAAAATCTACCCAAATCAAACGCAAACATTTTGCTCGTAAACGGCAAAACTCTTGGGTAATACTTTCATACTTACCTACTGGTTAATTTGGTAAAAAATAGTGACTTAGAGAAGGAAAATATATGTACTAGTAGCTTTAAAAGGTTTGAATATTTAAGAAAGATCTAAACCACTCACCCACTTTAATACTTTCTTAAACAGTGAAAGTACTGTAATAGGTCAAAAAATTACTCCAGTTCGTTAATACTACACATGAGCAGAGGAAACCGCCAACAACAATAACAGTGTAATCCGCAACATTAGAGGTGGCAAATGCCCAATTACTGACATATTACCTGTTATTTGAATCCATTTCAATACATATGCACACTAATCTCAACCAAAACTTGGTTCAATCTTTAAACAACTGGATCCTATGGTTTCATTGCAATTTGCTAAGGCCTGATAGTCTCTCTCCCCTCATACTTGTTTGTTCCCACTTAATTACGCACTTTCCCATACCAGTATCCTGCGCATTTTGTTGATAATGTATTACTTCCGTGCGGGTTTACAGATCCTATGGCTACGCTCTGTCGTATTCTTGGCCGCAACTGCTTCACTTTTCTACTTACAAACATCATCCCTCGATTATGCCTTGGGGCTTAGGGTCCTTAACTTTGAGCTACGCTTTGTTGCGGCTTAAGGACGCTAAAATCACCAGCAACAATTGTTTATTCCTCAGTATATACTGCAGCTATTCCGATTTCAAATTTAGATCTTAGAATCATGCATGAATCATCATTCAATAGGAACCACAAGAATCGTGTATAAATTGTCGTTCAAAAAGAATCGTTGGTTGCAAGAACCGTGATCAGTGATCAGACACTTTTGATATTCTCGCTTGTACATTGTTTACTTCCTCTACGGCATTCACAGTATGCCGCAAGCCGCAATTGCACTATAATCATTTTTCTTAGGTTGCCTGCCTGACGTTGCGCAGTCCACAAGCGCTTGCAGATAGCTCTCCCGAAGTTGCCCGACGAAGTTCGAGTGAATGCCGAAAATGAACGAAAGTGAACTTAAGGGAGCATTCCAGTTCAAGGGTGAAGATAGTCCATTCCGGCACATTTTGCTCCCGTTGGCTGTGGTCAAATACGTAACGTGGAACGTTTGCGCGCGCATTTCGACTGGCAATTGAAAGTGAATACATAAAGCCATGCGTTTCAAAGGAGGAATTTGTACATACATAGTACAAATCGGTTTAAGTTCAGTACCTTCCAAAGGTGCGACACAAAGATTTTCAAGAAAATTCCCCACCCAAAATAACCCTTTACACGGAAGAATTCTCGAATTTTTTTTTCTGAAAAATGACTCAAACGATTTTGATTAAAATGCCATTGTATTCAAGATATTTACATGAAAAATAAAATGTTTATTTTTAATTTTCTGGGAATAGCTTGTGAAGTCCTCTTCATTCAGAAGGAATTTTGTATAATCTTGTATAAATGGTAAATTTAAGCAATAGAGGAAAATGGAAAATGCACATGCACGGATTCTGCTGTCCTGTGTAATATGTGTAAACATATTCATTTAGTATGCCAAGCATATAAGCCTGTACTTGCATGCCCCCAAAATAAGGAGCCTAAAATAAATACTGAAGCGCATCTACCCACTGAAAATGCAGAATTTTTTTGCCAAGGAGCTGTCAACAAGGAGGAAAGTAGATGACTTAGAGTTGAGAAAGAAATGTGAAGCAGAAAGGCTAATGAAAATTATAGATGGCATAAAAACAGAAGCTGGGCTTTTTGCCTTACAGAAATGGGCTGCTCCTCTTGAGATAGTGGTGAAAAATGCAGAGCAAACACAAGAACATACAACAGATTTCATTTGCCAAGCTGGAACTTTAAAAGAGCCAGCTAACAAAAAGGTATGTCCACAGAGAAACGTCATGTTTTACTCTACAAAAAAGAAAACTATGCAATTATCTTCATGTTTTAAAAAGCCCAATCATGAAGAATGTAACCAGTTAGTGGTACAGCTCAGTAGTGGATTTGCACCAATCACTGAGTAGCTAGAGAAGGGTAGTGCCAACATTTTTCTGGTCTGCTGAATTTGTTGCTGCTTTTCTGATTGTACATCATGACTAGTCTTCTGCTGCTGGTCTATGTAGAGTTATCACATGGACGCAACTGTAACTGAAATTCCTTTCTTCCATTTCCAAATGGTGATAATGAAGTAGTCTAGGGAGTACAGGGTTGCCATTTCAGCTTTTGTGTGCTACTTTACCTAGTTGAGTTGCATAAGTTTGTATAATGCTTGTTTGAACACATGTAGAAGCAAAGTGCAATAATTCCTTGGTTGTCTGTCGACTTGTAGTTGAACACACATGGTGAGGAAGCAGAGGGAATTATACTCCTCCCCATTTCTGACATATCTTTTGTGATATTGTCATCTTGCTACAGTGCCAGTCTCTATAAACATAGCAGGTTTGATATTGGACTTTAAACACTTAAGCTACCATGTAAATACTATTGCTGGATAGAAAGTAGTACAAAAACCGGTAGCACACAGTGATTGTATAATTGTTAGTCAATGGAATAGATGGATTTGTTGCATCCCAGTTTTATATGTTATAATGTTTTATGTATATGCAAACTCCACCATCTTCTAAATGTTTTCTTATACAGGGTGAAAGGTATTGCTTGAACTGTAATAAAATGGCTAATACACACAAGCACAAGGAACATCACTATGTTTCATTTTTGTAGGTTTAATGACAAAAATTGTATTGGACATATTTGCACTACTCATTATATAGAATCCATGATTAACATACGGTTCAAGCAGTACCTTCCACCCTGTATACTGTCCTCCCAAACAATACCCATGCAGTAATAATGAGAATTTCTCATTTCAAGTGATGTCTTTCTCAAACATGACTTCAAGGTAATAAAAATTACATGGAAAATTAAAATTTAAGCATAACATAAGTATAAAGTTATAATTTTGAGCTTATTCAAAGTGAATTAATCATCATAATAGTATCAACCTCATGTAAGCACTTTATGTAGGGCAGATTGCATGTGATGGTGATTAACACTTATTTGCTATTGTTGTCCTACTGTAATGTGTGTCAAGAAGTTTACTGTTGAAATGGTGATGGTTTACAAATTTTTCTCTCTTAGATAATGCATGATGGGGAGGGGAGCATCCCCCCCAAAAGCTGTTCTTGGCGTTGGGTATATTCCTACTTACTCTGCATACTTCATAATTGTATGTGTTTAATTTCCCTGAGCATTGCTCACAGTGGAGCCAAATGAACAAACACAAACAAACATCACTGTATGGGCTCAATTTGTTTTTTTCCCATATGACCTGTCGATAAATTTAAGGTTCCCATGTGCTGTAGGACCTCCACTGTGTTATATCAAATGTTATATATAGAACCTTTCCCAGGAAAAGGAATCAAAGTGTATTTTCTATTCAATAATTGTAAGTTTTATTAACTAGAACTGGCTTTGTGTATGCATAAGTGACTAAGTACAATTACAATTACCGGTAATTATGCACAACTAGGGCCGCCAGCATTTTCTACCGCGACTTACGTCTGTTTTGCACACTAACGGGACAGCCGTGGGAATGAGGGGTTTTGGGTGGGGAACTGTTATAACAAAAAGTAACTCCTACTTTCCCTTTTCTCCCTTTTTCCCCCTCTTATCTTCTTTCCTCCTCTTTGTCCTCTCCTTTCTTACCCTTTTAACACTATCTTACACAATTACACATATACATATATTATTTTACAATTTAGCTTATCTCTAGAGGACTCGATCCGAGTAACTCCAACTTTACAATCCAACACGTTATCCACTGCGCTGCGAAGGCTTCATGCTAAATTGCTCATTCAATAGTTTACATGACTTCGAATAATAAAATCGTATTTTACTTCCAGCTTTAATTTTCACTTCCTTTCCTTTATTCACGAAATTTCAGACCATAAAATCGTAATTTTACTTCCTTATCACTTCGATGAGGAGTTACTGAAATCGTCGAGAGGGTAAAACAACCCTCTGTTCGCTAACTCTCCATATTCAGGACAACTTCATACGTCATAAGGTCAAAGGGCAACATGTGATTGACCAAACGTGAAACTCCCTGACAGGTGACACATGCCAGTAGCGTTTGTAAAATGGAACCGAGCACTTCGGAAGGGCTTGGCTTCAATTCCTGTAACGGGTGTGTACTTACAGCAACTACGTTCATACAAAGCGTACCGAATACAGAAAAACTGCGGTCGTTTTTGATTAATCACGGAGTATTATCAAATACCCGTAGTTGTAAAAACTGTGGTGCTCCTTTAAGTGCAAATTGGAACACAAATAGGTTTAGATGCAGGAAGAAAGTTAGCGCCGGCAAAAAGAAGAGGAAAGAGTGCAGCTTCAAGGCCTCTGTTTATGACAACACCTTCTTCTCCCACGTACATTTAACACTAGAAACCGTGTGCTTATTCGTAGTGTATTGGCTATCCCGAGATCCACCACGACAAACTTACTTGGAGCGTGAACTAGGTGTATCTGCACACACCATGGTGGACTGGTCTTCATTCTCCAGGGAAGTTTGCTTAGACTGGTGCTTCAGAAACAAAAAGCAAATTGGGGGAGTCGGTATCACTGTGGAAATCGACGAAGCAAAGGTAGGCAAAAGGAAATACAATTGTGGCCGTGTGATTGAGGGGCAGTGGATTTTCGGAGGGGTAGAACGCGGAAATCCACTAAACATTTTTGTGGTGCCCGTAGAAAAACGCGACAGTGCCTCTCTTTTAGCTGCAATTAAGGAATACATTCTACCAGGCAGCACAATAGTAAGCGATTGCTGGAAAGCCTACAACTGCCTTACAGACGAAGGTTTTCTGCACTACAGAGTTAACCACAGCGTTAATTTTGTGGATCCTGATACCGGGGCACACACACAAAACATTGAACGCGCCTGGAGGGAGGTACGATCCAAAGTTCCCCGGTACGGCCGTAAAAAGACGCACTACAGTGGGTACCTCGCTGAATTTATGTTCAAGCGAGCCTATCCAGACCACCGCTACCGACTCCATACGTTCTTCAAAGCGGCTGGACAGCTGTATCCTCCATACCATTTATAAAAGGTAAGTTTTAGGCAGAAAGTCGAAGCTTTTATTACACAGTTTAAAAGTTGGCATAATAATTAGAAATCCTGTAAAACACCCGCCTCCCACTTTTACTATACATTCTTGTATAAGAAATATATCACTAAATGTCAATGTTTGTTAAAACCACAGATGCGCGAAAGAAAGTGCCAACCCATCAATACGAGTGGAACCCGCGAAAATAGCGAGTTTTCGAACTTCTTACAAACACACTTGTTACCACCAGTTCATATACACACACTAACCTTAAGGCTAACCTCGCATTAAATACAGAAAACAGAGCGAATATTTTTGCCAACAACTTCCAAGACTTAACAAATCTGTTACAACTTGTCAATGAATCCCATCTTTTGAATGATCCTTCAATCTGTTATTTATAGTCAACATTTTCAAACTTTAAGTATAAACAAAAATAGCCTAGCGCTAACCTTCCGTGAATTCAGAAACTTAAGCTTATATAAAAAAAAAAGCTAACCTAACGCTAACCTTCCGTGAGTTCAGAAACCTAAGCTTATATAAAAAACCTAACCTTCCGTGAATTCAGAAACCTAAGCTTATATAAAAAAAAACTAACCTAATGGCTAACCTTCCGTGAATTCAGAAACCTAAGCTTATATAAAAAAAACTAACCTAAGGCTAACCTTCCGTGAATTCAGAAACTTAAGCTTATATAAAAAAAAACTAACCTAACGCTAACCTTCCGTGAATTCAGAAACTTAAGCTTATCATAACCAACGTTAAGGAACGCACGCGAGCGAAGCGAGCGTGCTTTGAGGATAGCTACTGACTGCTAATTAACCTAAGTTTTTATAAAAAAAAAACTAAACCTAACCTCCCGAAAATCACAAAGCTTAGGTTTTATAAATAGGTAATCATAAGCATCGTTAAGGAACGCACGCTCGCTTCGCTCGCGTGCTTTGAGGCAGCTACTGACTGCTAATTAACCTAAGTTTTTATATAAAAAAACTAAACCTAACCTAACCTCCCTTGAATCAAAAACCTTAGGTTTTATAAATAGAATTACATACTCTTTCCACAGCACGGTCTGGAACATGCTCGTACCAGTACAACAGCAACAAATAAAAAGGAGCTATACTTAAGCTAATGTAATGTTTCATTTAATCTCTCGCAAGAAATCAACCAAAGTACGCCCTACTCGCTTCAATGAACAGCTGTTAACGTAGAGCAACCCGCGGTACGGTAGCCACTAGCCAGGCTCAAGCGACATATGCCGTTGTTGCAGAGCATAACATTCAACGTCTTCCTCCGACAATGAAACCCAGGTTTTAGGTACCACAAATTAATATTAACTATATATTTACATGTCAAATGTGTCATAAAGCTTCTTTATCCATATCCTGCTCCTTCTAGCCAGCATTCTTAATAAATATCCGCAAATAATAACCCAATTACCTATAAGATCATTCCAATAGATTGTAATAACAGACATTCAAGAGGTTAGAATTTAATGGACATTTTAATTGGGTAGGCCATTCAAATGTATATACTAATGTAGGCACATGTTCCTTAAAATACCATACAAATGCATTATACAGTATTATTAAACGTGAATGTGAATGCAATGTCTCTAAATAATAACAATGTCTCTTTGTGTTTAACCATATCACACCCACCCTTCATAATTGTCAATCACTTTAACACGTAGTTTAGTGTGCCAGTATTAATTGTTTTTTCATATGTTGACTGCAGAAAGAATGTAACAGCACATGCTGGTTTATAAATTTGGGGGCTGGATGAGACACTCGTTCATTAGTATTGCTCTGTCCTCCATAGTATTTTTAATTTTAATGTCCCTTTTAACTTCACAGGTTTACAGAGATTGGAGACTGGTGGGAGGGGGGATGAAGATGGTGCAATTGATGGAATTATGGTGGGGAAAACCAGAAAACATTCATTCTAAGTGCCATTTTATCTACCACAAAATCCCACCTCTGATCCCTAGGATTGAATCCAGGCTTTTTTTTGTGAGAGGCCATAGTGCTGCCCAATTAGAAGTGTGAATATGAGAACATTTAAAACAGAGATAGTATTACTCAATACTATCAAGTAATGAAACCAAGAAGTTGTTTTACAAGCAGCTCCCACTATGACTCCACAAATGAGGTGTATGTAAATAAAGCATTAATAGATACTTAAAAAAGAATAACTATTTCAGCAGATATTTTGCCATGCAATACATATTATACATTTATATAATTTAAGTTGGGTGTTTTGTCATAAATATGGTAGCTGACATTTCGATATGTAGAAATCATTCAGCAATAATGTGGTAATACACAAGTTTTATGTAACTATTTGTGCTTCCAAGGCCAGCGCTTAACCAAGTTACCCAGATTGACAAAAAATTCCCAAAGATACACAGTACACATGGAGAATTTTCTGTTTATGAAATGCTTTAAGTTATTTTGCAATGAAAAGAGCATTATGTCCTAATTTATTTATTTGATATAACAGCAGAAAATAGTGTTTGATCACAACACTAATACACATCCAAAATCAAACTATGGATCCCAAACTATTATCATTACATCACATTCAAAATTGAAATAGATATCAGACATAACCTTTGAGCATGAGTTCTCATGTTCGTTTTACGATATTAGTGTGCAATCCACAAAAACAAACTTTTCGAAATACAGTCCCTAATTCGAACACATTTCAAAACTAAATAGCACAAACAAACATTTTAACACCTTAACATACTAAGTATAGTTTATATGTAGGGTTAGCTTGTTTTCGCTATATATATTTAAATTCTTCATTAAAACCAACTAAACTTTCGATTCATAACCTGTCTTCTACCTTACTAGGTTTTCAGGTCATGTTCCAGTTTTAAACATCGAATGCGCGTTATTTGGTACTCAATATTAAATAAGGTATCACTATAAACTCCTACATTCACACAATTGCTCGTTGATACGAAAAATCAGCTTTATTTTTATATTTTCGGCATTGCTATTTTATCAGCTGACTTCCATCTTAGTTTAATTTCAAGCCTCAGCAATCAGCATGGCAGATGTCGCGCTATTCGTTCTGGAAGCATGCTGTTCGTTTACCTTCGGGAGATCTATTTGCAAGCGCTTGTCACCGAACGCTTTGGCAGCAAGATGTTTCAATTTTGCCTCTCTCGTTTTTGGATCATTTCGTTATGAAAAGAATGATAAATTAAATTCTGTTCCAGCTTTGGCTAGTAACAGGCACTTTATGCTGTTCAGACAGGAGAGCTGCCAACATTTTGTACGAAATACAGTGAACTTTACGCGAATGACAACTACGGAACTACGATGCTGTGGAAGTGGACGGTGTCATGCCAGGTAGGAAAAACATCGCTAAAACTCCGCGAATGTATGGTATTTGCGTTTTAAATACGCGGAAGTTGTTACACCGCTTCCGATTATGTATACTGGTTATCTGGCAATACTTCTTCAGTATCTGTCTATATATTTCCCTTTCTTATTTTATACGCACTGATGCAAAATAGCTTTTATTAAGTTCAACAATTGCATCACGAAAGAGCAAGTATATGCTTGCGCATAATTACAGTAGCATTTATTTTTGTAATATTACATTTGTTCACTTCTTCGAGGTTATTATTTAGTTGTAAGTAATTATTTAGTGGCATTGCAATTGCTTACTACATCGCGGTAGGTAACTATTTACTTGTATTACATTTATGTTTCAAGCTTTTCTATTACCGCTCTGGTATAACATTTAGCAACTCTAATTTTCCTAAATTCTTATAGGCTAAGCGTTTTCTCTGCTTTGTGGTTGGTAGCTGACATTGCGAATTAACACCGTTCGCCATGACACATCGACTTGTGTAGGAATATTACCGTATAGTCTCTGTAAACAAAACAATGGTAAGTGAGTTTACAGAAATTATTTTATTTCAGTTTTCGCTGTACATTAAAGGAAATAGATGAGGCTGAAACGATTGTAAAATGTTTAAAAGGTTGGTCCGTATAAACTGGCTTTGAAATTCCATCCTTTGAACAACATTTTAGTTATAAAGTGGAATGGCGATCTGAAGTTTTTTTTTTTGTTTGCTTTCGGTCACTTTCCTTATTATAAGGTGGGGCGGTGATGTTTGTGTGAAGTTTTTGGTTTTCTTGCTATAAAGGCTGGTTCACAACCACCCGGTAACGGTAACCAGAACGGAAACGAGAACGGGTAGCAAGAAAGTTTGATTCACAACAGCCCGGTAACGAGAACAGGAATGCATATCGATCACAAAGTGAAAGTCGATTTTGCGCATTGGGATTTCATTTGTTTTTAACTGACCAATGACATTTTTTCACCTACTTCCAATTTAGCCAAGCCAACGTCAAAATTCGATAGAGTAAACATTATCTAAATGCATATTCATTACATTTCCGATTCCTCTATTTAATGGCATACATTAAAATTGTTTATTCTTTTTTCATTTCCACCGGTTTTAGCTGTTCTTTGTAGCTTTTGCCATTGTTTTTTAGGCAATAACCAGTTTTGAATTGCATATAAACAAACTACAAATGATCCCTTCACCAGAGGAACCACCGTTGATTAGATTTGCGGGTGTCGGGATGAGGTTAGGAAGCACATTTACTACTAATTCCTTCCAGTTTCATGTTTCCAGCTTGCGACTATAGAGAGCACTAGTGGCTGTTTTATGTCACGGCCGCTTAGAATAACCTCTAGAGTGAAGAGTCTAATATGCACAATATGGATCTAATATGCCGTGCCCAGGAACGAGAACGAGAAAGTTAAAAGTTGGGCAACTCTTCTTCCCGTTCCCAGGGCCCGGGAAGGCTTCCCGTCGGTTGTGGACACTCCCATTTGAATACATGTATTTCAACTTTCCCGTTCTCGTTCTGGTTACCGTTCTCGTTGGTTATGAACCAGCCTTTACGCTTTCCTTATAATTTGGATTAGTGATGTTTGTATGAAGGTTTTTGTTTTCTTGCAATAACACTTTCCTTGTTTGTTCATTTGGTCTCATTGTGAGCAACACTCAGGGACATTGAACACGTTATACAATTATGAAATATGCAGCATAACTAATAAACATACCCAGCACTAAAGGCTGGTTCACAACCACCCGGTAACGGTAACCAGAATGGAAACGAGAACGGGAAGCAAGAAATTTTGATTTACAACAGCCCGGTAACGAGAACGGGTATGCATATCGATCACAAAGTGAAAGTCGATTTTGCGCATTGGGATTTCATTTGTTTTTAACAGACCAATGACATTTTTTCACCTACTTCCATTTTAGCCAAGCCAACGTCAAAATTCGATAGAGTAAACATTATCTAAATGCATATTCGTTAATTTCCGATCCCTCTACTTATACCAAACTTTCATTCCTTTATTTAATGGCATACATTAGAATTGTTTATTTTTTTTTCATTTCCACCAGATTTAGCTGTTCTTTGTAGCTTTTGCCATTGTTTTTTAGGTAATAGCCAGTTTTGAGTTGCATATTAACAAACTACAAATGATCCCTTCACCAGAGGAACCAACGTTGATTAGATTTGTCTGGATGAAGTTAGGAAGCACATTTACTACTAATCCCTTCCAGTTTCATGTTTCCAGTTTGAGACTATAGAGAGCACTAGTGGCTGTTTCATGTCACGGCCGCTTAGAATAACCTCTAGAGTGAACAGTGTAATATGCACAATAGGGATCTAATATGCCGTGCCCGGTAACGAGAACAAGAAAGTTAAAAGTTGGGCAATTCTGTTTTATTAGGGTGTTCTGACTTCGTGACTTTGACTAGCATATTTAGATAAAGTAATCTTAGATACTAATTTTGTTCTAACAGACCCATCGCTATCACATTTGTCTAGTTTTTTGAATCCAGGTGGGTTATTACTCTGTTCAAGAGATTAGCAAACTTTGCTACATCTTTCCTGTTCAAATGCAGGCCATCCCTGCCTAGATCAATGTCCCGTAACCATGCATTGCTATCTACAAAGGAACAATCATATTCTTTACATACCCAGTTGAAAGTAGAGTTGATCCCGTCGATGTAATGGAGATCCTCATCTCGACGACGTATAATACCGCTGACGCAAAATTTCGCCTGTGGAAACAGCTTCTTTCCGACCGTCACAACTTCGGTCAGTTCCCGCATGATGTTCTCAGGTGTGCCCGCCGTGTTGATGTTGTTATTCCCCGTGTGTATCACCACAATATCTGGATTGTCTGTGTTTTCTTGTGTGTTCAAGCTTAGACCGGGGATAACAATAAACTTTAATGTTTTCCTCGACGTAATTGCTAGTATGGCGTACCATCGAATCTCCTATTATAATGGCTTTGTTCCTTTGATATTTGAATTCGTTTTCCGTGTCGTTGCTTTGAGTTAGTTGTTCCTTCATGGTACATATTCTTCATTCCGCTGTCATCCAAGTCTTGCAGTACTTCAAAACAATTTCGCAGCCGAATATTGCTTTCGCTGATCTTTTAAATTCTTGGTGCCGTTAGCTTCTTGATTGCGGTCGTCCATTCTTCGCATTTTTTCACTTGATCTTTGCCAATTGCGCCTCGTGCATTGGTTGTGATGTTATTTTCTTGCGTGTTCTTCATGCTGGCATCATGTAGCTTCAAAAGTTTTTTCTCCTGGCGAAGTTTGTCAATAATTTCCTTGTAGTCCTTAATGTGTTTGTATAGGGTCTCCATGACCATGTGAAGCGATGCTATCTGCTCACGGTGTTTACTGCAGCACACTACTTTGTCATTTATATCTGTTTCTGTTGCAGGTATTTGCCTGTCTTTATTTCCTCTTGTATTACTGATGCTATTTGACTGATCTGTGTTTAAAAACGCACTATCAGGGCTGGATTTATTGTGTACAGTGCAGGAAACCAAGGACCTGCAAAGAGACAAAACATCCATCGCTGCCATCTTGACAGCTCTAAAGCTGTATATGAAATGTCACCAGAAGGACATGTTTTGAGGTCCCGTGAATCCAGAAAAGGCATTTTTAATGTAAGGTCCATGTTTTTTGGACTGTGAACAGCAGAACTCAAAAACAAAATATTCGATAATTACCAAAGTTGGCATTTAACTTTAGTAATGCCCAAATATGTGACACAAGCATTTTCAAGAAAATCCCAACCATCCCAAACTACACTTCAGATGGAAAATATGTTATAATGGCACTTAATTATTTTGAATGTTTATTTATATTGAATTATTATTGGCTTTTAAATATCATATATTTAAGGAATCTACATGACAAATAACACATCTAACTTTAATTTTCTGGGATTTGTTTGTGATGTACTCTTCATTCAAAAGCAAATATGAATAATTCTGTGTAATTGGTAAACCTTTAAAGGTAGACAAAAATATACTGTACAAAAAATTTAGATTTATTTCAAATGAATTTTGTGGCATAACATATTTCTGATGTACTCATTATTATTGGTTTTAATTTTACAATACTTGGTCATTTTTATACAGTGCTGTTGCTTTTCAATTATATTTTGTGACATAATAGAAAGAGTTAGGAATTTCCGGTCAGTATAGAGTTGTATATTTTTAAACTTGTGATTGATGTGGTTTGTTTTATCCTTCTCTCTTACCTGTGAGAAAATATAGAATGAAACTGATTCAGCAAAGGTTATCTAAATCTTAAGTAAATAAAAGCAAAATCTGCTATATCCTGCTAGCAATCTTCCTTAGAATATGGCTATACTTCAGCCCCAGCTGTTATCTTGCCATATTCTACCCATATTACATTCTTTAATTATACATAAAAATGACGATGATGATAATAATAATAATAATAATAATAATAATAATAATAATAATAATAATAATAATAATAATAATAAAATAGTAGTAATACCAAAATAATAATCTAATAATATTATAATAATATAATTACATAACATCACACAATGAAACTAATTCACATGTCTTTTTATTGTCCATAACCATTTCGTTTTTACTTTGGACAGATACTCTCCTACCTTTTTACTATGCTTGCTTAAGGCTACTTTCTTGTCCAGTTTTAACCATTTCCCATTTATAGCTTGCTTTCTCCAATGCTGTGTACCTTTACAATAAAAAACGATATGTTCTGAATCTTCTCTTTCCCCACATATTGGACACTGGTTCTGTGGGAACCCATTTCTTATTCCTATTAGTCTCCATATACCTGCTCATACCCAGGCTATACTTTCTCTTTGTTCCTTATTTGAGTTATCCACATACTGTTCTCTAGCCCATACATTTTTTATTAATATATATGATTCCAAGGAACTTTTCTTCCGAATGTTACTAAATAGATTTTGTATCTCTATATCTTCAAACCTCCACCTAGCTTCTTTCCAAAAACCCTTAACATTATTTTCCCTCCTTCTCCAAATTTCTCCCAGACCACTATTTTCCAAATTAGTTTGTATGCTATAACTCCACCCATTTTTCTTTAAGCTCCTTTCTTGGAATTCCAAACACTGCCTCAACAAGTTCTTCTCTTTTAAATTTAATAGTCTATACCAATATTTAAGAGCTCTCTCCATTATTACCCCTTTTCTCCCTACTCTCTGCATTTCAATTACAGCAAATTCCTTAACTGTAGCATTTGGCAGGCCTAAAACTTCTCTACAAAAACTCCTATGTACCATATCTGTCTCTTCCCAGCCTCATTCTACTTCCCATATTTCACTTCCATATAACATTTCTGCTTCAACTACTGTG
The DNA here is from genome assembly GCA_030765065.1 of Deroplatys truncata. Classification (NCBI taxonomy): domain Eukaryota; kingdom Metazoa; phylum Arthropoda; class Insecta; order Mantodea; family Mantidae; genus Deroplatys; species Deroplatys truncata. The sequence continues at coordinate 121,351,513 of CM060989.1, forward strand.
TTATATATTTTCTGTAAGCCATTTAACATTTATGTCTGGTATTCTATATTTGCACCCTCTAATCACTGACATTGCCCCTTTCCCCTTTGTCAATACCAGTTTCTTCTGTTTCTCCCATTTTCCATCCCCATCCATTTTAACACCTAAGTATATACAACCTCTGACCACTTCATATTACTTCTCTCCATTTTTCCACTTTTCATATTTGCTCAGTTTGGCACCTTTCTTAAACACTATAATTTGAGTCTTCTCTTGATTTACTTTCAGATTCCATTCATCACAGTATTTATTCATTTGCTGTAGTGACTGCTTCAGACCAATCATTGAAACTGATCCTATCACTAAATCATCAGGGACTAATAACCCAGGAATTGATACCTTATTTATCACAGGCAACCAATTATTATTCCTTCGTATCTCAGTGAGGATATCATCAATATACAGATTAAATAACACTGGACTTAGCTTACATCCTTGTTGTAACCCCTTCCTTTGGTTTACTTCTTTTGTCACCAATCCTGCTCCTACTTTCACACAAAATGCGTTCTCCTTTTATAGAGCTTTAAATAAATTCAGCATCTGCTGATTTACTCCTGTCCTCAAGAGTTTGTGCCACAACAAATTTAAATCAATGCGGTCATACGCTTTCTTCAAATCAACAAATGCCATGTAAAATTTTCCCCTTTTTTCTTTTAAATACTTATTCACCAGAGTTTTAATTATAAATAAGTTATCTATTGTTCTTCTCCTCTTATGAAAACCCATTTGAAACTCCGAGAGGATATACTCCTCTACCTAGTTTTGTATCCTATTTGCTAAAATCCCTGTGAAAATCTTTCCAACAAGTAATGCTATTCCCCTGTAATTATTGGGCTTTTCAATGCTCCCCTTGCCTTTGTATATAGGATGAATTATTGCTTTCCTCCAATGCTCTGGTACGTATCTCTTGGTTTTTATTACATTAAACAAATCTGTAAACATCTTTACTCTAGTCTCATCACTACACCAGTCTTTGATAAACTTGTTACGCATTTATAAGGTTACAATAAGACTAAATTGATAGTAAAATTTTTAAAAGGCAGCTCACTATGTGAGCCTTTGATAATCCATGGTGTTTGTATGCTATTAGAAAAAAATGAAGTGTAATGTACGGCTTGCGATGGTATTAGTGTTTGTTTGAAAAAATGCTACTGTTTATTTGCTGCATGTATAGAAGACAATTTATCGCGGTCATTTCGTGTTATCTTTTACTGAGTGCCTGTTATTGTATTTAATTTTTGGGTTCACTGTCCTCCGGCTAGCTATGATTTCTCGGTCGAGCACTTGTCTTATACAGGTGTGTAGACGGAAAGGAGTTTTTATCCAAAGATAACACTGATAAAAGAATTTGTTTTACACTTTTATTGTCGTAACACATTAATCACTTTCACCTATTAATCTTGACACTCGCCAAACTGAAACTGTTATAATAACTTCTTTACTGCCCATTATTAATTCGCGTACTTCAACTTTTTGTGTAATTAACTTTACGATGCGAGAGATTTTTTTATAAATTTGCTACGCATAACCTGCAAATCCATAAACTATGCTATGTGTTCACCATGACCGTTTCTATTGAACTCAGCGACGTGTAATGCACAAATGTTTCCGATGGACTGGAGCGAGTGTAATGTACAAATGTTTCCGATGGACTGGAGAGATCTGACTCTGACTTAGCCCTTTTTATACTCCCACACCCCGATATGCCTAAAGATTATAACTGAGCTGCTATTGGTTAATAAAACGCGCCAACATTAGCGTCTATTTTTATATCCAATGAAAATTATGAACACATATGCTCTAGGGAAAATGTTCCTGCAAATTCCTAAGAAAAACGCGCCAATATTACGTCATTTCCTCGTCTCTAATAATGATAAACAGCTCACCCCCTCGCTACATTATTGCACGCTATTATTGTCAGTTTCAGTAAGGCCGTATAAACCCACTTCTCAACAATGCTTACAATCAACAAACATCTCAAATCAATGTCACACAACAATGCATATTCACACTATAATCACTCTTTACATTTACATAATTTGTGACACAAATTACTGCATCAGGCTTGAAAAGAAGTGTAAGTATTTCAAAATTCATATCAATAACAATGTCTTGGAAATGTTTAATGCTACAAAAATTGGCAGAAATTGTTCGCTTTAACAACACTACATTTTTTCTATAGCAAGATTTTGCCTGTCTCTTACGGTTTAGCAGTTATACTAAAGTCATTTGGAATGAAGAGGACTTAACAGGCTATTCACAAATAATTCAAGACATGCATTTTATTTGTCAGTGCACATATCTTAAATATATGGTATTTTAATGAAAATCCTTACAGGCATTTTTGAGAAAATAAAAAATGAGGATTTGTTCTTGTAAATTATAAATTGGTAGGGTACTATCTCAATCTTAATGTCACAACCTTAGAAGATGCTGAGCTTATGTACCAAGTTTGGTGTACAACCAACTTTTTGATTTTTGGTTTTCACTGTTCACACAATGTTTTTTCTAAAAATCCCTTTTTTTGGGGGGGGGGGTTTCTTTGTTTTGTGTGTGTTTACTAATTCAGGCAGTCAGGGTTAAATCTCAGTGTCATATTGTTTGATAGATTCCAATACTTCCTCTATGTATTATAGAGGAAGTATAAATATTTATAAACTCCAACCAATAAAAAGAAATATTTTGGAAATGGCTAATACCACAAAAAGAAAATTTTGACATGTTACACTTACACGACTTTCTCTGCTCACTTATACAACGTATTCTTATAAAAACTCTTCTGTCTCCTACTTGTTAATCCACATACACTTTCAATTAACATTTACACATAAGCAATAATCACAGTTTAAATGGCATGCCATTATCTGATTGCTTTCATTTCTACACTCTTTGCATAGCCATGAAAAAGAAAACAGAAAACAAATAATGGCTTCCAGTTAAAGAAAGTATAAGTATTTGAAAATTTAAACCAATACTAAAGAATCTCTTGGAATTACTTAACTTTACCAAAAAAAAGAAAGAATGACAGATTGTGAGCTTTAACATCATCTACATTTATTGAGAAGTAAGATTTTGTCTATCTCTTACAGTTTACCAGTTGTACAAAAGTCATTCAGAATGAATTAGAATTCACAAGATATGCCCGGGAACGAGAAAGAGAAAGTTAAAACTTGGGCAACTCTTCTTCCCGTTCCCGGGGCCCGGGAAGGCTTCCCGTGAGTTGTGGACACTCCCATTTGAATACATGTATTTCAACTTTCCCGTTCTCGTTCACGGGCACGGCATATTAGATCCCTATTGTGCATATTACACTGTTCACTCTAGAGGTTATTCTAAGCGGCCGTGACATGAAACAGCCACTAGTGCTCTCTATAGTCTCAAACTGGAAACATGAAACTGGAAGGAATTAGTAGTAAATGTGCTTCCTAACTTCATCCAGACAAATCTAATCAACGTTGGTTCCTCTGGTGAAGGGATCATTTGTAGTTTGTTTATATGCAACTCAAAACTGGCTATTACCTAAAAAACAATGGCAAAAGCTACAAAGAACAGCTAAATCTGGTGGAAATGAAAAAAAAATAAACAATTCTAATGTATGCCATTAAATAAAGGAATGAAAGTTTGGTATAAGTAGAGGGATCGGAAATTAACGAATATGCATTTAGATAATGTTTACTCTATCGAATTTTGACGTTGGCTTGGCTAAAATGGAAGTAGGTGAAAAAATGTCATTGGGAGCAAAATGTGCCGGAATGGACTACCTTCACCCTTGAACTGGAATGCTCCCTTAAGATTGTTCACTTTCGTTCATTTTCGGCGTTCACTCGAACTTTGTCGGGCAATTTCGGGAGAGCTATCTGCAAGCGCTTGTGGACTGCGCAACGTCAGGCAGGCAACCTAAGAAAAATGATTATAGTGCAATTGCGGCATACTGTGAATGCCGTAGAGGAAGTAAACAATGTACAAGCGAGAATGAATCAAAAGTGTCTGATCACTGATCACGGTTCTTGCAACCAACGATTCTTTTTGAACGACAATTTATACACGATTCTTGTGGTTCCTATTGAATGATGATTCATGCATGATTCTAAGATTTGAAATTGGAATAGTTGCAGTATATACTGAGGAATAAAGAATTGTTGCTGGTGATTTTAGGGTCCTTAAGCCGCAACAAAGCGTAGCTCAAAGTTAAGGACCCTAAGCCCCAAGGCATAATCGAGGGATGATGTTTGTAAGTAGAAAAGTGAAGCAGTTGCGGCCAAGAATACGACAGAGTGTAGCCTTAGGATCTGTAAACCCGCACGGAAGTAATACAATATCAACAAAATGCGTAGGATACTGGTATGGGAAAGTGCGTAATTCATTGTTTTAAATGTAAGAATATGGATGGCAGGGCTCTATGTTCTTCCAATCTTATGGAAGCTCTTTAACTGTTGTAGTCCCATTCTTATCAGGCTTGCGGTTCCACACGGGACCACCGGCTTTACTTTCCTTCTGAAGGAAGCCCGTCGCCTTCCGCCGGGTTTGAACCTACGACTTCAGGAACTACCATGGTACCCCTTGACCATGGAGCAGGACTATCTTATTGTTTGGGTATATCGAATGAAAGTTTTCGTTTTGAATCACAAGTATAAACGGTAAAGCGAGTGAAACGTTGAATCTGAGTAATTCGGTTGTTTGCAACTGTCGAGTAATTTATAGCTTTTATTCTATATATTTGTGGGATTGCTCGACACTAGTTGGTATGACGGGGAAAGTGGAAAGTATAATACACAGATTAACATATGTGTTGGCAAGTGGCAACACTACTTGATTGAGCAGAGAATGGAAATGGCATCGTTATTATGGATATTCTCAATCCTTGATTTCGTGATGTGTTAAGCCATTGAAAGAGATTACTTCGTGATGGAAACATTGAGCAAGTGCTCCATGATTAATGTAAGCGGAATCATTTATGTGTATTCCGTAAATAAGAGTTGAATTTGAAATGGGAATAGGCATTGCATATAGGGACAGTTTTCGATTTGGGCTTTAGTTTTTTGGATCATTCCTTAACTTCTGCTATAAAGGAATGCTAAATTATGTCGACAATCTGCTCTTAGTTCTCTTCCTTGGTGATGAAAATGTGTTATATGTCCAACAGACGAATGTTTAATGCCTCCGGTAAATTGTCATACTTTCGCCCGCATTTGGTCTTACGCTTGTTCTAACGTAATGCTGCCAACACATAAATAATGCCACCGAAGCTGGTAAGATACTCAGCCTCAAAGCGTAGCCTAGAGATTGAGTGCCCTCAGCCTCAAAGCGTAGCCGAGGGATGTTTTTTTAGAAGTAGAGGAGTGTAGCATGTTGCGGCCTGTATGGAAAAATGGCTACGTTTGTTGACTTCCTCACGCTATTTGCCTATATAAGTGAAACACCTAAAACGGTTGGGTAGGTGGGCACCAAAAATTGGAGAGACCACATCATGTTCTAAACTTGCTCCTAAGGTTAATTTATTTCATTATTTTTAACTTCCTTATTCCTAATTTAGGTTGGCAAAAGCATGACAATTTAGCCAATGCCGCTAAATCCGGTAAGATACTCAGCCTCAAGGCATAGCCGAGAGATTGAGGGTCCTCAAGCTTAAAGCGTAGCCAAGGGATGTTTTTTAGAAGGAAAGCCGTGTACCAAAGAGAACTAAGAGCAGATTTGCTAATTATGTAATTTCCCATCTTAAGCTCATCACTTCATACCAATTGAAAACGTCATTGGAGTAGCATTAATATTTATAAACAAACACTGTATTGCCAAGATTGGAATTAGTTGGGTAAAAATAATCGAATTATTATTGTATTAGTAATTTCGCATGAAAGCTTTGCTTTTTACAGAATAAGATTTTATAAGCATTTTCTCCGGGCATACTATAAGACAAGATTAGGCGACTTTAATTCGTAATTCACTTCTTGAAATAAAATTGTAATATTTACATTCCTGTAATCACAGTACATCTCATAGTTTGGCAGTGTTTGAAAGCAATTTGTAGGCACAACTATATAACATGTTTTGCCTTATAGTCTCAACTTGCTTTTGGGGAAAGTTGTTTTCATACTTCAAATTAGAAAAGAATGCATGAGGCTGTAGACTGTTAGAAAGTGAAACTTCGTAGATTCTAGCATTCGTTGACAATTTTATTACTTCAGGAATAGGACATGGTTATTTGGAATTTGATTGAAGAAAATCTCTCTTAATTAAATGAAATATTTCTTTTATTCATCAATTTCCATTAGTTCATACTCTAAGAAAGAAATTACGGGTTTATGATAGCTGAAATATGATACAAATAATTTAGGCTACATTTTCTAAATAAGGATAGAATACTGCATTGATGGTAGTGCCTGATCTGGTTGTAAGCTGAGGTTTGTTAGTGTTCAGTTTTAGGATGAATTTTTCATCCAAAAATCTTATCAGTGGTTAAGCTTTGTCTGAGTTGAAGTTGATGTTGAAATCACCTCTCATAATCATTGGCATTTTGTCCAGATCTTTTTCCAACAATGCTTCAATAGTGTAGGCCAGTAAGGCTTTATGAATAAGTTCAATGATATTAACTCTTACATGGTTTATATGCAGATGGCCACCATCATAATTAATTATCTGCCCGATAAAGAGGCCTCAGCAAAATTTCCAGTCTTTCACGCCAACTATAAAATGGGACGCTAAGAACCATAGCAGTTAAAGGGCGTCCATAAATAAAATAAATTTTTTAAAATTATTAATGTGATTAAAGATGCCGTTTTTGAAAATGTATTTTTAAACAACTACAGAACTCTAGCGATAAATTAACTGTACCATATTTATTGTTTAAGGTAATGTTGCTCCAGAGGTCGATGTGTCATGGTGGCTGCCGCACGTCAGACAGGCTACTCTGTAGAAAAAAACCGCTAAAATTCCACGAATATGTGGCATTTGGCTTTTTAAATGCCCAAAAGTTGTTTAAGCACTTCCCATTATTGACTAATTTTGAAGATTTAGAAGCTAGTAACAGTGATGTGTCAATTTAAAATAAGGAGAGTTGAGGGTTGTTACACTACATCACTATAATAGTATAGTGATGTAGTGTAACAACCCTCAGCTCTCTTTATTTTAAACTTCCGATTATGTATTCTGGCGTGATTTTGTCAACAGTCAACATGGACAACGTATGCATCGTTCGCGGAGAATTAGATCTTAAATAATGACACAGCCCTAATGGAAAATTGGGACATAGAACAACTTGCAGAAGAGCTAGCAAGCATTTCTTCATTGTCTTGTATGCATTGATGCAAAACAGCCTTTATTAAGGCTAGCAATTGCATCGTGGAAGAGCAGATATATTCGTTCATTATTATTTATTTGTATTACATTTGACTATGGCATCGCGGTAATTGTTTAGTTCTGTTACATTTGTTAACTGCTACGCGATAATTATTTAGTTCTATTGCATTCATTTACTACGTTGCGGTAATTATTTAGTTTTGATACATTTGTTTACTGCTATGCGGTAATTATTTAGTTATGTTACATTTGCTTACTGTTGCACGGTAATCATTCAGTTGAAACATTAAATTGAATTTTATTTATGGGTGCTCTTTAACTGCATGGTCCTTAGCGTCCCATTCTAAATTGGGCGTGGAAGACAGGTAATTTTGCTCAGAGGTCTGTTTATCAGGCTTGAAGTTCTTTACATTTATTAAGTAGTGCACGACTGCCAATGCTCATTACAAAATGCCACGCATTAGACAATAACAATAATATTTTTTACTGCTTTGCGGTTATTAAATTTTATTGCATCTCTTTACTGTTTTGTAGTTAATATTCAGTTTTTTTCATCTATTCATTATTTCACGCTTTTCTATTACAACAGTGTATAACAGTTCACAACAATACCAAACTATTTCCAGTTTTACTAACGCAACAACGTTTTTTCCATTTAACAGTTGGTACGTGACATTGCGCATTTACATCGTCCACCATGACACTTTGACCTCTGGAGCAACATTACCTTGTTTTATTTACTCTTGCTATGTTGGTAGTGACTTACAGCTTTTCTGCTATAAGCTTACAGACATTGCACAGAATTATGATCTTTCAAATGTTTTTTATTTTCTATTTAGATACTTGTGTAAATGTCGGTGAATCTATCTTTAAGGGTTGTATGATGGTTCCTGAAGTTTCCCCTTATCGTAAGGATTACAAAGCAGCAGACGTGAAGGATATTTTTATATCCTGACACCAGAGGACTTGCAAATTCTGTGAGGTGAGTTGTTTCTGTACAACATGTATCACAACATGTTTTGGGGTAAACAGAATTTAACCTGCAGAAATATATCAAGATTTTTACTTACTTCCACACTTACCTTTATGGTTAATTTACTGTTCGGCCAGTAGCTTTGTAGCTGTTGTAATTTATGGAGTTCATCTTGATGGGCCACAACGTTTGAGCGAACAATATTGCGAGATAAAAGTGGCAACAAACAAGTATGTGGGGAGAGAGACTATCAGGTCATAGCAAATTGCAATGAAACCATAGGATCCAGTTGTTTAAAGATTGAACCAAGTTTTGGTTGAGATTAGTGTGCATATGTATTGAAATGGATTCAAATAACAGGTAATATGTCAGTAATTGGGCATTTGCCACCTCTAATGTCGCGGATTACGCTGTTATTGTTGTTGGCGGTTTCCTCTGCTCATGTGTAGTATTAACGAACTGGAGTAATTTGTTGACCTATTACAGTACTTTCACTGTTTAAGAAAGTATTAAAGTGGGTGAGTGGTTTAGATCTTTCTTAAATATTCAAACCTTTTAAAGCTACTATACATATATTTTCCTTCTCTAAGTCACTATTTTTTACCAAATTAACCAGTAGGTAAGTATGAAAGTATTACCCAAGAGTTTTGCCCTTTACGAGCAAAATTTTTACGTTTGATTTAGGTAGATTTTAACATATTACTTCACTGTTTATATCCTGCATATCTTAAACTGGACTCACATGCACGAGTGCTGATGGAACCTGCCAAAGTGTCCAGCGTTCTCCTCCCTTACCTAAGGATACCATGCTAGCCTCTGGTTCCCAAGTTCATGGGTTCAAACCCGATGGAAGGTAATGGATTTTCAGGCATAAAGGTCTTCAGCATGGCTGCCTTTGGAAGGGAAGTAAAGCCGGTGATTCCATGTTGTAGATTTACAGCACATAAAAGAACCTCAAGCCCGATAAATAGGTCTGTAAGCAAAATTTTTGGTCTTTCATGACGAATGGGATGCTAAGAATCATAGTAGTTAGGGAGCATCCGTAGATAAAATTCAATTTTAAAGTGTTCAGCAATCACAGTACAGGGAACGTAGGTAGTTATGTGACCATTTGCTGCCAACCCTTGCACCAACACCCCACATAGTATTGAAACTCTGCAGGTGTTCAGTATATGTATATCATTTTTTGAATTAAAATAGTTTCACTGCTTATTTTAAAAATAGAAAATAAGTGTCAGTCAAGTCCCTGTCTTTTGGCAAAGAAAATTCCTATGACTACGACTAATTTGGAAGCAGGTTTCCTTAAGCATGTCAACCTAAAAATACTTCATGCATTTTCTGTTTTGTGATCTAAGTATCAATATCTACATTGTAAGTATTCATCTAACTGTATTAGCTCCTTGTTCTAGTAGTGCGGTGGCTTCAAGAATCTTGTATCTCTTCCATTCTATAGCTTTACATTCTAGTAAAATATGTTTTGCAGTTTCATTGGTCCATAAACATAGACCACAAATGGATGTTTGAAATAGCATTATTGTCTTAAATGTTTTCTGTGCTTTTAGTTATAAAGCTCACAAAACTTGTAAGTGAAGACTAACGTAGCATAATAAGTTATTAATTATTTGATTTAAGAATTTGTTTGTGAAAAGTATTTTCCATTTTTTTTAAATATCTTTTTCAACCCTATGTTAAAGGCTAGTTCACAACAATTGAAAACAGTAACCAGAAAGAGAATGACATGTATTATAATAGGAGTGTTCATAATTGTTGCGGAACTTTCCTGGGCCCTGGGAACACAAAGGAAGACTTGGCAAGTTTTAACTTTCTTGTTCTTGGGCACAGCATATTAGATCCGTATTGTGCATATTAGACTTCACTGCAGAGATTATTCTAGGTAGCCATGATACGTAACAGCCACTAGAGCTCTGTCTAGTCACAATTAGGAAACATGCAACTGGAAGAAATTCTAGCATAGTGCATCCTAACCTCAGATCCTAACACCTGCAGATCCATTAAACATTGGTTCTTCCAGTAAAAAAGATCATCTGTAGTTTGTTTGTTCATTTCGTCACACTATGAGCAATGCCCAGGGATATTAAACACGTCATACAATTATGAAATATGCAGCATAATTAATAAACATACCCAGCACCAAGAACTTGTTCAACTAATAACATACCCAACACCAAGTACATTTCTCTCTCTCTCTCTCCACACCATGCATTATTTAAGAAATGAAAATTTGTAAAAACGATCACCATTCCAAGAGTAAACGTCTGAACATACATTACAGTAGGACAATAACAAATAAGTGTAAGTCACTATCATATGCAATCTGCCCTATGTATTGAAATTTATATGTTGTATGACATATTAAGAAATTCCTCCATAGTATATGGGGAGTGAGTATATAAGAAAGACGTTAGCTCTTTCTTAAAGATGTTATGCTGATTAGGATGGCCTAATAGTTTTAAGTAGCATGGAAGGTTATTATAAATTGTTATTGCAGAATAGTAACATCCTCTTTGGAACAGTTTTAAGCTATTTGCTGGTCTGTGCAAATCGCTTGCATGCCTGACATTGTGGTCATGCAACACCAAGGTTCATTGTGAAGTTATCATAATTATCTGTAAGATAGCTCGAGAGAGAATATATGTATTCACCAGTGAGAGTAAGAAGTTTTTGGGTTTTGAACAAGGAGCTACACGATTGATGGGACCCAACACCACAGATAATATGCTTGGCTTTTTTTTTTGTAATATAAATACTTGCTTGATATGTGTCAAATTACCCCAGAACATTATTCCGTATCGCAACAGGGAGTGAAAGTAGGCAAAATATGCTGTTCTTAAGGCATTTTGGTGGAGCAAACTTTTTAAGTTTCTTAAGGCAAAGCAATCCAAGCTGAGTTTTGCAGCATGATTTTTATTTGTTGTCACTACTGTCCATTCCAAACCAGAGTTCCCTTTGATGTAAATAAAAGCACGTGCTTCTGCTTGTCATGAACCCAAGAATACACTCTTACACCAACGTAAATAGTTCCTTAATACATGTATTGTACATTGAAATATTAGTGCAGGAAAGGTATAGAACTGCACGTTTTATTGCGGTTATCATAAGAACTCATTGCTATAGGTAATGGATACCTACTAACTGTTAAGAGATTGCTAAATATTATTTTTGTCTGCTATTGCGCTAACGCAGAGAGCATCTTGCTTGTTAATACCAACCGTATGCATGACTGCCACTCTGTTACATATACAAGAAATGCAGCAATGAATTCCCAGAGGTGCTATCTGAGTACTGAATAAACACTTTGTGTAACACAGGAAATATGATAAGCATACAGTTCATTCATAATACACTAGCACATGTGTACTCAGCTCAGGTCAAATCTTGTTCTTGTGATTTAATCAGTTGGTAATTGAGCTCACATGGCAGAGGTGCATGTGGTGCGAATAAGCTGTTGAAACACAAAAGTGGCCAACAGTTAAAATGTAGCGAAAAACAAACAAAACTTAATATATTCAACTCACTATTACAAAAATACCCAACACTTACATTAGTGCATATTACAAAACTAATATCCGATTTAACAGGCATTTTAGTAAGAAGTGTAACCAAAGCATGCAGGGAATATAAACAGACATAATAGAATATACAAAAGGAGAATAAAATGTGGGAACTTGTTTTGTGTGCGACAGGGGTGTGGAATTGTGGATAAGTTTGCCATTATTTTGGAGAGTAGTTCTGATTCTGATATGGCAGCTGAGTCATCTCCAAGGAGGATTCGGATTTTGGTGTTGCACGAGGATTGTGATTAACGTAAGTAAAATCTTCATTTTCGCATGCTTATAAAATCGATTACCTCAGGTTGCATTTTGAACTATGATTCTCACGCAGGGCACCTTTTTACAGATTGAAACGATGTTCAACAAGCATGTGAGAAAGGAACAAGCGCCATTAGGGGCAGGGATTGCGAACTACTTTCACGTGAATAATACAAAGATTTGTTTACTGTTAGAGGCATTCTGGTTTGGAATGGACAGTAGTGAGTGTGGATGACAGTATGCCACCCTCTTTGGTTTAGTTGAGCATGTGAGGTTACTAGCATAATACATAATGGATTAATGGCTGGAGATACAGCCCATACAACAGTAAACTATAGCCAGCATGTTGTGTATCCCGTAACAAATGACCGCACAAACAATATTGAGTCGGGCTGAGATTTCTCTTGCATTGGATGTGACCAAATGAATGTGCTTGTGGCACCAAGACAACAGAAACTGACCATGAGGTGATCGAGGGCATTCAGGAAGTTTATCCCATAGTTTAGTGAAATAGTGCATTAGATTAGATGTGTACATAAAGCAAAAGTTAGATCTTTGCATTGACTTGATGCATTAGATTGTTGAAATTTGGCAACAAAGACTAGGGTGAATTAAGTGGAACATTTTTCGAAAGTTTTAATTTTCTCAGAAATGGCTAACGATTTTGATTAAAAGTATCACATATTTAAGATATTTTCATGACAAATGAAATGTATATATCGAATTTTCTGGGAATGTCTCCAAAAGTATTCTTCATTGTGAAAAGCTTTTGCATAACTGGTAAACCATAAGAGATAGACAAAATTTTACTAAACAAAAAATGTAGATGGCGTTAAAATACACAATTTATGTCATATACATTTTTTTTGCTGGGTAAACCATTCTCGAGATATTGCTTGTTATTCCCTTAAATTTTCCAATACTTTTTCTCAAATGGGAATTCATTTTTTTTGTCCTGGACATACAAAGAGAATGGAATGTGCCACATAGCAACCAGCGCTTAAAACCTACCATATTCCCCTTGCATCTACAAGACAATTAGCAATAAGATTAACATCTCAATTAACATGAAGTATATGGAGAATAAACGTTTGTAAAAATAGTTTGTATGAGTAGAGAAAGTCATGTGAGTGTAACACAGATTTTTTTAATGTATCGATCATATTTGTGACTTTCCATAAGATGCAATAATGCAGCCATGATCACAACTTAGAACAAAATTTCCAGTGCTTAAAGAAGATGAGCCGAGCTTCACTACATATCTCAAAATGTCTTCCCTTCATCATCAGCTAGCTCTGTATATCACAACTTCCATTCTTTCTCAGTTGGTGGATGTATGTGTTTTGTAATCAAGTTTTGTTTTCAATCTGTTTATCAAAGTTCATTAAATCCCCTTTATGTATGAAAAGCTTTACCCAAGTTAATAGCTGTTAGTTTGTATCTCCTCTTCTTGTCCTCTCCAAAAATGTGCTATAATGGGTGGTAGTAATAAAATTGAGTCTTGTTTTAGGAATCATTGCTTGCAGTAAATATGAGATGAAGGTAGCACCTAGTTGGCATTTCAGTATTAATAAAAATTTCTCCTGCTTGCAGAGCCATGACTTCGTCACTGAGTCGTGTTTCCCCATTTCCTGCATTGTGCTAATTGTTGCAGAAATTAAATTGAGCTTTATTTATGGATGCTCTTTAACTACGTTTCTTTGTGTCCTGTTCCATATTGGGCGTGAAAGACCATAAGCTTTACTCATAGCCCTCTTTATCAGGCTTGAGGTTCTTTTACATGCTGTAAATCTACAAAATGGAACCTTGTGCTTTACTTTCATTCCAAAGGAAGCCATGCCAGGATTTTTATGCCAGAAAAAATCCAACGCCCTCTTCCGGGTTTGAGCCTGTGCCCTCAGAATCTAGAGGCTAGCATAGTACCCCTAAACCATGGAGGATGAGAAATAATTGTTGTAGGATAGTTACTCACTGTGTATGTAGATGATCGAGTGTATTGATTATTGTGCCAGTAATCAAATATAAATATCAGAAATGTCTGAAGAAAGCACCCAATTTCAGTCTGGATTTGTGGACCTTCTAACTGTCCATAATCTCAGCTGCCTGAAGAGGAGAAGAGAAAGCCTCCACAGCCAATGCTAAAAGATGATTTCAATCTTCTGTTAAACAAATGACTAAGTCCTTGGGGGGAGAAAAAAAAGAGAAACATAGAAAACCACATGAAAATGAAGATGGATTCGTGAAGCAGAGGTAATAAACCAATGGATTTGAAAGACTGCGTAGAGATTTTTTTTTAAGCATATTGACAGGAAGTGAAATGCTTCTACAGTTTCATTAAGATTCAAGAATAAAATCAAATAACATGAATTTCAGTTTTAGTACAATAATGCATGTAGCTGAGGTCATTTAGGCATGTACTGGAAAATGGGAGGCCTAGTAGTTCATATCCTGCCAGGACATTACTCCCTCATTGAAGGTTTTTTCCTTTTCTCCAGGTTTTTCTCAGTCCTCATTATTGACAAATGCTGAAGAAGTACTGTAAACTTAGGCCTGGAGCATTTCCCTATCGGATACTGAGTTGACTTTAAGAAACAGTTAACTGTGTCCGCTAAAATGGGGCTGAAAGTCCATTATATTATTACGAGGATCACTTGATAACTTTTGAGACATGGAATGTTGATCGCCTGTAGGGAAAGGTCAAAATGGCTGACTCATTGGTATTGCAATGGTAGCGGGCAGAGCTCTTTTGTGTCCTTCATTTTCCCTTATTTTATGTTTTAAGCCTGGAGATTTCCAGAGCATTTTCATGCAGTGATCTTGTATGATTTCATATGTGCTTAATTGAAAAACATTACCACTGTGCAAACAATGATTAGGGAAAATCCGCGACTAACCTACAAGGACATTGAACTGGAATTAGTGATTACCTCACTGAGTGTTTCAACATTCCTTCATGTAAAAGAACATTTCTTCAAGATGGGGGTGGATTGGTGCCAAGAAATGCTGCAAACATTTAACTATGGAAACACTCACCATGTTTCAGATATTATTATGTGTATTAAAACATGGATATATCACTTTGACCTTAAAACCAAATGTTAGTCCTCCAGTTGGGTGTTCCCAGATGGCCAACTGCCCATCAAAGTCGAGAGAGCAAGGAGTATACCACAGAAAATGGTTCCTTATTTCTTTTTGCAAGTTGTCACATGGCAATCACTGTGCTTGAAAACCAGAAAATTTACTGCAAAATGGTCCGCAAGTTTATCTTCCAGAGGTGTTATCAGAAAATCCAGGAAGAGCATCCAGAGACAGGACTAAGGAGCATTTTGTTGCATCATGACAATGCATCAGCTCACACTTTAATTGAATTTCTGCAAGGAACTGAGGCAAAACTATTGACTCATCCACCCTATAGTCCTGATCTGGCAACATGTAAATTCTTCCTGTCACCGATTTTTTAGCCCCAGGAGTTATCTGCAGTGCCGAAAACTGAGTGGCGTGGATGGTTCCAGAGGATGGAATGCTGCATACATTGCCAGAGAGTTCTTTTAAAAACTGGGATAAACAAAACATTTCTTAAGTATTCATTATTTGTTGTCTCAATACTTATCTAGTGACTGTCATGCTGCTAATGGAGCCAGGACTGAATATGAGGAGAGGTTGAGTTGCTAAAAGGAGAAAGATTAAAGCTTGAGACCTATGGTTTTATTTATACTACTAAAGATTCGGGGCTAGCTTAGAAAAATTGAAATGAAATTCAATTTTATTTATGGACACTCTTTAACTACTATAGTTCTACGAAAAATAGTTACAGTTTTAATGTAATATATGTAATATTTATTGAGTGCCAAAATAATTACAATCATATTGGGAGTGACTGCTTCTGGCCCAGACCATTTTGTAGACATCTCCCCTTCTTTGATTGTAATAATAATATATTAATCTATTGAGCATTAAGTTGTTACATATTAGATGCCTTCTCGGATTACTATTACATGTTAATACAATTAGTAATTGTTATATTTTATTTATATTTACATTATTTTCTTCTTATAACCATCCATATCCATTTATTCTTATTCATTGCATACCATGAACTTTCTTTTCTCCTAATCTCTTTTTCTTTAGACACATTGATTTTATACCCTTCCATATTTTACTCACATTATTTTCTCTAATAATTTTAATTACTTTCTCTGCTTCTCTCTTTTCCCTGTTCCTATGTTAAAGTCCCCATTATTATAATTTCTATGTTCATATATTTATCCTTTAACATTTATATATCTTTATCTAAAAGATGGTACAATCCAAGATTGTGGAATTGTGAAGTAATCTCCTTGTTGGCTGCTATTGTGATCACATTCTATTACGGAAAGGTGTAAACCTGTCTAAAGTTTTTTTTTACTTCTCAGTTTGATTCCCTCCACTGATATTTTCATTTTTTTTCTGTAGCCCCAATATACATCCATGCGGTGATGATATAATGTTTTCTTCCCCTTCTTCCTCCGAATACTCCCCACTTTTCCAACAATTCTCTCCCCTTCCCTTCCCCAATGTATGCTTTTTTGCACTGCACACTGTTGCTACGCCTCTTTCCTCTTCTCTGCAAGGACGCGTACGGCTTCCCTCTCCTCTTTCCCTGGTGACACAATAATGTTTTCTTCCCCTTCTTCCTCTGAATACTCCATGCATTTCTGGCAATTCACACCACTTCCCTTCCCTGCCACATTCTTTTTACCATTACTCACTACACACTGTGCCCACACCTCTTTCCCCTTTTCTGCAAGGACACGTGCGGCTTCCCTCTCCTCTCTCCCCGGTGACAGTATCTTCTTGGCGATGATGTATGCCGTGATGTTACTGGACTTCTCCTTCCCCTCTGGTTTGGTGTTATTGTTTCATAGATATGTTGTGATGTACCTTCATCTGTTGCATTTACGTCATTTTCCTTTCGTGTTGGATCTATCTTCTTTCCTTTTCTCAGCTCTGTTCTGGACTTTGTACTTCTGCTGGCTGCCACTGGTGTTAATTTACTTTGTTCCCCGCTATTTTGCTGACTTGTTTCCTTCCATTCTGGTTCTCTCCACCATAGATCCTTTTTGCTGGTATATGTTACATTTTCATCATCTATCAAAAGCCGTAAGTTTCAAATGAATGCTTGTTTGCCTTCATCTTCTGTATTAGGCTTCTTTTGAGGTCCCTCTGGGTTGGATTCAAGTCTTTGTTTATAAATATATTACTTCCTTTTAGCATTTTTGACCTTCCTAAAATTTCGTAAATTATATCGGATTTTGCAAATTGTAGTATTATTGGTCTTTTTCTGCCTTGCCTACCCATTCTGTATGCTTCCACAATCTCCCATCCTATCAGATCCATTTCTAGTTTATTTGTTAAAATTTTTCTTATTTCTTCATATGGCCAGATACACCGTTCTTCAACTCCTGTGAACACCAAATTGAGTCTCCTCCTTTTATCTATTCTTTCCATTCTCTCTTCGATTCTATCAACTTCAATATTTATTCCTTGCACATCTTTACTAACATTTTCTTTTATTTCTTCAGCCACTTTGTTTAAATTATCTTTTATGCGTTGTTCCATTTCGTTCATGTTGTTGATTTTTTCTACGAGATCCTCCATCATTTCTTGCATATTCTTTGGGCCTGGATTTAATGCAATCCCTCCAATCACTAGGAGCATAAGTATCACACTTCCTGTTGTCAACCAATTCATCGACTTGTTTTGATCAGTTTTACATTTAATAACCTTTTTTGCCATAAACAGTCCAATTCTCATTCTGTATACTGTAATTTCAAGTCCTATTGTCCCTTAATTCACTTTTCCTCTTCAACCACAGAGCTCCTTACAAGCACAACCTTTCTCTTTCCCTGCTCACTTAGCACTCCCTATTTAGAGTTGCCTAATTGATGTAATGTCTGTGTTATATCTGGAAGGGGTTATGCATTGCCTACTGTCTTCTCATTGAGCTTCCTGAAGTTTACTAGAAAATGGAATTTCTGAATTACACTAAGATCCATCTTTTTGTTTACAAGCAACAAGGGGCTGTTTCAGGGTGAAGCACTCTCTTCTGTAATCCCTTCCTTAAATAATTTGTACACCTGTTTGTCTACTTCTCTTTTTGCGATTCTACTAACCTATAAGTTCCTGTATGTATAGGTTTTGTATTTGGGCTTAGTATTGTTTAAAGTATGTTTTACAGAAGTCATGCAACTTAGTTATCTCCCGGCAGGTAGAAGATGTGTTGAAATGCCCTACAAGTTTTAATTATCACATC
Organism: Deroplatys truncata; assembly: GCA_030765065.1. Taxonomy (NCBI): domain Eukaryota; kingdom Metazoa; phylum Arthropoda; class Insecta; order Mantodea; family Mantidae; genus Deroplatys; species Deroplatys truncata. Next base: position 121,369,940 of record CM060989.1, read on the forward strand.
TTTCTCTTCCTGGTTTAGATGCTCTATTCTTACTTGATGAAGGAGCTTGCCCTCTCTGTCTGCAGTGCTAGGTTTGATCCTAGTCATGCTTCCTTAAAGCGTTGAAAGATGCTATGTTGACCTCAATTTCATCTATTTTTAAATCCTCCTCTGTAGCATTAAGTACACTGCTTGCTACATAACCATCCTTTATTGTGACCATGGCATCTGCTAGGTACATAGTACACCCCTGGCTTAACCTCTCTCTCGTCTACTAAGCCTTCTTCTACCCCTTGGTTGACTGCTATCGTCCTAATGATAACTTCTGACTACACAGGTATTTTTACTTGCCTTATTGTGATAATATTCTATCTTATAATCTCAGGCATTGCTTGCCCACAATTAGTTCTAATGACTGGTTTAGTAGCATCTAGGAAGTCTCGATATAGAATCCCATCAAGTGTAATAGTGAGCTGATCTTTAGCTAACTGGAAATCATTACCAACATAACAAATTCTCCATATTTGCTAGCCAGTGAAACTACCCTGATGAATTCACATTTTTGACTAGAAACAAGCCCTATCTTAGCAATAGTTTCTATTGCCTTACTATTATAGGGTAGTTAAATTATATTCGAACCCACTCATGGCCTCTCTCTGCTGCGTGAGACAGCTGGCAATCACAGGGGAAATTATGCCGGCAGAAGCGGACTAAAACTCTTATCTTATAATAGATGTTGGAAATGTTTACCTTCTGCTCTCAAACAGGCAGCGTATCTCATGTAAATATTCTCGCTCACTCTCCGAAGCTCAGCAGCAGGAATTCTTGTGATTTCGCACAGTGTTTTCTCTAAGTTCCTGTAGCATGCGAGGATTGGAACAATATACTTTGTCTTTTAAAGAACCCCATAAATAAAAATCACAACTCATTAGGTCAGGAGAACAAGGAAATGGTTATTGTCAGTAAAAAGATATGTGAATTATACTTCATGATGAGATGTTAAGACATAGTTTATTATTATTATTATTATTATTATTATTATTATTATTATTATTATTATTATTATTATTATTATTATTATTATTATTAGTTTTTATGTTATATGTAAAGAAAGAAACATGGGTAGAATATGGCAAGATAACAGCCTGGGCTGATGTATAGCCATATTCTAAGGAAGATTGCTAGCACAAATAAATAAATAAATAAAAAATATCAGTATGCCACTTTTGCTTTAACCTTTCATGAGTCAACAGGTTAAGGAAATGATTAGCACTATAGGTTAGATAACAAACATGACCCAAGCAATCCGAGCAACAATTTTGCGACACTAACAAAGAAGTTCAGTTATTGTTACACAATGACCAACCCTATTCATTGTCAAAGTTGGGTACTTTTCACAGAATTTGTTAAAAACTTTTAACACAACTACCTTCTTTACATTTTCTGCATTAATGTTTCCGTGGCAGAGGATTCTCAAGCCATGACTCTCTTGAAAATAATATTTGCTTAACATGTGGCAAAGAGTCACTGGCAGCTATTTGGAAACTGGAAACGAGCTGCAGCGCCTGCATTTAGCTTTTTAACCATCTGCTACAGTTCATTTAGTTATAGGTGAACGTAAATAAACACATTTTGTTTTAAAAATTGAACAGTTACAATAATGGGTGTTTTAAATTTCTCTGCACAAGATTAACCACAAAATATTAGGATCTGAAGTGAACTGTTTTATGTAGAGGGAGAGATAATGTCTTAAACGGGAGAAGTTGTAGTTTGCCCACCAGCCATTGAGGTGCCCTCTTTTAATGTTTTGTTTAAACTCCTTTAAACTTAAAGTGAAACCAGTTTAGTTCATAACTATTTTATGTTGCTAAAAGATGTGGGATGAGCCAATTATTGCGGAGAGGGGAGTGGGGATGAACAGTAACAGACACACAACACAATTATATACAGTAGTCCTGTCTCATGACCATACACTTTGTTTGCTGTGTTTCTGCTATTCATGATATGTTTGTTTCTCCACAGACTTACCACAATCAGCTGCAGCAACAAATGTGAAATGAATAACAAAATAGAAATCAAAGAAGTGGATCCTCTCTCGGACGACGTAGCCTCACAGAATGAGAGAGAGTTCTTTACCAAGGATGTTATAATGAAGTCAAACAGATTTGCTGTACTTCTGGATGATGATTGTGATGTGACAGTCAAAACAGAAATTAAATCAGAGACTCCTTTTCCAGACTTTTATCCACAGAAAGAGAGAAAATGTTTTACCAAACATCTCATACAGCAGATTAAGTCTGAAACTGTTGTATGCAGTAACAAGTGTGAAATAGATACAAAAGTAGAAACTGGTTCACAGAAAGAGAGACAATTTCTTCCAGAGGATCCTGTAATGAAGGTAAAGAACTACAACATTGATCATGACATGGATAACAAAATAGAAATTAAAGAAGAAATTTCATTTGTTTGTGATAACAATAATGTAAGTTGTGTAGAAATATATTACAGTTATAGTTTTTGTTTTTTATTATTATTTAATAGAACATTTAAATTATGCAAAGAAAATTAATAAAAATAAGGGATAGTTTGTGAATGCATTCAGTTTTTATCAGATGGTGTTTTTAAAGTAATGGTGGTGATATTTCTTGAGATTTATAAGATATCTGAGGGAAGTTTTGTTGAAATCATATCAGAAATATTAGTATCTGACAGTCTGCTACACTTTCCTCCAACTTGAAAAAAATTTCAATGTGTAAATATGTGTTGTTTGTTATCTTTGTTTTTCCACTTTCCAATATGTTTATCATATATGCCTGACAAATGATATGTATATCTTGGATTTTGTATAAATAACATATAAAAGCCCCTTTATTTGATTGAGTTTTGTAAAATTATATCTAGCTAACCTTAACAGACAATAACATAATTACCAAAAACATGCAGAGCTCCCTAAATACAGAGTTTGTTAAGTTTTGTACATAGTATTAGCTCTTTCTAAAATATTGCAAGTGCAAAGTTATCTTTTCGCAACCGTCATCTACTGGGCATGCCTGGAAGCTTGCAAATCTTGTTTTTTCCTCTTGCATCTGTTTTGTTGCAAGAGTTTAACATGGATAAACGTTTGAATGCTGTTTGCATTATTTAAAATCATTCTTTGGAAAAAATATACCGTAACATAATATGGTTAAAAGAGTAAAACTACATTTACAATGCAGCTATAGGCATAACATAAAATTAGCACAGGTTTATAGTTATGTAAATTGCATGTGAAAATCTTGTGAGTGTACCTCAAGTTTCAAATTGAATAGCACAATAATAATAGTAAAGTCCAATTTGGAAATTCATTCATTCTTTATAAATAAATAGGACATAAAAAAAGGTGTTGTATAGAGCAAACAGCAGATCTGCATTTGCCATGCTATGACCATTTGGAAGAGTACCATGATTGTACAGTAGGTGACGTTAAATCTTGAATCATTCATGAGCTAGCAATGCTGGGAAGAAGAAATTTGCAGTTTTAAAACTCTTGCATTACGTAGTGTGATTCTATATTAATAAGCTAACAGGCATGTATAGTCTTACATTTATGCTGTGCTAATTTTTCGTTTTGAATGGGGCTTAACTTTTTGCATGAATATTAAGATATGCAAATTTTTCATTTGTAGAGAAAATCTTTTCAATGTATCACATCAGATTTTCCTTAATATTAGTCCAACTAAATCATCAGTGGCTCTGATTTACCTTTACTAAACTTTCCTTTTGCCAGTTTTCTGTTCTTTAAATCAAACTACTTTATTTTCTCCATTGCTGTGTTTTCTCTCATCTCATTGCATAATGCAATGCCAAATCTTCGTTTCTGCACACTACTAAAGTACCATATACAAATTTAAAAATAAATCAAATCTGGTACTTTAAAAATAACTAGGTGATGTAAAACATTGAGGTAATGCAGTGATCCTCGCTAATTTGAAAACTTGGATAATGCGTAGTAGCTGCTCAGTCCCTGCCAAATTACATGGAAAAATTACCGCTTAAACCGAATTTCAGATAATTCATACTATGAACTAAAATTTGGTTCCCTCATTACATATTCCATAGGTTATTCTTCATTTAAACTGAATATGTATGCTATGCTGTACACTATGGTATTTTCCATTACACATTTCACATGATTTTTCTCAATACTGTACTGTAGTTTCTCAACAATGTTTATGCTTGCTTGCTGCTTATGTGTCACTACCACAGCAATGATGCAAGCGCACACTGCGTGAGACTCGCAAAAATCCAGAGAGCTTTTGTCTCTGCTTGTTGAACAGTGAATTTTTTTTTTCCCTCCTTTCACTCCATTACTTGTTATGCCACCAAAAGAGAAACGTGATCATAATGCTCTCACGCTGAAATAAAAACAGCAAGTTTTACATATGGTCGATAGTGGAGAGAAGACCAAAACACAGGTTGCAGAAAACTGTCAAATTCTGAAGTCCACTGTCTCATCGATTATAAGTTCAAAACAGAAAATACAGGCAAGCCTGACAAGCTGTACATTTAGTGGCAATAACAAGCACATGACGCCAACGAAACATGAAGAATTGGAGAATTCAGTGTTTTAATGGTTCCAACGCATGCGTTCACAGCAAATTCCACTTCCGGCCCCATGCTTCAAGAAAATTCTCGAGAAATCCCCAAGAAAGAAGGAATTTCTGGGTTTGTGTCTTCTGAGGGATGGCTGTGGCATTTTCAGAAGAGGTATAAATCATTGCTTTCAGTCTTTGGTGAAGCACATAGAGTAATGAAGGTACATGCCAATGAACGGGCACAGGAGTGTCAATTCTCTCTCATCATCACCTAAGAAATGTGTTTAATATGGATGAAGCGTCTTCTATAAATTGATGCCTGAAAAAAAACTACATGCCAAGGGTGGAAAATGCCATGGAGGAAATCACATCAAGGAGAGACTGACAGTGGTCTTGTGTTGTAATTCAGATGGTTCTGAGAAGTTCAAACCATCAGCGATTGGAAAATACAAAAATCCACGTTGTTTTAAAAATGTCTACCTATTCGATCTGCCATGTCACTACAAGAATAACAATAAAGCTTGCATGACAAATCTCTCTGGCTCTTAAAGGTTCTACAACAAATGGCTGTGAGCAATAGAAATATTTTGCTAACTTTGGACCACTGCTCAGCACATCAGTTTGATGACTTGGAACTTCCGAATATAGAAGTTGTCTTGTTAGCAGCTAACACCACGAGCCATCTTTAACCATTGGATCAAGGAATAATTGCCTCAATGAAGCGTAAATACAGATGCCAACTGGTTATGGCTGCCATCAATGCAATAGAGCTACAAGAAATGAAATGTATTGCAAGCTATCTGCGACATATGTGCTGCCTGAGATGAAGTTACAACAGACACCATAACTAACTGTTTTTAGAAGGCCTGACAGCAACTAATAATGCCTCTGAAACTGAACAAGAAAGCGATGATCCAACAGCTGAACTTTAATGTGGATTGCAATACTGCTCTTCTACACGTTTACACCCAGTTGGTGCCCTTTTGTACCGTCATCATGGAAGAATGGACGCAGGTAGACAACATCTGTGCTGCTGAAGAACAAGTAATTTGCTGATGATGCAGAAGAGAATAATAATTCTTTACTGTCATCTTTTGAGGAGGAACATGAAAATACGACATCACGACCCCGTGCTGAAGCTGCAGCTGCAATTTCTGTTCTTGAGAAATTTGCTGCTACTTGTAATGTCTGCATGGCATTTCAGGCTGCCCTGGATGTGATATCTTCAGAGAGTGACATATTATTATGGCCAACAATCTGCCAAACAACAATTAATAATTTTTTTTTCAATTATAGAACTAAAATGTGTAATAGATAAGAGTTGTAACTAAAACATGTGTTGCAATTAAAAATTAATGTTAAAAGAACAGTACATTTAAAGTTTTCTTAAGATTATTATTTGTTGTATTACACAACTCAATAATTCAATGAGTACAATATTATTCCAAAATTATGACAAACGTTTGACAGTATACTTTCTCAATTAAACAAATGCTAGATATATATTGTATACAGCAGTTTTTTTTTTTCTTTTGTACTTTTTCTTAGAGGTCATGAAAGTGGAACACCCTCATTCATTGGTATGCATAACAAGAGAAAATGAGAACTCAACAGTCATAGTTTGTCATTTTAGATAATATGGGACTATTTTAACAAAACCTCATTAATTCAAACTTCATTAAACCGAATATGCTATTTTTCGGTCCCTTGAAATTCAATTAAATGAGGGTCAACTGTACTGTAAAGATGATTGTGTAAAACTGTACGTTTTCCGTTATTCTGTTACAGGATGGGGACTTTACTCCTGTAAAATCACCAAGGTAAGACTTGACTCTTGGCTAGTGTTTCAGTAGGAAACCTGTTCTTAGGTTACATTTTCCTTTATGGGTATTTCTTTGTTTATACTAATATTATAAAGAAAGAAAACTTGTATGTAGGTAGATGTGTGTTTGTAGGGTAATCTTGAAAACCACTGAAACAATTTTGATAATAGTTTCACCACAGAAGAGCTGTATCCTTTCTTACAGACTTGAGCTATAAAACACCTTGTAATTTCAATTCATAAATTACTAAAAGACTAAAAAGAGTTCACAAAGTCCTTGTTGAGAATGCTGAATTACAAAATAGGTGTTATTTCCATAGAGAATGCATCTAAAAGCATGTTACAGTTCATTTCAAGCTATGTGCAAGATGCCCATCATATATCACTTAAATAAAAGTTTGACTCGATCTTGTTTATAATTATAGAGATTACATGTCATTTATTTGTTTAATTTCCATGTAAAGCAGATGTGTTAAAACCTGTGAATAACCGTTATTGTAATTCTATACATGTAAGCACTAAATGGATGCCAAAACATTTTAATTATGTTATGTCATTAAGCTGTGCTGCATTTTACTCATCTGTATTGTGAGGCAGATTACATGGGTGTTTTAATTCCAGAATGATAAATCACATATTTAATATTGTGTTTGATTTGTTAGTGTAGTTAATGTAGTTTCATTGTAAATTGCAGCCATTTATGTAGTGACTAGCTATTGTGATAGCACAGTCTTGGGAGAAGTTTCATTTAAATGTAAATACGCATTGTTTGAATTCAATGAGCATAGCTATTAATGTATAAGCAATAAGCAAATGAATCACATTTATTTTGTTTAATCAAATCACTGGAGAATCAACATTAAACAAAGGGGAACAATGGAACATAAGAAATTGTACATAGATACAAGAACAATTTCATCAATATTCTTCTGAGATAGAACAGAGGAAGGTTTTGTTATTACACAGGAAAATTCGTGATGTATTTGAAGGAGAAATTGCAGCATAAAATGGGAATCTAACACAATATTATACTAATTAACGTTGAAAATATTGATATATAAGAACTGCTTTGCTACGAAGTGTTACATAAATATTAATCAGTTTCAGAACTTTGCGGAAAATTATTGAACTTCTGCTACCATACTCAGTGGATGAGATGAGAGTCTCATTGCTCAAACTTAGTTCCATTAGATGCATCATAATTATTTACTGCACCTCATTTAAAAAGCCACCACAACTGTGTCAAATTAGTAACATCACTTAACTTGTAACAAACTTTATTTATTTGGCAAATGCAATACAGATTTTGCTTTGCAATTCTGGCTTAAAAATTGCTCATAACTCGCAGGTCTTGCATAACTGATTCACATTTATTTTCTGCTGACTGTTTATAATCTTCTGTTGTTGGAGACACACAGTAATGTAATGTTCCAGAATTTACTAAAATGCAGATGGTGAATTTCTCAAAATGTAGTCAGTCAAGCTGTTTCCACTGCTTTGCCAACTGTGTCCCTTTCTTGAATCTCTCACACACAAAGCCTACATTAATGGTTTGGCTATAGTATTAATTTTATAAAGAGAGAAAGTTTTAATATATCTGTGTGTGCATGTTGTAATCTCAAAAGTCACTAACTGATTTTTATATTTCTTTCACCATTGCAAAGTCCTATTCTTTGTGACCAAGATGGGCTATTTAACACACCTAATTTCAATTCTTAAATTACTAAATGACTAAAAAGTTTTTACAAACCCTGTGTGCCAGAATATGAATACATTGCAATTGCAAAAGAATATAATTGTGAAGTAGGTTTTGCCTTTTCATCGATGTCGTGGAGTAGAAAATAAGTTTTGTTACTCGATTAAAAGGCATGTAAAGGAAACCTATTAATGCCATAGATATTTGATTCCAAGTAATATATACATATAGATGCAATTCAGCAACTAAGACTTGGCAAATTATCTTAGCCTCTAATTCCCAAGGTCATGGGTTCAAACCTGGCAGAGGGTGATGATTTTTTTTGGGGCATAAAAATCCTTAGCATGGCCTCCTTTGGTTCCCGTTAGTCTGGGGTACCTCTTCTCGTTCGTGTCATCGGGAAGAGTACTTTTAGCTCGTTTACGAATCAGACATTGTCTTTTTAGTCATAGATACCTGCTCAGTGGTGACCCCACACCTCTCTGTGAGTAGTGTGATGCATCCTTAACGGTGCGTCACATTTTAACAGAGTGTCAAGTTTTAACTCCGTTGTGCGTTCGTGTTGGTCTGCCTGTTGGCCTAGCCAATATTTTGGCAGACGATGCGCGTGCTGTAGAATGTAATATATAAGTGGTGGTTTTATAAGTGACAGTGGTTTTAGCCGACGCATTTGATGCGCTAAGAGTCTTTTGACTGTGTGATTTTATATTGTCTTTTTAATGGGGCCTCTACTCCCCAGTAGAGATATGGCGCCCATGTCTCTTGCATTCTACAGTTCTTGACATGTTTTACTCTTTTATTGACCATGCTTTTAGTGTGTTGGTTTTTGGGATTTGGTGTATTGTTTTTTTTAGCTTTTTGGACATCGCAGGTTTGTATCCCGATTTTTTATTATGCTGTTTTTAACCCATCTTTTATTTTTTGGACTTTAAATTTTATTCTTTGTAAGGGCGCTGATGACCTTAGCTGTTTAGCATCCTTAAACCACATATCATCATCACACCTCCTTTGGAAGGGAAGTAAAACCGGTGATACGGTGTTGTAGATTTGCGGCATGTAAAAGAACCTCAAGCCTGATAAAGAGGCTTGTGAGCAAAATTACTGGTCTTTCGCACACAATGTAGAATGGAATGCTAAGGACTAATACAGTTAAAGAGCGCCCACAAATAAAACTCAATTCAATTTAAGACATTGCAAAACAAAAGAGAAGCAAATCTGCTTATAAAGGAATGATACACATACGATACCAATACCAAAAACGTTTAGTAGCCTTAATTTATTGCTTTGTTTCCTTTGCATATTGTAATCAAGTTTGTGGCAGGTTATGTTAAATAATTGTATAAAGACAGAAATTGTGTCCAGCTTACATAAAAAATCAATCTATATTTATAATTAACAAATGAGAAGATGAATTTTCTTAGAGAGTGAAGAAGGAATATGCTGTAGCTATACGTATGATTTTGGCAGTGCCTGCAGATGGATGGGATAATGCAAGGCTGAGGAGGGAGCAATGGCAGACACTAATGTGGGACCACTCCTGAGAAAAGCCGAGGCAGGAACTAGGCTGAGCTTGAAGATGTCACACGCTGGAGTAGTGTGTTTATGTCCTACTGGGCTCAATGGGACTCACTGAAGACCAAGGAAGGTGTGTTCTTAGTGTGGCAGTCACCTGATGGGAAGATCCTGAAAGAGGAATTGATCCTTCCTTGAAGTAATGTGCCGGAGAACCTGGAGGAAGTTCATGCAGGGACTCAAGGAGAACATCTTGGACCCAACCAAACAATTTACAAGCTCCAACAAAGGTACTACTGGTTTAAACTGTAAGCAAATGCTGAGAGGAGGTGCCACCAATGTCATGTGTGTGCAGCAGGTCACAGACTAGGAGCCAGGGTTGCACGTAGCAATACAATGTGGGAACTCCCTTCGAACATGTCACCATTGATATAGCTGTACTGTTAGAAGTAACAACTATTTGTGGTGATGGATTACTTTACTGAGAGTATATGTCATTCTTAATCAGGAGATCAAGATGATCGCGGACTAAGTTTTCTGCCGATTTGGGGTACTGTTAGAAGCTACACAGCAATCAAGGCACAAACTTATACTTGAATTGAATAACTTCTAAATTCTGACAGTTGCTCTCCTGCGTTTCAACTACATCACATGTAAAACATGCGGTGTTGTCGGCTCGTCCGTCCGCAAGTGGAAGAGGACAGGAGAACTAAACAAAGATAAAAGTTCTTCATTGTGCCTAACAAAATAACGTAATAATATACTACACTAAACATCTCTATACACTTTTAAGGATACAGTGTACAACATGCTTGTCAATTATTGCATTATGTTCATGTTAATTTTCGTGCTGTATGAGAATAAGCGCATATTAAATATTAATAGTTTTAATACATTTTCAGCCTGTATTATTTTATTCTAGTGCCTGTCTTCCATTTTGTATCTTTTAAATTCCTTTGCGTATGCTTTAAATGTCCATACGTAATATTATATTACCTATATAGAACAAAGGTTTAAACCTGATTTTTATGCTTTCACTTTCATTATATTTATAAAATTTCAAAATGCGCTACTCCACAAACATTTTTAATACTATTGCGAAACTTTCAGATGGCAGATTATTCAAGTTAGTACCATATCTACTTTGAAATTCTTATTTTTACTGTTATCTTTATTTTAACTCTCTATTAGATAAGACAAACTTTGCATTTAAAACTGTGGAGTTATTGTGTTCTTTCATACTAATATTTTTTTCATAATAACTACATACGGCGACGAAGAGCATCTTCTTGGAAGGCACCTAGATCTGTAATAATTTTTGACAATGTGGGGTTTTCTAATATTACTTTTGAAGATCCAGACTGCAATTTCTCAGCTTATTCATCTTTTCTTTCTTGCTCTTTCCCTATATTGAAAACAGTCCGGTTACTTATTTTAAGTGCATCAGCTGTCCTATCTGTGACTTTATTTACATCAATCATTGGTCCACCATTTTCTCTTTCCAATTTGAAATATGCCCTTAAAGCACATACCATCTCATGAGCTTGGCTGCGAATTGCAGTATCTTGTAGAAGCTTAGTGCATTTTTTCTTTGGGGAACGAGTTTGTGGTCTTCCCCTACGCTTTTGCCCGGGATCACACATTGTCAATCACACAGAAATTTCAGCACAGGTTATATATATTTTAAAATACTATAATCACCATAATACTGATCATTCGCTATACTACAGCTACAAGTTTAGGACTTGAAAAATAACGTTAATATGCAATTGCACAGTTCACTGATTTAAAATAGTTGTATGCTTAAACTTTAAAATATCTTGCTACACTACGACGATACATAAATCATGCAAGTATCTGATAAATCAAACAAAACAATGTTTGCCATGTGACAGCACTTCCTCTGAGTTCTGATGAAGGGTGTGGAGGGGGCTTAAATGGTGATTGGCTACTTCAAAATCAACTTTGGTTATCTTGACAACAGACCCATATATACGTGCGGAAAGCACACAGAGTTAGCTGTCAGAATTGAGAAGTTACGTTAATTCAAGTATAGTTGAACCTGATGAAGAAGCACTGGAGAGACTTGGAGTGCAGAAGACACGTACAACGCCTCTCCACCCATAGTCAAATGGCATGGTTGAATGGTATATTAAGACCCTAGAAGAGATCCTGAGGAAAGTCATGGACAAGCACCAGAGGGACTGGGATGTTAGGGTGCCACTTTTCTTGCAGACCTACTGCCCGTCGACTCAGGACACCACCTGGTTGGTAGCAGCCAGCATAGTCTTCAACAGGAATCTGCGACTTCCATGCAACCTGATGTTTGGGAGCCCTGCTGGATGGAATAGCCAGCAATTGACTTTGCGAGGAACCTCATGGACAGCTTCAGGACATGCAGGAGATGGCCTGCCAACACATTCAGATAGTGAGGAACTAGATGAAGACCCATTATGGCCGCTGGTCAACATCCAAGGTTTTCACCAAGGTGATTTAGTGTGGCTGTGTTGACTAAACGACATTGCCCCAAACTCCAATAGCCATGGCAAGGATCATATCACATGGTGAAGAGCTTCAATGATTTAGTATACCACATCTAGAGTCTGTGCCAAGAGAGGATACATCTAGACCACCTAGCTTGCTATGTAGTACTGTTTGGGATGACCAGCCCTGAGGAGGGAGCAATGTGACTGCGGCGCTACCAGCCACCAGTAAGTGCCTCCCAGCCCAGGACCTGCAACAGGCCATTGAGACAGGCATTTCACTAAGCATTTATTCTACCATGGTGTTCAGTTCCTTGGTACTGTCACTGACCCTTTCTTCCAGGGACACTAAAGGCTGGTTCACAACTAATGAGAACGGTAACCAGAACGAGAACGAGAAAGTTGAAATACTTGTATTCAAATGGGAATGTTCACAACTGACGGGAAGCTTCCTGGGCCCCAGGAACATGAAAGAAGAGTTGCCCAACTTTTAACTTTCTTGTTATCATTCCCGGGCACGGCATATTAGATCCCTATTGTGTATATTAGACTCTTCAATCTAGAGGTTATTCTAGGCGACCATGACATGAAACAGCCACTAGTGCTCTTTGTAGTCGCTAGCTGGAAACATGAAACTGGAAGGAATTAGTAGTAAATGTGCTTCCTAACCTCATCCCGACACCCGCAAATCTAATCAGCGTTGGTTCCTCTGGTGAAGGGATCATTTGTAGTTTGTTTATATGCAACTCAAAACTGGCTATTACCTAAAAACAATGGCAAAAGCTACAAAGAATGGCTAAAACCGGTGGAAATGAAAAAAAGAACAATAAACAATTTTAATGCATGCTATTAAATAAAGGAATGAAAGCTTGGCATAAGTAGAGGGATCGGAAATGTAACGGATGTACATTTAGATAAAGTTTACTCTATCAAATTTTGACGTTGGCTTGGCTAAATTGGAAGTAAGTGAAAAAATGTCACTGGTCAGTTAAAAACAAATGAAATCCCAATGCGCAAAATGGACTTTCACTTTGTGATCGATATGCATTACCGTTCTCGTTACGTGGCTGTTGTGAACCAATATGCATTGATTTCCGTTTTCGTTTCCATTCTGGTTACCGTTCTCGGGCGGTTGTGAACCAGCCTTAACACATTCCTTCATGTCCTCCAGGGTGTCAATGCGCTGTCCTCCATGGTGTAGTCATCCTCCGTGGTCTAGTGGTACCGTGCTAGCCTCTAGTTCCCATGGTCACGGGTTCAAACCCGGCGGAAGGCGATGGATTTTTTTTGGGCGTAAAAACCCTTAGCATGGCTTCCTTTGGAAGGGAAGTAAAGCCGGTGGTCCCGTGTCGTAGATTTATGGCACATAAAAGAACCTCAAGCCTGATAAAGAGGCCTCTGAGTAAAATTACTGGTCTTTCACGCCCAATATAGAATGGGATGCTAAGGACCATAGTAGTTAAAGAGCATCCATAAATAAAACTCAATTTAAATTTAAATTTCCGTGGTGTAGGGGTATCATGTTAACCTGTAGCGCCCGAGGTCACGGGTTCAGGTCTGGCAGAGGGCGATGGATTTTTTTTCAGGTGTAAAAATTGTTAGCATGACTTATTTCAGAAGGGAAAGAAAGCTGGTGATCTCGTGTCAGAGATTTATGGCAAGTAAAAGAACCTTAAGCCTAATAAAGAGGCATCTGAGCAAAATTTGCTGTCTTTCATGCCCAATATAGAATGGGACGCTAAGAACCGTAGTAGCTAAAACGCATCCATAAATAAAACTCAGTTTTAATTCTAGGGTATCAATGCATTGGCCAAGGTCTTTCATCTTCCCTCCATGTCATTATCTAGTTGTTCATCACTTTTGGTTAATAGCTCCAACTTCATCTTAGACATTTCCATTTGCATCTGCTCCATTCAAATTTCAATGTCTCCTCCATTTTCTCCATTGTAAAATTCACTGTTATTTCACTTCCCATCTTATCCATTTCAGAATTTATTATCCCCTTTTCATCTCATCTTTTCTGTTTTGGCCAATAACTTTTTACACATTTCCTCCATCATGGCTCGTATATCCCACTTCTGACACCAGTACAGAAAATGGGAACACGACTTACTACAAAAACACACTTTATTTGTCACTAGGCACGCAATGTAGCACAAACTTAACACTTATGTCACTTTAGCACACACTCAGAATGCAACACTACTGATCCATTGAATCAAATTACAACTGAACTGCATGACTCACAACTGACTGCTGGATTACAACTTGCATACTGCACTGACCATTTCTCACTTTGTCACCTCTAATAGAACAGAAACTCAACTGACTGGTGACATTGGTCCCTTGTATAGGTCTTGTGTACAAAGCAGAACTTTTGAGAACAAGAACTTACCAAAAAGGGCCAAAAGGAATCCTTTTGAGCAGGGAAGTGGCACACAATGGCTGTTGTTTCTTGTGCCCATTGTTTTAAAGGGGAACTGGACATTAGCCTAACCCATGTTATGTAAATGAGCCAGGAGGCACTAGCACTGCCGGCCTATAGGAACTTATCATGCATGGTCATCATATCAACACACACGCAAAATTCATTTTTGGATTCAGGGAGCCTGAATTGGATGAATTGAAAAAGTAATGAGCTTTCATAAGAATATTTTGTAGAAGTTACGTAAAAGTAATTAAAGTGGGTAGAGAAAGTCATATGAAAAGTTTCTTTTTTAAACATTTCCTATCACTTCCCTTCTCCTGTATGCCTCTTGTACCTACAGCAAACTGTGTAATTAAACTATTTCCATAAATGTGTGTCTGAATTAACATGAACTCGATCATCATAATTTTATGTTTATTGTTGTATCAGGCAGTTATTGGAAGTATGGGGCTAGAACATATGTGAGATGGGCCAATAACTGCAGAGAGGGGAGTGGGGATGGACAGTAACAGACACACAACTTAACTATTTACGGTAGTCGTGTTCTCATTGTCCATTACACTTTGCTTGCCGTTATTTTGCTATTCATGATATTTTAGTTTCTCCACAGGCTTACCATCATGAGATGCAGCAACAATTGCGAAATGGATAATATCAAAGAAGAGGATCCTCTTTCAGGCAACATAGCCTCACAAAATGACAGAGAGCTCTTTAATAGGGGTGTTAATATAACGACAAAGAGTGATGCTGTACTTGTGGACGATGGTTCTGATGTGGCAGTCAAAACGGAAATTAAATCAGAGACTCCTTTTCCAGACGTTTGTTCACAGGAAGAGAGAGAATGTTCTACCAAACATCTCATAAAGCAGATTAATTGCAAAACAGATACCAAAACAGAAATTGGTTCACAGAAAGAGAGAGAATTTCTTCCAGAGGATTCTGTAGTGAAGGTTAAGAAATACAACAGCGATCATGAAATGGATAACAAAATAGAAATTAAAGAAGAACCTTGGTGGCTGGAAACAGAAACTTCATCTCTTTGTGATGACATAAAGGTAAATTGTGTAGAAATCTAATGCATTTAGGAAGTTTGTTTAGTGTAATTGCTTGATAAAATATTTGAACTATGTCAAAGAGAATTAATAAAATTAAAGTACAATTTGTGAATGTATTTAGTGTTTATCAGATGGTGTATTTAAAGGTTTAAAGGTAATTGTAACGATAAGATACTTGAAGGAAATGCAAAAATATTCTGTAACATTGTAGCTTGTATATTATGAAGTAACATTATTGTAGCCCCACGTTGTGGTAGCCAATTTGATGCACTAATTAATGTTATATTTATTTAACATTCTTGGTGTTCCACGTTGATGCGGTATTGCTTATAATGTTTGTTTACATCATGTGTTGAAGCCATCTTGTGACGTCATTCATTTGTTTGGTTTGTAGCTCCATCTAGTGTTAGCAATTTGTATTAGCTTTTGTTTGATTTCATTTCAAATGTCCTCCGGCTAGCTATTATCCTGTTGGCTTGGGCACGTATCTCTATACAGGTTGTGTAAACGGAAAGGAATCTTTTGTCCAAAAATTACACTGATGAAGAAATTTGTTTTACACATTTATTGTCGAACACGTTAACTATCACATTTATACATTGATCTTAACACTCGCCAAACTGAAACTGTTATAATAAGTTCTTACTGATAATTCTTTTAATCCACGTACTTCAATCTTTTATATAATTAACCTTACAATACTTTAGATCTTTCATAATTCTGCTGCGCGTAACTTGTGAATCTATATCCGATGTATGACGAAGTGACTGACTGAAGACGACGTGTAGTGTACACAGATTTTTGATGAACTGACAACTGAATACGACGTGTAATGTATGAATGCTTTCGGCGAACTGAAGGACTGACTGACTTTACTCTAACTTGGCTTCTATTTATACTCCCACTCCCCGATATGCCTAAAGATTATAAATGAACTGCTATTGGCTAATAAAACGCGCCAACATTAGCGTCTATTTTTATATCCAATGAAAATTATAAATACATATGCTTTAGGGAAACATTCCAGAACTTTCTACCGAAAAACGCGCTAACATTACGTAACTTCCTCGTTTCCAATAATGATAAACAGCTCACCCCCCTCTCTGCATTATTGCGCGCTATTATTGACAGTTTCAGTAAAGCCGTATAAACTTACTTCTCAATAATAATTACAGTTAAGAAACATCTCAAATCAATGTCACATAATAATGCATATTCATACTACAATCATTATTTACATTAAAGTAATTTGTGATACAAATTACTGCATCAATTACAATCTGCTACACTTTCCCCCAACTTGCAAAAAAAAAAAATGAAAGAAAAGAAAACGAAATGTATAAGTATCTGCTGCTTCATCTTTGTTTCTGAAAAACAGCTGTAACTATTCTGATATTATGGCCTTGAGTTGTTTAGTCTGATTCTTATCTTTCAGTTTGTTTATCATACTTTCCTGACAAAAGATATGTATATCTTGGATTTTTTGTGAATAGCATATAAAAGCTCCCTATTTCTTCAGTTCTGTATAATTTGTCAGATAAAAATATAATTACTGAAAACATTCAGAGCTCCTCCAAATACACAGTTTGTCAAGTTTGGTACATAGTATTAGCTTTTTCCAAAATATTCCATTTGCAAGGTTATCTTTTCACTGGTGTCATCTAATGGACATGCCTGAAAGCTTGCAAATCTTGTTTTTCCTCTTGCGTTTGTTAACATCAATAAACATTTGAATCCTCTTTGCATTATTTTATATCACTTTGGAAAAAACGCACTGAAACATAATGTGGATAGAAAAGTAAAGCCATATTCACAATGCTGACTTAGGTATAACATAAAATTAGCTAATGTTTATAGATGTGTACATTGCATGTGAATATCTTGTGTGTGTTCCTAAGTTTTGAATTGAATAACATAATAATAATATCCAATGTAGAAATTCCTCTATTCTTTATAAATCAAAAAAGGACATAAAAAGTATTGTACGAAGCAAACAGCAGATCAGCATTTGGCATGTCACTGACCATTTAGAAGAGCACCATGATTATACAGTAGATGGAATAAAATCTTTCATTGTTCATGAGCTGGCAGTGCTGGGAGAAAGAAAAATAATTGTTCCTTTATGCATGCGATGGAGGCATAAAATTTGGAATTTGCTATCTCTTGCATTAAAGCAGTACCTTACATAATTCTATGTTAATGCTTCCATAAGGTAACATGCATGCAAAGTCTTGCATTGATGCTGTCTGTGTTTACTTTTCATTAGAAATAAGGCTTACTTTGTATGAATATTAAAATATGTGAATTTTTCATTGTAGAGAAAATCATGTGAATGTATCACACCAGATTTTCCTTAATACTAGTCTAACTAAATCATAGATCCTGATTCACTTTTACTAAATTTTCCTTTTGCCAGTTCTCTATCCTTTAAACTGAACTGTTTATTGAGATCTAAATACTGTCTCCATTGCTATGTTTTCTTTCACCCCATTACATGATATAATGACAAATCTCTGCTTCTGCATAACTGCTAAAAACATATAGAAATTTAAAAATCTTTAAAGATAACCTTGTGGTTCAGGACAATTACTAATGCTGTATAGATGATTGTGTGAAACTGTATGTTTGCATTATTGTGTTACAGGATGGAGACTGCGCTCCAGTAAAATCATCAAGGTAAGACTTAACTATTGACTAATGTTTCAATAAGACACTTTCTGATTCTTGTTTTACATTTTTCTTTATTGGTGGTGCTTTAAATATACTAATATTATAAATGGAGAAAACTTGTATGTAGGTGGATGTTTGTATGTAGGGTAATCTCAAAAAGCATTGTATCAGTTTTTATAACACTTTCACCATGAGTAAGCTGTATTCTTTCTTACAGACTTGAGCTATAAAACACCTTGTAATCTTAATTCATAAATGTCTAAAAGACTAAATAGAATTCATAAAGTTTTTGTTGAGAGTGCCATGTATTAGAAAATAGCTGTTAATTTCACAGAGAATGCAGTAAAAGGAAAAGCTTTTCAGAATTTTGTTTCAAGAAATATGCATAGACAGCTGTGATATATCACTTAAACAGAAAGCTGACTATCGATCTAGTTTATAATTACATGTTATATTTATTTGTTTAATTGTCATTTAAAGCAGATGCATCAAAACTTGTGCATAAGCTTTCTTATAATTCTATAGATGTATGCACTGAACTTTCTGGATGTCAAAACTTTTTAATAATCCTATGTCAGTAACTGTGCTGCATTTTATGCTGCAATCAACTTAATTTACAATGTATACTGAATTTGTATGTGTGTGTGTGTGCGTGCGGGCATGTGCACATGCATGTTTTTACATTATATATATTATATAAAATAGAAAATTGTGAGAGAGTAACATACAAAATTACTCAAGCAATGTCTATGCTGTGACAAACAGAAATATTGGTTAACTTGTAACAAACTTTATTTATTATAGCAAATGTGCTAGAAGCCTTGCTTTACAGCTCTGACTTATAAACTGCTTGTAACTTGCTTGCAGCTATTGTGTAACTGACTCACATTTATTTTTCTGTTGACTGTTTATAATCCTCTGCTGCCAGAGGGAGACATTAATACATTGTTCCAGAATTTACCAGAATGCAGATGACAAACTTTCTAAAAATGTAGGCAGTCAAGCTTCTTCCATTGCCTGGCCAACTCTACCGTGCACGTTTCTTTCTTGAATACTCTGTACTCAAAGCCTTCATTGATAGTTTGGCCATAATACTAATATTATAAAGAGAGAAAGTTTTAATATGTCGTATTTAAAAAAAAAAACCACTTAACTCGATTTTTTATTTGTTATTCACCATTAAAAGGTCGTATTCTTTTTTGACCAACATGGGCTATTAAACACCCTATTTCAATTCATAAATTACTAAAGGACTCAAAGGGAGATACAAAGCCTATCTACTGGAATATGTACACATCAAAATAAAAGAACACAATTGTGAAGCAGGCTTTACCTTTGCATTGAAATGCCATGGAGTAGAAAATAGTTTTGGTACTTAACGAAAAAGACATGTAAAAGAAACTATTACAGCCACATGATACCAAGTAATATATATGTGTGGCCATAATTTATAACTAAAACATGGTAAAAAAAACAGAGAAGCAAATCTGTTTACAGAGATAGTGGTTACACGCGATAACAATACCAAAATAGTTTAATAACTCTCATGTGTTGCTTTATTACCTTTGCATATTATAATCAAGTTCATGGCAGAGTATGAATAATTGTATAAAGAGAGAAAATGGTGTCCAGTTAACACTTATAATTAACAAATGAGAAGATTAATTCTCTTACTGGTCACAGAGTATGTGCTTTTTCCAAAGCAGTTGACTTGGTGGCAACTATAGGAACCAAAGAGAAGTTAAAAAGGTTTAAAATTTCAATTACACTGATGTTTATGAATTTAAAATTACTAAGAAGATTTTTCCCAAAGCATATGTTTCAGCAAATAGTGTAGTGAAAACTACATCCAAACTTCGTAAGGTGGGCTTGTGAGAACTTAAAGAGTTCTGTATGTGGAAATAGACAAATATCTTAATTTATCATGCTTGGGAAAGGATGGATTACATCTAAACCATTGGTGATCTTGGAAGTTAGGACAGGTTCTAAACAACACCATAAACATAGTAATTAGAAAAACAGGGATACTACCTCCAAATGCAGATGGTGTTGTAGACATAAATGAAAGTGTTAGCCAAGTGGAAGAAACTGCAAGAAGGAGGGGATAAAAATAACATGAGTTGAGGGAAGGGAGGGTAATGCCACAGAGGGAGGAAAGTGACGATCCGGTACCCAAACTCACTAGACTTAAAAAAACAATGGAAAAATATACATATCAGGCTAAAACAAAGAACAAATAGGGAAAGGGGATAAGTTTGATGTTCTGGAATGTCGAAGGCATAAAGAGTCAAATATACAACGGGGAAATCCAAAATGTAATGAGATATATGGACACTGTAGGGGTGGTGGAGACCTGGTTGAGAGAAGGGAAGAAATAGAGCTAAAGTGCTACAAATTTATAAGCAAAAGTGCCAGTAAAAAGCCTGAGAAAGGGAGAGCTTCAGGGAGAATTGGTATATTTGTTAAAAAAGACATGAGCATAAGTGTTAAAACAGAACTGATAGAAAACAAGGTTAACACGGTCATTTGGATGTTAATAAAACAAATAAATAAGATAAAATGTAAATATTGGAATCGGTGAAGTATATAACTTCCCAGAATCATCAGACTTTTATGAGAATAACCTGTACAAAACTATAGGTGAGGACATGGATGAAATCAGAAACAATTGGCCAGACATAGAGTTTATTATAATGGGAGACTTCAATGCAAGAATAGGAGGGAAAACTATAGATTACTAGGAAGTGCCATGATAGGGGAAGGGGGAAAAATGAAGTAAGAGAAAAGCAAAGATAGTGCAATAAATAAGGAAGGAAAAAAGTTATTAGAATTCTGTGAAATAAACAATTTGTTAATATGTAATGGGACAATGGGAGAGGACAAAGAACGTGAATTTACATTTGCAAATGCAAATGGGCAAAGTGTAATAGATTATATGTTATGTAGTGAGGAATCAGAGGAGAAAATTACAACATTTTAAATTGGAAATGAGATAGTAAATAGTAGGCATTTCCCGTTAACAATGGAACTAAAGGTAGGAGAACAGGAAGTAGTAGATAAAGGGGTATCAAGGATTAGGAGATTAACCCTCCGTCAGTCGCTAGGGGCCTGAGAGACCCCTGGCATTTTATAAATGTCATAATTTTCGAACGAACGCACCTATGCAATTGCCTGACTGGGACATCTAACATTACACCTTGCGTGATTATTTGCTGCAGCGATTACCTTATCTGTTTATTTGTTTGGCTGGAGGAATGAATAATCAGCAGTTACGTGTCGCACAGGTCAACCAGGCCCCGCGCGTCTGCTCTCGTTACATATTGTTGACAGATATGTTTCTCATTAGCTTTTGTGCAATATTGCTTTACTATTGCAAGTAGCTGTTACTGCTTCGTCATGAATACGAGTAAAAGGTACGATCTACAAAATCCGAATGATTTGGAAGAAGTACATCGCCTACTTTGCGATGATGATGCCTTGCCTGTGGATGACATATGAATAAGATGACTCTGATTCAGAAGATAAACTCAAAACGAGATCTTTAGATTCAGAAACTGATCATGTAGATGAAGAGGAAGAAGATGAAAGCAGCTTGTGTGATAACATGTATTTTATAGGTAACATCATATGCGCATCATAATAATTCTTCTTCGTTTTCTTCTTCTTCTTCTTCTTATTATTATTATTATTATTATTATTATTATTATTATTATTATCGACAATACATTCTGTTGTTATTCACAGGAAGAGATGGAGCAAAAGGAAAAAAAAAAACACCTTGGAAAATAACACAGACAAGGGCTCACAATATATTGACCAAACTTCCTGGTGTGGTCGGAGCTGCCAAAAATGCGAAAACGGAAATTGATTGTTGGAAGCCTTTTTGTTACCGAAGATATAGTTAGTTGATTTGATTGTTGAAAGCTCAAATACTTACATTAGCAGTGTGCAGCACAAATTTTATTGTGAAAGAGACAGCAGACATACAGATGTAATAGAAATAAAAGCTTTCCTAGGCTTATTGTACCTGGCAGGAATTTTTTGTGGTGGACGCAAGAATATTCACGAGTTTTGGAGAACCGATCTTGGAATTCCTCTATTCCGAATGGCTATGTCCAAAAAACGATTCAGTTTTCTAATACGCTGTATTTGCTTTGATGACAAAAGCTCAAGACTGGAGCGACGAAGATTGGATGAATTGGCTGTTGTTAGAGAAATGTTTACATTGTTTCTGAACAACTGTCAGAACCATTATTCTCTTGGACAAAATGTCACTGTCGACGAACAGTTGCCCGCGTTTCGTGGTCGATGTGCTTTTAGACAATATATACCATCCAAGCCAAAGAAGTATGGCATAAAGATATTCTGTTTGAGTGATGCAAAACTGTTTTATACAACTAACATGGAGATTTATTGTGGACAGCAGCTGGACGGACCATATTTGCAAACTAACTCGGCAGAGGCTGTAGTGCTGAGACTAACTGAACCAATCTCCGGCACTGGACGAAACGTTACTGCAGATAATTGGTTTACCAGTGTATCGCTGGTGAATGAATTGCGCAAAAGACAACTTTTTTTCGTCTGTACAGTGCAAAAGAACAAAAAAGAGTTACCCACTAATTTCACTTCTCCAAAAGATCGCAGACAGTACGAAAGCATATTTGGCTTCACAAAAAATGAAACACTTGTTTCATATGTTCCAAAAAAGGGTAAAACAGTAGTTTTGCTCTCAAGTCTACATGTTTCATCCACACAGTTATAAGAAGGTGCTGAGAAAAAGCCTGAAATAATCCTGCATTACAACGACACTAAATGTGGAGTTGATGCAGTAGATAAATTGTGTGCTACATACAATGTAGCCAGAACAACGAGAAGGTGGCCCATGGTAATTTTTGGCCATATCTTGAACATTGCAGGTATTAATTCTAGGGTTATCTTCCTTGGAAACCAAAATAAATATTCCACAAGGCAGGAGTATTTGAAATCACTATCTTTAGCTTTACTGTTGCAACAGCTACAAAGGAGAGCAACAGCATCAAATCTATCCGATGATTTGAAAGGACTTTTGACAAAATATAAACCTGAAGAATTCGGCGTAGTATAATTATGAAATTCACCACTATGCACATTGAAAAGGAAACGATGTGAACCCAGCAATAAAGACAAAATGAACTGCAAAACTAAATATCCTTGTGGAAAATGCAACACCCCCCTTGCGTTTGAGCAAACATGCTAAAATTATTTGCGATAGTTGCTTAGTCGGGGAAAACACGGGTGAAATAGTAGATGATTCTGGGTAACTGAACAGTTGAAATTACAAGTTGTGTGTATACCTGGACATGGCAATGTATTTCTTTATTCTTACTGTAATACAATTTATAACGTATATGTACTCATATTTTAGCTTGTATTTTTATGTTGTAAGATAATACCTATTAATGAAAGCCTTGTACGCTTAATGTAAATAAAGGTAAAAACAGGGGAAAAAAGAAAATAAACGAAAGAAAACAAAAATACAAACAATAACAACAAAAATATAGCGCGGGTCTACTAGGCCCCGCGCGACTAACGGCGTTCTACCAAAGCGCGCGCCTGACGGAGGGTTAAAGACCTATTGGTGGAAGGAGGAACTAGAAGAAAAGTTCACAAAATATTTAAATTCAAAGGTAAGCCAAATTATAGTATATGGAATAAAGATCAACCTAAATGAAGGAAAAACAGGGAAAGCATTACAATTAATTGGACTAATAGTAAAAAGAGCAGGGACAGATATGGAAATAAAGCAGGAAAAGGTACAGACAAATAAGGGATGGTATGATGAAGAGAGTAAAAAGGCCATGAACGGCCAATTTTCTTTGATTATTTCCAATGTTACTTGTGCTGAAATGTTAAAATGGTGGAGCGGTATAGGTTAAAATTCCCAAAGAATAGATACACTCCATTTTCAGCAATGAATACATCCTGATAGAGCTATTTTAATGTAATTTGTAATGCTTTAAGGCCTATTTGTGTGACAGGCGCCTTAAATATCCTGATCTAAGACGTAGCGAAAATTCACACACTCACAGTGTTACATATCACAATTATATCAGTTGATGCATAGTTCCAAGAACAAGGCAGAAATAAGGAGGGTAATGAATGGATTTGGTGCAATTACTACATTTTCAGGAATATTAAATACTTAATTGCACAGGTATAGGAATCCGGTAACCTGAAGAGATCAGTACCAAAATCTAAAGTCGTCATCGTGGTGTCTGGGTAGCGTGTGCACCTCTTATTCAAAAGATTCCGGGTTCAAACCTTGTTCGGGAATATTTTTCGTTTCTTTTTTCTGCCTGTCTTTCAGTGAATATCTGCTAAGCTAACTGGAATTTAGCCAGTGCGGAAAGAAAAAGCATCCATAATAGTTGAGCATATTTTTCTAATCATTTGTAAGGCCAGCTTCTCCCACATGTCCATATTAAAGTTATTGCTTTTATCTCTGTACTTTCTATCTTTTCTTAAGATTGATGTTAAAGTTAATAATGTAATAGAGAAACTTGGGCCTGCTTTTGCTTTTGTCCATTGCACGCTGAACTACATGCATGCGCTTCAGCAAAGATGTAGAACAAGTGAAAAACAGATGACGTAATGTACATCCGGGTGCGTTCAGTAGAGTTTACTTGCAATGAAAGGTGCGCTCAACTAAGGGGAGCATCTGCCAGATAACCCCAGTCACCTAAACTGCGATGAACATTGATGCACTGCTGTGTGATGATTATGCCAGTCATATTTTTACCGCGGTAAGCTGAAGGTCCCTGAAGGATTTGTGTAATGTGGATGGTGCACACAGCCACAAGAGCAGCACCAGGTGTGGTTGCATTAGTAGAACTAGGAAGAACGAGGAGGAAAGGTATAATAGTAGAAAGAATTTTAACATTTTGGATTACAGGCATGAAATTGGAGGAAGGTGAAATCTTAAAGATATGCCTGACTCAGCAAAAGGTTCTAAGAAACAAAAACACCTGGTGGAAAGCAAATCAAAAAAATAATAGTCAATTGGAATGGGAGATATATGGGGGTTGGAGGAAAGAAATACAAACAGCTTTTGGAAAGTAGTAAGAAACAGAGTAGAAGATATAGAATGATGAGATATGGGGAAGTCTTGAAGATAAAAAATCATTAAGCTTTTATAAATTTATAAAGAAGCAGTGGGAAAGAGAGGTACATTGATTGCTGTAATAGAAGGAAAGGGAAGGTTTAGCATGGATGAGAGGCAGCGGAAGAGGGGTATGCGAGTTGTGTGGAGGAAAAGAAAGTACAGAACACTATATGACTGAATGTAAGGAAATAAGGAGCTGGAGGGAAAAAGTGTGGGAGAAGAAATGGGAAAATGTGGATAGAAAAATAGTAGTTATAAAAATGTTTGACAGGGAAAGAAGAAAATAAAATGAAGGGAATGGGAGAATTTTTAAGGAAGGTAAAGGAAAAATGGTCTAGAGAGGCAAGGGCCGCTCAGTGAGCGATAAGGCTTGGGAGCCAAGCAATCTGAGTTGTTCAATAAGAAAACAAGCACCAGACAAATTGTACATAAGATGTAGGGGTACAGTGATATATTAATATATGTTGTATATATTGTAAACCAAATTGTAGAACAAATTGTACAATCAATTCATATCGTAGCAGAATTATCTTCATAAGTTTTAAAATTATAAAAAATTTCAATATTAAAATCAAGCTAAATATCTTTTACAACCTTGAATTCACTCAGGCACTTAGATAATGCTACATACCCAGCTGATATGGAGGACATTGTTACACTGTTCTGTTCCTTTGATTTCAAATAAATTACATTTCCATTTAATTACATAACCAGTCTGTGATTTTCTATCAATAATATCGCCTACCCGATTGGCGTCTACGTAACAGACTAAAATTTCAGTATTTGTATTTTTTAACTTTAAGTCTTTGGTTAAAACTAAATACATTAAATCTCTTAAAGCATCTCTTGGGTCGCTGAACATGCACTTTGGGCTGAAGGGGAACACAATTCAATATCATGAAACAGCTGTTCTCTCATCTATGTCTTATTACTATGCTAGATTACAACGTGAAGCAATAGAAATTTACAAACAACCGAATAACTTTAATAGAAAAGAAGAGACACTAAAACTAAGCAAAATCTGGCATGCGCTACTTGAGAACATCAAACAGGCACAAACCCAGCGATATCATCCAAACCAATCAGGAATCAAAAGCACTGGAGTGGCTAACCCCCTCTCTCCACCACCACCGCACCTGCACCTCCAGCCGGACCAATCACGTGAGAGCAGCCTGAGTATAAATACTGCCGTTATTTCAGCCAACGAGTCATTGGCGACCAAACCTTCACTGAGAAACTTAGACCACGCCACTGAAGATGTTCACCGCAATCGTGAACGAAATGTCTGGAACTGTAAACTCCAGCAGACCATGGCTTCTCAGCCCGGAAAATTCTTCTAGTTATAATTTATACTATCTGTAATATTTCCTTTGCTCTTGTTGTTTCATTTTTAAATGACAAATTATGCATTTTATTTTCCATGCATATGCCACACTTAAAATAATCAGACTGCAATTCTTTTGGCAAATCTTCAAGCATTTCCATATCATGTTTTCAAATAATTAAAATGTACATGCACCAGTGTCCTATGTAATATTTCGTTTTTGGATAATTTACCATTTGTTAGAAAATTTAATTCACTTACTATGATCTCACTTGTCATGTGATACAAATCATTATTTTTGATAGCTAAATCTCTATTTGGATAATAAACTTTGGACATATTTCCTACCGACACAATTTTGTTAACTTTAATTACTTTTCCATAACTTAATAAATTTCTGTCCATATCTTTACATAAAGAACATTTTTATTTACTTTACTTTGACCATAAAAATTAAACTTATGCAAAATGTTTCCCACTTTCGTGCCCTTAAGAAATGACCATCTCCGATTTTTACATTTATTGGTTCTCTAACTTCCACATATTCCTTAAAAATATTTATCATTATTGACAATATGTTCAGAGTAACCACTATCGAGTAACCAATCTACTTTACTGACACAACTATTTACTTCAACATTCGATTTTCCAAAACCGGGCCTAGCCTCAATTTCCATATTAAAATTACTCACTTTACCATCATCATTTCGCTGTCCTTCTTGTCCTTGATTTTGCTGCAAACTGCCACCTCCAGCCTTGGCCACCATAATGTTGTCAGTGTTGGTAATGTTGCTTGCGTCCGGCTCCTGCTGCTGCGTGCCACCTCTGGACTTCCATGAATTTTTTCTCATACATTGCACCATAAAATTTCCAAACTTGCCGCACTTGAAGGGCACTATCCTTTCTTCTTTCAGTCTTAAGTGCACTTGAACTGTTTTTGCTTCCTTCTTTTTCTTTTAATTCAACGAGTTTTATTTTACTTTGCACATATTCAACAGTGTGATCACTTCCTTTCACACATCTAAAGTCCTTCAACTTTAGTTTTTCCAATTTATTTCTTATGCAAATTTGCAGTGCAGTAGATTCCTTTAAATACATTTTGTCAAACCTTTTCAAAATTTCATATGCCGTCTCTTTGTCTTTTACAAACTGTATCAGATCATTCGAAATACCACTACATATGATATTTATAGCTTTCAAATCTTTATCTGTCATCACTTTTTCTCTCATTGCTACTTCCTCACATTTCTTTAGCTTTAAATCATGATTCTCCTTTTCCAACACTTATAGTTGCCATCAAAAACAAGAATTGTAACTTTATCCACCATCTTGGCTACTTTTCCTTTTCTTGTGCTTTTCTTCAAAATTACACCATCTTAAAATAATTATGTCCATTATTTTTCTTGCAATAACTTTTATCAAAAGTTTCACTTTCTGCTCGGCTTTCATGAGTAGCAACTATTTAACACTTGAACGTGTTTTGCTACTCCCATGACATCCAAAAGCCCAGGTGGAAATAAGTAGAAAAAAATACAAAATTACGGATCTCCACTATCATTTCAGATTACAGAATAACTATATCCTCTCAGAGGTTGTAGATCAATTAAGGAACAGATATTTACAGAATAACATTTATTCACAATCACTGATCAAAATTAATAAAAATTATAAAAACAATTACAAGATATAACAACAGCGTGCATGCTCGGCAACCGACATATTCCTACTGCTCTCTCTCTCACACACACACTCAACAGCATCACTCTACCATACACTTTTACATCTCCATATAGATGTTGCTAATTACTCTCTCTGTAAAATGAATTTACCTGTATTCCTACAACATTTATGACACCAATATGAAAATAGTTTAGTAACCTTCATGTATTACTTTTATTCCTTTGTATATTGTAATCAAGTTTGTGGCACGGTATGCTAAATGTATGAAGAGAGAACATTATGTCTAGCTAACATAAAAAAACTAAACCTATATTTATAATTAACAAATGAGAAGATTAATTTTCTTTGTGGTCTCAGTATATGTACTTTTTCCAAAGCAGTTAATTGTTGGTAACTATAGGAACCAAAGAGAAGTTACAAAGAGTTAAAATTTCACCTATACTGATGTGGACGAACTTAAGCCTAAAAAGAAAGTTTCTCACAAGGCATATGTTACAGTGAAAAGCTGAGACTCCATCCAAACTCTCTGGTTCTTGAGGTCGCGGGTTCAAACCCAGCAGAGGGCAATGTATTTTTCGGGCATAAAACTCCTTTGCATGGCTTCCTTTGGTAGGAAAGTAAAGCCAGTGGTCCCATGTCAATGATTTACAGCACATAAAGGAACCTCAAGCCTGATAAACATACTTCTGAGCAGAATTTCCGGTCTTTCATGGCCAATATAGAATGTTACGCTAAGAACCACAGTAGTTAAAGATCACCTATGAACAAAACTCAGTTTAATTTATTTTTCCATCCAAATTTATAAGGAGGGCCTGTGAGATTTTAAGAGCTTTGTGTGTGGAAGTAGACAAATATCTTGATTTATTGTGCCTGGCAAAGGATGGAGCACACTTAAGTGATTAGGGTGCCTTGGAAGCTAGGACAGGTTCTAAATAACATAAACATAGTAACTAGAAGGCAGGGAAACTAGCTCCAGGTAGTACTGTAAACATATATGTCACTAAATCAAAAAAGAAAAATTGTAAATCTGAGGAGATCATAAAGTAATCACACTAACTGGCTTTTACATCTTACTATACAAGGAATCCAGTCCAAAATGGAAGATTTTAATTTATTTGTAACAAAATCAGAGAAATGAGGTTAGGAATAATTTGCCTAAATATATACTGGTTAGAAAGCAGTGAAACTCATTTTTTTAATAAATATAAAGGCTTTTCTTTATCAACTGTTATGCCAAAAGCAAAGCAGCACTTAGGGGTAGGTGCATATCAGTAGAAGATGAACTGTTACAGCAAATAAAAGTCAGATGATCTAAAAATCTTATGTAAAGATTGTAATTTTGAACTATCTGCAGTAGACTGTAATGTTTGTTTAGGGTGCCATATCACTTTAATTTATAACCTTTCCTGAATAAGTTACAGCAGCTGTGGTGGTTGACAATTTCACAGAAAGGATGAAATATGCACTTGTGAGTCCCATTCATAAAGGCAGAAGTCACAAATTTAAACATTTCAGGCCTGTCTATATACCTCTCACAATTGCCATTATTTTTTAAAAGACTTAAACACTCACAGTTAATTACACAAATCAATTAAGTAGTCGTTTTCTAACACTTCCCATATGCCTATGACCTTTGGGGATACCTCATTCCACCAACCGATGACTTGGCCCATTTCTGAGTTGGAAGATCCACTGGGCAGAATTCGTTGCCTTCGATGGTAGGGTGATGATGATGAGGATGGTGGTGAAATGAAAGGACCTACAGCGTTTGCTGTGGAATCTGAACCACATTGGGCCTTGTGGATATTGCATATGAACAAGTCAGAGGTGAAGGAGTGCATAGGGTCAATTTAAAATCACCACCTCAGAACTGGGAATCGAACCCTGGACTCTCAGTATGTAAGCCAGAAACAAAACCACTTCTCTACCCCTCTGTCCTATAAATCGGTGTAGTAAACTCATTGACTTGCAGCATGGCTTCAGAGAAAACCATTCAACAACATCAGTGAATTTAAAATAGAGTTGAAGGTGGTTGCACTGCATCACTAAAATGTTCTTACTTGAATGCATTTTGGGAGAACGGTTTGCTCCCATTGTCAGTGTGTTTTCAACTGATTTTGCCGGTTATTGTCTGGGGAATGTGTGTGGCTAGTGGTGTTCTCTGGTGCTGGGTTGATGAACCTCCAAAGGCTGCTGGGTGGCGGTAGTTCGAAATTCATTAGGTGATTCCTGTGTTTGACAATATGTATTTTTTCCCAGATGTCCAATTCATTGCTGCTGTTGATCGGTTTTAAGAGTTTTATGTTTGGAGTGATTTCATGGTTTGAAGACCAGAAATGATGTGCTACTGCTGATTTATCTTGCTGCTTTTGGTAAATGCATCTCATATGCTCTTTAATGCTTATTTCAAGATTTCTTTTGGTTCTTCCTATGTATACCAGGTTACAGTCCTTACAAACAATTTGATATATACCAGCTGATTTATTGTTGGGGATAGGATCTTTTGTTCTGTTTCATAGTAGTTTCTGTATATTGTGGTTATTCTTTGGAGACAGGGTGATGTTGTATTTCTTGAAAATCCTTTGAAATTTATGATGTGTCCAAGGGTGGTAAATGAACTTCCTATATGCTTTTGGTTTTTGTTGTCTGAGTAAAGTAGTTGTTTGTTGGATGTATTTCTATCTTTCAAACTTTTTTATTTTTTTTATCTATTGTTTTTTTCTGGTATCCATTCATCGTGGCTATGTGGATATTGTGTTGGTATTGTTTCTGGTATTCCTCTTTCTCCATTGGTATATGTACTAACCTGTTTGTAATACTATTTAAAATTGCATGTTTGTGGCTTGTAGGATTGTAGCTATTATTTTTAATATAATTTTCTGTGTGCGTTGGTTTTCTGTAAATGCCAAACGTTAGTTTGTTGTGTGCATTATTTCTGATGATCCTGATGTCTAGGTAAGGTAATTGGCCATTTTCTTCTTTTTCTATTGTGAACTTTATAGATGTTTTTTATAAATTCAATAATTTCAAAGCACCTTCTGAAAGTTTTTTTTGGAACAATAGCAAAAATATCATCTACGTATCTATAGCAGAGTTTGAATAGATGTGGGAAAGATTTAGTAATATGGCATTCAAAATGGCTCATATATAGTTTTGCTTAAAATGTTGAAAGGGGCTTTCCCATAGTTAGGCCTGTGGTTTGTTTTAAAGGTTTTGTTAGGGAATGAAAATAAATTCTGGTCCAGACATAATTTTGTTAGTTTTAAGTAATCTTCTGTTTGTGCTCTAGGTGTGCCATTGTTTAATATCCAAGTTTCTAGGAGTGATAATAATTCTTCTTTTGGTATGCTTGGGAAGTGTGCAGTGATATCAAATATTACTATCATGTCTGTGGGTGATATATTTATATCTGTAAGGTGACTGGTTAATTGTAATGAATTTTTTATACTTAGGCTTTTGAACACAGGCATAGAGTTGAAGGTATTTGAAAGACATTTTGCTAGTTTATATGTGGGAGAGTTTATGTTGTTCACTATGGGCCTCATTTTGTTGCCGAGTTTGTGTATTTTTGGTAGTGCATATAACCTAGGTATGGTGGGAAAATCTGGTTTAATTATGGATTTTTCGGTTTTGTTAATGTTTTGGTTTCTATGAATGTGTTTTGGAGTGACTTGGTGCATTCTTTTAATGGATTCTCTATTTTAAATTATGACACACCACTGTTACTAGCTTCTCAATCTTCAAAATTAATTAACATCAGTGAATCTCATAAATAATATTTCTCAAGGACTGGATGAAAATCAACTCACCTCTGTGTTAATATGTGACCATTCGAAGGCATCTGACTGTGTAAATCATGAGATGTTACTAACATAGTTAGAATTTTAGAGCATAAACAACACATTTTTAAGATGATTTTATTCATATCTTATTAACCATAAGCAGAAAGTAATCTTAAAGAGCAGTACAAGTGATGTACATTCAAACTGAAGTATGATAAAAAGTGGAGTTCCACAAGGAAGTGTACCAGTGTGATTACTATACACACTGTACACAATTGACCTCCCGAGCAATTTGGTGGGTATGAATGAATGAATGGATTTATTGTACAATTTGTTCTACATGTTTACAATACATACAATGTATATTTGTTTATACCCCTATATCTGTTGTACAATTTTTCTGGTGCTTGTTTTCTTATTGGGCCACTCAGATTGGTTGGCTCCCTGGCCTTTTCGCTCACTGAGCGGCCCTTGCTTCTCTTACTTTCTATACCATTTTCTTCCCTTTAACTTCCTTATTATTCTTTCAGTCCTTGGTTTTCTTTCTTAGAGTCTTTTATTGAGTCAGCCATCTTTAAGATTTTTACCCCAATTCCTCATTTTTCACACTTTCTTGAATTTCATTTATTGCTTTTGTAACCCTATCAACGATATGGTGCCTACCATAAAATTGTATGCGTATAATGAACCTGAATCTGGAATCTCTTTATCTCTTATTACTGGATAATGCTAATTTCTTATTTTTACTCTTAATATATCATCTATAAATAGGTTACTAATATGAACTCAGTTTGCATCCCTGTCTTACTCCTAGTTTCTTTTTCTGCGTATCAATTTACTTCCTTTCCGTATTTGTTCTTTGTTTTGTCCTAATACGTAAATTTCTGCATTGCTTTCCTGAGCCTAGTACGTCTGGATACCGGGTAGACACTTTCCTCCCATTGTAGCATTACCCTCCCTTCTCTCAGATCTATTATTGTATACCCTCCCTCCTTCTTGCAATTTCTTCTGCTTCACTGACCGTTCTGACTCTTATTACTTCCCCACTTCTCATTCATGTCACTCCCTCCTCCACAAACATATTTCTTGCTGCACTTTTAATCATCTGTTCTCTCGGCTTTTCCCTACTTCTTCTTTGCATTTCTTCTCGTCCCCGCCTCTGCAACTGTTAGCTCCTCCTCCCCCTCCCTAGCTGCTGCTTCTTTCTCATTTTCTTCTGTACTCCTTTCATGGCTGTTTCCCCCCTTTGCATATGCATTTCTTACTGCAGTCATCCATTCTCTCAGCTTCTCCCCACTTCTCCTCCTTTGTATCTCTTCCCATCCAGCCATGCTACCAATGTTAGCTCCTCTTCCCCCTCCATGGCTATTGGATCTTGCTCTCCATTTTCTTCTGTTTCCTTTTCATGGTTGTTTCTCGTGTCTGTCGATTTTGTGACTTGATCAGCTGTTTTCTGTTCCTTTCTCCAAACTCTCGACTCAGCTATTATCTCGGTTCTTTGACTTGAATGTGTCCTGGGCCATTGCTTCTGCTGACGTTCGCACGTTTTTTATCATTCATTCCTCCTTATACTCATATTCCACTCTTCTCCTTCCACGAATAATTTTAAACCTTTAAAAAATGCCTTTTTTCCAGCTGCTCTTGCTTCTCTCATCCTGGCAATTAGTTCTTTTTTCAGAATTTGTTCCTCTCTCGTATAGTCCTGCTCTGTAAAAATTTTTGAGCCTCTTAACCTCCTGGTGTTCCTTAAAATTTCCTTCTTTTTTTCCATTGTCGTTATTCTTATAGAAATGGGTCTAGATTTTCTTCCTCTTTTTCCAATTCGGTGCATGTCCTCTATCTCCCAATCAGCCGTTTTTATACTTAGCCCTTCTTCCATAATGACGTACACTACTTCTTCTAGGATTTTGTATTCTTCTGTCATTCCAAAAATTATGCAATTCTTTCTTCTCTGTCCTGCATCGAATCTTTTCTCTATATCTTCAATTTTTTCTTGTAATCCATTATCTGTTGTACCATCTCTTCTGTCTGCTTCTTCATAACCTCTTCAAGTCATCTTGAGTTTTCCTCAGATTCCAGCAGTTGGTTCATTTCTGCCGTTACTGTTTTTACCTCCACTCCGTCAATTTTTCAGCTCCTGCTGCGCACGACCTTCTCCTATCGCTGTCAGCACCAGACACTCTATTAGTGGGTAGACAGTAACATATGTAGACAATACAACAGTTTTGTTAAAAGGATCAAGTAACTCAGAATCAATGCACGGAACTGCACGAACTATTACTACACTAAAGGAATGGTTCAGTAGCAATCGACTAAGGTTGAGTACCTCTAAAACTTCTTCCATATGATTTAGATCCCAAACAAAAACAAATGAGTGCATCACATTAAGAACCAGCATAAACTCTACTGCCACAGTAAAAGCTTAATAAACTGTTAAAGTGAAAGGAACATATTGAATACAATTTAGCTAAAACATTAAACAGTGTCTGTTTTAATGTCTAAATAAAAAACTTTGAGACCACAATAATAGTTTATTTTAGCTACTTGCACAACATTATGACTTATGGACACTTTGGGGACACAATAGGCTGGGAATCAATGTTCAAAGTCAAAAGAAAATAATCCATTTAATATCACACACAGGTTCAAAGGAACCCTGAAGAGGCTTATTCAAAGACCTTTGAATACTAATTTTTCTATCACAATACTTACTGGAACTTTACAAACATATAAATGTAAACTTGACTAGCTGTATAATATTAAAAATCAACAGGTTCATAAAACAAGAACTAAAGGTAACCTAAAACCACATGCACATACACTAGCATTATTTGATAAAAGACCATTTTATGCAGGATGAAAGTATGCAACAAATTAGTCTCCAATATAATAGAAGTAAAAGATAAAATCATTCAGCAAAACTATAAAAACTATTTTGTAATTAAATCTTATTACTGTAAAGGAACATATGGATAATGGTATATAAATGCAAATAAAGCTTAAACAAAGTAGTATAATTTTCTTCAAGGTAAGAAGTGGCCCTTTTGGCAAAGGCTCCTTGCCCACAACAATGAACTTTAATGTATAAATTTATTGTAGTAACTCATACTGGAGGACATGCCACCTGTTTTCAGAGCTTTTGCTCAACTTCTAATGTAATATGTGTGATAAATAAAGCTATTTATTTATCTAAACTATTACTTAATTATTTTAACCAATGATTTTTCCACTATAAGCTATGCAGCATTTCCAGAACTTGGAAAATATGCAGGACGGAAGGTTAAGGAAGTCGGATGTTCTGGCGATGTTTCACATCCTTATCCATTATTTGGAATAGTTGAAGCAATGTTTAATGAAATTATAAGAGAAGGATTCACCATAAAAGTCTTCTAGATCATTGTACAATAATAAACAATGGCGGAAGGTAAATGAAATTAACCAAATTAACATTCAAATTTAAAAAGCTTCCCATGCAACTTGGCATAGACCAGCAACTGCTAATAAAGCTCTCACATTTATGTTTAAGCTGATGTCTCATGATCTTAAACTGATACAAATGGGAATATAATAATTACTCCAAAATAGCATATTGAATTTTTTTCCATCCATCAATGTGAAGCACTAAGTAGGAAAAGATACGAATTTTTGGGTCTGATAAATGCAATTGATGATTTTCATAAGGAAAACTTAGTTAATAAATTGCTGTCCCTAATTAAATGGATGGGACTATATTTAAACTACAACATTATTGTTATTACTTTCCTATGTAATCTTATGCATTTTCCAATGAAATGGCAAATGCTTTTATTCTTTCCTTGAAAAAAGAAATGACTTTTGACTTCCAGTTGCACATAAACTCCTCTAGTGCTGCATTGCATTGAATCATTGCCCTTCAATGCCCCATTAAATGGTTCAAACCAATAATGAATGATGATATTAATATGGACTATGGATGTTCATGAGCTTCCAGTGAACTCTCATACATAACTATTTGTTTCATGTAGGAGAAAATTTACATTTTGGACTGGAATTGTTTATTACTATAAGCTAGTTTCTCCTCGACCATAAGCCTGCAGTAGTAGGCAGCATTTATTGTCCAATTCTCTTAGTGTTCCCAAAAGCAGAAGATTAGCATCATTTGACCTTCATTGGTGCAGTTTCACCTTTCTTCTACTACTGCTTGTTTGTTCAGACTTGGCATGTGTGGTTTTGAAGCAAGTTTCCTCTCCTTCCTCCTGGTAACTGTTAACAGACTTCCAGGTCCTGAGTAAGCACACAAGGAACCCACCTGACAGAGTCAAGGTCATCATTAAAACTGCTGTAACTGATGCAACGTTGGAGATCGTTATGTGCTCATCTGCCTCAATAAGATCTCAAAACA
Source organism: Deroplatys truncata (assembly GCA_030765065.1). Taxonomy (NCBI): domain Eukaryota; kingdom Metazoa; phylum Arthropoda; class Insecta; order Mantodea; family Mantidae; genus Deroplatys; species Deroplatys truncata. Next base: position 121,406,467 of record CM060989.1, read on the forward strand.
CATGGAAGTTTCCTGCAGTCATCGGTGGGGACTCATTTTCTGCATCTTCCAGGCCCAGTGAAAATTGTTTTTGCTTCTCATACACTTGGACCTTTAAAGAGTTTTCTTTCTCAGATTTTAGCTGGAATCTTCTCAAAAAGTTTGAATGCCTGTATGTCTTCCTAAGTAATAAACTTTGTGATAATGCCTTGCTCAACGCATGTGTTTACCTTGTGCTAGCAACTAGAGAAGAGACTTGCTTTATGTAAGATCAGTGTATATACATAATTTAATAAATAATAATTGTCAGAGGTTTGTTTTGAAAGTTATTTTACTTATTTAACAAAAGTAATTAACTGCATATATACATTAAAACACTTTTTAATATTGTCTGTTCATGCAACTCTCTTAATATTCTCCATCCAAAGAACACTTAAATATTTTATGTTTGCATTCAAGTTGAAGTTTTTTGGGATGGATAAGCATTGTCACCATAAGAGGAATTCCTGCAAACATCCCCACCATTGCTCATTCAAGACCACATAGCAGTTTTCCAACTAATGGACAATTAGTACCACTGCCGCTGCCTGCACCACCACCACCACTTGTTTACTGTACTGTGAAATACATAATTTGAATGCTCACATGTTTGGATACAAAGTTACTTTATACAAAATACAAACCCTGATGCTGTGACTTGTTGCAATAGGATAAGAGTATTGGAGTGTATAACATAACGTTTTGTGCAAACTTGCATCTTGTGTTGATATATAAGTTTATGGTAACTTTTATTCTCCACACTCAAAATAGCTAATGCACTTAACTAGGTTTCTGTAATTGTATTCCTTAAAATACTTTTTAATTTAAGTTTTGGTAATTGTATGTTAACTGTCACCAGTATCACTGCCATCCTAGGATATAACTGAATTGCTGAACAGGTATTATTAGCCAACAGAAATATTAGAATGCTTTGTATGAATAGGATATTAGAAAATTATTTCTATTATGGCTCACATTTTGCTGATGGACATGTAATGCAACAACTGGAGATGCTCAGTAAAATCAATGACATTGAGAGCATTATTTTTTACTGATCGTGTCCTCTATTCAATAAAACTTATTTCTAATGCTACCTGCTGCTTTACAACATACCAGACAAGTTACGGTGATAAAAGTGAGTTAATCTCCGCATTTGTTTGGAGTAAACCACATTGTACAGACTCATGAATTAAGAATTTATTTTCAAATAATTTAACTTGATATTAGATTAGATATGGGAGTTCTGAGGCCTTCCTACTAATCTGGTTATCACTGGTACCTCCATACATTGCTAAGTTTAAGGTATCATTAGCTTCACCATTGTTAAACTTACACATAACCTCCAAATACTGCTTATCACATAGAACATTCACAGTTGTGGCTGTGTTACATTTTCAATGATGTTTCTGCATCTTATGAAGTAACTAGTCCTCTGCATTTCATCGATAATGACTTCACTCTTTTTATCGCTATGTGTCATTGTAGTGAATCGCTACACTGTATTTTATGTTTATTTTGGGTAGTATTTAACTTGACTATTTCATAAAACTATATTATTTTACGTAGATATTGTAATGAAAAGAAGCTAGAAACAGTGATGTGTATTGAATTTATTTAAAGGTGAGTCGGAATTGTAACACTAACATCACTTAAGTTTACTCACTTAACATGTTTCGGGAAACCGTTGTTCCCATCCTCAGAAGGTTAACTCGACTGGCCCGTGTTGTTGGTGTTTCCGTTTTTTGGACTGGATACTGTGGTGGCATCTTGTGGTGGAGAAATGTACTTCCAGAGAGGATTTGGTGGCGGCAAATCAAAATTCATTAGATGTGTGTTGCTTCCGACGTAGTATGTCTAGTTTTTTCTTTAATTTCAGCGTTTTTGTTTTCATCCTGTAGCTAAGAATAGTGAGAATTTTGATTGCATGTTTTGCCAAAGTGGGTAGCCGAGTGTGTCCGTTAATTTAAGGTGAAGAGCATATAATTCCAGTTCCAATTTTTGTAATTTTGCGTAGTGGTTGTTTCTCTCAATTATTATTACTTTTTTATCGGGATGTTTGGTGTTTGCTGTTTTTGTCATATTTTACAATTCTCCTTACAAACTTTGGTGTGACTTTGTTTTGTAAGTCACACCAAAGTTTGTAAGGAGAATTGTAAAATATGACAAAAACAGCAAACACCAAACATCCCGATAAAAAAGTAATAATAATTGAGAGAAACAACCACTACGCAAAATTACAAAAATTGGAACTGGAATTATATGCTCTTCACCTTAAATTAACGGACACACTCGGCTACCCACTTTGGCAAAACATGCAATCAAAATTCCTCACTATTCTTAGCTACAGGATGAAAACAAAAACGCTGAAATTAAAGAAAAAACTAGACATACTACGTCGGAAGCAACATTCATATAAACCTAACCTAAAAAATGAAAAAACGATGTCATACCCAGACGTAATTAATCTTTCAAATGTAACTTTCACCAAAGCAGAATTATCGGTATTAAACCTTGGCCTAAAAACATGTGTTGGCTACACAAAAACAACCGATGAAATAGTCGCAGACATTGAGATTGCTACTTACAACCTAAATGAAAATAGTAAAACCACTATAAAAAAAGAATGTGAAATGGTTCTCCAAGAAATACAAGCAGATAAACATAACAATTTCCCAACCAAACATGTGATCAAAACATTAAAATCAAAACCAGTAGTATACACAAAAGCTGACAAGGGAAATAAACTAGTTGTACTGCAAAAAGATGATTATATTGCCAGAGTAGAAAATATGCTGCAACAAGAAAATTACATACAAATTCAAGAAGACCCATTAAAATTACATTTAAAAGCATTCAATCAAACCATCCAGGAAAGCAAAACTATAACAGACACTGATAAATCTAGATTAAAAACAGATCACCCCACTTTACCAAGAATGTATGCGCTACCTAAAATACACAAACCGGGTAATACGATGAGACCAATCGTCAGCAATATTGATTCTCCTACCTACAAACTGGCAAAATGGTTAGTACAGAGATTCTCTTCACTACCAAAATTCAATAGCAAAAACATAATGAATTCAGAAGATTTAATACAGAAGATAAAATCCCTGGAACTCGAACCAGAAGACAGATTAGTTTCCTTTGATGTCACTGCACTATTTCCAAGTGTTCCTACAGATCAACTCCTGCGTCAATTAAAGAAATGGCTACAGCAGACTAACCTACTTGAAGAAGAAATAGAAGACCTCATACAACTTACCAATTTATGCATTGCACAAAATTGTTTGTTTCAATAAGAAGTTCTATCAACAACCAACTGGTCTAACCATCGGCAACCCACTTTCACCCTTCTTGGCAGATTTATTTATGAGCTACTTAGAAACACACATAACAACTTCCTTTCCATACATGTTTAAAGTTTGGCACAGATATGTTGACGACATCTTCGCTGTTGTCCCTAACAGGTTCATACAAGACTCCTTAGCCTTACTAAACCTACAGAACCAATCAATAAAATTCACCATAGAAATAGAAAAAGAAGGCATGCTACCATTTTTAGACCTAAAAATCATCAGAGAACAAAAGAACCTAACGTTTGGCATATACAGGAAGCCAACACACTCTACTAATTACATAAAAAATAAGAGTTTCAATCCAACCACACACAAACATGCAGTACTAAACAGCCTAACACATAGACTGGTATATACCCGCTTAAATAAAAAAGAATACCAGTTAGAATACCAGCATATAGTAGACACAGCAATACATAATGGGTACAACAAAACAACTATTGACAAAAAAATTGCAAAATTCAAACGACAGATGCACATCAGAAACACAACAAATCTCAGCCAGCAAGATAAAGAGCTAAAGTTCAAGAAATTCACATACCACCCAGGAACTTTTCACAAATTTAAGAAGATTTTCATGAAACATAACATCAGCCTAGCTCCACAGAACAAATTTAACATAGAGAAATTACTTTGTAACAAGTTAAAAGACCCCATTCCACAAGACAAAAAAGCTGGAATCTATAAAATCAATTGTTCAGATTGCAATAAAGTATACATAGGTAAGACAAAAAGAAACCTAGAAACTAGGCTAAAGGAGCACATGAGATGTATTAAATACAAACAAATGGACAAATCTGCAGTTTCACACCATTTTTGGATCACTAATCACAACATCAAACCCAATATTACATTAGTCAAACCAGCCAAATTTGCAGCCGAATTAGATGCATGGGAGAAGATCACCATTTTAAAACACAACACACATCTAATGAATTTTGATTTGCCGCCACCAAATCCTCTCTGGAAGTACATTTCTCCACCACAAGATGCCACCACAGTATCCAGTCCAAAAAACGGAAACACCAACAACACGGGCCAGTCGAGTTAACCTTCTGAGGATGGGAACAACGGTTTCCCGAAACATGTTAAGTGAGTAAACTTAAGTGATGTTAGTGTTACAATTCCGACTCACCTTTAAATAAATATATTATTTTCTTGATAATATTCTAGAGTTGTTAATACAACTAGTGATTGGTGCAGTAGCTCAAGCGAGAAAGAGACTACGAATCATTAGGCATAAAATGTTTACTGAGCACATTACTGAAAACAACGATGATGATCATAATAATAATTAATAATGTAACACTAACCTGTGTTATAAGTGGTGCTGAAAATATTGAATGTGAACACGTGTTCAAATCCCGGCTGTGGCATTGAAGTTTTCAGTTGACTCTATGTTAAAAATTTGCGAAGACCAGGCTATCATCTGTAAAAAGTATAATTAATTGAATTAATTATATATATAATATTAATGTAAAAATCTTGTGGTATGATATTTGCTTTTAGATCAATTTTATGTGGGTTATTCTGATATACCTTGTTTTTTGAGTTTTCGCATAAAAATCACTAGGCATCAAATTTTTTGAAAGCACTATCGGCAGTATAATATATCGAACAGACGTTGTACAGCCTTTCTTTGAACAGCTGACAGACATTCAATGTCAGCAAACATTCTTTCAACAGGACTCAGCTACTACACACTGCTTACGAAACACTTAATTTGGTTGCCGATGTTTTAGGACAGAATTATTGTACTTAGTTGTGACCCGCTGCTAGCCCTGATTCAATGCCATGTTAATATTATTTGTGGGGAAACTTAAAGATAACCATATCTCAGAACAATCCATGTACAATTGAGGATCTAAAAATTATTGTTGTTTTCACTAATGCGTTGAGTAAACATTTTATGCGCGACTATTTGGAGTCTCTTTCTCATGTAACCTACTGTGATCTGCCGGTGATTTGGCTGGCGGTCCAATTGTAATAACAACCTTGTAATTATGTTATACTGGTTTAAATAGTAGCTTTATTTTATCTATCTGCCTGTCATGTATTGTAAATAACTATCAAATTATCTAAGCACAATATGGTTTGTCAACTTGAATCCCATTGCCATTGTGTTCACATATTTGACTACATCTACAACATATTTGACTACATCTACAACATATTTTGTTAAACATAATGTTTTAAAGATCGATTATAACAGACAAAATTGTGCCCAGTACCAAAGCAGGCATTTTCATTTTTGTTTTTGTACCTGTTCTCAGAATAATAGCCTATAGACTCTTATTATTCTATAATTATTATCTTCATAGGTGTGATTCCAGTGTTGTATGTCATCCTCCATGGTGTAGTGGTTACCAAGCTAACCTCTCGTTCCTGAGGTTGCAAGTTCAAACCTGGCAGAGCAAGATGGATTTTTTCAGGCGTAAAAATCCTTAACATGGCTTCCTTTGGAAGGGAAGTAAAGCCAGTGGACCCATGTCTTAGGTTTATGGCACGTAAAAGAATCTCAAGCCTGATAGAGGCCTCCAAGCAAAATTACTGGTCTTTCACACCCAATGTGGAATTGAACGAAGGACCACAGCAGTTAAAGAGCATCCATAAATGAAACTCAATTTTATTTTTCCAGTGTTGTACAACACAATTTAGTGCTTAACCATGGAATAACATTTAACAGAGGTTTATTCTGAGTTCGCGCAACTGGCCCTGAATGAATTTTCTACAATTTTGTGTTACTGGTAAACCATGAGAGATAGACAAAAACTAATCAAAGAAAGTTGACCTTATTAAAGATATAATTTATATGAAACATTTTTGTGGCATTAGCCATTTCTGAGATACTTCTTGTTATTGTTATGAATATTTGAATGCTTTATAATATTTTCAAATGTTAAGTTGCCATTGATTTGTTGTGATGTCACGAAAAGAATATAGAATTTTAAAGCCAGATTTAGTGATCCTGTTTCTAAAAATGTTCCTATCCAACATCCTGTATGCCTCTTTACATACATCGCAATGTTTATAGAAAGCATTTTTGCAAATGTTAATGAAGATAGAAGAAGCAGCTTTAATAAGAATGGTTAGTTAGAAAAGCTCATGTGACATCAGAGTTTTTGAAAATTTTCCTACTTGAGGATTTTGAGAAAAATTCCATCCATTTTTGTGGTTGCTGACTTGTTCAAAACTACTTTATTATGAATATTTTCTCTTGCTAAGTTCAATCAATACAGGAATTACTTTGAATAGTTGTTGCTGAAACAAACCAAAAGTTTATCGAATTCCCATTGCATGTATTACCATAAACATCAGACTGGTTGCACCATTAACATATTTTTATTTGAAAGCTTTTACTAATTACATATTTATATTGCAGTTTAGCAAAGCTATTTTATTGTAATGAGGAATGAGGTTGGTGTACATGAATATTTGTAATTGCATTTGACGATTTGTGACAAACATAGCTTCTGTTTTAAGATTTAACTTTTAAATCCATTATTTTGCAGATATGCAAACCGCATATTAAAAATGTATTTTTAGCATAATTGAAGTGTTTTTCGTTATTTTCATTTTATACTGACCTTTAACGTTAAAATGTAGGTATATTTACCTAATTTATATCATAAATATATTTATAAACTGCAATAATATTGAACTTCTTTTTTTGGGTACAGAAAGCAAAATCCATAAAATTGCAGTCAGAAGTAACCCAGACATCATCCAAGCATGCCATCACTCCAGTTATTTTAATGTGTGCCCTCCCCACTCTATTATGGGCACAATTGATTGCAGTTACTGGGATTCAAACTCATGATGTTTGGCTTTGAATGGATCGCCAGTCTGTTTCCTCTCATTTCAACAATCATGGCTATTTGAATTGTTTACATTAAGGTGCTTGTGACAGATATAAAAAGTGGTTTGGGATTTAAAGTAAGGGTGACATATGTAGAAAACTAATTTGTGCAGTTAAGGGTTAATTCTTGATTATGGTAGCTAATCATAAATCCTCCAACATTTCAGATTATGCACAGAAGCAGCTTCTGGTGAGAGCAGTGGTGATTCATCATTGCACTTTGCCAAAGCCTCATGGAAACATTTAAGCTTTAGTTATGGAAAGGATTTTCCTGAATGTGAAAGTCAACAAAGTGCTGTCATAAAAATACCAACTGTGGAAAAACGTGTTCACTCAGAACAATCTGGTAAACGTAGTGATGGGAGATTTTGCAATAGGGCTTTATTGATACATAAGGGTGAAAGGTCACATAAATCTAACATTTATGACAAAAGCTTTCCTCAGTTGTTGACTTCAAAACTACATAGTTTAGTTCATGAGGGTAAGAAGCCTCACAAGTGTGAAATTTGTGAGAAGAGTTTCACTCAGTTCTCATCTTTGAAATTGCATAATTTGATACATAAGGGTAAAAAGGCTCACAAGTGTGAAGTTTGTGAGAAGAGTTTCACTCAGTTGTCATCTTTGAAAAGGCATGTATTAATACATGAGGGTAAAAAGCTTCACAAATGTGAAATTTGTGAGAAGAGCTTTACTCGTCTCTCACATTTGAAAAGGCATGTATTAATACATAAGGGTAAAAAGGCTCACAAATGTGAAATTTGTGAAAAGAGCTTTACTCGTCTCTCATATTTAAAAATGCATGTATTAATACATGAGGGTAAAAAGCCTCACAAATGTGAAATTTGTGAAAAGAGCTTCACTCAGTTGTCAAGTTTGAAATCGCATAATTTGATACATGATGGTAAAAATGCTCACAAGTGTGAAATTTGTCAGAAGAGTTACACTCGGTTGTCATCTTTGAAAATGCATAAATTGATACATGAGGGTAAAAACCTTCACAGGTGTGAAATTTGTGAGAAGAGTTTTTCAAGTTTGAAAACACATAATCTGATACATGAGGGTATAAAGCCTCACAAGTGCGAAATTTGTGAGAAGAGTTATACTATGTTGTCATCTTTGAAAGTGCATAAAGTGGTGCATGAAGGTAAAAAGATACACAAATGTGAAATTTGTGAGAAGAGCTTTACTCTTCTCTCACATTTGAAAAGGCATGTATTAATACATGAGGGCAAAAAGCCTCACAAATGTGAAATTTGTGAAAAGAGCTTCACTCAGTTGTCAAGTTTGAAATTGCATAATTTGATACATGAGGGTAAAAATGCTCACAAGTGTGAAATTTGTCAGAAGAGTTACACTCGGTTGTCATCTTTGAAAATGCATAAATTGATACATGAGGGTAAAAACCTTCACAGGTGTGAAATTTGTGAAAAGAGCTTTACTTGTCTCTCACATTTAAAAACGCATGTATTAATACATGAGGGTAAAATGCCTCACAAATGTGAAATTTGTGAAAAGAGCTTCACTCATTTGTCAAGTTTGAAAACACATAATTTGATACATGATGGTAAAAATGCTCACAAGTGTGAAATTTGTCAGAAGAGTTACACTCGGTTGTCATCTTTGAAAATGCATAAATTGATACATGAGGGTAAAAACCTTCACAAGTGTGAAATTTGTGAGAAGAGTTTTACTCAGTTGTCAAGTTTGAAAACACATAATCTGATACATGAGGGTATAAAGCCTCACAAGTGCGAAATTTGTGAGAAGAGTTATACTATGTTGTCATCTTTGAAAGTGCATAAAGTGGTGCATGAAGGTAAAAAGATACACAAATGTGAAATTTGTGAGAAGAGCTTTACTCTTCTCTCACATTTGAAAAGGCATGTATTAATACATGAGGGCAAAAAGCCTCACAAATGTGAAATTTGTGAAAAGAGCTTCACTCAGTTGACAAGTTTGAAGTTGCATAATTTGATACATGAGGGTAAAAATGCTCACAAGTGTGAAATTTGTCAGAAGAGTTACACTCGGTTGTCATCTTTGAAAATGCATAAATTGATACATGAGGGTAGAAACCTTCACAGGTGTGAAATTTGTGAAAAGAGCTTTACTTGTCTCTCACATTTAAAAACGCATGTATTAATACATGAGGGTAAAAAGCCTCACAAATGTGAAATTTGTGAAAAGAGCTTCACTCATTTGTCAAGTTTGAAAACACATAATCTGATACATGAGGGTATAAAGCCTCACAAGTGTGACATTTGTGAGAAGAGCTTCACCCTATTGTCATCTTTGAAAATGCATAAATTGATACATGAGGGTAAAAAGCCTCACAATTGTGAAATTTGTGAGAAACGTTTTACTCATTTGCGTGATTTTAAAAGGCATAATTTGATTCACGAGGGTAAGAGGCCTCACAAATGTGAAGTTTGTGAGAAAAGTTTCACTCAGTTGTCATGTTTGAAGAAACATAATTTGATACATTAGGGTATAAAGCCTCACAAGTGTGACATTTGTGAGAAGAGCTTCACCCTGTTGTCATCTTTGAAAATGCATAAATTGATACATGAGGGTAAAAAGCCTCACAATTGTGAAATTTGTGAGAAACGTTTTACTCATTTGCGTGATTTTAAAAGGCATAATTTGATTCACGAGGGTAAGAGGCCTCACAAATGTGAAGTTTGTGAGAAAAGTTTCACTCAGTTGTCATGTTTGAAAAAACATAATTTGATACATGAGGGTATAAAGCCTCACAAGTGTGACATTTGTGAGAAGAGCTTCACCCACTTGTCATCTTTGAAAATGCATAAATTGATACATGAGGGTAAAAAGCCCCACAAATGTGAAATTTGTGAGAAGAGCTTTACTTGTCTCTCATATTTGAAAAGGCATGTATTAATACATGAGGGTAAAAAGCCTCACAAGTGTGACATTTGTGAGAAGAGCTTCACCCGGTTGTCATCTTTGAAAATGCATAAATTGATACATGAGGGTAAAAAGCCTCACAAATGTGAAATTTGTGAGAAGAGCTTTACTCGTCTCTCATATTTGAAAAGGCATGTATTAATACGTGAGGGTAAAAAGCCTCACAAATGTGAAATTTGTGAAAAGAGCTTCACTCAGTTGTCAACTTTGAAATTGCATAATTTGATACATGAAGGTAAAAGGCTCACAAGTTTGAAATTTGTCAGAAGAGTTACACTTGGTTGTTATCTTTGAAAATGCATAAATTGATACATGAGGGTAAAAACCTTCACAAGTGTGAAATTTGTGAGAAACGTTTTACTCATTTGGGTGATTTTAAAAGGCATAATTTGATATAGGAGGGTAAAAAGATTCATAAGTGTGACATTTGTGAGAAGAGCTTCACTCTGTTGTCATCTTTGAAAATGCATAAATTGATACATGAGGGTAAAAAGCCTTACAAGTGTGAAATTTGTGAGAAGAGCTTTATTCAGTTCTCAAAATTAAGATTGCATAATTTGATTCACGAGGGTAAGAGGCCTCACAAATGTGAAGTTTGTGAAAAAGTTTCACTCAGTTGTCATGTTTGAAAAAACATAATTTGATACATGAGGGTATAAAGCCTCACAAGTGTGACATTTGTGAGAAGAGCTTCACACAGTTGTCATCTTTGAAAATGCATAAATTGATACATGAGGGTAAAAAGTCTCACAAATGTGAAATTTGTGAGAAGAGCTTTACTCGTCTCTCATATTTGAAAAGGCATGTATTAATACATGAGGGTAAAAAGCCTCACAAATGTGAAATTTGTGAAAAGAGCTTTACTCAGTTGTCAACTTTGAAATTGCATAATTTGATACATGAAGGTAAAAGGCTCACAAGTTTGAAATTTGTCAGAAGAGTTACACTTGGTTGTTATCTTTGAAAATGCATAAATTGATACATGAGGGTAAAAACCTTCACAAGTGTGAAATTTGTGAGAAACGTTTTACTCATTTGGGTGATTTTAAAAGGCATAATTTCATACACGAGGGTAAAAAGCTTCATAGGTGTGACATTTGTGAGAAGAGCTTCACCCTGTTGTCATCTTTGAAAATGCATAAATTGATACATGAGGGTAAAAAGCCTCACAAGTGTGAAATCTGTGAGAAAGGGTTTACTCATTTGTCATATTTGAAGCAGCACAATTTCGTGCATCAGGGTAAAACTCCTCCAGGTGTGAATTTTGGAGAAGTGCTTTACTCGGTTGTCACATTTGAAATTGTGTAATGTGATGTATGACGGTAAAAGGACGGTAAGAAATTTGAGACTAGAGCTTCACTCACTTGTCAATTTTGAAATTGCATAAATGGATATATGAGGGTAAAAAGCAATGCTAGTGTGAAATTTGTGAGAATTTCACTCCTTTGTCAACCTTGAAATTCTATAATTTTATTTAAAAATAAAGGTGGTGACAAAAAGGCTCACAAGTTTGAAGTTTGTGGAAAGAGGTTTGCTCATTTGGGCAATCTAAAAAGGCATAATTTTATACATGGGTATGAAAAGTTACATGCGAAACTGTTGGCGAGAGCCTTACTCACTTAGCAGTTTTGAAATCATATCATTTGTTTCATCACGGAAAAAGCTATATAAGTCTATATAAGACTATAAGTCACAAATATGAAGTTTGTGAGAAGAGGTTCAGTCTATTGTCATGTGTGAAAACGCATAATTATTTCATTCATCACTGGCATAGAACAATACAAATGTGAATTATTTTGTGAACAGAGGACTACTCCTGTATATTTTGAACATGCATTATTTGATTCATGATAGAAAAAACTCGCATATGTAAGACATTTACAAAATGTAATGCTATAAACAATCTGCCTAAATGAGTGACCAATAAGTTTCACTAACATTTTTTAGGACAATGAAAATTACAGCAGTTAGGTTATCAACCATATTTTCAGCTGTTTGCTTTTATTTCAGTTTGTGATATTTTACGTTGTTAGGGTTAATGCTGTTAGATAGTAGATTGTGGTCAAGCATGTTCCATCTGCTAGAATTAAAAGAAATTTGCTTATGTAATCATTTGCGAACTTTCACTAATTACATGGAGATGGATTACTTTTCATCTGTGATTATGCTGCGACATTATACTGAGTGATTGTATCTGTGTTCCTCATTTTTACTTCTATGTGAACAATGTAATTTATTGCCTGTTGCAGACTAATACAATAATAGAAAGTTGTGTGACTTATGCTGTCAAATGGGTGTATCTACTGTACCGCACTCATTGTATAGCTTTATAGTTAACTTCACTCATAAACTTTTGCTTTTAAAACTCCTACTTGCTTTAACAGATGACAGGCCATTCTAAACTGCCCCAATTTCATTCAGTTTTAACAATTTAGCATATATCAAAGCAATTTCTTTAAATCTAAGAACCTAGCATAATTGATAGAGGTTCAGTGCAAATTGCATAGAGAGCACCACATGAGTCAATTTTCACATATGTACAGGGAAATCCTATGCTTCAATGTGAACTTTTGGTCAGAATTTCAGCAAATAATGATGTATTATTTCCTGCCTAAGCACAACCTCACTGCTCAGCAAATTATATATTTGTGAAACTTACCTCACTGTTACTGGCTTTTTTGGTGTTTACCATTTGTCATCATATTTATATTTTTCTGAACACCATAACAATACTTTTATGAACTTGATGCATAAAAGAAATCATTAGCAGAGTTTATGGAAAGCAGTGTAATTAATTTAAATTTTTATTTAGTTTTGGAATTGTTCAGAATAAGAAGTATTAATCAAGAGCTTGAAAGTAATCCATATTTTGTCATAGTTGTAAAGCATTTGCTTGTTGAATATCAGTTTGTGGGGCAGACAATCCCTTTGAGTTTCCTATCCTTTTTGCATTATCTAATAAGATTCCAAGTTTCCTAATACCCAGACCAAATTAGGGTAGTGCTTTTGGGATATCATTTGGAACAATTATGAAATCTCTCACTCAGATTGATGCTGGTCAAGCTGTACTGGTGAATTGGGTAGTAATGAGCTCATTCTAATGCGAATGATGTTGGAAATAATCCTGTATACATAATTTCTGCTGACAAGTATCGTACATCACTCCATTAACTACCATGTACTTGCTTCTCTGGCAGAAAGGCAACAGCATGAGAAGCTTGATATTGGGCAGTTGATTGTTAGGATTAGTGTAATCTGATTGTAGCCCTTCAGTTTATATATATTGTCTGTGAAACATTGACTCTGTTGATCATTTCTAGCCTCCTGGTGGGATGAAGAGGTACCAATAGGTTTAAAGTCAGTTTGTAATAGAATAAAATTATGTCATATCAGAGGATTAGTGGTACCATGCTAGTCTCTAGCTCCCAAGGTTGCGGGTTCAAACCCGGCGGAGGGCGATGGATTTTTTCCGGCGTAAAAATCCTTAGCATGGCTTCCTTCAGAAGGGAAGTAAAGCTGGTGGTCCGGTGTCATAGATTCACAGCACGCAAAAGGACCTCAAGCTTGATAAAAAAGAGGCCTCTGAGCAAAATTAATGGTCTTTCACGCCCAATATAGAATGGGATACTAAGGACCGTAGTAGTTAAAGAGCATCCATAAATAAAACTCAATTTAATTTAAATAAAATTATACTGCAATAATATTTTAACTTTCTGCTAATCTTATTTATTGGTATATATCTTGGTTCTTTGTTAAATTTATGAATGTTAGAAGAACTTTACCTTTCATTTGTGGAATTAGTTTAGGCCAGATTTAACAAATTAAAACGAATTAAAATTGTAAATAATGTACTATATACATTTATTGATGCACATTATAACTGATGTCTAAATTTAAGTGACCACACCTGACTATGGGTATTTTGAAAAAAATTCTCTAAAAGCTGGGTGTAAAAGCAATGTGTTTGCCGAAAGTTACATAGATATAAATAGAGCCTGGAAGTTCAGCCATTTGTTTTAGCTAAATTGGCAGGCAAAAAGACACTTAAAATAGTGAAAATAGCCAGTAACAGAATTAAAATAGGCATTTATTTAAGTGAAAACAGATAGTAATCCCATCCTTTATTAATGAAAATGCTATCTGAGATAATTTGTTTATTTATTACATGAAGTACCTTTACGTTGCTTGAATAAAGGCAACAACATGATGTTTTTCACCATGGAAAAAAGACATTCTGCTTCCAGTGTATTGACTGCAAGGTATTTAAATCCATAAATAGTGCTTTTGGAAGCACTCATATCAGTAGCAACAGAACTTTCACCTCTCAAAGTGTTACAAATGTTAAGGTTTTCTAGGATCACATTTATACTTTTCACTAACACTTTTTCCTTTCTCTTCTGGTACTTGCAGTGGATTTATTGCATCTTCAAAGATTGCCATTAACACTAGACATAACTGCCTGTAGAGGTAAAACAAGCTGTGGTGGCATGTCCTTAAAAACCAGCATTTGGGAGGATGATTATGAAGACTTTCTTGGTGTTGAAAACCAACTTCTCCACAAGAGGATATAAAGCTTTTATTCGATGATTCTGTGCAACCCATGAACTAGATGTGAGATTGAGCATTTTTTGGGAAGAGAACTTTTTTATGTAAGGTGCCTGCATTCTTTGCATAGGTTCTGCTATTTAAAGAACTTAATTGAAACATTTGAGGAGGTAAGCTTTTGACTGCTTGAAAACAAAAAGTTATTTTTAAAGACAAGTTCCTCAATAAACATTGTTGTGATGTGAAAGGTTCATTTCATTATTTGGCATAACTTTTTTTACATTGAAAATCTTTACATATATTTTAAAATGTGTATATAATCACAGCAAAAGGTCATAATTGTCATAATTATCTGAAAAAGGCTTTAAACCTTAAAACAGGCTCTGCCATCCCTAAATGTATGGAAATGTGTTTCTCTTAAGTTTTTATTATATTCATCCAAATCGAAATGGCATTTTGCATAACTCCTGGGCTCTACATATAAACATTGGTATTAGACACAAGGTGACTTTATGTGTGATTAAGTTTAAAAAGCTTATCTGGTTGGGAATGGGCTTGTCAATTGAAGTACCAGCATTGTCAAAAGCATGTAACACCTGCAAATCCAGGCAGTCATCACTTGAGGCATTGTTGCATCCAGCTTGCTGCTGGAGGTGCTTCTGAATTACATTGTTTTCCAGAGCCAAATAACTTAAAGTAAGAATAATCGCCATTGAATTTATTGACATTGTTTCATGATCTGTAAGGTTTATGGTGGACAAAAATATATCTATTGATTTGGAGATCTGAAACACCAATCTCCTTTAAAGCTGTCTCCTTGGTAATGCACAAACTTCTCCCAGTACTCCTGCCATTGTTGGAAACTCTTCTGCAACACAGTACAATTTTTTAAATGGAACAATGCCTAGTTACATCAACAGAATAAAGGTAGGGTAAATTGGAATGTCAATGTCTTTGTTGCAGGATTCTAGTGCAAGTGGTTTACGAGAAATCGTATTTTGAAAAGTTTCCACCCCGACAATTGTTTGTCCCATTCAACCTGCTTAGTTGCTAGGTACGATGTTGTTATGTTTGCATTGTGTTTTCTGTTCATTGATTGCATTACGACTTTCTGGTCAGTTAGTTTGTGACGGTTCAAACAGTAAGATGATGCAGAAAAAGCCATCATGCTCATGGTGTCTGGAGAGTGTAGGAAGAATGCAGTTCGTTCCTGTATGGTATATGCGGCAATGTATCCAATAGATGTCAACCATCTCTGCATTATTTATCAACCTCTTCAACTAATTATGTGAAAGTGGTGCTATAACACCTAGAAAACGTAACAGAAACAAACAAATGACGAGAAGAGGCAGAAATTAATGTTTTGGCTGCTGTTGTAGTAGATCCACAAATTAGTTCCTGCACAATCGCACGTGGAAGTGGCATAAGTCAGGCAAGTGTACTGCGCATTCTCCATCGACATAGGTTCCATCCCTGTCACATCTTTCTCCATCAAGAGCTGCATGGAAACAATATTGAGAATCGTGTTAACTTTTGTACATGGGTGTTAAGGCATGATACTCCAGATTCATCATGTATCTTGTTTAGTAATGAGGCAACATTTACTAATCATGGCCAGGTAAACCCAGGAACATGCACTATTGATCTGTTGACAATCCCCGTTGGCTTTGTCAGGTGGAACGTCAGCGTATGTGGAGTTTAAACATGAGGTGTGGCATAGTGAACCATCAGCTCATAGGCACTTTGTTCATAGAAGGACAATGAACTCGCACAAGTATCATTGCCTCCTGACAGACCATCTGCCACAAATGTTAGAAGATGTTCCTTTGCAGTCTAGGAGGAACATGTGGTACCAACATGATGGCTGTCCAGCGTATAGTGCACGAAGTACTACAGCTTGTCTTAACGGATTGTTTCCAAATCGTTGGATTGGACGAAGAGGACCTGTACCTTGGCCGGCCATTAACCGGATTGATCCCTTTAGACTTTTTTCTGTGGGGAAGGCTGAAAGACCTGTCTACAAGGATGTACCAACTACACCAGATGATATTAAATGACGTATTACTGCTGCCTCCCTCTGACTTCCCAATATAAAGTCTGTAAGTTATCACTTTTAAGATCTTTGCATTTGGTGAGATGCTGTTTGTTCAGGATGACATCTTCACAGAGATTGCACTTGAATTTAGGTAGGCATTGTATTTGAAGAGGTATTTCTGTGAGGCAATTTTGGCCAGTTGCTATCCTAAATAAGGCCACTGTAGTTTTCCTTGGCATTTTTTGTATATCAACTATATATTTAGTATTCTTATAATTTATATCTTTTAATTTATCTTCTTCATCAAGTCTCTGCTCTCTTTTGAAATGTTAAATTGTTTATTTATTTCTTGTATTGCACCTTTCTTTGCTAATTGATCTGCATGTTCATTGCCCAAAAGTCGGACACTAGCTGGGATACATTGTAGAGTGACATGATTTCTAGTTTCAACTGCTATAATTAGGCTTCTTATTTCTTTAATATTTCTTGTCGTTTTATTATTGTAATTAACTATTCCATCTATGGCTGGTTTTGATTCTGATAAGATGACTATTGTTTGTTTTATGTATGGTCTTATAAAATGTTCTGTAATGCTGCTTTTATAGCTGTTAATTCTCCATCATAGTGGTTTGACGTTTCATCTAATGTTAGATCTGTGTAAAATGTTTACAATATACTCCTGCACCAGCGCTTTTTTTAATTGATGAGGGATTCATCTGTATATATTCCGAGCTATTCTTTTTCTGGGTATCTTTCATTTTCTGTAGCTATTGCTATGGCTTTCATTTTAGCTGGAATATTGTTTTGTTTGTGTATTGTATATATCAGGTCATTGTGGTATTGTATATCAATATATTCTATTGGGCTCGTTACCTCTGTAGCAATTATATTTATTGTAATTATATTCTTGTATTTTAAATGATTAATATATGTTCTGAAGCTTATTTGAGTTTTAAATTACTTATAGTATCTGCTGTGTGGTACCACTTGTATGTTTCCATTGACTTGCAGTTTTTGTGCTAGAGGAATTGCTTTTAACTCATGTTCCAATTCTATAGCCATGTTTTTTGTGAAGCTTTGTAGTACTGTAATTGGTGGTGTTTTTACAGCTCCTGTTATTTTTCTTAGTGAATTATTTTGTGAAATTTTTCTAATTTACTTTTAAGTCTCTAGTTTACTGTTGCTAGTAGTTCTCCTCCATATAATAGGTTAGGTTTTATGTATGTTTTATATGTATTATTAAGGAGGTCCATGTTTTCATCCCCATTTTATTTCTGTCAAATGTTTCAAAATGTTATTGTTTTTGTTGATTTTATTCATTTCATTGTTTACACATTCTTTCATTGATAGTTTTGATCTAATTCTATACCTAGATATGTTGTTGTAGTTGCTTCTTGTAGTTTTTTTGTTGTTGATTTGCAGGCATATATTTTCTGTTTTTTGCTGCATTGTGAATAGTTGATATTGAGTTTTTCCTGTATTTATTTCCATATTGTTGTTATTAATCCTCTGTTCTAGTGTTATGATTGTATTCTTCATTGTTGTTTGTAGTTTTTTGTAATGTTTCCCAGATCTTCCGTTCTTTTCTGAAGTCCATATTACCACATTGTCAACAAACATTCCTACTAATGTTAGCAGCTAATATAGCGAAACAAATACTGCAATGTAGATATTAATACTTAGATTAGAAAAAAGAAAGAGCAAAAAAGTTTTTAGGCTGATATGCTTAAGGAAACCTGCTTACAAATTAGTCATAATCATAGGAATTTTGTTTACATGTCAGGATTCTGACATTATACTAATTTTCAAAATAAACAGTGAAACTATTTTGAATCTAACAGTGATACCTACATGTAGTGAACACCTGTTATACTTCAAAACCATGTGAGGTGCAAGGATTGGCAGCAAATGGCCACATAACTACCTATGTTCCCTGCACTGCAATTACTGGACACTGGCACAATCCATCAGCACTTGTGCATGCCTGTCCAGTTTAGAAAAAACAGGGCATAAAGGAAAGGTGAAGTCATGTGTTAAAATCTGCCTCAATAAAAACAAAAATTTTGCTTGTAATGGCCAAAACTGTTTGATAATCCTTCCAAACTTACCTTCCGGTATTAATTTGGTAAAAAACAGTAACTTAGGAAGAAATTTATGTACTAGAGACTTTAAGAGGAGATATGAATATTTAAGATAGGTCTAAACCACCCACCCATTTTAACACACTTTCTTAAATGGTGAGAATAGTGATGTTGGAGGTGGCAAATGCACAGTTACTGATACCTCTTATTTGAATCCAGTTCATAAACACGCACTAACCTTAATCTAAACTCGAGTGAATCTTGAAACCACAGGACCCTATGGTTTTATTGCAGCTAGCTATGGCCTGATGGTCTACTCTCTGCTTAAACTCTTTTGTTGTCATCTTATCTTGCAGTATTGTTTGCTCAAACGTTGATAGTCTTCAGGATGAACTTCATGAATTACAACAGCCACAAAGCTTCCAACACTGGTCGAACAGTAAACTGATCTGAAGGTAAATATGGAAGTCAGTCGAAGACTTGAAATATTGCTTCAAGTTCCATTTACTTCAAGACATGTTGTGATACATGTTACACAGAAACAACTCACCTCACAGAATTTGCAAGTTCCTCTGGTGCCAGAATATAAAAACATCCTTCACTTCTGCTTGCTCTGTAATATTCATATTCATCCTTTTACATACGTTTAAAGGACACGTCAGTATAGTCTATTTACATTATATACAAAGTTTTGCATTATTTTTCCATATTTGAACTCCTCTTGACTGTAAAATGCATTTTCAATTAAATATGTGTATGGTTTTCATCGTTTTTATTGCTTGATTTATATTCTTTATTTCATTTGGTAGTTTATTGAACAATTCACTTCATATGGTATCTGTTGAACGATTATGCAAAGTCACCCTTAGGGTCATTCTGAAATAATCCATATTATTTCTTAATCCATAGGAATGTATATTACAATTTTTGTCATGTCTTTTATGTAAATAACTTTTATGCTTTCATAAATATATATGCATGGCGCAGTTAATATTTTTAAGCTCTTAAACAAACTTCTGCATGTTTCTTTATTTTTCATCCTACCAATTATTCTGATAGCTTTTTTCTGCAATTTTAGCACTTTTTCCATCTCTCTATAAGTAATATTCCCCCACAGCATAATACCATAACTAATATGCGAATATATTAATGCATAGTAAACCTGTATCATTGTTTTGCTATCCATTGTCTTACTAATATGTCTCATTACATATATAGCTTTATTTATTTTTTTGGTAATATGGTCTACATGTGCTTTCCAGTTTAAATTTTTGTCAATTATCATTCCAAGGAAGTTTGTACTATTTATTTGATCTGTATTTACACCATCTATTGGTAGATTTACATTTTTGAGGTTTCGATTCGTTAATTCGAAATGTATGCATGCTGTCTTTTTTACATTTATTACCATATCTAGACTAGAACAGTATTCTTTTATGAATTTTAAAATTGAGTTTGCCTTATTTTCTACATCTTGTATTTTCTGTCCCCTAATTATAACCGTCATGTCATCTGCATATCCAATTGCTATTTTTCCCTTAGATTCTATTAATTCATATATTTCATTAATGTATATTAAGAACAAAAAGGGTCCTAATTTTGAGCCTTGCAGAACTCCCTGTTGAACCTTTTTAAAGTCTGATTTTATCTTTTCTCTCACACGTTTAGCATTTAAATTACTTATTTCCACACACTGTGTTCTGTTTTTTGTAAATATATTAGTACCCAATCTAGAGCCAGGCCGTGAATTCCACATTTTTCTAATTTGTATATCGCTTTTATATTCATACAATCGAAGGCTTTCGATAAATCTATAAAAATAGCCATCACAGATTCATGTTTATTTATTGCTTTTATTATAACATTGTTTGCCTTTTGTATGGTGTCTATTGTAAACTTATGTTTTTGAAAACTATATTGCCATTTTGATATAATTTTTAGTTTCTCTACATAATTTTGCAATTGTTTTAAATATAAATTTCCATTAATTTTGAGAAGGCTGAGAAGTAGAAACTTCAGGAACCACCAAGCATAGATCATCAGCTGTTGTTAATGAAAATAGAGGCTCTAGACATAAGGGGGTTGGCTGATAAATGGTTACAATCATATCTATGTGATCGTATGCAAATAGTGGAAATAAAGGATAAAGCAAATAATCAGATCAATTATCATCACTCCAAGTAAGCTATGGTGTGCCACCTGGTTCTATACTAGGTCCTATCCTATTTCTTCTTTTCATAAATGATTTCCACATAAATGATCCATCTACTAAAACCATTTTATATGCTGATGATACAAATATCCTGGTTAAGGCAACCCAAGAAGAAACTTTTTTAACCTCTATTCACCAAGTCTCTGAGAAAATCACAAATTATTTTACATTGAATAATCTTATTATAAATACAAATAAAACTGTGGCAATGGATATGCACAAATATCAACAAAAATTATCTTGCCCCTCAAATACAACTCTCTAATCAGATACTTAAAAAGTAGAATCTATAAAATTCCTCGGGGTCTGCATACAAAGCAATCTGAAATAGGATGCCCACACTAGCCTCTTAAACAATAAACTAGCTCTCTATGTTATATGCTAAGAATATTGACAACATGCACAAGTAAAGAAACAGTTACAGCAGCATATTTAGCACATGTGCACTCACTCCTAAGTTATGGAGTAGTCTTCTGGGGTGAGTCTCCAGCAAGCAAGTCAAACTTTATTGCACAGAAAAAAGTTATCAGAACTATTGAAGGAGTTAGCCCAAAGTCGTCATGTAAACCTCTCTTTAAAAAACTGGGAATCCTCCCACTTCCCTGCATTTACATATATGCAGTTATTCTGTTTATAGTCAAGAACATTAATGCTTCTGATTCACTATTCGATAATACGGTGCATGAACACAATACTAGGGAAAAATACACAAACACATGTGACCAGCTGCAATACCTCGCTCTACCAAAAAAGCATTTTATACTCTGGCATTAAACTCTACAATAATTTACCAAGTAATATCAAGGCAATTAAAAAAGTAAACCAGCTGAAATCCAGTCTCATGGCACATCTAATTAACCACTCCTTTTATTCTATCAATGATTACCTTGAACACAAACATATGTCATGAACCATAGCATTTAGCATGTAAAGACCTACTGTACGAGGGCTGATCAACAAAGACTGAGACTGATTTTTTTTCACAGATGTTTATTACTCCAATTCAATGTTTACATGATCTTTTTCAAAGAAGTCCCCTCCTACTTCAATGCACTTTTTATAGCATCTCTGCCAGCCCTTGAACACGTGCTGCAGACCATTCTTTGTCAGGTCCTTGAGAATCGCCTCACTTTTCTTGAGCACTGCTTCAGAGTTCTCAAATTGAATACCCCTAAGCTTTGCCTTTAGTGATGGGAATAAAAAAAGTTTCAGGGTGCAAGATCGGGGTTATAAGGTGGATGTGGTACATAGGTAATGTTGAATCGAGCCAGAAACTGCAGGACTTGATTTGCAACATGAGATCATGCATTGTCATGATGAAGTCGCCATCCAGTCCGAGAAAGCTCTGGTCGTTTCTTTGCAATGTGCTTCCTCAGTGTAGCCAATACTGACGTGTAGTATGCTGCTGTAACAGTAGTGTGAGGGGGAACTGCATGCTGGTAAATCATTCCATTACAGTCAAAAAATGTGATCACCGTCACTTTCCCTACAGATGGAACAACTTTTGCCTTTTTTGGTGTTGGAGAACCTGAAGATTTCCACACTGTGCTGGCTTGTTTTCCTTCAGGATCATAATGAT
The DNA here is from genome assembly GCA_030765065.1 of Deroplatys truncata. Lineage (NCBI taxonomy): Eukaryota > Metazoa > Arthropoda > Insecta > Mantodea > Mantidae > Deroplatys > Deroplatys truncata. Next base: position 121,429,080 of record CM060989.1, read on the forward strand.
GCAGCCATGACTCATAACTGGTGATAATCGATTTAAAAAAATGCATCCCCTCCATCAGCAAAGAGATGCAGCACCTCACGGCTTGTCTCCATTCGCACAGCCTTTTGTTCGGGAGTCAACAGCGTGGCACCCAATGAGTACAAACTCGGGTCATATGCAGATGGTCGTGCATAATTGTAAACACACTGCCATATGAAATTCTCAACACTTTACTGCGGTTACATAATGTTATACGCCGATCCTCTCGGACAATCACAGCAGCTGTGTTGATGTTGACTTCAGTCACAGCAGAAGCCGAAACACCAGGCCCACCTTGCTTAACACTGACAAGTCGGCCTTCTTTGAAGTCCTTGAACCACCTAAACACTGTTGCATGAGGTAGTGCATCTTCACTGTACGCTTGTTTCAGCTTTTCATAAGTTTCAGTGGCTGGATGGTTTAAACGAAAACAATTTGATTGTGCTGTACTGCTCCTCTCGTGTCACCTCCATTGTCTGGTATGCGAAATGCACGTAGGGTCTACAAAATAGAGCATTACTACCAACCTACCAATACGAGAGTCCTGATGCCTACCAACATTATACATAAAAACCTGCTCTTTTCAAATATTTATGTCACAGATACGAAACTGTCACGGAAGCTACCGGAAAAAATCAGTCTCAGTCTTTGTTGATCAGCCCTCGTATATAATGTAAAAACATATTGTATATATTGCAAAAACCTATTATTGTTTATGTTTATAGCTTGATGTGTCCAATAGTGAATGTACATTGTACCAAACCACTTTGACGGATGAATAAAACCAACTAACTAACAGCCCTTCAAGGGAAATTCACAGACACATAAAACTAACTACACACAAAAAACATTTCAAAGCCCATAGTTTTGTGCAATTTTCAGCAATGGCAGTTTCAATTACATCAGCAATGTTAGTTGAAGGCTATATAATATGAATTATACAATTTGGAGTAGTTTTACATTCTAAATTGAGAAAAACAATTAAAAATGGATGCTAATGACAGCATTGATCCCATGATGCAAGTACATGTTTACATGTAGTTAGCAAATTTGCTCCCCACCGACACGGAATACTGGCCATCGCATGCTTTCTCTACCCACCATTAGGGTACAAGTAAATTTTTGGTCAAATTGAGATATGTACATTTTTCTCATCTTCAGCTCGAGATCTATGTCTGGTAAAAAGAAGACAAGTCAAATCCTGCTGTAAAATGATGCATTCTCTTATGCTCATAACAGTACAAGATAAATCCTCAAAATCATGTGCGGTCAAAGTTGACTTGTACTGTTAACACCACAGGATAGTAATGCCATTATCTGACTTGTACTGTTCAGATGGCAGATGTTTTCCATGGTAGCTCCATATAGGGTGACTTACCGTTATCATTGTTATGTGTAATATTTGTATACAAATGGTTATAATGTTGCTGACAAAACTGATGTGACTTTCAGTTTTAAATTAACTATTGGAACTCATAGAGCTGTTAAGATGTATAATAGCTGTGTTGTAAAAAGTATTGCATTACTGAACAGAAAAGTTAAGTGATTTAATATTAATATACATTAATTAGCTGCCAGCTCAATTTCTGACTTTTATTCAGAATCAATCAGTGATAGATAAAATCTCCAAAATTATCTTTTTTGTTTTCATTATTACACTTAAGTATGAAAGTTGTTAGAAACAGCACCTTTATAAAATCCTAAAACTGCTGTTAATTAAACATATGACAAGTACTGATGTTTTATAGCAGTATTTCTATCGCATAAATCTAAATTTCAGAGCTAACATCTAGTAATTCCAATAGAGGTGCTATCAGCTCTGAGATTCAGGACCCTGGTAAGTTCTTTGATAATTTTCATAATATTAATTCAAATAAACTCAACATATGGCACAATCTGAAAATAGAATACAGTAAATATTTTAGTGCACATTTTTACTTAGCCTTAATGCTTTACATATAATAATTAAGAAATAATTAATTACAATTAATTGTATTTAAAAATTGCTTTTGCAAAGAAATTAAAAGAGAATCCTAGTAAACAGAGAATGATTTTGTTACACTAAGTGTGCGCAGTACATGATGTGTTTCTTATATCATGGTGTATGCATAAATTAATCTTGTTTTGATATAGTCAGCTAAATCAAAATAGTAAAACTACAAAAATGTGACACTGATGTTGTTGACTCAGAAGAAGATGGAGATCCTAACTCAGTTATAAATCATGACATTTATGACTCAGTAAGGTACAAAGATTAAGTTCCTAGCTCTTCGATGAAAGTGCTACAGATACTTTTCAATTTAGTTCTCTGGGGCATTCCCTCTGTTATAAGTAATGAAGGAATCACTGTGTGCAAGAAAATTGAAGCAGCAAAAACTAAAATGAAACACTATCAGGCATGTCACTATAACAGGAAAAGAAACAAAGAAATGAAACCTTTGGGACCATATCATCTAAGATACAGGGTAAGAATCCCTGATGATATCATCTGCATCTTATTCCATGAATGCTGGTGCTTGGGAGAATATACTAAAAGTAGCACATACAGAAAATCTCATACAAATCAGAAAAAAGAAAATGTTGAAAGAATAAAGAAATTGCAAATATATTTCATCTTCAGAGTGATGGTGAGAGAGTAAAAGATTGTTGAGACTGCTTCAAGGCGTGTGATGTGAGTAAATGATTTTGACCAATGCAGTCAGCAAAAATATATGGAAACTTCAAGAATATTTCAAAATTAGAAACGAAGTCGCAGAGTAAGAGAAAGTGATGGCTTCTGTAGTGCAACACATCACATTCCTTCCAGCTTACGAGTCACACTACACAACACCCTCAGTCAGAAAAGGTACCTAAGCATTCAAAAAGTGTATGCATTGTATTTTTAAAACAATTCTAATGCGGTGTCTCAATAGATTTATACCAAGAGTTTCATAAATTGAATCTGAGCTTGAAAGTTCAAGTAGATATATGACACATGAAAATTAAATGTTCAAGTGACCCAACAGAAAGAGAACAAATCAGGGTATTTACTTTCTCTACTACGTATAGTAAGTAGGGGAAGTATTGTATTCCACCCAAAAATTTTATACCGAGATTTCACCGGAAATACATGTTTTGAAGCCCCCTGAATCCAATAAAAGCATTTTTGGAAACATGTTCGTGTGTGTGTCTGTGTATCTGTGAACAGCATAACTCAGAAACGAAGTCGGATAAACACCAAACTTGGTATTTAGGTTCAGTATCTTCCAGAGATGCGACACGAAGGTTTTCCAGAAAATCCCCCCACCCCAGATTACCCTTTACATGGAACATTTTTCGAAAATTTTAATTTTCTCAAAAACGGCTTTAACGATTTTGATTAAAATATGATATGTTTAAGATATTTTCATGATAAATGAAATGTAATATATAAATGTAATTTGCCTTTTCGGCAACATTTGGAAATGTAGCCAACGTAATAATGGAAATGGCGCTAATGTAGGTCAACAACGTATTGAAATGAGCGAAAATATGTCAACGAAGAGTGAAGTAGGAAATTTGATTCAATGAATATAAATATTGAATCATAAGCATGTTAAGGGACGCAGGTTCACTTCGCTCGCGTGTTTTGATGTAAACACTGATTGCTAATTAACCTAAGTTTATACAAAAAAAAAATTACAAGCTAAGCCTAACCTCCCGTGAATCAAACATCGTTTAGTAATGGATGCTAATTAGCCTAAGTTTACATATATAGAAAAGATAAATGTAACCTAACCTCACGTGAATCAGAATGCACGATTGCTTTACTAATATGCTTTGATGTAACCAGTGACTGCTATTTACGCAATTTTATCTTTATTATATATAACGATGGTTTGAAATAAATACACATATGGTATATGCGTATGTAATGATCCAATATTGCAGTTATTTTTATTGCTTTACTGAGATGAATACAGATAATGTACACTACTGCATGTTGTGGGTAACATATTTTAATACGTTTGTGAAAATTCTGGTCACTTGTTACATTTATACATGTTAGCCCACACTCATGGGATGTAGCTTGTTTTTTCATTGTATTGCCAACATTGACAATGTAAAAATAGCGAAATGTACCTATATAGTGCTTTAGTGTTCTGTGGTACAGGCAACAAGGATGCGGATTGTTGCTGTTTATATAACGGCTAAGCCACAAAGCGTAGGGAGTGGATTTTTATTAAAAAGCAAGTAGGGAACAACGACATAGCGTAGCCGTAGGACCTGCAAAGCTGAACCCCTGCATTAGTTTAACAGCATTTTCATGTTGCTATTCATTTAGCGTCCTTTTTCGCATTCTGTTGGCAACCAATCATTACCTGATAACGTCGCCAATTTCTATTATATAACGGAGTCCGCTAGAAACGAACTTGGTCATTTCTTTCGGGCAACAACGTTTACATTCATTCTGGAATACTCTGGATAATCACAAGACTCGAATTCGTAAGTAACTTAAGTGTGTTTCCCCTGTAACTCTAATCAGCACTGCTTATTTTTACTTTCTCTACTACGTATAGTAAGTAGGGGAAGTATTGCATTCCACCCAAAAATTCGATACCGAGATTTCACTGGAAATACATGTTTTGAGACCTCCTGAATCCAAAAAAAGCATTTTTAGAAACATGTCCGTGTGTGTGTCTGTGTGTCTGTCTGTGTGTGTGTGTGTCTGTGAACAGCATAACTCAAAAACGAACAGTCGGATAAACACCAAACTTGGTATTTAGGTTCAGTATCTTCCAGAGATGCGACACGAAGGTTTTCAAGAAAATCCCCCCACCCCAGACTACCCTTTACATGGAACATTTTTCGAAAATTTTAATTTTCTCAAAAATGGCTCTAACGATTTTGATGAAAATATCATATGTGTAAGATAAAGTCATGAGAAATGAAATGTATATCTCAAATTTTCTGGGAATGTCTCCAAAAGTATTCTTCATTGTGAACGACTTTTGCATAACTGGTAAACCATAAGAGATAGACAAAATTTTACTACACAAAAAATGTAGATCGCGTTGAAATACACAACTTATGTCATATACATTTCTTTTGTTGAGTGAACCGTTTTCGAGATATTGCTTGTTATTTCCTTACATTTTCCAATACTTATACTTTTTCTCAAATTCGTTATTCATTTTTTTTATGTCCTAGACATGCAAAGAGAATGGAATGCGCCGCATAGCAACCAGCGTTAAAATATTTGACTATGGCTTAAAAGCTACCATATTCCCCTCGCATCTACAAGAAAATTACCAATAAGATTGACATCTCGATATCTCGATTAACATGAAGCATTTGGAGAATAGACGTTTGTAAAAATAGATTGTACAAGAGTAGAGAAAGTCATGTGAGTGTAACACATCAGATTTTTATATGGCTATTCCAAACTATTCCCACGAAAGCTTATTACTTTCTCTACTACGTATAGTAAGTAGGGGAAGTATTGCATTCCACCCAAAAATTCGATACCGAGATTTCACCGGAAATACATGTTTTGAGACCTCCTGAATCCAAAAAAAGCATTTTTGGAAACATGTCCGTGTGTGTGTGTGTCTGTGTGTGTGTCTGTGAACAGCATAACTCAAAAACGAACAGTCGGATAAGCACCAAACTTGGTATTTAGGTTCAGTATCTTCCAGAGATGCGACACGAAGGTTTTCAAGAAAATCCCCCCACCCCAGACTACCCTTTACATGGAAGATTTTTCGAAAAGTTTAATTTTCTCAAAAATGGCTCTAACGATTTTGATGAAAATATCATATGTTTAAGATAATGTCATGAGAAATGAAATGTATATCTCGAATTTTCTGGGAATGTCTCCAAAAGTATTCTTCATTGTGAACGACTTTTGCATAACTGGTAAACCATAAGAGATAGACAAAATTTTACTACACAAAAAATGTAGATCACGTTAAAATACACAACTTATGTCATATACATTTCTTTTGTTGAGTGAACCGTTTTCGAGATATTGCTTGTTATTTCCTTAAATTTTACAATACTTATACTTTTTCTCACATTCGTTATTCATTTTTTTTATGTCCTGGACATGCAAAGAGAATGGAATGCGCCACATAGCAACCAGCGTTAAAATATTTGACTATCGCTTAAAAGCTACCATATTTCCCTTGCATCTACAAGAAAATTACCAATAAGATTGACATCTCGATATCTCGATTAACATGAACCATATGGAGAATAAGCGTTTGTAAAATTAGATTTACAAGATTAGAGAAAGTCATGTGAGTGTAACACATCAGATTTTTTTTATGTCCTGGACATGCAAAGAGAATGGAATGCGCCACATAGTAACCAGCGTTAAAATATTTGACTATCGCTTAAAAGCTACCATATTCCCCTTGCATCTACAAGAAAATTACCAATAAGATTGACATCTCGATATCTCCATGAACATGAACCATATGGAGAATAAGCGTTTGTAAAATTAGATTGTACAAGAGTAGAGAAAGTCATGTGAGTGTAACACATCAGATTTTTTGTCTTGAATATGCAAAGAGTACTAATCTGTGGGAAAGGGAATGGTGCTGCACCTAGCAACCAGCTATTAAGAGATATATATGTGCTTAAAGGCTACTGTATTTCCAAATTGCCCTTGTAAATATATTATCCCCTTACATCTACAAGAAAATTAGCAATAAGATAGACGCTGCAAATGTTTATGTCGATTAACATGAAGTAGATGGAGAATAAGCGTTTGTAAAAATAGTTTGTACAAGAGTAGAGAAAGTCATGTGAGTGTAACACATCAGATTTTTTTTCTATGTACTTCGTATTAATCGAAACATACCTATACAGAGTATCGTCTCCTGATAAATAAATGACTGATTTCTCGTAATCGATGAAATTATTATGATGATAATGTTGATCATGATAAAATAATTTGGGTTAACCATAATTTATTTTATTATTATTATTACTTATTATTAAACAAACCATGAATTCTATATCCATTTTTTAAGGTGCAAGAAATGCTTTAGACCAATTTTTTATGTTAATAAAGTATTTCAATATATATGATTTTTGTTAAGTTAAAATAAACTTTCTACTCCATGGTATACTGAAAAATGCTCATTTATCTAAACCTATGCCAAGATAGCACATTTGTAGAAGCGAAGTTGGAAAAGCTCTTGGTGCTGGTTATGTTTATTAGTTATGCTGCATATTTCATAATTATATTACGCGTTGCTCACAGTGGGACCAAATGAACAAACATACAAATAGGTATGGGCTATTGGGTCAAGCTGTTATGCAAGTCCTGGCGCATGCGCACGGGGTAAAACATCCGCGTGTCTGTTATGATGCTTAGGAAGAGAAGAAGAAGCAGGGTGACCATATACGCAAAATAAGCATTAAAAGCGCTAGAGGGGACGGTGTAACAGTCACACGTTGTACGCTTTAAACACGTGTTTATTTGTACACCAAATGAAACGCGGCATGACAGTCACACAACGTACGTATTTATGACATGTTTAAAACACGGTCTAACAGTCACATGACGTAGGCTTTTATAAGCTCTTCATATGTCCAATTAATACTTAAGAAACTACGTGCGTACGTTTTTAATACTATCTCTTAATAATAGTCCAAAAAAAAGTAGGTAACACTAGAAAATTGCGCGAGAAATGGGAAAATAGAGATGGAAGGACGAAATATTCATAATTTCAGCGTAATGGCACTAGATCTTAAATTATGGTTTATCGCAAAAATGATAAGCAACTGACGAATTCAATGCCGTACTAGCTAAATGGTTAGAACAACTGGACAAAAACCGGGAGGTTCGTGGTCCAAATCCCGCCGGTGGCATTGGATTTTGCAGTCGTCTGATTCTACCTTTCTTATTCTTACTAAAGCTTATTACTTTCTCTACTACGTATAGTAAGCAGAGGAAGTATTGCGTTCCACCCAAAATTTCGATGTCGAGATTCCACCGGAAATGCATGTTTTGAGGTGCCCTGAATCCAATTAAGCATTTTTGGAAACATTTGCGAACAGCATAACCCAAAAACGAAAAGTCGGTTAAATGCATAACTTGGTACTTGACTTTACTGTCTTTCAAGGATGCGACACAAAGGTTTTAAAGGAAATCCCCATCCAAAACTACCCTTTACATGCAACATTTTTCGAACATTTGATTTTCTCAAAAATGGCTCTAACGATTTTGATTGAAATATCATATGTTTAAGATATTTTCATGGCAAATGAAATTATATCTCGAATTTTCTGGAAATGTCCCTAAAAGCCCTCTTCATTTTGAATGACTTACACATAACTGGTAAACCATAAGAGATAGACAAAATTTTACTCCACAAAAAATGTAGATCTCGCTAAAGCACACACCTTGTCATATACTGTTTTTTATCTTTTTTGGCTTTTTGAGGAGGGGTCGAGTGAACCATTTCCGAGGTATTCCTTGTTATTTGTGTTAATTTTCCAATACTTTTACTTTTTCTCAAATGGAAATTCATTATTCTTTTCTATTCCTGGGCATACAAAGAGAATGGAATGCTCCACATAGCAACCAGCTCTTAAAACATTTGACTATTGCTTAAAGCCTACCAATTCCCCTTGCATCTACAAGAAAATTAGCAATAAGAATGACATGAAGTAGATGCACAATAAGCATTTGTACAAAAGTGTGCTCAAGAGTAGAGAAAGTCATGTGAGTGCAATACAATCAGATTATTTTTCTGTCTATATACTGAAATCCAAATAAATTGTAGAAATAGCTGCATTACACATTACATTATAATGGAAACAGCGATAGTCAAATGTTTTAGAACTGGACGCTATACACTGGCCTTAAAATTGCATACTGTTTGTAATCACCAGAAACATCGAAAATCTATGGGACTTAAAAAGAATGACATTGCATTGAACAAATCGAACCATTAATAACGAATATCTTGGAAGTGGTGATGCCACAAAAAAAAAAAAATCTGATGTGTTACACTCATATGACTTTCTCTACTTTTGTACAAACTATTTTTACAAACGCTTATTCTCTATATGCTTCATGTTAATCGAGATATCGAGATGTTAATCTTATTGCTAATTTTCTTGTAGATGTAAGGGGAATTGGTAGGCTTTAAGCGATAGTCAAATATTTTAAGAGCTGGTTGCTATGTGGAATATTCCATTCTCTTTGTATTACCAGGACAAAAAAATCTGATGTGTTACACTCACATGACTTTCTCTACTCTTGTACAAACTATTTTTAGAAATGCTTATTCTCCATCTACTTCATGTTAATCGAGATAAACATTTGCAGACTCTATCGTATTGCTAATTTTCTTGTAGATGTAAGGGGAATATATATTTACAAACGAAATATAGAAATACAGTAGCCTTTAAGCATACACATTACTCTTAATAGCTGGTTGCTATGTGCAGCACCATTCTCTTTGCCACAGATTAATACTCTTTGCATATCCAAGACAAAAAAAAATGAATAACGAATTCCCATTTGAGAAAATAAGTATTGAAAAATTTAAGGGAACAACAAGCAATATCTCGAAAATGGTTCACTCAACAAAAAAAATGTATATGACATAAATTGTGTATTTTAACGCGATCTACATTTCTTGAGTAGTAAAATTTTGTCTATCTTTTATGGTTTACCAGTTATGCAAAAGTCGTTCACAATGAAGAATACTTTTGGAGTCATTCCGAGAAAATTCAAGATATACATTTTATTTGTCATGAAAATATCTTAAACATATGATATTTTAATCAGAATCATTAGAGCCATTTTTGAGAAAATTAAAATTTTCGAAAAATGTTCCATGTAAAGGGTAATTTGGGTTGGGGGATTTTCTTGAAAACCTTCGTCACATCTCTGGAAGATACTGGACCTAAATACCAAGTCTGGTGTTTATCCGACTGTTCGTTTCTGAGTTATGCTGTTCACAGACACACATACCGACATGTTTCCAAAAATGCTTTTTTTGGATTCAGGGGGTCTCAAAACATGTATTTCCGGTGAAATCCCGATATCGAATTTTTGGGTGGAATACAATACTTCCCCCTACTTGCTATACGTAGTAGAGAAAGTAAAAATTATTGAAATAAATTGGTTATAAAGCAGCATACATTTGTAGTGCAGTAAATTTTCGTCTATTGCCTAACGTTTACCCATTATACAAGATTATACAAAATTCCTTCCCAATGAAGTACACTTCACGACTATTCCCAGGAAATTCAAGGCATATGTTGTATTTGTCATGTAAAGATCTTTAATACATGGCATTTCAATCAAGATAGTTATAGCTATTTTTTAGAAAATAAAGAATTGGAAAATGTTCCATGAAAAAGGTAGTTTGGGGTAGAAGAATTTTCATGAAATGCTTCCTGTCGCATCTTTGGAAGTTACTGAGCCTAAATACAATGTTTGGTATTTATCCAACTTTTCGGTTTTGAGATATGCTGTTAAAACACACACATGCGTGCAAGTGCATGGACCTTTTTTGTAAACGTGCTCTTTTCAGATTCAGGGGCTCTCAAAGCATGTTTTTCTGTCAAACCTCGGTATTGAATTTTTGGGTGGAATGCAATACCTTCTCTTCCTACCAGGTACGTGATAGAGAAAGTATAAACTCAACTTTGAAATTTACCTCCACTGAATGGAAAACGTCCCCCCTTCCCATACAATATTCATACAACTTTGGCATTAAACCACTCTTAAAATTGAACCAAACGTTTTCGGGAGCAGCGTGCGTAATTATGTGGAACCTGGCCAACGACCGGTTCTTTACATTTGTCGTCCATTGATATGATTAAAAAATATTTTAGACCGAAGTGCTCAACTCCGCCACAACTGTGCTCTACCTTGCTAGCAAATTTATAAGTCCCAGCGCATGCATACTGGCTTGACCCAAGTGCACAACTCTGCGATGAATGTGCTCTACCTTGCTAGCAAATGTTGAAGTCCCAGTGCATGTGCACTGGCTTGACCCAAGTGCCCAACTCCGGGTGTGTCTACTCTGTTTGCCAACAGAAATGTTTAATTTCCTGGCTACTATAAAAGAGCCTCTCTGCTGTTTTACTTCATTTGTTTAAGCCCAGCACCTTAAAAAAATTCTTTTTGTTTATTGTCACCCAATGAAATGGCATGTTTACATATTCCTACAATGTAGGTTTTTCTTTTTATATTTAAATAATGTGGGGAAAAATATTTACTGCATTTAATATGGATTTTATATAGGGATGGAGAGGAATTACATTTTTAATATGGATTTTATATGGGGATGGAGAGGAATTATGTGTTTAATATGGATTTTATATGGGGATGGAGAGTAATTGTGTGTTTAATGTAGATTTTATATGTGGATGGAGAGTAATTGTGTGTTTAATATGGATTTTATATGTGGATGGAGAGTAATTGTGTGTTTAATGTAGATTTTATATGTGGATGGAGAGTAATTGTGTGTTTAATGTAGATTTTATATGTGGATGGAAAGTAATTATAAGTTTAAAACAGATTTTATATGAGATGGAGATGAATTGTGTACTTAATATGAATTTTATATGTGGATGGAGAGGAATTGTGTGTTCTTAATATAGATTTTATATGGGATGAACGGGAATTATGTTTTTTAATGTGGACTTTATATGGGGTGGAGGGGAATTGTGTGTTTTTATTATGGATTTTATATGGGGATGGGGAGGAATTACATGTGTTTATGGGATATATGTGCAAATGGAGTTGTTTATGTAGAAGGTGTGAATGGTATTTTCTGTATTTATTTAAATTAGGAAAAGATATGTGGCATAAAGAATTGAGCAGGTAAATAAACATGTCTATCTTCCCTACACCTGGAGAGCTCATGGATAGAGTTGTCTTTTTTCGTTATTAATGATTAACGCAAAAAATATTTTATAGCTCCAGCTAAAAGTATCTCAATATTTCATGATATTGGTAGGCGATTTAATGGTGTAATTTTCTCGCCAATTTTACATTTTCTTGAGAAAACCTTTCTTCCATAATAAACATGAAAAAGTTTTTTCTTTTGTTTTTCTAATGAACTGAAAAAGTAAATGTTTACTTTAAATGTAATAAGTTTTAACATTTGTACGCCACTGGTTTAGGTATGCGATATGCTGCTATGCAGGTACTTACTCGTCACCTTGTCCTTGGGGAAATTGTGCACAATGTGACACAAAAGAGGGATTATAATGGTACTACCCGTAAAGTGACTAAGTGTATTGACCTCAGTAATGAATACAACCACTTTCCGCTTCAAATTTTAGTTATACCGTATTAAAAAAAAATACAATGGTATTAATAAATCTTATATTTCATTAAATTATGTGTAAGTACTGAGTAGAAATAACCTAAGTTAATTTATTATCTTAGTAAATAAAATTATGAGAATCAATAAAATATCATCTTTGCATGCAATAACAGATATTTATAGCAAACTTTTGCATCGAGACTATTTTTACAGAACATCTGTTGATGACATCATCAATGAAAGGTTCCCGTAGGTTCCTTGTCCACTTTTGCTGACACCTTCACACAAGTTTGAAGTGTATCCTGACCCACCCTATTTCTTAATTTTGTCATTACCCTATTCATTGTGCTGAATGTCATTTCTGCACTGGAAACTGGATGTAGAGTACAAACTTTGAGTGAGTGTCCTTAGTGCTTCATAGTTAATGCCGGCCCTTTACCCTAAGTAGTTGCATGGGGTCATTATGGACTCCATGCATATTTTAATTTGCTTTTGTCCAAGTATTCACATTATTACACGATTGTTAAATAAAATTCAGGAAGCAATGTTAATACTGTGAGTAATAAATATTCCAAAACAAATTACATGGCAAAATTCTGTGACTGACATACATGCTAGCAGATATCTACATGGATACTGCTTTTAAAATAAACATAAAAAGATAAGATTATGAAATGGAATTTATTTTAATATTGAAGTTGTAAGCTTTATTCATCTTATTATTTTTATGTGTAATTATTTCACTTCCTCAATGCACTTAACACCGTGGTTTTTAAGTTACACTATTAGTCGTGTGGGGTACAAATTGACTCCGAGACAACAAACGTCTCTACTCACAAAGGAGCATAGCTACATTGTCAGCAATAATCGCAGCAGGACGACAATAAAATTCAGGGAATGTACTGGGAGAAAGAATAGCGTGACCAACAGCATTAAATAAATATCAATAGTAATATTAACAGTGGGGTCATTATGACCTGCATGAGACTACCAAAGAGTTAAGATAAAAGAAGCAACATCAGAAGACATAAATTGTGCTTCTGATTTAGTACAAGCAACATACTTAGAAAAAGGAACATCTGCAATAACAGCGTCAACATTTTAAAGTCCTAACATCAAGCATAGTTCTTTACAGCTATTATAAAACTCTTGAAGTGTTAAAAACTTTTGAAATATGCACTTAGTTCTATCACTTTCACTGTCTTGTCATTGAACCTTTGCTTAATTTGTATCTGGCTTATTCAGAAAATCAGTTGCACTCGCAAAAGCAGCAGATGGAAATTGTAATCTCAAGTGTACGAGGGCTGATCAACAAAGACTGAGACTAATTTTTTCCTGTAGCTTCCATGATAGTTTCATATCTGTAACATAAATATTTGAAAAGAGCGGGTGTTTATGTATAATAGTGGTAGGCGGCAGCACTCTCGTATTGATAGGTTGGTAGTAATGCTCTATTTTGTAGACCCTACATGCATTTCGCATACCAGACAATGGAGGTGACGCGAGAGGAGCAGTAAGCGTAATCAAATTCTGTTTTCGTTTAAACCGAAACCACCAAAACTTATGAAAAGCTGAAGCAAGCGTACAGTGAAGATGCACTACCTCATGCAACAGTGTTTAGGTGGTTCAAGGACTTCAAAGAAGGCTGACTTGTCAGTGTTAAGCAAGGTGGGCCTGGTGTTTCGGCTTCTGCTGTGACTGAAGTCAACATCAACACAGCTGCTGTGATTGTCTGAGAGGATCGGCATATAAAATTACGTAACCTCAGTTAAGTGTTGAGAATTTCATATGGCAGTGTGTTTACAATTATGCACGACCATCTCCATATGGCCCGAGTTTGTGCTCGTTGGGTGCCACGTCTGTTGACTCCCAAACAAAAGGCTGTGTGAATGGAGACAGGCCGTGAGGTGCTGCATCTCTTTGCTGATGGAGGGGATGCATTTTTTAAATCGATTATCACCGGTGATGAGTCATGGCTGCATCATTATGATCCTGAAGAAAAACAAGCCAGCACAGTGTGGAAATCGCCAGGTTCTCCAACACCAAAAAAGGCAAAAGTTGTTCCGTCTGTAGGGAAAGTGATGGTGATCACATTTTTTGACTGTAATGGAATGATTTACCAGCATGCAGTTCCCCCTCACACTACTGTTACAGCAGCATACTACACGTCAGTATTGGCTACACTGAGGAAGCACATTGCAAAGAAACGATCAGAGCTTTCTCGGACTGGGTGGCGACTTCATCATGACAATGCACGGCCTCACATCGCAAATCAAGTCCTGCAGTTTCTGGCTCGATTCAACATTACCTGTGTACCACATCCACCTTATAGCCCCGATCTTGCACCCTGTAACTTTTTTTATTTCCATCACTAAAGGCAAAGCTTGGGGTATTCGATTTGAGAACTCTGAAGCAGTGCTCAAGAAAAGTGAGGTGATTCTCAAGGACCTGACAAAGAATGGTCTGCAGCACGTGTGCAAGGACTGGCATAGATGCTATAAAAAGTGCATTGAAGTAGGAGGGGACTATTTTGAAAAAGATCATGTACACATTGAATTGGAGTAATAAACATCTGTGGAAAAAAAATCAGTCTCAGTCTTTGTTGATCAGCCCTCGTATATTTTGATTTTTTCAAAATTAATCTGCCATGGTTAAGGTAGGTAAAAAGGATTTACAGTCTAGGTAAGAAAACCATTACAGCAGTCTTTGCTAGTTAGGCAGCCAAGAATGTCCTTCTTGTGTTGTGTCAATGCCCTACAATGGAAAATTCTTAAAGGTTTTAAATGACAGTCTTTTATACAGATCGAGGAACTCTCTCTCTGGTGAATCAGATAAACGTCCCACGCTTTCAATTACAGTGCATAATTATCAACTATGGTTACTCCTCTTATAAATTTATTTTTAATTCCCTAAAAGTAAATGCCTTTACCCAAAAAACGTCAGCAAACAGAGACCTTGTTTTTCACAGCAGGAGGAGGTCAAAGGGAGACAGAAGTCCAAGTTGTCCAAAATTATTATCCATTTTGACAATATTCGTTCTTTCATTCTTACTTTCTCTGCTATGTATAGTAAGTATGGAAAGCATTGTGTCCATCCAAATATTCGTGCCGAGATTTCACTGGAAATATATCTGTTTTGAGGCCCCTGAACCACCCCAAAAAGGCATTTTTAGAAAAAGGGCCTGCGTGTGTGTGTATGTGTGTGTGTGTGTCTGTGAACAGTATAACTCAAAAACGAAAAGTTGGACAAATACCTGGCATGTTGTATATATTGCAAGATGTGGCATGAAGAATTTCAAGAAAATTCCTCCACCCCAAAGTATACTTTGCATCAAACATTATTCGAGATGTTTTAGTTTTTTAAAAATGGCTGTAACGATTTTGATTAAAATAGCATAAGATATTTGCATGACAAATACCAGGTTTATATTTAATTTTCTGGGAATGCCTGTTAAGTCATTCAGAATCAATTTTGTATAATGTATAAGTGGTAAATGTTCAAGAATATCATACAAAAGCATACTTCAAAACAAAACAAAAAAGTAGGTCCATGTTAACCACACGGTTTATTTAAAATGAGTTTTTTTTTGTTTGTTTATTTTTCATAAGCCATTTCCGAAATATTCGTTATTAAAGGCTGGAATTATTCATTACTTGGTCGTTCTTTGAAGTCTTGTCAAAATTCAGTTGTTTCTCGCAATTGCATAGCATTTTAACGTCAGCATATAGCGTCCAGTTGTTAAAACATTTGACTCGCTATCCCCTTTGTATCTATAAAGTAATGTGTAATGTAGCTATTTCTGCAAAGGTTTATCTAGATGAAAATTGAATTAAACTGAAAAATAAGCTATCATAAGAATTTTTGTATACAAACTCATAAACGATAGAGGGTAAGAAAAAGTAATGTGAATGTAATGCATCAGAATTTTTTCCCCACTAAAATTAGTTTGGCTGTATGCTTTTCAGAACTTAGAATCATTTTGCTTACAAAAGTGTCTCACATACACTCTTTCCTTCCCTTGCTCTCTGTACACATTTCTGAGTCATTCAGTGCCATTTTATTTTCCAAATTGAAATTGGGTTTTATTTATGGTCGCTGTTTAACTGCTGTGGTCCTTAGTGTCCCATTCTATATTGGTGTGAAAGACCGGAAATCTTGCTCAGAGGCCTCTTTATCAGGCTTGAAGTTCTTTTATGTGCCGTAAATCCTCGACATGGGGCTACCAGCTCTACTTCGCTTCCAAAAAAAGCCATGTTAAGGATTTTTACACCCGAAAAAATCCATTGCTCTCCACCGAGTTTGAACCCACAATCTCGGGAAAAGAGGCTAGCATGGTAACCATTGCATCACGGAGGACGGCATTTTACTTCTCTCCCATGTATTAGGTGTACTTGGAAATAGCAAGGGGTAGAGAAAGTCTGGTGAATGTACATCGTTCGTTCATTCATTCATTCATTATCTGTTTACCCTCCTCTTATGTAGGACTTACACCCCCCAGGACTTACAAGTGGGTGCCTGGTGTCAGAGGCCCGTCGAGGAGCAGACACTCATGGATCAGACAGAGCATCCAGGATGGGTGATCAGCCCGATGCCTGGTATGGGATGAAGGAAGTAGATGAAACGAAATGTTGGTGAAATGGATGAAAGGAAAGGTGATGATGGAGCAGTTGGTGGAATGAATGGTGGGGGAAACCGGAGAACCCGGAGAAAACCCGCCCAGACGCCCTTCATCCACCACAAATCCCACATGCAGGTCCCTGGGATTGAACCCGGGCCGCCTCGGTGGGAGGCGAGCAGTCTAACCACTCGGCCACGGCGCCGCCGAATGTACATCATAAATTTTTAAATCTTAACATATGAATTTCACAGGGAAAGGATGAGATAATGTCCCCTTTTCGGTGAAATTGAGACACTGCGTAAATTATATGTTGAAGCATAAGCTATGATGTTTAGCAAGTACATGTTTAAAATGAAAATAGGTTAATTGCACATATATTTAATTTAAACGGTGTATATGAAGAGATTGAGGTAAGTAACATTTAAATATATTGCAACTTTTGTCAGTATGGTGTTACAAAATGTACAAGTGCAACAATAGTCTTATTTCATTATTAGCAATCTTTCTAATACAGTGGATTGTTGATAATACTAGAAAGCATTTAGAAGGAGAAATTTTTTCACATGAAGAAACATAATGCAAAATCCTGAATAAAACAATTGCAAAATATTTAATTAAGGTATAATGGTTTAATAAAAAGTTTAACATTTAAGGAAATATTGGTTTCGTAATGTTTACCGCTGTTCACGCACACAGACTAATGGTGAGAATTATTTGTTTTTCAACAATAGCAGTTTTTGATGTTTTTCTCTAAGACCGCATGAGTGAATTGAGATAATTATTGTCTCCTCTCCTTATCTTGCCCTTCCCTCATTTACCACCTCATGCAACCCATTAACATTAAGAGGCAAGAATATCTGACCATTTCCGGTAAACACAGAAACAACACCTTTTTTCGGTATCTTTGGCATAGCAAATGTTTAGTGCGATTCATTCTGTCTTAAGCTTGCCTTCTGGATGGACGCCTGTGAACTTATTGGCAACGGGGATCTATGCAGCAGACTTTAAATGCACATTTTGGGTATTGTTTAACAGCTGAACAGAAAAGACAGGAAAACCAGAAAGGTATGGAGTTGTACCAGATAGGGATGCAGAAATGGAAAACCGTCGTGCCCTCAGTGCAATGCCCAGATGAGCACTGTAGCATTGGTTGGAGGTTTAGGTGTTCAAACGGCCACCAATTAGATGCTACCAGCAATACCTTTCTCCAGCTTGTACGCTTTAATGGCGAACTGGGAACTAATGTCATTGTTCAGTTTGCATTTATGCGGCTGCAGAAGTGTCCCTTAGCATATACTGAGAAAGAACTGGGAGTGGCATACGATACCACCGTAGCCTGGCGCGGCTACTTCGCGAAGTGGCCACCAAAATAGCCTGGCATGATTTTCGTTTTACTTGGTGGTCCCAGTGACATTGTGGAAGTAGACGAGACACACTCTTCAAGAGAAAGTATAATGTTGAACGGCAGGTGATGTGGTGAATCACTGGTTGGTCGGAGGGCTAAGCTGCACTTTGGACACCTGATGCCCAACTGGTCCAGAGCAACTCTGCTGCCCATTCTGCAAGATTACATTGATGAAGAGAGTTTCATTGTAACAGACGCATGGAGAGCATACAGGATATGTGATACGTATTCAGTGACCATGGGATGGTAAAAACAGCAGAAACTTCATAAATCCTCCCAGAAATAGGGATCCTGGGAGAACAAACTGATTCGCCTCCAGAGCGACACCCAGCGCTTTGAAACACTTTTACAGAATATCTCCAGGTGTAGGGAAGATAGCCATGTCTGCTGATCTGCACAACTGTTATGCCACGTATGCTTTCCCAACTGAAAAAAACCATTGAAAATGCCCTTCCCATAAACATCTCCATTTCCACATATATCGCATTAACACACACAATTTCTCTCCATCCCCATATAAATTCCATATTAAATACACATTATTCCTCTCCAACCCCATATAAAATCTTAAACACGTAATTCCTCTCCATCCCTATATAAAATCCATATAAAATGCAGTAAATATTTTTTCCCCACATTATTTAAATATAAAAAGAAAAACCCATATTGTAGGAATATGTAAAAATGCCATTGCATTGGGTGACAATAAACAAAACAAAGTTGCCTTGAATTTTTTTAAGGTGCTGGGCTTAAACAAATGATGGCAGAGAGGCTCTTTTATAGTATGCAGGAACTTAAACATTTCTGTTAGCAAACAGAGCAGACACACCCAGATTTGGGCATTTGGGTCAAGCCAGTGCGCATGCGCTAGGACTTTAACATTTGCCAGCTTGGCAGACCACCGTATTTGCCAGGTTAGGCACTTGGGTCAAGCCAGTATGCATGCACTGGGACTTCAACATTTGCTAGCAAGGTAGAGCACATTCATCGCGCACTTGGGTCAAGCCAGTACGCATGAGCTGGGACTTCAACATTTGCTAGCAAGGTAGAGCACATTCATCGCAGAGTTGGGCACTCTGGGTCAAACCAGTATACATGCACTGGGACTTCAACATTTGCTAGCACCGTCTTCGTGGAGTTGGGCACTTGGGTTAAGCCAGTATGCATGCACTGGGACTTTAACATTTGCCAGCAAGGCAGAGCACTGTATTTGCGAGGTTGGACACTTGGGTCAAGCCAGTGTGCATGCGCTGGGACTTCAACATTTGCTAGTAAGGTAGAGCACATTCATTGCAGAGTTGGGCACTTGGGTCCAGCCAGTATGCATGCACTGGGACTTCAACATTTGCTAGCACTGTCTTCGTGGAGTTGGGCACTTGGGTTAAGCCAGTATGCATGCACTGGGACTTTAATATTTGCCAGCAAGGCAGAGCACTGTATTTGCGAGGTTGGGCACTTGGGTCAAGCCAGTACGCATGAGCTGGGACTTCAACATTTGCAGCAAGGTAGAGCACATTCATCGCAGAGTTGGGCACTTGGGTCCAGCCAGTACGCATGAGCTGGGACTTCAACATTTGCTAGCAAGGTAGAGCACATTCATCGCAGAGTTGGGCACTCTGGGTCAAGCCAGTATGCATGCACTGGGACTTCAACATTTGCTAGCACCGTCTTCGTGGAGTTGGGCACTTGGGTTAAGCCAGTACGCATGCGCTGGGACTTCAACATTTGCTAGCAAGGTAGAGCACATTCATTGCAGAGTTGGACACTTGGGTCAAGCCAATATGCATGCACTGGGACTTCAACATTTGCTAGCACTGTCTTCGTGGAGTTGGGCACTTGGGTTAAGCCAGTACGCATGCACTGGGACTTTAACATTTGCCAGCAAGGCAGAGCACTGTATTTGCGAGGTTGGGCACTCTGGGTCAAGCCAGTATGCATGCACTGGGACTTCAACATTTGCTAGCACCGTCCTCGTGGAGTTGGGCACTTTGGTTAAGCCAGTACGCATGCACTGGGACTTTAATATTTGCCAGCAAGGCAGAGCACTGTATTTGCGAGGTTGGGCACTTGGGTCAAGCCAGTACGCATGAGCTGGGACTTCAACATTTGCTAGTAAGGTAGAGTACAGTTGTGGCGGAGTTGAGCACTTTGGTCTAAAATATTTTTTAATCATATCAATGGACGACAAAAGTAAAGAACCGGTCATTGGCCAGGTTCCACATAATTACGCACATTGCTCCCAAAAATATTTAGTTCAATTTTAAGAGTGGTTTAATGCAAAAGTTGTATGAATATTCTATGGGGAGGGGGGATGTTTTCTATTCAGCCTATAAATGGAGGTAGATTTCGAAGTTCAGTTTTTACTTTCTCTACCATGTACCTGGTAGGTAGAGAAGATGTTGCATTCCACCCAAAAATTCAATACTGAGATTTCACAGGAAAACATGTTTGAGAGCCCTTGAATCCAAAAAGAGCATTTTTACAAAAAGGTCCGCGCATAATCATGTGTGTGTATGTTTTAACAGCATAACTCAAAACCCAAAAGTCGGATAAATACCAAACATTGTATTTCGGCTCAGTAGCTTCCAAAGATGTGACACGAAGAATTTCATGAAAATTCCTACACTCCAAACTACTGTTTTCATGGAAGATTTTCCGATTCTTTATTTCCTAAAAAATGGCTATAACTATTTTGATTAAAATGCCATGTATTAAAGATATTTACATGACAAATACAAAGTATGCCTTGAATTTTCTCGGAATAGTCGTGATGTGTACTTCATTTGGAAGGAATTTTGTATAATCTTGTATAACCGGTAAAAACGAAGAACTGATTGTGTTGGCTTGTTCAATCTTCCTTCGTCCACCAAAATTCAAGTCCATCTGTGTCTTTGCCGGCATACAAATAGTGTTATAGAAGTAATATGTTCTATCATCTGTCATGCACATCACTTCTTTGGCTTTGAAGGCATGAACATCTTGAATTTTCAGTGTCCTCTGAAACTTGTTAATATTTCATCAGTACAAGCATTGGCTCCCAATGAGTATGTCCAGTAACTCTGATATAGGGTCTACTGGATATGTTGTGCAACTTTGTAATCTGTCTTGAGGATTGTCAAATCTTAAGCAAAGCAGGAGATTGACAAATCTCTTTGCGGACATTGACAAAATATTTCTCTGCTAGTACTATCAGTTGTAAATATGAATGAAATATCTTCGTCATTTGATTTGAAAGCAACAGTCCAAAGAATGATTCCAGTTCAGTTTTATCAACATCCTGAATTTCCAAATGACACTTACTTTGATATTTTGGCCGCATAGCACTGAACTTGACATTGGTTCATTTTATAATTATTTGTGATATCTCAGGGGAAAAAATAAAATCCCAAGCAGTCTTGCAATTCAAGTTGTTCCCAAGCTGTCTAACACTATGCAAAGCAGGCAAATGGATAACATTGTGGCTTGGAGTGCGAACATTTGTCACAGTTTCCTTACTTGCCCATTTATAATGATTTTTATGATATCAATAGCCTTTGTTGACTTCAGCTTTTCTTTATTTGCAGCATTTTCATTTTCATTGCAAGAGTCTATCTCCATTTATGATTTCTGATTGTAGAATTTGACTAAACTTAAGTCTCCATAAGCAAAATACCAAGAAACCAGGCTTTTTTTCCAACTTTTTGGCCACATTATTTGAAAATTATAACATTTGAGTTGTAAGGAAGGAAAATGGCCTTTTTTTTAGTTCCATCATTTTCTCACTTATGACTGGATGGTCACACATTCAAATATGTTTTGCTTATTTTATTTAACTCACTGCTTTATTAACCCTATATTAGTTGCACCCTCATTGTAACTCATTTTGTTGCATGCAGAATAATGTTCCAGAGCAAATCCTTGGAGGATATTTCTTGTTATTTCTTATGTGTGCAGTGTGTAGTTTTATTCTCTATTATTTTTATTCCAAATGTTTATTTTTACATTCAAAGGAATACAAAAGGTCAATGCACAGTTATACAGTGCAATATACATAATACAAATTTAAAACAAAAGATACAGTTCACAAAATTATGTAAATGCAAAGGTGAATATGGTTATCTTAGGTTTCTGTATATGGAAACTTACAATACTTAAAATCCTTTCAGTATTATTACACCGTGTCCAAGTTTTTGTCATCTGATTCCTACTGAACACACCATTTGCAATAAGTTTAACTGTCTTTGTGTGTACCCCACATACAAATTTGTGACTTGTAGTACATGAATATTTTGTCTTCCTGTTTTGTTTTCTTGTGCAAAAGGAACATCTCCCAGATTCTGAAGCCATTGTGGCTTCTTCTGCTGGTTCTTCAGGCATTCCTGAAAATCTCCTAACATTTGTTTTCAAATTGCGAGACAAATTATGCATAGCTAATCTGGCTTTCATTTGATCCAGAGAAAGTTTCTTAGCCAGAATCTTCATAAATTCTTGTCTGGGCATGTTTTTCTAGGTATTAGCCTGGAAAACCAAAGGGCCTTTCAACAAGAGTGTCCTATCTTTAACATGTGATAGCTGCCGTTGTTATTGAGTTACAGCAGTCATTTTTTTCATTTGGTTACAGTTGTTATTGACAAATAGCCATGGAACGTTACAGCATTCAGCAACGCATTGAAATTGTGAAGATGTATTATCAAAATGCATCATCTGTTCGCCAAACCTTCCATGTGTTGTGTGAAGTTTACGGTGTGCATAATTGTCCCTGTGAGAGAATGATTCGACGTTTGATTGATAAATTTGAAAGAAGTGGTTCTGTCGGGATCAAAGAATGCCTGTACATAATCGATGTAAGCGCTCGAACGAAAGCATAGACGCCATTTGTGAGAGTATGCGAGAATGGAAACAAATCAATTGCTTATCGAACGCAAGAATTGGGGCTTTTGCCGACCACAACTTGGCAAATTTTGCATCTGGATTTGAAGTCTCATGCTTAAAAAATGGTGCTAACTCAAGAACTAAAGCCCAATGACCATAGGTGGCGCCGTGTATTTGCTGACTGGGCTATGGAGCAATTCGAAGCCGACCTGGATTTTTGTCGAAAAATCATCTTCAGCGATGAAGCCCACTTTTGGATGGATGGTTGTGTTAACAAACAAAATGGCCGCTATTGGAGCAATCACAATCCAATCAGGTTCAGGAACGACCACTTCATCCCCAAAAGTTTACTGTGTGGTGTGGATTTTGGTATGGTGGAATCATTGGTCCATATATTTCCAAGATGAAGATGGAGAAGCTGTAACTGTCAATGACAAAGATACCCCGCTCTCATAAGGGACTATTTTTGACTTCAATTGGATGGTATGGATCTCAGAAACATCTGGTTGCAGCAAGATGGTGCCACCTGTCATACTGCCCTCGAAACAATCAATCTTTTGAAGGAGAAGTTCAGAGGTTTCATCATTTCCCGTGGTGGTGGTGATGTTAACTGGCCCCCGAGGTCATGTGATTTAATGCCGTTGGATTACTTCTTGTAAGGTTATGTTAAATCTCAAGTTTATGTCAACAAGCCAGAAACAGTAAATGATTTTATGAATAACATCACGTGTGTTATTCATGAAGTTGGACCTAATTTACGTTCTTCTGTCATTGAAAATTGGGTAAACCGTATACGCGCAACCCAACGAAGTCACGGCGGTCACTTAACTAATTTTCTCTTCCACACGTAATGACATTAATTGTGTTCCTAAATAAAAATAAACCTCTATCATTTATAGAACGTGTTTTATTTAAGTTCAAAGATAGGACACTCTTGTTGAAAGACCCTATATATAGCTGTTGGCACAGACCAATATTCATTAGCATGAAGAAGAGTGCAAGAGGTGGCTACCTTCCTTGATACAGAATGCACAGTCTTTATCTTATCCTTTGTATCAATGCCTCCCTAGGTGAGGTTATAGAATGCTAACATCTCTGGCTTTTTTGCTTCTCCAGAAGTTTCATCTATAGAATCAGAAAAATGCATAGATGAGAGCAGAATTACCAGGATTCTTCTTTGGTGCATATGACAATGTGATCTTTTCACCAAAACCAAAGAGACTATTGCATCCTTCCCGCTGCTTTCCTTAGGTGAAAACTATAGTGAATTTCTCTTTTATTTTTTCTCAATGTGGCAACTATGGACAACCTCTGACGATAAAGTTCCATTGCTAGGGGTATTAAACTGAACCAATTGTCTATAGTGATGTATATTCCCATTTGTTCAGCTAACCATAGAACCATTTGATGGGGTGTGTTATTTTATTGGAATGGCCCAGTAGGCTGGTGTCCAACATACACTTCTATGTTTGCTGTATAAAAGGATCTAGCATCATAAAGGGCAAATATCTTCGCCATATTTTGCTGGTTTTGATTTCATGAATACTTGAAAGCTGCAACTTCTTCTTAAGCATTCCAGCATTTTGTCAATTGTAGTGTATTCTCCTATAGAGTAATTACTCTTGCAGCATGTGTTGAAACATTTAAATGCATCTGTAATAGGTGCCATCTTGTCAAGCTGCTTTTCCTCATTTCTGCTAGAGATGTCATCAAAACAAAGTGCTGTCAAAAGAAATCTAACTCTTTTAAGTGGCGTTACTGTTGAGAAAAATTTTACTGCTGTCCCATCCTTGCAATAAAAAAGTCATCCAAATTTTCATGTGACAACTTCCTGATTTCTGCAAGTTACAATAATCCAAGCAGGGTCTATATTTTGGCAATATTGTTATATGGAGCATGTCTTTGCTACTGTAGTTTTCCCTCTGAAATCCACCGATGTGTACATTCCAGAATTTTTTCCAACATATTGTTTGGAAAAAACATACCCCATGACTTGATTGGTGTACAAGCTGTTTGGCTTGTCCTTTGACTCCAGCTAAGTGTGTTACAAAATTCTGCTGCATTGCTCTCAGATTTTGACGAGGGCAATGCATAAACCATTTTGTTGTGTTGTCCTTTCCAAGTAAATATGGAACATAAGCAGATGGCATTGCTTGACCTGAAATGTTGGCTTGTTGAGGTGTATTTGGATGTTCATCACCCAATGCATCACTTCCAGAATCATGATTGCTATTTTCCACAATGTCTGTTCATCTTCTCATCCGTCGCTTCAAATAAATTTGCTTCATTGTTTTAATTTCTGTTCAAAACTTCTAATATATTACAAATTCTTTCTTCTATTGTATAATCATCCGTCTTTCATGTGATGAATTATTGCATAAAATCAAACGAGCTTGCTGTATAAGTAAGAACTTTACTTTGTCGTGCGCAGGAGTTATTCTCTGCACCACACACAGTTGGAATGAGGTGAACAGTAATCCACAATGGATCAACAAACACTGAATGTTATAACAGATACCTAATAATGGAAGCTATATAATGGTAGCTAGACAAATGAGGAGCTGCTTACAATTGTTTGTAGTATAGGTTTTGCAAGAATGTGTTCAAGTGCAGAGCGAAATTCCATGTGCAGCTAATGTAGGGTTAAGAATTTGTACTGTATTTTGGGATTATTTGTTATGTGTTACTTGGTTTCAGGTACTTTTACCTGCTACCTTCATATTTGATTAGATACTTATTCTTTACAATTATATATTATGCTTTCTTTCTTTTTTTCTATTCATGCGTTTTATATTTATATTTGCAGACATATTTTTTGTGTCAGTTTCCCCATATAAAATGTACTAAAGTTTTCAATATTTCTTATAAATTTCACATATACTTAATGCTTTCCCATGATTTTGTGCGTATTGTGTAGTTAACATATGTTTTGCTTTAAACATTGTTTCTGTAATGATTGATCTGTGTGTTTTGTTTTACAACATTACTCTTTTTCATTTCTGTGTTCTGCTCACATTTCTGTGTGTTATAGCTATGTTAATGCACATTTCACTTTTATTTCCCATTATAGAAAACATGCATTAGTTATTTTACGCATGAGACATCCATTGCTTTTCCAGCTTGTTCTCTTACTCAAAATACACATTTCAACATAATATTGAGTTAGCAGAAGTGTTTTTTTACACATTTTGTTATAACTATAAGCACTTATTTCAGCCTTTCCTTATCATAAGAAGGAACAATAATGTTCCCATGAAACTTGTACATTTATCTGCGTCACTTGACTGGTGTGTGTGGGCTTTTGGGGGGAGGGAGGGGGAGGCCATATGACCCATTGTTTTATCATATAGTTGTGGTTGAATGTAAGAGACATACAAGTTTTCTTTTATATGCTGCTAGTAGGAGGAGGGGTTGAGTAACTGGAAGGAGAAAGGTCGAGCAAAACTTGACATAGCAAGTTTTCTTAGTACTACTAATGAGGCAGGGCTTGCTAGTAGGAGGATTGAGTAGCTGGAAGGAGAAAGGTCAAGCAAAACTTGAGACAGCAGGTTTTATTGATACCACTGAGACAGGGCTCGCTAGTATGAGGGGTTGAGTCACTGGATGGAGAAAGGTAAAGCAGAACTGTGACAGCAGGGTTTATTGATACCACTGAGACAGGGCTCGCTAGTATGAGGGGTTGAGTCGCTGGATGGAGAAAGGTAAAGCAGAACTGTGACAGCAGGGTTTATTAATATAGGGTCTTTCAACAAGAGTGTCCTATCTTTAACTTGTGATAGCTGCCGTTGTTATTGAGTTAGTGATTTTTTTCATGTGGTTACAGTTGGTATTGACAAATAGCCATGGAACGTTACAACATTCAACAATGCGTAGAAATTGTGAAAATTTATCAAAATGGATCATCTGTTCGCTAAACCTACCGTGTATTGCGTGAAGTTTACTGTGTGCATAATCATCCCTGTGAGAGAACGATTCAGCGTTTGATCAATAAATTTGAAAGAAGTGGTTCTGTCAGCAATCAAAGAATGCCTGTACGTAATAGACGTAAGTGCTCCAACGAAAACATAGGCGCCATTTGTGAGAGTATATGCGAGAATGGAAACAAATCAATTGCTCATCAAGCGCAAGAATTGGGGCTTTTGCGACCACAACTTGGCAAATTCTGCATCTGGACTTGAAGTTTCACGCTTACAAGATGGTGTTAATTCAAGAACTAAAGCCCAACGACCATAGGTTGCACCATGTATTCGCTGGGCTATGGAGCAATTGGAAGCTGACCCGGATTTTTGTCCAAAATCATCTTCAGTGACGAAGCCCACTTTTGGATGGATGGTTGTGTTAACAAACAAAATTGCCGCTATTGGAGCAATCACAATCCAATGCAGATTCAAGAATGATCACTTCATCCCCAAAACGTTACTGTGTGGTGTGGATTTTGGTATGGTGGAGTCATTGGTCCATATTTTTTCCGAGATGAAGATGGAGAAGCTGTAATTGTTAAGCCCCAAGGTCATGTGATTTAACGCCATTGGATTACTTCTTGTGGGGTTATATTAAATCTCGAGTTCATGTCAACAAGCCAGAAACAGTAAATGGTCTTATGAATAACATCACGCGTGTTATTCGTGAAGTTGGATCTAATTTACGTTCTTCTGTCATTGAAAATTGGGTCAACCGTATACGCACAACCAGACAAAGTTGTGGCGGTCACTTAACTGATGTTCTCTTGCACACGTAATGACATTAATTATGTTCCAAAATAAAAAAAAGAAATAAACCTCTATCATTTATAGAACATGTTTTATTTAAGTTCAAAGATAGGACACTCTTGTTGAAAGACCCTACACTACTAGTAAGTCAGGGCTTGCTAGTAGGAGGTGTTGAGTGGCTGGAAGGAGAAAGGTTGACCAAAACTTGATACAGCAAATTTTCTTAATACTATTAATGAGGCAGGGGTCGTTAGTATGAGGAGTTGAGTTGCTGGATAGAAAAGGTCAAGCAAAACTTGAGACAGCAGGTTTTATTGATACCACTGAGACTGGGCTCGCTAGTATGAGGGGTTGAGTCACTGGAAGGAGAAAGGTCAGGATAACTTGAGACAGGTTTTATTATTATGAAAGTGAGCTGTACTCAGGAATTGTTTGTTTTAATTTGTGGCCACTTTTATCAATACCACCCAATATCCCCATTGGAACTTTATATTTATGTTTTTTTATCTCAGTTTTGTCTGACCAGTGTAGAACTTTTCACAATCCATGTAGCAGATTTTGTAGATACCCGACCTTTTTTGTGGTTTCTTGAACTGCTTCTTGTTTTTTGGTGGGGTCCACCAATTCATTTTTGTATGTGTGTTTAGTTTTTTCTACCACTTACGTATAGTAAATTAGAGGAGGTATTGTTTTCTACGTAAAAATATAAGGTTAAAATTTCTTTGGAAACACATGTTTTGAGGTCCCCTGAATGGAAAAAAAGGTATAGAAGTGTGTGAGAGAGGGAGAGAGAGGGAGAGTTATTTGAAAATCAATTGCGAGGGTACCAAACTTGGGATTTACATTCAGTATTTTTTAAGGATGGAACAAGACTGTCTTCTAGAAAATTCCTATCCCTAACTAGTCTTTATGCAGAAAGTTTCCCTTATTTTTAATTTACTCAAAAATGGCTGTAATGCTTTTGATTAAAATTTGTATGCTTAGGATATTTGATGACTAAAAGAATATACAAGTTGAATTTTTTGTTTATACCTGTAAAGTCCTCTTTATTCAGAACAAATTTTAGCAATTTTCTGTAACTGGTCAACTGCAAGGTAGATAAAAGCTTATAAGACAAAAAATATATACTTTTTTAACATAATGCCAAATGTTTTTGTGGCATTAACGATTTCCAAAATATTAAGTTATATTATTTTGAAATTTCCAATACTTCTACTTATTTCAAGTACCTACCAAGTTAGTATTCTTTTTTTCTTTGTTGTTATTATAAGAGAGTGGAATTTCAAAGCCCACTTCCAGTAACACATCTTTTAGTTTCTCTATTACATGTCTAAATAGGTAGGGGATGTATTGCATTCCACTCTAAAGTTGTATGGGAGATTTCACCAGAAAGCCATGTTTTGAGGTCCTGTGAATTCAGAAAAAGTGTTCTTAATAAAGATTCATGCTTTATGGACTCGAACAGCATAACTCGTAAACAAAATGTCACATGAATACCAAAGTTGGCATTTAACATTAGTAATGCCCAAAATGCGACACAAGGTTTTGCAAGAAAATCCCACCCACCCCAAACTATCCTACACATATGTAGAACAGCACCTACACATAATTGATAATGTACAGATGATTGTAAATATTATTGTAAATAGTGTATATTATAATATATCAGAATTTTGTGTACATAATATTTAAAAACCTTTAAACAGAGCTAGCAATCTGGGGACAAGTGAAGTTTGCAACACATGGAGTTGGATAATAGCAGTTACAAGAGAGAGGACATGATAGAAGGAGATAGAGTTAACTTCTTAGAAGCATCAGTCACACAGAAGAGGGAGTTGGGTAAAATGAGAGACCTTGTTACAGAGAAGGTCATTCATGTGAAAGAGATGGAGAGAGGGGGAAATTCCACAAGAGTCAAGTGAAGCCTTAATCCTAAAAATTGGACAGTTTAATTCTCATACCATGCTAAGCAGTTGCCAATCAAAGGACACTTTACAAATGTTGGTGCAATTGTTAGCATCATGACACCTATGTATAAAAGGCAGGAATTCGCCCAGAACTGCCACACTGCTGTACTTGATATCAATGTTATGAATAGATGCTGCACGTTGCATATTGTGAAGGGAGATAGTGTGTGATGACGAGAGAGAGCATTCGCTCTAACTTATTCAGATAGAGGGTGTAGAAAAGAATTTATGTATGCAAATAAGGGAGTAATGTTGCTAATTGCCTGGTAATTCTCATTGCTTATTTCTTGAATAAAAGTCCAGTTTTAAAACTAAACACATGGTCATGACATACATTCACCCACACTCATGAAATTACAAAGATAAGGCTGGGTTTCTCAGCATCTCCAAGAATGAGAGGACAAGTAGCCAGAAGACATTGAACCCAGATGGCCAGAGGAGGGCTCCAACTTAGGGTAGCTTGGCCCAATGACACCTGCCACACATGGAAAATGTTTCGTAATGTTCTAATGATTGTGATTAAAATATCATATACTTAAGGTATGTAGATAACAAATAAAATGTGTATTTTGAATAATCTGTGATGTACTCCTCATTCAGAAGCAAATATGAATAATTTTCTGTAACTGCTAAATGTTTAGAGGTAGACAAAAATGTACCACAAAAAAGTAGAACTATTTATTTCAAATAAGTTCTCTTGAGGCATAAGGTGTTTCTGAGATACTTGCTATTATTGGTTTTAATTTTAGAATTTTTGGCAGTTTTCTTAAGTGTTGTTGCTATTCAAATACATTTTATGACAAAAGGATAATGGAATTTCAAGGCCAGCATATAGTAGCATGTTTTAAACCTGCGACTATTGATTTCGTTTCCTTTATCCACCCCTCCCTTGTACCAGCAAGGAAATTTGCAATAAGCTATTTCTTCAAAGTTTATCTCATTTAATCTGAAGTAAATAGATAAAAAAGTCTGATGTGTTGCTTTCTCTGACTTCCTCTAGCCACTCTTCTACAAATTATAGTTAGAAATCTTATTCTTGTGTGCCACTTGTTAATTGAGATAAGCTTTCAGCATACATTTACACATTCAGAAGGATACAAGTAGCCTTAAGTGAGTCACATTTTTAATAAGCAGGTCACTATGTGAGGCTTCATTTGATATGACTATCAGAAAAGAAAAGAATAGTGACTTACCACTTGAAAAAAGTATAGGTATTTTAAAATTCAAACCAATGATGATGATGATGATGATGATGATGATGATGATGATAATAATAATAATAACTAATATGCTGGAAATTTTATTGCCCCAAAAAATTGCATAAATTGTTCACTTTAACAACACTTTCATTTTCTGTATAGCAAGATTTGGCCTGTTTCTTATGGTTTGTAAATTACACTAAAGTCATACAGAATGAAGAGTATCTCACATGCTATTCACAGATAATTCAAGATGCACATTTTATTTGTCACTGCACATAACTTAAAACATATGGTACTTTAATTAAAATACTTATAGACATTTTTGAGAAAATAAAAAATGAATGAACATATTTCCATATAAATCATAGATAATGATTGGTGGCCGACTTTCTTGATGATCTTCATGTACATCCTTGGAAGATGCTGAATTTATATACCAAGTTTTGTATATATCCAAACTTTTATTTTTCAGTTACACTGTTCACACACAAGTTTTTTAAAAAGTGTTTTTTTCTAATTGATTTTTTTTTTAAATCAGGAGTCTTAAAACTTTCATTTGGAACTTAATCTCAGTGTCAGATTCTTAGATTGATTGCAATACTTCCTGTAAGTATTATAGTTAAGTAGTAGAGAAAATAAATGTATGAAATATTTGAAAACTTCAAACAATCGGAATATTTTGAAAATGGCTAATGCCAAGAAAAGAATATCTATCTTACATACCTTTCTCTATTCATCTTCTACAAACTAATCTTACAAAAACTTCTATATGCTTCTTCTTAATCCAGATATACTTTCAGTTCACATTATAAACAGCTTGTCGCTATGTGATTGTTTCCACTTCAATGGTCTTTGCATGACCATGAGAAAGAACCAATGA
This sequence comes from Deroplatys truncata, assembly GCA_030765065.1. Taxonomy (NCBI): domain Eukaryota; kingdom Metazoa; phylum Arthropoda; class Insecta; order Mantodea; family Mantidae; genus Deroplatys; species Deroplatys truncata. The sequence continues at coordinate 121,460,999 of CM060989.1, forward strand.
CTTCCCAGTTGAGGAAAATATAAGTATTTGACAATTCAAATCAATAAGAGGGAGTCTCTCTGAAATAGTTAATTAAACAAACAAACAAAAGAGGCAAATTGTGTGCTTTATTGTCATCTACATTTGTTGTGTAGTAAGATTTTGTGTATCTCTTACAGTTAACCAGTTCTACAAGCCATTCAGAATGAAATGGACTTCACAGGCTTCTCAAAACATTCTAATGTACATTTTATTTGTTATGAAAATATTTTAAACATATGGTATTTTAATCAAAACTTATAGGGGTATTTTAATCAAAACTTAATAGGGTTATTTTTTGATGAAAATAAAACGGAAGACTAAAAAAATGTACATGTAACGGGCACCTTGGGGGGGGAGGATCATCTTGGAAATCTTTGTGTAGTGTCTTTTGAAGATCCTGAAACCACCTGTGGTGCAATATGTAGTAAGAATGGATGTTAAAGCACTACTTTAAAAAAAAATGCTGAACATAAATATCAACAGACATGCAAAACTATTTTTGTATTCTGGCACCTTCAATTGGTTGGAATGACAAAGTAATAACCTTTCATAAAGTATTTTGAAGTAGGTAAAACTAATTAAAGTGGATAGAGAAACTCGCATGAATGTAACACAATATACATAGTTTTAAACATTTCACTGTCACTTCCGTCTCCTGTATCTCTCTAGTACCTATGACAAAACACACAATGAAACTATTGCTCTATATGATTATCTGAATAAACATGAACTAGATCATTATATTTTTATGTTTATTGTTGCAAAAAGCAGTTATTGAGTGTATGGTGCTAGAAGACATGTTAGATGAACCAACGACTGTGGAGAGGGTAGTGGGAATGTACAGTAACAGACACACAATATAACTATTTGTAGTAGTCCTGTCACATGTCCATACACTCTACTTGCTACTGTTCTGCTATTATGGTATTTTTGTTTCTCCACAGGCTTACCTCCATCAGATGCAGCAACAATTTTGAAATGGATATCAAGATTGAAATCAAAGAAGAGGATCCTCTCTCAGATGATGTAGCCTTACAGAATGAGAGAGCGTTTGTTACCAAGGATGTTACAATAAAGACAAACAGTGATGTTATACTTCTGGATGATGATTGTGATGTGGCAGTCAAAACAGAAATTAAATCAGAGATTCCTTTTCCAGACTTTTGTTCACAGAAAGAGAGAGACTGTTCTTCCAAACATCTCATAAAGCAGATTAACTCTGAAATTGTTATATGCAGCAACAAATGCAAAATGGATACCAAAACAGAAATTGGTTCACAGAATGAGAGAGAATTTCTTCCAGAGGATCCTGTAATAAACACAATAGAAATTAAAGAAGAACCTTGGTGGCTGAAAGCAGAAACTTCATCTCTTTGTGATGACATTAAGGTAAGTTGGATAGAAATCTAATGCACTTAGGATTTTTGCTTACGGTAATTGCTTGATAAAATATTTTCATTATGCGAAACAAAACTAATAAGAATAAGGAATAATTTGTGAATGTGTACAGTTTTTATCATATGGTATACTCAAAGGGTTGAAAGCAATTGTGATGATAGTTCTTAAAAATTGTGAGATACTTGAAGGAAGTTTTAATGAAATGATAACCAAAATATTCTATGATATTGTAGCTAGCATCTGAAAATCTGCTACATTTTCCTACAACTTGGAAAACCAAATGAAATGTATAAGTATTTGTTGTTTCTTGTCTTCGTTTTTTCCAAAAATAGCTGTAACTGTTTTGATGCTATGACATTGAAATTGTTCAGTCTGATACTTGCCTGACCAATGAATGATATGTATATTTTGTATTTTTTGTCAATGGCATATAAAAGCTCATTATTTGATTGACATCTGTATAATTATATTTAAGAAACCTTAACAGACAAAACATAATTACTGGAAAAAAAGCAGAACTGGTCTAAATACATAATTTGTCAAGTTTTGTACATAGTATTAGCTGTTTCCAATATATTCCTCCGTAAGGTTATCTTTTCCCAAATGTCATGTAAAGGACAGGCCTGAAAGCTTTGCAAATCTTGTTTTTCTTGTTACTTCTGTTTCTGTTTCAAGATTTGTTAACATGAATAAATGTTGAAATCATTGTTTGGAAAAAAGATGCTATAACGAATGTGGATAGAAGAATAAAACCACAATCACAATGTAGCCATAGGCATAACATAAAATTAGCATAGATTTATAGATCCATAAATTGTATATGAAAATCTTGTGAGTGTATCTCAAGTTTCATATTGAATAACCACCACCACCACCGCCGCCGCTGCTGCTACCACCAACATAAAGGACATAAAGTGTTGTATGAAGCAAAGAGCAGATCAGCATCTGGATGCATGGCCAGTTGGAAGAACATCATGATTGTGCAGTACATAGCATAAAATCTTGCATCATTCATTATTTGGCAATCCTGGGAGAAAAAATGCAGAATTGTTCGTTTATGCATGCAATGCAAGAATAATATTTTGAGGTGCAATCTCTTGCATTAGTGGAGCACCGTGCATGATTGTGTGAATGCTTTCATTAGATAACATGCATGCAAAGTCTTGTATTTATGCTGTGTCTGTGCTTACTTTTCATTTTAAATAGGAATAACCTTGTATAAATATTAAAATATGTGAATTTTTCATTGGCAAATTAACCACCTATGTATCACATTAGATTTTCCTTAATACTGGTCTAACTGAATCATAGGTTCTGATTTACCTTACTAAACTTTCCTTTTGGCATTCTCTGTTCTTTAAAGCAAACTGTTTATTAAGAACTTTCTCCATTGCTCTGTTTTCTTTCACATCTATTACATGATGTAATATCAACTCTTTGTTTCTGCTATCTGCCATATAGGAATTTAAAAATAAATCAAACTTGATACTTTAAAGATACTATGTGATGCAGGACATTTATGTAATGCTATATAGATGGTTGTGTGAAACTGTACATTTGCATTATTCTTTTACAGGATGGGGACTTCACTCCAGTAAAATCACCAAGGTAAGACTTGACTCTTAGCTAATGTTTCACGAAGAAACCTCCTGATTCTTGCATTACATTTTCCTTTACTGGTGCTTCTTTATCTGCACTAATATTATGAAGAGAGAAAACTTGTATGTAGGGTAAATTCAAAACCACTGTACCAATTTTGAGAATACTTTCACCATGGAAGAGCTGTATCCTTTCTTACAGGTTTGCGCTACCTTGCAATCTCAATTCATAAATTACTTGAAGACTAAAAATAATTCACAAAGACTTTGAGAATTCCATGAAGTAGAAAAAAGCAGTTAACTCCACAGAGAATGCATGTAAGAGAAAAGTTGTCATAGCTTATTTCAAGAAATATACATAGATGGCCATGGTATATCACTTAAACAGAAGACCGATGGTTTTGATCCTGCTTAGAATGATGCAAATTATGTGATGTTTATTTGTTTAATCATGATTTAAAGCATATGTATTAACACCTGTTAATAGCTTTATTCCAGTTCAGTGATTTTATTAATCCCATGTAAGTAAGCTGTGCTACATTTTATGCTTCAGCGAACTTAATTTAGAATATATGCTAAATATATATAATTGTGTGAGTGTAACATACAAAGTAACTCAAAACATCGCTTAACTTGTAACGAACTTCATTCATTATGGCAAATGCACTACAAGTCTGACTTTGCAGCTCTGGCTTACAAATTGCTCATAACTCACAGCTATCATGTAATGGACTCACATTTATTTTTTGTTGACTGCTTATAATCTTCTGTTGCTAGAGACATATTAATGCATTGTTCCAGAATTTACCAGAATGCAGATAGCAAACATTTTAAAAAAAGTAGCTAGTAAAAGCTTCTTCCAATGTTTGGCCAACTGTACCATGCATGTTTCTGTCTTGAACACCCAAAGTCTTCATTGATGGGTTGCCAATTGTACCATCTTGGTTTGGCTATAATGCTAATATTATAAAGAGGGAAAGTTTGTGTGTGTTTGTGCATGTGTGTGTACACACCTGTGGTGTTTTATTTCCTTTCACCACTGAAAACTCCTATTCTTTCTGACCAACATTGGCTATTAAACACCTAATTTAAATTCATAAGTTACTAAAGGATGGAAAAGTATTTACAAAGCCTATTTGGTAGAATATGAACACATTGGAACTGTAAAAGAATTAAATTTGTGAAGAAGGCTTTGCCTTTTCATTGATAATGCCATGGAGTAGACACCCTGGCAGACAGACTGGGGACCCCACACAGTGGGGTCCAATGCCCCTCAAGGGGGTAGAAAATAGTCCTTTGTTACTCGTCAGAAAGGCATGTAAAATAACACTATTGCTGCTATAGATATTTGATTCCAAGTGATATATACCTATGGCCATAATTAGCAACTAAGACATGGCAAAACAAAAGAAGTAAATCTTCTTAGAAAGGTAGGATACACTTGGATAGCAATACCAGAATAGTCAATAACCCTGATGTGTTATTTCCTTTGTAGATTGTAATCAAGTTCCTGGCAGGGAATGCTAATTAATTGTATAAAGACAGAAAATTGTGTCCACTAAACATAAGAAAATCAATTTTCTTAGTGGTCACAGACTATGTGCTTTTTCAGAGCAGTTAATTTAGCGAGCGACAACTATGGGAACCAAAGAGAAGTTACAAAGGTTTAAAATTTCACCAGCTTTGATGTATGTGAACTTAAAACTACAAAGGACATTTTTTCCTAAGGCATAATTATATTGTAGTGACAAGGTGAGACTCCATCCAAACTTCATAATGTGATCTTGTGAGAACCTAAGGAAGTATGTACAAGTAGACGAATATCTAGATTTATCATGCCTAGGAAAGGATGGGGTACATACATATCATAGGGGGGTCTTGGAAGTTAGGATAGGTTTTAAACAACACCGTAAATATGGTAAAAAAAAGATAAAAACAGGGAAACTAGCTCCAAATACAGATGGTGTTATAAACGTTAAACTCGACAACAAGCAAACATTGTAAGCCAGAAAACATCACAAAGTAATCAGGCTAACTGTCTTCTACATTTTAATATATAAGGAATCCAGTACAAAATGGAAGATTTTAATTTATTTACAGATGAAAACAGAAATCAAATTAGGAATAATTTGCCTAAATATATACTGGTTAGGAAGCAATGAGACTCATTGTTTAATCAGTATAAAGGCTTTTCTTTATCAGCTGTTCTGCCAGGAGCAAAGCAGTTCCCAGATGTATGTGCATATTAGTACTAGATGAACTGTTACAGCAATTAAAAGTAAGAGGTGATCTAAAAATCTAAGGTGAAGATTGTAATTATGAACAATCTACAATAGAATTATGTGACCAGAATAAAATTGGCTCTCTGATTATATGGTGGCATATCATTTTAATTTACAACCTTTCCTGAATAAGTTAGAGCAACTGATGCATAAAGTATCAAAAACAAAAATCATAATTGCAATAGATGGTAATATTAACTTTCACAAAATAAATTTAAGAACCAGTGTAAACTCAAAAGACATTTCACCTGAAAGAAAATATAGTGTTATAATCAAACATCTTCAAGTTGTAAAGAGCCATAGTTTTGAATTTAGGTACAGATATTTAACATGAATCCTTAACTTCAAGCACTTGTTTAAATCATGTATTAACAGAGTATGTGAAAACAAAGGATGGTTATCCTTAGAAACAGGTCTCTGAGCACAAAGCAGCCTTACAGGTCTCCCAATAAACTAGAAGTCAAAAGTAAAATGCCAACAGGCAGTTGCAAAACGTATCTACAATTCTGATAACATTAGTAATTTTAAGGCAAAACTGAGTTATCTTCTGTGGACTGCTGATATCTAGTGCTCATAAAACAGTGTTGACAGACAATACAAGAAAATTATAAATGCAAAACATAATAAAATTTAAAAGCAGTAATAAAGAAAGCCAAACAAAGGGCAATTGAGAGCTATGACGCAGACACCCTACGTCCTCCATCAACTGAAGCAATACCTTTGCCTCACGATTGCTGCTTTTCTCCTCCTAGTTGTTTTTTTTTACTTTGCCATGGCTGCTTGAGCATGAAACTTTAATCACTGGGTTTGCATGAGTGTGTACATAGAAACACGAACGCTTTCTTGAAACACTTTTATTCACCATTAAAATAAGACTTAAGATTTGCCGGTCAGTTTTAAATTCTTACGATGTTAATGTGTCTTTTCCAAGACCGAAGATTATCAATTACATCTGATCGTTCGACCCTCTTGCAAGTTCGCACCCAGTCTTTGGAACTCGACGAGAGAATGTTATTCTGCACTCCAAGAGTGCCCCTCTTTCCCCTTAAAAATTTCGCACCAAACTGAGCGTCATGAAGCTTCTAGTGACTTTCACTTCCTGGTCAGTACAACTGTTTACATTATTTCCAGGAGAAACTGGCTTCAGCAGTTTTACCCTTTATACCTGGTGCTGGTCCCTAATTAGCTAAGCTGTGCCTGTCTGGTCTTTCTGTCGCTTTTAAAAGTCAACAATTTTCCCAATGCTTCTCCTTTTAATGCATGCACTGATTAAATATTTTATTATTTATTTTATTTTGCTATCCTTCCCAGATTATTATGATAATTATTGACTTTATAATTTCGGCTTCAGCTACATAAAAAATGGAGTCTATAATAAAAAGAGAACTAGGTCTGAATAGGTTAGCAACCTTGGTCCATCAGTGAGCAACCTAAGTTTTTATAGATGTCAATGAAATGTTCCACACATTAAATAATTACTTTGTAAAAATTGATACTGAAAAACCGGAGGGTGTTCAGTAGAGGATTATGTAGCAGGACTTTATAGAAAACAATTGCCTTAGGCTAAGACCTGCGCTTAATTTTCCGAAGCTGTCTCCGGACAATATCAACAAAGCTAAAACCAAAAGAATCTGAAGATTTTTACAAGCTGTCTTCATTCCTATTCAAGGAAATAAAGCGTAAAATTAATGAGCTACTCAACCAAATAATTAACCAACTCAGTGATGGTAGAGAATTTCCCAAGAAGGACAAAACATGCACTTGTGAGTCCCATTCATAAAGGCGGAAGTCACAACTTTAAACATTTTAGAACTATTTGTACACATCTCGTATTTGCTATATTTTTTGAAAAACCTAAATACTCACAATTAATTACATACATAAATCAATTAAGTCGTTTCTAATGTTCCCCATATGATCTATGACCTTCGGGGATACTTCATTCCACCAAGCAATGACTGGACCCCATTTCTGAGGTGGAAACACCTAGCAGGTAGGGCGATGATGAGGATGATGGAATGACACAGCTCTTACTGTAGACTCCTAACCATGTTGAGCCTTGCAGATACTTCACATGAGTACATCAGAGGTGAAGGCATGCATATAGCACTGCGCTGCTGCAGGCAGAGATTTTCTAAAACAAATTCAAAGTCTGTTCATTTACCTGGACTGTCTCATACGGTGTTGATTCTGGATTATCATCTTAAAAATGTTTAAGCAAAACTATGTGTTGTATTGTTGGTTGCAGTAATAGGTACTGTAATACAGAGAAAAATATAAAATGTTTTCCATCATGTCCTCACAAAATGGATTTGAAAAGACTATAAATTGCAAGGAGTAAGTATCTGGGATGTATGCATAACTTATATTTTAACCGTTATGTTTGCAAATAGGTTAACAAGTGAATTATGCTAATGCCGTAGTTGGAAAGTAAGCCACAGCATAACTTTACATAAGATTTAATTACTGTCAATTATAACATAGGCCTACATGACAGCAACAGAAACAAAATCAATACAGATATAATGGTTCATATAAACACATAATCATAAGTAGGAAATCTGCATATATCTGAAACTAAGCTGCAAATTTGTTTCATTATAATATGAAAAATTAGAATCCAGGCTAGAATTATAGATGTCTCATAAGTAAGTTTTTAAGCAAAACTTTATTTCAAATGTGTTGTTACAGAAAGTGATTTTAATCTTCAAAGTAAAGACCATTAGATTCTAGAGCCACCCTTCAGCGAGCTTTGATATCCTGCAATGGTACCAGTTGTTGGTTTTTGATGTAAAGAATTCAGTGGTACCCATTTCAATTGCTTTGATGTTTTCAAAATTTCTTCCATATGGTAAAGGGGTCATGAATTTAAACAGACGGTAATCTGTTGGTGCAAGATCAGGGCTATATGAATTTTGTCCATTGTTCTTTGAGCTGCATGAAGTCCTGATTTGTCCTGCTGCAAGAAAACTCTGTTTCTACTCACTAATGTCAGATACCTCTGCCTCAAAACTTGATGAAGTTGTGCCAGTTGTTAAGAATAAAGATACACGTCTGCTGCAGGTTCATTTGGAACAAATTCCCAGTGAATCAGTCTTAAAACTTCCACCAGGCACATTCATTATTTTGAGGATGACCCATTTTTTTTGCGACAATGTCTGCAGGTTGTTGGGCATTGAGCCACTGTTTTGAGGTGTCAGGTTTGTGGTGATACACTCACTTTTCATCATATTTGACAATTCTGCTGATAAATCTGTCATCCCAGGGATTAACGACAAACTCAACAGATATCCACTCTTCATGAGCTTGATCAGGTGTCAATTCATACAGCTCCTGAACGATTTTTTGTGTCTTAATATGGCAATGTATGTATCTTTTGAAGCACCAAGTCCTTCGGAGAACCTTAGAGTGCTTATCTGTGGAATTTTCTTCCAAAACTATGTGTGTATTATCAGTATTCCAGAACATGGTAAATCTTTTAATATTTTCATCTCCCTTATTGAAACACTGGAATCTTGATTGTGTTACTCACTCACCAATGACACTTTCACCTTCGACTTCACTAATCTTGTTTCCAGTAGTGCTCCAGAAGGACTCGAACCTCACACATTGTTGTCTCCAACTGCCAACATTTTAACAATATGGGACAGTAACCATAGCCATCTGTAAATAGTATTCATAAAACTAAAAGCAATATATACATAAGATATAAACCCAATTGAAAAACCAACATTACTTATGAGACAACCTAACATTTACAACCTTAATGTTTGCGATATTTCATCAATTCTTTTTAAAATTGATGGTTATTTTATCCTTTTCAAATAAAGCAACAATGCAGCTAACATCTGAACATGATAGTGGGACCATTCTGTGATGCAATAATACAAAGCTTGATTTTGTGTTCAGACTGTGCTTATTGGTTTGTAAACTGGTGTTTAGTTGCATAAGAGAGACTATTTGTTACTCACATGAACGATCTCGCAGAACGAAGGTATCATCAGCTTTAAGAATTTAGCATAAATATATACATACCATACCTAAGTAGAGAACTCTGTTGATGCTTCTTCCTCATTCTCTGTAGTTGTTATCTTTCCTTTTTTCCTCAAGGGTGCAACTTATTTTCAGGCCAATATGGTAATAATAATAATAATAATAATAATAATAATAATAATAATAATAATAATAATAATGCATTTATTGTCAATAGACTGAAATACAGTTTCTGACATTGTCAAATGGTTTCTTATTATGTAATTACACGTTTATAATACAATTTATTCAATCTTACATACTACAATTCGTCCATGGTATAGACAGCCTTATTTATTAGGTAACTCTTAAGCCTAGTCTTAAAAGTATGTGCTGTATTAGGTTGCTTAACAGAATCTGGCAGCTTATTATATAGGAATTGTCCCATTACTTTAGGATCCTTGTAACTAACTGCAATTCTAAAACCCTGTCTGAAGAAATCACTGTTATGTCGTGTATTGTAGTGATGAATATCAATGTTTTTCAAATTATCTTTTTGTAATGCATATATTATTACTTTATAAACATATAATGAAATTACTATAAGAATTTGTTTATCTTTAAAAAAATTTCTTCACGAATTCCTATGATTTAATTGATATATTATTCTGATTGCCTTCTTCTGTAATTTCAGTAGTCTTTCAATGTTTGATTTTGTACAACACCCCCAGATTTCTATCCCATACATTAGATGAGGAAAGATGACCCCATAGTATATCATTTTTAATTCACTTTCTTCAAGAATATTTGAGAAATACCTAAGTAAATACAATGACTTGCTAATTTTACCACAAATATGCTGAATGTGTTCTGACCATGTTAATTTTTGGTCAATAAATGCCTTGGTAAGGTCAAAAAATAGTGTTGCAGTTTTTTCTTTATTTTCTAGGTGTTTGACTATATTACTCGTGCACTCCATTATTGCTGAAATAGTAGAATACTGTTTCCTGAAACCATGTTGTGAATTAGTAATGACATTATGTTTTTCTAAGAAATGAATTAGACGTTGTAGTATAACCCTTTCAAAAATTTTGGCTAATTCAGATGTTAATGTAATTGGCCTGAAGTTGTTGATGTCCTTAGTATCACCTTTTTTATGCACGGGACTGACCATTGATATTTTAAGACATTCCGGAAACTCTCCTCTCGAAATAGAGTAATTAATAAGATACTCAAGAGGGCTTGCAAGAACATGTTTACACTGTTTTAGAGTTAGGGAATTAATTTCATCCCAACCACTAGTGGTTTTGTTTGGTAACTTATTTATGCTATTAATAATTTCAGTTGTAGTCACAGGATTAATAAAAACAGATGGATATATTGTTTTAGATTTAAAATTGGTTACAGGAAATTGGTTACTTGATTGTACCGCAACATTTACAAAAAAAAAATCATTTATATATTCACATAATTGAATAGGGTCTTTTTGTGCTGAGCCATTTATGTTCAATTCCAGATCTTTAGTGTTGGGATTATTTTGCCTAGCTTCGTTAACTATACCCCACGTTGTTTCACTAATGTTCCCTGAATTGTTTATTTTGCTTCTATACACAGAAGCTTTAAGATCATTAAGAGTTACCAAATAATGCTTTTTTGTCTGTTTGTAAAAATTTTTGTAATGTTCATTTGCTGTTGATTTATGTAATTCATAATACTGCTTCATTTTATTTCTGAGCTTAATGGTTTCAGAATCTAGTTTAACTTTTGAGTTTTTGTTCTTATGTACAACTTTAGTTTTAGTATGGCAACATGCATTAAAATGAATACTGAATACTCTATAAAATTCATCCCACTTGTCATTTACACTATTAGCCGAGTACATAGTGCCCCAAGTTTCTTCTCCTAGTTTTTCCATTAACTGAGCAATACAACTTTCATTCATATCACGGAATGTTTTCTGTATGTTTAATTTTACGTTTCCTCTTATACCTAAGAAATCAACACACTGGGCATAGTGATCAGATATATATGTATTAATATTATGTGTATTAGTCTTAACACTATTTATATTAGTTGCAACATGGTCGATGGTGGAGGATGATGATACTGTTTCCCTAGTTGGACTGTATATTAAATCATGGATATTGAATGAGTTAAATATATCTAGAAGTTTCTTGTATGAGTTATCCGAATAGTTCAAATTTATATTAAGATTACCTGCAATTATTAGATTTTTGTATTTTGTTGATAAACTGGATAATAATTCATCTAAATGTACCATGAATAGGTCTATTCTGTGTTAGAAGACATATAAATCCCAAGGATTAAAATACTGTATTTCTGAGCTTCCAGCTTTAAAGCTGCAACCTCAAATAATTTCTCTACTACAAAGTCGCTCACATCTTCATTTGAAACTCTCAGAGAGCTTTGAGCTAACATAACTACCCCACCCCCTTTACTTTGGGACCTAGTGTAACTACTTATAATGTCATAATTATTAATTTTACACAGACTCATTTGTTCACTATTTAGCCCATGTTCAGTAAATATTGCAATTTCTGGTGATTATTCACTCAATAGTTGTTCACAGGCTACAATTTTCTGGCTAACATACTGTACATTTAGGTGGATCACCCTAATTAACTTATTTGATGCATCAGAGGGATTACAAATTTCTGCTACCGAGGTTACTACCTGTTTTTTGTTGATTTTCTGATATATCCAATTTTTGTAAATGCACATCCACCTTATCCCTAATTAGTTTCCCTTAATTACTGAGTCAATTGTATTACAAATCAGTTTACCCAATTTGTGAGATCCCTTCCTATTTAGGTGTACCCCATCCCTTCCAAAGTCATGAGCATTTAGCCACAAATTTCCATCCACCATTAAACAGTTTTTTGTGGCACACAACCAGTCAAGTTCCTGATTAGTTCTTATCATTTTATTCTTGCTAACATCAAACCTACTTAGCACTCCACTTATGATGATCTTGGTATTGTTAACCTGTGACCTAATACTTTGCATCAAGTCCATCATTTCCCCCATGATCTCTTCTGCCATTCTCCCTTGCCTAATGTTATTTGTACCTGCGTGCACCAATACTACCTCGGGTTTCATTTCTTTTATGTTCATCTGTTCAATTTTGCTTCGCAACTCTGTTATTTTAATCCTAGGAAAACAACAAACGTTATAACCTTTATCTTTGCACATTTCACCAGAAAACTTTAGCATAGAATCACCTACTACTAGCACACGATTTTTGGTAATGTTTTCACTGCACTCCGATCTTGGTGTTTTCACTACTTTCACTTCGTCATCTTCTTCCACATTATTTAGAACTTCAAATCTATTTTTGCTGGAAAAGTTTTGCACTTCCCGCACCATGTGTTGACTGTAACGATGATTTTCGTTTGCGGCCACCTGTTTAGCATCCTTCCATTGTCTGCCGCAATCTTGTTGATTATTAACCGTAACCGCAGAGTTGAAATCCACACTGTTTAGTTTACTTTTTAGAGCTGTATTTTCATCCTCAAGGGAATTGATTTTTTTTAATTGCTGACTGGAGATCCCTATTTAATATGTTGATCACAGCGTGTAGCAATGCTATAGTTTCATTATCCCGTAGTGTCATGTGTGCGAAGTTCCGAGAGATAGTAGAACTATTTTCCCAGATGAGTTTATTTTCCTCAGCATCACCTCCATTTTCTGCTGCTCCCATGGTGTTGTTAGTATGATTTACACTCTTTGATAAAAGAGATTTTCCATAGATACCATTATTTTCACATAATAACTGAGAGCGGGATCGCGTCACAATACCTCCGGCCACCATCTTAGGGGCATATGGTATAATATAAATGAAAGTGAATTACAATGTTTTAAGTACCGAGTTTTGCAGATATGCTATTATATAATAAGAAAACAAAAGTCACAAAATAATCACACAATAACTCTGAAATCTGAATTTCCGAAGGATCAAACTTGTTTTTTATAAAGTGTATTTTGGATCATTTTTAAATATTACCTGCATAATTTATTTAATGATGTCACATTTACATAAACTATTCTTGTAGACAATGGTATTTTATGGGTACCTTCAAAATCATCTAGAATGTATAGTGAACTTCATAGTAGGGTGTAAATCTCAACATCCTGCTAGTCCAGCATATGTATTGAGTATCTTACCGAATGTTATAAAAGGAGGTCAACATAAACGACTCTCTCAACAGATTGAAGAAGAGAAGCAAAGGCAGAAATTCAGTGATTTCTTCAACAGATACATCAGACTCTTTGCAAAATAGTGAACCTTTTCTCGTGACTATGTAAACCAGTGCCTGGCTCAGACAAAAACTGTGGTACAGAAAGCAATTTTAAATTCAGTTGTGTTTTCGATGGTAATAGTCAGCACACAAGCAAGTATATCACTCATTACATGTTAGACCCAAATGCATTAGTAAGTTGTCGGGACCTGACTCCCCACATGAACAAAGTGGATTTTCTTTTTTCAGTTTGGTCTCTGATGAAGCACACTTAAATGTTTTAGCTGGTGTCAACAAAGAAATTTTTAATTTATTTTCAGACACTACTAATAGTAAAATTAGTATAGAAAATAGACTATTAATAGTTTTATGTCAGCCTTGCCTTTTGCTGCCTTGCTGTGATTTTCAAAATGCACAGCAGTACTATTCCTAGGGTATTTCAATCTATGTTACCTATACTTATGTAAGTAACTTAGAATTGATGCACACAACTGCAGAAATTGTAACTACACTTAAAGAATGGTTCAGTAGCAGTGGATTAAAACTGAGTACATTCACATGTTGTTCATACAATGTAGATCCCAAACAAAAACAAACAAGTGCACTTAAAACAAACTCCACTGCCACAGCAAAAATATTCTCTATAAACAGTCGCTTCAAGTGGCAGGAGTATATACAATATCATACAGTAAAAGATTAAACAGTGCTTTTTTAATATGCAAATCACAAACTTAAACCAGATAGTGTATTTTAGCTATTTCCATGCCATTATGCCCTATGGAATAATACTTTTGGGACACGTGACAGGTTAGGATTCAGTATTCAAAAGTCAGAAGAGAATAATCCAAATATCATCATACACAGAATCCTAAAGGCGCTCGTTCAAAGACTTTACAACACTAACTTTTCCATCACAATACTTACTGGAACTTTGCAAACATGTGCATCTAAACTTTGACCAACTGTATGATACTCAAAATCAACACGGTCATAAAACAAGGGCAACTTAAAGCCACCTGAACATTCAGTAGCATTATTTGAGAACAAAGCCACTTTGTGCCAGGATAAAGGTACATAACAAATTATCTCCTAATTTAAGAGAAATAAAAGACAGAATTATTCAGCAAAACTATCAAAACTATTTTTATAAATAAATGTTATCACTTGGTAAAGTCATATATGTATAATGGTATATAAATTGTAAACAAAGTAGTATAGCTTTCTTCACTATGTGCAAGTACCTTAATGAAGGTTTTTTGACGAAGTGGCACCATTTCCACAATAATGAACTTTGCATGTATAAATTTATTATAGATAACTCATACTGGACATGCCACCTGTTTACAGAGCTTTTTAAAGGTATTTATTTATCTAAGCAATTTCTCGACCATTCTGACCAAAGATTTTTCTTCTATAGTCTATACAGCATTTCCAAAACTTGAAAAACCTGTGGGAAAGGGATCATCCTCCATGGTCTACGGGTACCATGCTAGCCTTAGTACCTGAGGTTGTGGGTTCAAACTTTGCAGGGTTTTTTTAGGCACAAAAATCCTTAGCATGACTTCCTTTGGAAGGGAGGTAAAGACAATGGTCCCGTGTTGTAAATATACAGCACATAAAAGAACCTCAAGCCTGATAAAGAGGCCTCTGAACAACATTTCCAGTCTTTCACGCCCAATATAGAATGGAGCACTAAGAAACATAATAGTTAAAGAACATCTATAAATAAAACTCAGTTTCATTTTTGGGAACAGGGAGGTTAAAGAAGTCGGATGTTCTGCCAATGTTTAATACCTTTTCTGTGAATATTAAGATTTTTCATCCATTACTAGGAATAGTTGGAGCTGTGAGAAATGAAATTATAATGAGAGGATTCAACATAAAAATCTTCTAGATCATTGTACAATAATTTGATAAAGAATGGGGAAGGTAAATGAAGTTAACTAAATTAACATTCTAGTTTAAAAATGTCCCCATAGAGCATTGCATAGACCAATAGCTAATAATACTACTGTCACATTTATGTTCTGGCAGATGTTTGGTGATTTCAAACTGTTACAAATGGGAATATAATAATCTCTCCAAAATATTGTATTGAAATTTGTTTCATGTCTCATTATGAAGCACTGGTAGGAAAAGAAATGAACTTTTGCATCTAATAAACTCAGTTGATGATTTACCTAAAGAAAACATAGTTAGTAAACTACTGACACTAATTAAAGGGATGAGACCATTTAACTAAAATATTGGTGATAGATAATCAACAAGCCCTTAGGTTTCAGTACTAAGGGCAATTATAACCTGACTCCATCACTATGATAGTCAAGTCCATGCCTCACTCTTGTATGATTTAAGTCAACAGATACTTGGGAAGGTTATGTACCTTATACGATAATAGACAAAATATATACCAAGTTTTTTTTATTTTTAATTAACTTATTGAAATAATGACAAGAAGTAATTGTCTACTTCATCTATTTTCTTTGCAATCTCGTTAATTCAATCCAAGTATTTTCCAATGAAATGGCAAATTTTTTCTTTGAAGAAAGAAATGCTGACAGCCAGTTGTACATAAACTCCTCTAGTGCTGCATCGCCATTGAATAGCTGTCCCTTCAACACCCCTTTAAACGGTCCAAACAATTTATAAGTGATGATCTATCATCAGGGGTACTAATTTGGACTATGCATGTTAATGAATTATTCAATGAACGTCAAAGATTACATTACTATATGTTGTCTCACATAGAAGACAAATTATGTTTCGGAGTGGTTGCTAGAGTTGTTTGTTACAATAGGCTGTTTTCACCTCAACCATAAGCCTCCAGAAGAAAGCCCATAATCAACGTGTTCTTAGTGTTCCAAAATGCATCTCATGCCTGCATTTGACCTTGATTGGTGCAGCTTTGCCTTTCTTTCACTACTGCTTGGTTGCTTGTTTGTTTGGGCTTGGTGTGTGGTTGTGGACCCAAGTTTCCTCTACTTCCTCCTGATAGCTGTTGATAGACTTCCAGGTCCTGAGTAAGCAGACAAGGAACCCACTTGGAAGAATCAATTTTATCATCAATAATTCTCATAACTGATCAAACTTCTGAGATTATGTGCCCATCAGCCCCAATAAGATCAGTTTCCTGCCATCATTGTTGGTGGGGACTTATTTTTCTGCAGCTTCCAGGCCCATTGAAAATCTTTTATGCTGCTCATACACTTGGTATTTAAAACTTTGGCTAGGGTGTTCTCAAAAGTTTGAATGGCTTTATGTTAACCTAGGTAATAAACTTTGTGATAATGCCTTGTTCAACACATATGCTTACTTTGTGCTAGCAACTAGAGAAGAGGCTTGCTTTATCTGCACCCAATGTCTATACATTATTTGAGAAATAATAACTGCCAGAAACCTATTTGACCATTGTTTTGTTGATTTAAGAAAAAACTAATTAACTAAAGGTATATGTTAAAACACATTTAAATATTTAAAATAGAGAGTTGAGGGTTGTTACACTACATCACTATGATATTCTTACTTGCACGCATTTCAGGAGATGGCTTGTTCCCATCGTTAGCATTTTCTCTCAACTCTAAAACCCTCAACTCTCTATTTTAAATTATGACACATCACTGTTACTAGCTTCTAAATCTTCAAAATTAGTCAACATTTAAATATTGTTTAATCATGAAACTTTTTAATATTCTCTGTCACTTAAATATTCTACGTTCACATTCAAGTTGAGGTTTTTTTAAATATGTGGGGAATAAGCATCACTGCCATAAGAGGAATTCCTCCAAACATCCCCACCATTAACCATTCAAGGACACAAACCAGTTTTTTTTTACTAATGAAAATTCTGGTTTATATTTGATCCATCAACCATTTCATACTGAAAGTCTGCTAACTGGTGACTGGTGGGAAGATCCAAAACTGTCACTCCTAATGAATTTTCAGTGAATGGCTTGTCAAATCTCTTTTGTAAATTTTGTATCACTGTTAAACCATGAGAGATATTCAAAAACTAAACAAAAAACATAGATTATTAAAAACGTCATGTATATGAAAGATACTTCACTAATATTAGCCATTTCTAAAATATTATTATTGGTAGGAATATTTTAGTGCTTTATAATATTTTCAAGTTTTAAGTTGGCATTGATTTGTTTCTTGTGATCTCATGGAACAGATATGAAATTTCATAGCCAGCATACAGCAATCCACTTTTTAAAGATTTTCCTATCCTCCAACCTCCTGTATGGCTCGTTTATGTACATAAAAATGCTCGTAGAAAACATTTCTGTAAACATTTGTGAAGATAGGAGAATGACATTGTATAAGAGAAATGGGTAGAGAAGCTCACGTGATACATCAGGTTTTTAAAAATCATTAAGTAATTTTGAAACCTTTGCTGTTGAATAGGTATCTTCCATTCATACTTGAGAATTTGTGAGAAAAATTCCATTCATTTTATTAGTTGCTGACTTGTTGAAAACTACTTTATGAAAATTTCTTTCTTGCTAAGTTTACTGAAACACAGGAATTACTTTGAATAGTTTTTGCCAAAGCAAACCTGAAGGTTGATTGCACATATATCCATAAACATTAGACTGGTTGTACCATTAACACGTTTATTTAAAAGCTTTTATTAACTACTTTGCAGTTTAGCAAAGTTATCTTGACTAATGAAAAATGTGGTTGCTCTACATGAAGACTATTTGTAACTACAGTTGATGATTGTTAACAAACAGAGATTCTCTTTTCAAATTTAGTTCCCTTTCATTCTTGATTTAGGTACCTAATGACAAATCCTCCAATATTTCAGATTATGTGCAGAAGCAGTTTGTGGTGAGAGCAGTGTTGATTCACCATTGCCCTCTGTTGAAGCCTTATGGAAAAACACAAGTTATGTTTATGGAAAGGGTTTTCCTGAATGTGAAAATCAAGAAAGTGATGTAGAAAAACATGTTCACTCACAACAATCTGGTAAACTTAGTGTTGAGGGGCAAATTTTGAGTAGGGCTTTATTGATACTCAAGGGTGAAAGGTCATGCAAATGTAATGTTTGTGGTAAGAGCTTTCCTCAGTTGTCAGCTTTGAAAAGGCATAATTTGATACATGAGGGTAAAAGGCCTCACAAGTGTAAAATTTGTGAGAAAAGCTTTACTTATCTGTCAGCTTTGAAATTGCATAATTTGATACATGAAGGTAAAAAGCCTCACCAGTGTGAAATTTGTGAGAAGAGATTTACCATTCAGTCAAATTTGAAAAAGCATAATTTAATACATGAAGGTAAAAAGCTTCATCAGTGTGAAATTTGTGAGAAGAGGTTTACTCTTTTGTCACATTTGAAAACCCATAATTTGATACATGAGGGTAAAAGGCCTCATAAGTGTGAAATTTGTGAGAAGAGATTTACTCGATTGTCATGTTTGAAAAAACATAATTTGATACATGAGGGTAGAAAACCTCACGAGTGTAAAATATGTGGTAAAAGCTTTACTCTGCTGTCAAATTTGAAGAAGCACATTTTAATACATGATGGTAAAAAGCCTCACAAGTGTGAAATTTGTGAGAAGAGGTTTACTCATTTGTCATATTTGAAGAGGCATAAGTTGATACATTAAAGTAAAAAGCCTCCAAGTATAAAAATTGTGAGAAGTACTTTACTCGGTTGTCATGTTTGAAAAAGCATAACTTCATACATGAGAGTAAAATACTTCACAAGTGTGAAATTTATGAGAAGAGCTTTACTCAGTTGTCATGTTTAAAATACTATAATTTAATAAATAAAGTTAAAATGCGTCAATAGAGTGAGGTTTCTGAGAAATGCTTTACTCATTTGTCATCTTTGAAATTTTATAATTTGATACCTCTGGGTAGAAAGCCTCATAAATGTAGAATTTATGAGCAGAGGTTTATTATTCAGTCAAATTTGAAATTTGAATTTGATACATGTTGGTAAAAGGCCTCACAAATGTGAAATTTGTAAGAAGAGCTTTACTCTTGTCACATTTGAAATCCCATAATTTGATACATTAGGGTAAAAGGCCTCACAAGTGGAAATTTGTGAGAAGAGCTATACACATTTGTCGTCTTTGAAATTGCATACTTTGATACATTAGGGTAGGCATGGGTATTCTTGACACTGCGGGTCAAGCAACCTCTACCCCTCCCCTTTTCTTTTGCTGTATGCAGCACAAGTAGTGTTTTAATTCAGTGCTGGAACACTGCATAATGAAATTACAAGATGCATTACACAAGAATTAGTAGGACATTGCAGCAAAAAAGGGCTCTTTCATATTTTTAGCATACAAATATGCTGTAATGTACTGTGTGTATATATTATTATAATAAAAAAATTGTATGTTTTAAAGAGATCTACATTTTTTGTGCACCATGTTTTCGTCTATTGCTCGTTTACCAGTTACACAAGATTATAAAAAATTCCTTTGTAATAAAGAGGTTTTCACATGCCTTTCCCAGTAAATTCAAGATACACATCCTATTTGTCACATAAACATCTTCAGTATATCGTATTTTAATCAAAATCGTTAGAGCCATGTTTTAGAAAATAAAAACTTTTGAAAAATGATCCATATAAAGGGAAGTTTGGGATGGGTTTTCTTTTTTTGAAAATCTTCACATCTTTGGAAGGTACTGAACTTAAATACCAAGTTTAGCAATTATTCAAGATTTCATTTTTGAGTTATGCTGTTCACAGATACACACAAGCACATTTTTCTAAAAATGTTTTTTTATTAGGGGGCCTTAAAGCTTGTATTTCTGGTGAAATTTTGGCATCACATTTATTACCTTCTTTAACTGCTAGGTGCGTGATAGAGAAAGTATAAAGCATGGGATAGTACTCCTAGCTCTAATTAGTAAGTCAGCAACTTCAATTGAAGCAAGATACTTGTATACTGTTTGTTAGTTTTTCCTGCAGGTTATAAAGGGTATTATATTTATTTTCTCAGTTTGATAACAAGTAGGTAGCGGATATTTATTGTATGAATAGTAGTGAATAAAGCACTTGATTTTCTTTTCTCATTTGATGTATGTCTTGCATTTTAGTAAATAAGCATTTCTAGATTAAGAATTGCATTATGCTACTGATGGGTGAGAGGGGTAGCTACATCATGTCACAGTAACCTCCCTCCTGGATGGATGCACTTGCCCATAACTGCATTAGGGTAAAGGGCCTCACATCTGTGAAACTTATGATAAAGAGCTTTAGTCGGTTGTCATGTTTGAAACAGCATAATAGTTTTATACCTGAGTAAAATGCCTCACAAGTGTAAAGTTTGTGAAAGCAGCTTTACTCATTTTGTCACATTTCAAAAGGCATAATTTCATACATCAGGGTAAAAAGTCTCCAATTGTGAAATTTGTGAGCAGTGCTTTAATTTGATTAAGCATAAAGTGATACATGGAGGATAAAAATCCTCATAAATGTGAAATTTGTGAGAGCCTCAGTCAGTTGTCAATTTTGAAATTGTTTAAATTTATACATGAGGGTAAAAAGCTCTACAAGTGTGAAATTTGTGAGAAAAGCTTCACTCATTTATCTCCTTGATATTCCATAATTTTATTCATGTTGATAAAAAGGTTCACAAGTATGATGTTTCCTCATTTGGGTGATAGGAAAAGGCATAATTTGATACATAGATATGAAGAGCCACATACTTGCAAAATGCTTGATAGGAGCTTTACTCACTTATCAGGTTTGAAGTCTAATAAAACTCCTGATTTTCCTGATTGTAGGAAAGTAGCCAAAATAAAAGTAATCCCAAAATGCGGAAATCAAAATAAGTACAGGTATACAGCCAATTCTTTATATCCAATAAGGTTACTCCATGTGTTAGGAAAAATCTTAGAGAATCTTATAATTAATAGAGTAATGTTTAATTTTGTGAGTAAGAACAATTGACATGAAAACCAGTTTGGGTTCATGCTTTGTAAATCTACAAAAGATGCAGTACATAAAGTGATACAATGAATGAAATTTATCTACAATTGCAAAGAATTCAGGTTACTTGTATCACTAAACATTTCTGGTGCATTCAACTTTGCATGGTGCCAAAAGTGTTATGTCAACTGAAAGTGAAAGGTTATCCAAAGAAACATAAATTTCTTTACAAATAGAAAGATGCATCTGATTATTTGTGGCACAAATGGACTAGAAACGTAGACCAAGGATGTCTATAAGGCTATGCTTGTAGTCCGGGTTCTTTGTAACATACTCTATGGTAATATTCTTTAACAGCAGCTACCTGATGAATGTACACTAATTATTTATGCAGATCATGCATTACTGTTAGAAGCACAACAAATTCCTTAATAACTGCACCAAATGAAGTGTTTGACATACTTCTAAGATGGGGATAAAGCAATACATTAAAAGTGAATCCATCTGAAACTGTTGCTATGCTACGCACCAAAAAAAAAAAAAGAAGTTTGAAACACTGTTGGTTCTTTATTAAGTTTTGAGGTATTATAATTCATTTGGGCATGATCAGTGTCAAGCCCAGTCTCCTATTGTGATCATACTCAAGTTTACAGTATTTAACAATCATGTGCATTGGGCTAGCTGTATGTTAATAGTTCCTATCATTGCCCACCTTATCATCTTGCTCCCTTCAGTATTATTGAATATTAACAATCATAAGCATTGGCCTTGCTTTATGTTAACAGTTCTTATCATTGTCCACCTTATCATCTTGCTACCTAATCTATTATTGAATATATTCACTATTTATGATTCAGATTCTGTCTTTAAACCCTCTTACTCCTGTACACTATTATTCTCCCTAGGTTATGTCCACTTTGCTACATTCCAGTATTTCCGTACTCAGTTTTACCTGATTTACTTATTGATTTCCTTATTCTCTGCTTGCAATACCTACTACCATCTAGGCACTTAAATAATTTATTTCCCTATTACCCGATTACTTACATTACTTTAATTTCTTTCTTCAAGATATTTTTGACCACAATACGTGTCGATTTACACTTTGACCTTTTATTATCTCAATATGTGCACTATTCTCTTAGCCTCTCTATATCTTTCTCTAAAGATTTGCCTTACTTTCTACTATTACAATCCTGTTCTACCACTGAATGCTCTAAACTTTTCTAGGTTTTGTATCAACTTGTAACCTTCCATTGATTTTCAGTTTTCTTTCTGTATCATCAGAGTGCCTCCATGCGGGAATGACATAATAGTTCCCTCTTCTTCCAAGCCGAGACTCTGCCGCTGCTCCCCTCTTTCTTTACCCGCCTCATCTTCCTCACTGGTCACTTCACTGCACTGGCGCCACCCTCCTTCCCCTTTTCTGCTAAAGCATGTGCTGCAACACTCTCCTCCCTCTTCTTTGGAAATGACGTATCTCGTGATGTTTTTGTTGTCATATCTTCTTTCTCTTTCCATACAGCTGTTGACTCCCTCCATTTCTGTGACATTTCTTCACCTGTTGAAATTACGTCATTTTCCTTTCTCATTGGTCTTGATATCTCTTTATCCATTGCCTCCATGCTGGACTTTGCACTTCCTCTGCCTGCCACGAGTGTTGATTCGCTTCATTCACTTATTTTTTGCTGACTTGCTTCCTTCCCATCTGTTCCATTCATCCATACACTGCTCTTTCTCGCATACATTACATCTACTCCGTCTATCCAAAGATGTAGATTTCGTATAAATGCTTGTTTGCCTTGTGATCTTGCTTCCTTTATCTTCTTAACTAAGCCCTTTTCAGATCTCTCTGTGCTATTGTCAGGTCCTTGTTTGATGAATACGTTGCTCCCTTTTAAACACTTTGCTCTTCTGAAAATTTTATAAATTAGGTTGGCGGTTGCAAATGTTGCTACAATTGGCCTTTTCCTGCTTTGCCTTCCTATTAGATATGCCTCCACAATCTCCCATCCAGCCAGTTCCATTTCTAGCTTGGTCGTAAGGATTTTTCTTCTTCTGCTGGCCAGATACCTCTACACCTGTGAAAACCAAATTCAGTCTTCTCCTCCTCTCATCCATTCTCTCCATTTCTTCCTTAATTCCATTTATTTCCCTCCTTATTTCATGCACCTCTTTTCCAATATCCTCTTTTATTTCATTGGTTACTTGCTTCAGGTTGTTTCCTATGCGTTCTTCCATTCCATCCATTTTACTTAGTTTTTCTTCTAGTTTCTTTAACATTCTTTCAATTCCTGCAGGTCCTGGGTTTAATTCAGTTCCTCCAATCAGTAATACTATAAATATTATATGCTTCGTAATACTAACCAATTCATCATATTTTGTTCCGTTTTGCTTTTCTTAGTTTCATTATCCTAAATAGTCCTATTCTCATTCTGTAGGCAGTAAGATCTACTCCCATTTTCACTTATTTCACTTCTCTTCTCAGCGATAGAGCTTCCATTAGACACAACCTTCTTCTTCCCCTGCTCACCTCACCCACTGGTGGTTAAACTAGATGGCCAAAAAATCCAACTTGTAAGTAACATGACATATTTATGGATAATTTTAGACAGCAAACTTTCAGTTAGATCACACTTCAAGCATTTGGACACCCAAGCATTAAAACTGTTCAGAAGCCTAATTATGGTAGCACGACTCACCTGGAGACTAAATTCATACATTTTGAAGATTATATATTGTGGAGTTATTCAGCCATTGCTGCTTTATTATGTTACTGCTTTTGTGCAGGTTCTGCTCAAAAAATTGACACAAACTCTAGGAGGGTTTGTAGTGCACATCATGCATGCATACTGTACAATATCGACTGATGTTACACTTATTGAATCTGGGATATAACCTCTACACCTTACAGGACTTTGCATATCAGCTTCTGCTAACCTCAAGAGAAACAGATTTCATTCCCATTAACTGGGAGGAATGGAATTTAAATTGCCTGCACACCATACTGCCACGGGTCATCCAACAGATTATGTGAGCTGTGTATTTTACTACGCATGTACCAGAGTTTACAGGAATTCAAAATACACTGATCTCCTACAGCAAAACACTGGTTGTATATGAGGGTGAAGATAAAATTCACTCTAAGAAAATAAAACTAAGGTATACTTTTCTGTGTTTCAAGCTGAGCTGCTTGCAATATTCAAAGCAGTTGAGTGGTGCATGAACAAAAATATATGTGCTCTTTCTCAAGCAGTGCTGAACTTCATAAAAGACAAGTATAATTAAAACAGGTTAGCAATAAGTGTGAGATGGAATATATTAAAGTACAGCAATCAGATATGTTTTAGGTTGGTGTGAGTACATTCTGCCATAAAAGGGAATAATAGAGCAGGCTACTAGGCCAAACAAGCTTGTAATTCCAACTTGTTAGAGAGTGATATACTAAATGTCCAATTTCTTTTGTCAAAAGAACCCTAAATGATGACATGCTCTCTCATTGGAGTAAGAAAACAAAATGAAGTATTAACCAAATACATTTTTTTTAAATGTGTATAGCAGGCTGAGATGCAAATACAGTCAAACTTGGCTAATTCGAAGTTGAAGGTATCAAGCAAAAACATCGAATTATTCAAGATTTCGAATTACAAAAGTTTGATTTTTTTAAAAAAATTTTTAATTAAAACAGATCTAAATTGAAGTATGAATTTTGTTAGCCCCACATTTGGGAGCCAATTTGAAGTAGTATATTTGTTAGTAGTTGGAAGATGCTTCATGTTTATCTGCACAACGTATGGAAGCCAATTTGTTGCGGTCATTTCGTGTTATCTATTGCTGAGCGCCTGTTATTGTTTTATTATTTTGCATTTTGGGTTCATTGTGCTCTGGCTAGCTATTATTTCTCGGTCGAGCACATCTCTTGAACAGGTGTGTAAATGGAAAGGATTTGTTACTCAAAGATAACACTGATAAAAGAATTTGTTTTTACACTTTTATTACCGTCACAATTAAGTTCACATATTGATTCGTGATACACACCAAACTGAAGCTGTTATATTTTCTAATATCACTATAATCACTTATTTACTGCACATTATTAATTCGCGTTTCACATTTATAACAAACTTTAAGACGAGAGATTCTGTAGAGTTATGACGTGTACTTTATGTATGCTTCCGTTGAAATATGCGACGTGTAACCCGTGAACAATTCTGATGAACTAACTGTGCGACGTATAATGCATGAATGCTTCTGTTGGACTGACGAAATCTGCCTCTGACTTTAGCTTTTTTATACTCCCACACCCCGATATGCCTAAAGATTATAACCGAGCTGCTATTGGTTAATAAAATGCGCCAACATTAGCGTCTATTTTTATATCCAATCAAAAATTACGAAAACATGCTCTAGGGAAAATATTTCCGCTATTTCTAAGAAAAGCGCGCCAATCTGACGTCATTTGTTTGCCTCTTTTAATTAATATTCAACTCACCCCCTCGCACATTGTTATCCGCTCCTATTGTCAGTTTCAGTAAGGCTCTGTAAACTTATTTCCTAACAATGCTTATAATTAACAAACATCTCAAATCAATGTCATACAATAATGCTTATTTACACTACAATCACACTGGCATTTACATTATTGTGATACAAATTACTGCCACAAAATTTAGTGAAATTATAGGAAGGACAACATTACGGTGTGTACTTACAGTTTTGTAATGTTAAAACTCAGTTTAAGTTCAGATTCAAATTTTTTTTAAAGAAATTTGATATCTTTGTTTTTTAGCATTTAACCTTTGATTCACACAAAACACTTCTAGTTTATTGAGTGATTGGAACATTGTTTCACTCACATTTTGTTGTCCTCAACATAAATCTTAATTTTGTAACTGATCCATGGCCTCAGCAAATGTAGGAATTATTTTCACGGGTTGTTCTGGCAACGTATTCTGGGGGATTCCAAAATCTCTTGCAATGTCACTTTTTTTTAAAACCTTTTTCCACTTCGCGAATGGCTGCTGCCTTTTCAGCTAAAGTAAGAGTTTTGTAATTTATACGTTTATGTTTGGAGAGAGCCATGGTCGGCTCAGTTCACTACTTAAATACACACTGATGATTTTGATGTAACTGTGTACACTGTTTAAAAATACTTTACTGCACAGGAAGTTATTTGCCACAAACATAGCAGGTAGACAGAATGAGCGCAGGTAGACAATGGACTGAGTGCAGTGTTCACAATGACAAGTGCCTTGTAAGAGGCTAGGGGCTGGTAACAAGTTCCTAGAATTGCTCAAAGAAGCTTGAGTAGCCAACATTCCTTACCAGCAGGAGAGAGCATTACAGTATGATGCATTTCCTGGAATTTATCCAGCAAGTTTGACTAACTTATCTTTTTTTCAGTCATTCTCATTGAATAATATATTGAATTATCCAAAAGAAATATCGATTTACAGAATGCTTTTTAACATTGCTTTGTATAGGAATGTCAAGAGACCATGCTAAAAGCTCGAATTATCCACAATTTCGAATTAAAAATGTTCGAATTAATCAAGTTTGACTGTATATAACTGGAAATGTTTATTTAACTCAAGTGTTTTCAGGTCATGATAAATTCAATGCCTACTTTGAGAGATTTGAAATTCCAACACTAAATGGCTCACATGCTTTTGCTTTGAAGGCATTCAAACTGCAGACCACATTCTGTTGAAGTGTCCATCTTTTGAGACAATATATTTTTAACTTAGGTTCATTTGCTAACTTGTAATAGGCATTTTAAGAAACCCTTGTGTTTCATACACTATAAAAAATGCTGCTCTGTTGAGTTTTCAAAATTTATGAATTGCATTCTTAAGCTTTTATAATTTGATGTATACTGATTTAATATATGTATATACTCTTAACCTCAATAAAGGAGTTTGTATTTTAAACATTTGTAAGCCAGTTTTAAGGGTTGTACATATCATATTTTTTATCTTTCCATTTCTCTTCATGTTTATTTTACTGTATTAGGATTCATAGTGCTTTGGAGATTAAGGGGGATGATGGCTAAAATTTTTATTTTCCATAATTTTAAAGCTAGATATATAATTTTTTGTACACATATTGGGGTGTTATGCGGAACTATTTGGCAGAGTTTCATTTTTGTATGCCAATTAATTTTTGTATTATTGAAAATTTCCTTTCAAAAAATTTGCTAATTTCAAAATGAAATTCAGTCCACACTTTTTTGAAAAAAGTTTGAAATTGTTTTACAAAACCAGAAATTCATTTAGAAAACCTTGATGAATGGGTTTTATAATATCTTAGCTGTAAGAGAAATTAAAAAAAAAGATATGACATGCATAGCAAAAATTTAAAACTTTTTGCAATCGCTACACACATTTTATTTTTTATCTCAAAAAGTATTATTTAATCCTGAATTCCATTAATCATTTATGTTTTGTTATGCATTATAGAATGTACAGTAAAAATTTCAGCCCTCTAACACTTAATTTGTGGATGTAATTTTGTTTTGAATAAATAAAAGTATAGCATAAATTAAAGTAAGGGAAAATGAGTTTAAAAGTTTGCATGCAGCTAACCAGAAATAATGACTTGCAAGCCTTCCTAGAAGTGTCCAGCTTACATCTGTAATTTGTACTCTTGTTTCATTAGAAGCACTGCAAATCAGTTCTAATTTGTGGCATAAGCCAAACCCTTCAGTGCCAAGTCCTATATACAAACACTTTTTATTGTGGTCATTACACTTGAGGTCAGTCACCAATGATGACAGTAAAACTGGTGTCCATCAATATATATTTACAGTCTTCATTATTTACAGCAGGTACATGTTCACAATTATCCTTCAGCTGTTTCTGCCTTAAATTTTTCTTTTCAACACCACATTCTTGCTCATCTAACCTTTCATCACGGTATTATATTCAATAATTTACACTTGTTTCTGGCTTATGTAAATAAAACAACGTATAATTTCATGTTATGTGACATCTACTGGCAGAGCTGCTATTACTATGTTATACCAATCATGGTGGCTCAGTGGCAAACCAGAAACTAAGCTTCATGGAAAAAAAAGTCCCACAAAAATTGGTAAAAAAAAACCGAATTTTTGCTGCATGCAGCGATTTCATCACCTGTCATGGCCTCTCAGGGACATTTAAGGAGCACATACCCTTAAAATATGATGTAATTAGAGCAACTTCCAGGCACTGTAGTGCTGCGAAACTTTGATATATGCACTTCAAACCACCTAATATGTTTTGGTACAAAAAAAACAAAATGTGAAATTCTGTCATTTTTGGTCATATTTTCATTTGTTCTCCCCTTGTATAATAATAAATATTTTATTTATCAAGGCAAAAAGCTGCAGAAGTATGAAATCTGTGATAAGAGGTTTAGTCTATTGGAATAATGTGAAAAGGCATAATCTTTTTATTTGCCACCAGCTAAAACATTAAAAATGTGAAATTACTCATTGTACAAAGGATTATTCTTCCATGTATTTTGAAAATGCATAATTTCATTCATTATGGAAAAAAAACCATATAAGTCAGACATTTGTAAGAACCACAGTGATTTGTAACATTTTAAATACATAATGTAATTAGTGAGGAGAAATGGGCATACAAATATGACATATGCAAAAAAGGCTTCATTGAGATTTAGAATTTATGATTTCCTTAATGAGGGTAAAAAGATGTAAACTTGTGATATTTTCATTTATTTCTTTTACAATTTCTTGAGTACCTTCAAACTCATTGTTGAACTGTAAGGAATGTTTTGTGTGAATGTCTAACATGTTATATTCTGCACCAAGCTCAATGCCACAGAAAATAAAGATAGTTAACCCAGATTTGTTATCACATTGTTGCTGGAAATTATAAGAGTAAATAATCTGCCCTACAATTTTAAATACTCATTCCAAAATGTTATGCTATAAACATAATCAGTGACAAGACAATTAAAATGAGAACATGTTAGATTATTGATCAAACATATACATCTTAGGTCTTTGTTTCTTGTTCACTTTGTAATGATTTACATTGTTAGGTTAATGGAACTAGATAGCAGATTGTGGCAGTGCATATTGCATCTGCTGGAAGTAAAAGAAATTTGCTTATGGAGTAATTAGCAAACATTTCACTACATATACTGGGAGATGGGTGACTTATACTGCCAAATGGATGTATCTCCTTTACCGCAGTTATTGCACACCTTCACAGTTCAGTGGATGCACAAGCTGATGCTTTCATAAGTTCTATTTCCTGTAACAGGTGACATAGGTCATCCTAAATCTGCCCTATTTTCATCCAGTTTTAACAGTGCAGCATATAACAGTAGTGCCTGTAAATCTAAGAAATATCAGCATAACAGGCTGTTTTGTTGTTTACTGTTTGTCATATTTTTCTGAATACCATAATGCTTTTATTAACTTAATTCCATAAATAATACCATTAGCAGGATTTATTGAAAGCAGTGTAGTTAATTAATTCGTTTTTTTTTTTTTTTTTGCAATGTTGAATGGAATTGCTCGGAATAAGAGAAATTGACCAAGAAGATAAAAGTAATATATACTTTGATTATCATGGTTGTAAAGCATTTGCTTGAGTATCCTTTTTTGTGGCAAACAATGTTTTTCAGTTGCTGTATATTCTGCAATCATAGATTCTGAGTTTCCTAATATACAGACACAAACTGGGGCAGTGCTTCTTGAATACCATTGGAAACTATTATGAAATCCCTCACTGAGATTGTTCCATGCTGGTCAAGCTGTAGCATCGGGTAGCAATGAGCGCATCATTTTAATGTGACTGATGTTGAAATAATCCTGTATACATAATATTTATTGTGTTCATAAGCACCATATATCAAGTCCTTGTAACAATTGTGTATCTGCTTCTTGGGCAGAAAGGCCAATAGCATGGGAGGTTTGATATTCAGCTACTGATTGCTAAGATAGGTGTAATCTAATTGTAGTCTGTCCCTTTGTGTATTTTGTCTGTGTAATGTTTGTAAACTATTAAATTATTTAATTATTTGTAGCCTCCTGGCAGTATGCAGATGTGTCAGTTTGTAGTAAAATAAAATAAGGCTGTTTAATATTATAACTTTCTATAAATCTTATTCCTTACTGGTATATATTTTGTTTCTGTGTTAAATTTATTGATATTGGAAAAGCATAACCATTACCATACAAAATTAGTTTGGACACCAAATTTAACAAAGTTTAAAACTTGATCTAAAATTGAAAGTGTTATGCAATTTATATTTATTCATGCACACTATAAATGTAAGTGACCTTATGCTGATTTTGAAAAGAAGTCACTAAGCTGCTGGGTGCGAACATCCTCTATGTGTTGAAAGTTATATAAACATTGCTATTACACACTTACAAGCTCTTTCTAAGTAGGTTTTTTCGAAATACTTACCTGGATAGATATGGGTTTGTCAATAAATGTACCAGTATTGCCAACAGCATGTAACACCTGCAAATCTTGGTATTCATCACTTGAGCTGTTGTTGCATCCAGATTGCTGCTGGAGCTGCTTCTATATCACTGAATTCATTGAACATCTACATTGTTTCACAAATTATAACTGTTTGTTTTGATGTCATCTTTGCATATCGTGCAGAAAAAGTTTAAGAAAGCAAAACTACTCATTTTCATATAAACTTGTGACCGGGAATCAGCTTTAAATATCTTGTAACAGGCTGCCACCAATGGCATCCTTGCATAATGCTGACAGTGCCTGAGCATTAGATAGATTCAGTTAGCAACTCTGTAGAGCAGTTAAAGGAATTATTTTGTTTGACCCCAAAGTTTGATTTCATGACTTTACCCAAAATACATGTTTTGAGTTCCAAATCCCACTAAGAAAAACCTTTTTAGAAAAATATCTGTGAACAGCATATCTCTAAAGCAAAAAGTCAGATGAATTTTCCAAGCTTGTATTTAAATAACTTAAAAAAACTAAATACAGTGAAACCATGAACAATGTAAATAATTGAATTGGTGTTGATCAAATTCCCCTAATGTTTCACATACCATACATACACTGCAGGAACATGCCTCCATCGGTTGTTACCTACATTATCAACAAGGTATAAAAGCATCATTCAGCATCTTCCAAAAATGAGACTTGAAGAGTTTGAAGAAAGTTTCCCCAGTCCAAAGTGCTCTATATTTGGACAACTTTTCATGATTTTCTCAAAAACAACACTTAAGAATTTTACTTTCTCTACTAGTTACATAATAGATGAAGTATTGTATTGAACCCAAAAATTTGACACAGTGATTTCACTGGAAATACATCTTTTGAGACTCCCTGAATACAAAAAGAGCATTTTTAGAAAAAAAAAAACCTCAATGTGTATGTGTGTCGGTGAACATCATAACTCAAAAACAAAAAGTCAGCTAAATACCAAACTAGGCATTTAAGTTCATCTTTGAACAATTCAACATGAATTTTAAAGAAATCCACGCAAAAGTGCACTTTACATGAACATTTTTTCGTAATTTTTTTATTTCTCAAAATGGTGTAATGTCTTTGATTAAAATAACATAGGTTAAAGATATTTTCCTGGCAAATGAAATGCATATTGAGACTTTGTCCAGTGTTTCGACTGTCACTTAAAAATGTTCTCAATATCACTTCACTGTTTTTATCTGGTTCAACTTTCACATAGTTCACATTGTTTCTTCACTAAAGTGAACTAGTTCACTTCTCCATTACTTCACTTCCTGCATGACGTAGCCTTTTCTTCCGGATGGTTCTCTTGCTCTGCAGCAGCAGTCATTACAAATCGCTAGGAGAGTTGCACTTTCCATTGCACTCATTATCTTGCTCGCCCACCCACTGGCAGAATCTGACAGGAACGCTCACTTATATAGCCAGTGGAATCTTCCAGAAAACATTTAGAATTATCCAGATGCATGTTCTGGAAAAGGGGGGAAAGAAACTTCCAAGACTCCATTATCTGCTGATAGTGCTTCCGATGCTAATGCTGGGCGAGCACATTGCTTGTTTTTCTCCGACTGTCTGACACTGAGCCCCCAATAACCTCAGGCTATAGTCGCTGTCTCACACATTTCCCTCCTCAGAGCTGATAGTTCTGAGCAGCTCTGCGATATGGGGCAAGCCGATTAAGATGGACCATCACCAGCTTTCCTTGGGGTTGATGCAGAGTCTGGCACAGGTTGCTAGACAGTCATAGCGTGCCTTCATTCGGTCACTTGCCAGCTCAAGGTGTCCCCTGGCAAGGTTGCTGTTGCATGATAGGGGCATTGCTGCCACCACCTCTCCACCGCGTCTAAGATACAGTCAATAGAATCAGTGACGTAGTTTCTTCAAGGTCTTGTTCACATCCAGATGCCGCCCCAGTAGTACTGGCATGGGTTTTCTCAAGGACTTCCTTCACGTACGCTTTGGGAACACCGCTGCTCCACCTTACTCCTTCTGTCTGCTAATTCCCCCACACTCTCTTCAATGCACCGTTCCTGACAACCAGGGAGTCCAATTGTTTGGGCCCCTAGGAGAAACTTCCACCCTTGCAGGTCTACATAGGATTCTTAATCCTTTATGATTGATTCTATGTCTCAATTCTCCAGCTGCTCCCTCCTCGAGGTCTCCTTATCCTAACCAACTGCAGGTTGCAGCGTGGGGCTGTAGCACTCTCCGTCATCTGCTGGTAAATGCTCATCCATTGCGACTTCTACAACCCTCTTGTTTTCTTTCATCTGCCCATCAAGCTGCTTTCCTTGCTGATCTAGATGCTCTTCCACTGCATTAGTCATATCTTCTATGCCAGATTTAGTTTCTTTTAAATCCTTTGCAGTGCTGAAAGGGTTAATTGTTGCACCACGTATGGTAGCCAAACTTGAAGTAGTTGGGAGTGTTCGCCGCACGTACGGTACAAAGTTTCTGGTAGCCTTTGCCCCACATTCACTTTTCTGGTGACCTTCGACCCACATTCAAAAATCAACTTTGTATTTTTATGTTTAAATATTATATATGTATGCCTCAGCTGCATCAGTATTTGTTTTAGAACATGTATCTCTTAGCAGGGCTGGTGTGGCTAAAGAACAAGGTTTACACAAATTATAATTCTATAGTACTTTGCTTATTAATCTTTCACATGATTTAATAACACTTCACAGATGTATCCTACTGTAGAGCTGTGAGATTATTGTTTAATTACAGTTTTTAACACAAAAACTTTATATCATTCTCACCGCAATGAACTTTTATGTCTCACGTTGAACACATACCCTACTGATTGGGTACGCAATCTAAACTGGACTGGTTGGGAATGCTGTCTCGTAGCATCTCCCGCCTGAATTTGTACTTTTTCTCTATTTTAAGTCTCTGATTGGCTAAGCCTACTCCAATAGAATACTTTTATTTAACTTAAGCTTTTTCTAGTTTTTGATTGGCTGTTTATAAGCTGTTTTAAATATTGCATTATTGTTCCAAGAATTATTAGTAGTCTTTATTAAACTTTTTAATTTATTGTTGCCTCAGGGTTACCTCATTGTTAGCAACTTTTGGCTTCTACTCTATAATTCTGTTTCCTACGAAAAGCAGCTTGTTTCTATTCTCACAGCTCTACATTGTTAAATTATGTAATACATTCACATAACATTATTATACATGTACATAATAATATAAACATAATACAATGACTGTTACATACATTTTATATATTATTACATCACATATTGCTTTAAGGCGGGCTGTTATATTTTATATAATTAGACTGATATCATTTAAGTGTTAAAAATTCTGCCTCAAATTGCCCCCTTTTAGAAATATTTAAAAATTATGTTCTTTTTGTTTTGTCTTCTAAATTTTTAAATATTTTCTGAAAGTCTCCTGAAAGAAAGAAACATAATGTTTTCATTATAACACTTGCTATTTCCCACTGTCACTATTTATGTAACACTCGATGGTTTTCACTACACTTGCATAGCAGAGTAATTTATCTTTGGTCTGCCATATGTTTGACACTTTTAAGGTCAACAATCTGGTGTTCAATGACCTGAGTAAAGTTTGTTTATTCACTAACACAGCCACTATTAAGTATCCTATTTGCTAGACATTTAATACTTAATTAGGCATATTAACACTTGTTACCCTTTCTTTACAACTTATTTCTTGAACATTTATATTTCTAACAATTTATATCTTATACATTATAAATGCAGTTGCTATTCAGATTTATTATGTTTTCCTCACTAAGAATGGATTTTCTTCTATTACATCATTTTATTTATACTCCCTTTTGTTATATTGACAATTGGTTACATATAGTAAAGATATTTTAATAGTACCTTGCATTATTTAAGTGATTTTGAGCACATTGTACTGTATTTATTAAATACATATTTCTTAATGCATTGTAAGGCTATAATTATTATAAATTTTGAGTTACATTGCTATCCCTTTTTATGTTCCAGATAATTCATTTTCTTTTTTTGTTTCTTCTTCTTCCACAGATTGTATACATTTGTTTGGTTTCAACATTTGTTTGTGGAATCTTCAAATTACTTTATTTGTTTTATTGTTCCTAATTTTGTATGTATCTGTGTCAAATATATTTATTATTTCATAAGGACCATGATAACTAAACAACAACGTCCAATATTCTTTATGAGGTTTATTTGACAACCTCCTGTTCTTCACTAGTACTTGATCTATCTTTATTTTCCAAATTCTTCTTTTTCTTTCTTCATGTTTTTGTTTTCTCTTCAGGGCCTTTGCTTGTATTCTTGAAAATGTTAATTTAAAAATTTTCTCTTTTTCTGGCAATTTAGTTGATTGGTCTTCAATAACTTCTGGTACGTTACGGCTCAAAATATTGTATAATTTTCTATGATGAAGTTCTATTGGTATAAATCCTATTACTGTATTTACAGATTGATTTAGTAGATTTTGAATAATATTTATGCATGAGTACCAACTGCTCTGCTTGTTATGACACACTACATGTAAATAATTTGAAATTTCTTTTATCTTCACTGAATTGGCATTAGGTCTATATTTTGATGAAAAATACTGTTTGATTCCCAAATGTTTGATTCCATTCATAAATCTAGAACTGGTAAACACTGATGCATTATCATAAGGTGTGGCCTGAACTATTCCTTCCTCTGGGAAATATGATTTTGTTAATTTGTTTAAGCATGCTGTGCTGGTTGCATTCTTGAGTGCATATATTCGTACATATTTACTAAATACGTCCTAGCATACAAATAAAAATTTGCACCCAAATGTACTTACAGGCATTGGACCATGCAAATCTAAACTTAACAAGCATTTTAGTTTATCTCTAAGTACTGAGTTCATTGTATATTCATAAGCTACATTAAATTGTTTTGCCTTTTGACAAAGTTCACAACACAATATGTATTTCCTTACTTTATGTCCTAGTTTAGAGATATATAAATTCTCCAAAATAGTTAGGGTTCTCTTCTCTGTACCTCCTAAATGAAATTGTTCTATTACTTCTAATTCCATACTTGTTGGAATATATGTCTTCCACCTCTTTATCTCCTTTCCATGCTTCTTATATAATATACCACTTTTAACAGCGATTGTACTATTCTTTGCCTCTTCTATATTCGGAGCTTTTTCTTTCAAACTTGCTAGTTTAATGTCTTTATCTTGCTCTTCTTTAATAATTTTTAAATTGATTCATTAATTCTTTCTTCATTGGAATATCTATTGTAAGCACTTTAATCTGATATTGCTGTGTAGAACAGCTTTCAGGAAATTGTTTGTCTGGGATATGTATAATTTCTACATCAAATTCCATTATAGCGAGAATCATTCTAGCTTACTTACATTTCTGAATGAAAGTTAGGCTAATATGATCTGTATATATTTTCACTTTCTTCTGAAATATATATGTCTTAAATTTAAGTAATGAAAAATAAAGTGCTCCTATTTCTAACATTGTTACTGATGCATATCTCAACATTGGTTAAGCCACGTAAAGCAGTACTTATTACATGAAATGTGTTATCATGTTCTCTTTGCCCTAGTATTCCTGCATATCCTTGACAAGATGCATCCACATACAACTCATAAGTTAATTCATCCCTTGGACATTCCAGTGATATTGCACTTGCAAATAACTTTCTTACATTTTCAAAACATTTTTGTAGCTCTGCTATCCACTTCCATTTATTTATTTTCTTTAATAGCTGTCTTAAAGGTTCTTCTTCTATAGCATACCTTGGTAAAAGTTTACTTTCATAATTCCAAATAAGCATTGTAGCTGTTGATATTTTTAGGTGGTGGTATTTTTAATATGGCTTCTATTCTTGCTTCATCTGGTCGAATGCCTACTTCATTAATTACATATCCTAGAAATTTGATTTCAGATACACAGAATTTTGACTTTTTTATATTTACGGTCATGCCATGTTTATGTAATTTATGTAATATATAGTTTACCTTCTGTGAATGTTCCTCAAAAGTTTGACTTATTATTAGAAAGTAATCAGTGTATCTGATTAAGAAATCATCTGTATATCACCAAAGATACTATGTATTGCTCTCAAGAATCCACTAGCACTATTTTTAATCCATATAGGTTTACAGAATATCTATACTGTAATCCAAAAACTTGAAAGGTTCTATAATCACATGTTTTTGGAGCTAGCTCGACTTGCCAAAATGAAGTTGTAAGATCTATAGAAGAAATATATTTGCCATGTGATAACTTTGCAATTGTTTGTCCTATACTTTCATTTTGAACATGGTCTGGTAGCATGAATTTCTTTAAATATCTTCTGTCTATAGTGATTCTTAAACTATTATCTTTCTTTACCGTCCAACAAACACTATTTATATATTGTGAATTGCTAAGCTCTATATGTTAATTTCTTGCTATTAATTTTTTAGCTTCGTTTCTTAGGTTTACTGGTAGGTTATATTTTCTACAGTGAATGTGTGAATATATGATGTACACTGGCCTGGAATTTCACTGAATACATGCTTATAGTCCTCCAGTACTTTCTTCATTATTATCTTTTCACGGTCAGTCAGTATTGTATTTGCCATCAGTGTATCTGTGTGTATTTTCCAGTCTTCTATCTCTGTTGCATAGCTGTTTCCTACCTGTTCCAATATATTTTCTTCTGCCATTGGTTTCTCTGTATAAGGGTTCCCTTTGGTAAGATTAGTTTTCTGTTCATCGAAATTAAGGGTCAATAACCTTTCATTATTTTCCTCACTTGCTTGGACATTTACAATTTGTATGAAGCATTCTTCTTCATATACTGCATTTTCTTGTTCCATCCTTTGCACTCTACTTACTTTATCTTTTATTAAAGGCATGTAAATATTCTTTTCTTCTTTATTTTATATAAGTATATGCTTCTTATAATCAACTATTGCAGAGAACTCTATTAATACATCACATCCAATTATAACTTCACATATTAAGTTAGGAACTATTAAAAACATGGCCTCTAATGTAATAACTACTATTTGTATAGGTATCAATGCTTGATATTTAATATGCTTGAGATTTAATAGTTTGGGTCATTGTATCTATGGCTACTCTACATACAATTTTTTATTGGCGCTGACATTGGTTTTATGCCTTCATTTAACAGTTGTTCATAAAATTTCTTTGAGCAGATAGAGCTTGATCCTGAATCTATTGCAACATTTACTTTCTTTCCTGCAATGAAAGTTTGAATATATGGTGATTCATATTGGTTTTCACAATTCCCAGTGTTTGTATTCAGACAGTAACAATTAAAGTGTGTAGATATTTTATTTTTGCCACTTAGAGCAGAAGGTACTCTATTACCAGAATCTACATCAGGCAATATGTAATTTAGTTTTCCTGGTTAGTGTTTTCAGGATTGCCATTTTGTACTGCAGTTACTGTTATTTCATTATCATTAACATTTGTGTATGAGCCACTCCCCCTAGCTCTTGTTCCCCCATTATAATTGCTATGTCCTCCATGTGTATATTCTTCTGTATTTGTGTTGCTTGTATGATTATACTTGTGGTAATTTCCCCTGTTTTGCATACTTCCTCTATGCCGAAATTGATTATTACCTCTAGGTGAAGTAGAATTTTGCTGATTCATCCTTCCCATTCTTACAGAATTTATGTGTTACTGTCTCCCTTATTGTCTTAAATCTCTGATACTTTGGGTAGTGTAATTGAATCTGTTTTGGTCCTGAAATTCATTATTTCTCCTATTTTCATGGTGATAGCGTGTATTATAAGGCATTTCATTACGCCTATCACGTCTAATTTGTCTATCTCATCTGTGTGGACTCCAAATTTCATTACTATTTTCTTGCTATTCTAATGATGATTAGCTCTGTCATCTCATAAATAGTCTTAGGTCTTGCAATTAGGATGTGGTTTTGTATGTATAGAGGGTAGTGTCTGGTAATTAAACTAATAAAATCTTCTGCATGCATGACTGGAGTTACATATCTAACATATCCTGCATACTTTATAAGATAATCTGTCATTGAAAAGTTGTCATCTCTACCATATTGTGAATAACTTAGGCTTGCCCTAATCTTATGTTGCACAGTAGTGTTCCAAAACTTATTCATAAATAAAACTTTAAATGTCTCAAAATTCATTTTACTATCTGCTAGCATATGTAACCATTCTAAGGCTTTGTTACCCAAGCATTTTCTAACAAGTATCATTTTTAATGCTTCAGTCACATTCTTCAATTTAAAATAATCTATTAGATCATGAATAAATTGTACTGGACTTGAGGAAGCATTAAAATAAGGTAAAGGTAATACATTGAGCACAGAATGATAGTTTGACACTTGATTTATTACATGCAGATGTGTGTCATCATTATTGTTTTGTGTTTGAGAGGCTGATGCTATGGAAAAAGCAGTAGCATCTCTTGTGTTATTAGATAACAAAGGTGATACACTTCTTTCAGCACTTGTATAATTATCATGCATTTGATTAACATTTACAGAACTAGTTACATTTGCATTTACCTTTGGCACACTGGTACTTAAGGTTCAAAACTATTTCTAAGTTTATCTATTTCTTTGCTACTTTCCTATACTTTATCATTTATTTTGTCTTTCATTGATATTGCTTGTCCTGTTTGTGCTTCTTTAATTGCATCTGCATTTGTTTTAGCCATTTCATGCATTTTACTTATTTCCCCTGTTAAATCTATTTGTATTTGCACAAGATCTGCACTTGTATTTTCCACCATTTGTTTTAATTCTTCACCCTGTTTATCTGACCTGTTACAAACACCCTGTTTAGTATTAGTAAGTTTCAACTCCATTTCAGTTAGATTTTTATCAATATGTCTTGACAATTTCTGTTCTAGCTGATTGCAACCTTTATTTACTTTTAAATCTATATCATTTTGAAGTGCTTTAGAAGATTGTTCTATTATGTTTCCTAATCTCCTACTTTCTTTCATGCAATTTTCTATTCGTTTAGCCAGATCATTTTTGATACTAGACAATTTATTATTAGTTTCTTAACTAGTTTCTTGTAGATTTATTTAAATTTGTTTTCAGCTCTGTATTAGTTTCTGTTAACTCTACTCTCAGCTCAGATATTACTTTTAAAATGCACATAAAATTTTGTTGTGATAAGTTTTCTTGCTCTTGTTGGCTAGATGTGTGAGTGATAGTATTTCTTTATTTGTTGTTCCCTGCACTAATACATATCTAAAGGTGATTGACCTTGCATACTATTTCTATCTCTTTCTATACCTGTGAATTTACAGATAATTATTCTTCTGCATCTAACCTATTCATTTTCTCTAGCTCTGATTGTAAATTTACATTGTAATCTGTAATGGCTGACGTATCCTCTCCTATTTCCATATTTTCATTGTTGTCTGTTTCCATTTTATTTTGCATATTTTCTTTTGTTATATTTGGTTTGGAACCGCTGAATTTTAATTTTTCACTTCTTAACAGCATGAAATTATCTTAATAACAATGTATTCATAACTACCTTGATAATTATATAAATATATAGTATTGGAATTTTCTGACCTTTTTTCTGGTTGTGTTAGTAAACCTTTATACTCTGGTGTTCCCTCATAGATTCTAGTTGAATTCTTGACTGCTTGCCCCGTACTCCTGAAAGAATAACTTGAAGTAGTTGCAGCCCCACGTATGGGAGATATGTTTTTTGAAGTGTTTGCCCCACATTCAAAAAAATCAACTTTATATTTTTATGTTTATTTAAATATATATATTTGCCTCCGCTGCATCAGTATTTCTTTTAGAACGTGTATCTCTTAGCAGGGCTGGTGTGGGT
This sequence comes from Deroplatys truncata, assembly GCA_030765065.1. Taxonomy (NCBI): domain Eukaryota; kingdom Metazoa; phylum Arthropoda; class Insecta; order Mantodea; family Mantidae; genus Deroplatys; species Deroplatys truncata. The sequence continues at coordinate 121,501,727 of CM060989.1, forward strand.
AAAGAACAAGGCTTACACAAGTTATAATTGTATTGTACTTTGTTTATTAATCTTGCACACGATTTAATAACACCACAGATGTATCCTACTATAGAGCTGTGAGAGTATTGTTTAATTGCACTTTTTATCACATAAACTTTATATTATTCTCACCGCAATGAATTTTTATGTCTCACATTGAACATGTACCGTACCGATCGGGTATGCAATCCAAACTGGACTGGTTGGGAACGCTGTCTTGTGGCATCTCCCACCTGAATTTGTACTTTTTCTCTATTTCAAATCTCTGATTGGCTAAGCCTACTTCAATTGAATACTTTTATTTAACTTAAGGTTTTTCTAGTTTTTGATTGGCTATTTATAAACTGTTTTAAATATTACATTATTGTTGCAAAAATTGTTAGTAGCCTTTAATAAACTTTCTAGTGTATTGTTACCTCATTGTTAGCAACTTTTGGCTTCTAATTTATAATTCTGTTTCCTACAAAAAGCAGCTTGCTTCTATTCTCACAGCTTCTATTTGTTAAATTACGTAATACATTCACATAACATTATTATACATGTAAATAATAATATGACTATTACATACATTTTCTATGTTATTACATACACATATTGCTTTAAGGCAGGCTGTTATTATATTTTATATTATATAATTACACTGATATCATTTAAGTGTTAAAAATACTGCCTCAGTGTTGTCCTTCAGGCTTTCACCATTGCCTTTATCTTGGATCTTACAGTGTCAATCTTAAAACCTAGTTGGCATTTCATTCTTCATTTCTATCTCTATCGTTTCTTTCCACACTTCACTCATTTTTAAAGCATTTTCTGTATCTTGACTTCTTACTTCTATTCCTGACACCAGTATCACTTTCTGCAAAGTTTTGATGTCACTTCACTGTTTTTATTTTGTTCAACCTTCACTGAGACTTCACATAGTTCACACTGTCACTTCACTAAGGTTAATTAGTTCAATTTCCCTTCGCTTCACTTCTTCATTACATAGCCTCTTCTTCCAGAAGGTTCACTCACTGGGGAGTCAAACACAAGACCTCCACAATCTCTCTCTCTGCAGCACCTCCTGATAACAAATATACAAAAGCTTATTATTCCATCTGCTTCTTGTTAATCCAAATAAAATTTCAATTCACATTTACAAATGTCATTGTACGATACAGTGGGTAAAGCAATAGCCACAGTTTTAAAGCACATGTCCCTATTTGATTGCTTTGAAACACAATCCATGAATTACGGCTTCCCAGTTGGGAAAGTGTAAGTGTGAAAATTCAAACCAATAATAAGGAATATCTCGAAAATGGTTAATTCCATTCCCCCCCAAAACAGCAATGTAAATAATAATGATTAATCAATAATAAATGTTTTATATAAATTGTGCGCTTTAACAAGATCTACATTATTTGTTCAGTAAGAATTTGTCTATCTTTTACGATCAACCAATAATACAAAAGAATGAGGGCGACTTCACAGGGTATGCCCAGAAAATTCAAGATATACATCAAATTTGTTAAAAACTTGGTGAGGCTTTACAAAACACTTTTTGCTCCACTTGTCAAACTATGATAGTACATGTCTGAAGAAGACATCCTCCTCATCATCAGCTGATCAGTCAACTGGCTGGTATTTTCTTCCCCCTTCCTCTGCCATCATTCCCATTGAGTTGTATGATGTCATCTGATGCCAGTATTTCAAAATTCATGACTATTCAAATTCTTGGTAATGTACATATTTTCCCACACTATTAATTCCAAAATAATTCTTGTTCAATTTTAAACGTTTATGTACGTACTGATGTTATCATTATGTAGCAAACATGATATGCCATGGCTGAGTTTTCTGTCTCTTTGAATTTTATATGTTCTTAAGTGTTTATTTAAGCTTATTTCCAAATTCCTTTTTGTTTTTCCAACGTATAGTTTTTGACAGTCTTCACAATATATTCCTGATCATTTATTGCTACAGTACTATTTTTAGTAGATTGAGTAGCTTTCTCAGACTATATTTGTTTTAGGGAGCCATTTTAATATTGCAATCTTCAAAAATCTTGTTGAATTTGAAGAATGTTTTTGGATATGTAAATTTCCAGTATTTTTCTTTAGTTATTTTAGTTGCAAGGATTGATTTAAAACCATTCAAATTTGCAACATGTTCAACGCACTCCTGTTCTTCGTTATATTCATAATTTGTTAATGAGATGTTAACTGTAGCAGTGCTTAGAAGGCAATGAATAGCAAGAGATATAAAACAGAGCAACAAAGGTAAACAATTTGTGTCAAGGTGAAAAAAGATAATGTTAATCTAAGGAAGAAATAAAGGCCCCTTTTCTTAAAGTAAGAAGCTATTTTACTATTAAGTTAAGCAGTAACAATAACAAGCTTGTGAAATAGGTTATAGAAGACAGCATGTTGAATACATTTTATTATTAGATTTATGCATCAAACAAAATTCTATCAACAAACGCCAGGTTTAGCTATGGATAACCCAATGTCTCCATTGCTGACAGATTTATGTATGAGCAATTTGGAAATGCACATTACAAAGGCATACCCACACATATTTAAAACTTGGTTTAGATACATGGATGAAATCTTCACCATTTTCCCTGAAAAACTACCTCAAGTTGTTTGGAACCTGAGTTTGCAAGATAGATCACTAAAGTTTATTACAAAAATATGAGGGCAGATTGATAAGTCAGTGACCCTTTAAAGAAAATAATTTTTTCCAAAAAATAAATTTTATTTCTCAACATAGTCTCATTTCAATTCAATACACATTGTCCGTTTCTCCATTTTTTTTAACCCTTCCAAAAATATGGTTTTTCAAAGTCTGCAAAATATGAGGTTTCTACCATGATGTGTTCACTGGACGTGAATTTCTTCCCAGCAAGCCAAATTTTCAGGTTTGCAAAGAGGAGCCAAATCTGGAGAATTGGTGAGCGAGGTAGCAATTCGTACCCCAATTCCACAAATTTTGCGATGGCAATGGCTGACTTGTGTGTGGGTGCATTATCCTGGTGAAAGAGAACCTTTTTCTTCACCAAATGGGGTTGTTTCTTTAACAGTTCGTTGTGAAACTGATCCAGCATTGCAGCATAATATGAACCTGTGATCATTTTACCCTTTTCCAAATAATGATGTCTATCACCCCTTGTGAATCCCAACAGACACCTGCCATGATTTTTCATGGCAACGGAATGGTTTTCGCTTTCTTTGGAGCAGTTAACAAAGGAAATCCACTGCTTTGATGTTGTTTGGTTTCAGCTTGTAGTAATGGATCCAAGTTTCATCAGCCATGATAAAACGCTGCAAAAACTCATTTGGGTTGTGCTGGAACATGTTCAAACATCCCTGTGAAATGGTCACACGATTCCACTTGTTCTCAACTGTGAGCAGTCTTGGCATCCATCATGCTGACAGCTTTCACATACCCAAAAATTTGTGCAGAATGTTATACACCCATTCACTGCAGATGTTTACGTTCTTGCCTATCTTACAGATTTTCACTCGGCGGTCTTCCAACACAATATAATGAACTTTGTTCACCATTTCTTCTGTTGTGACATCGGGCTAACCTGTGTAAAAGTTATCTCTTATGCTCAAACAGCCACATCAAAATTCTGTGAACCGCTTGTGAGCCATGATATGTAATGGAGCAGAGTCCCCATAATACTTGATCAGCTTTTCTTCCATTTCCTTCACCATCTCACCACGCAAAAAGTAGTGCTTTATCAGATCACGAAATTCACTTTTCTCCATTTTCTATGAAGCAACATACATCTGCTTATTTAAACGCTCTCAGCAATGTTTGAAGACACCAAATGATGACTAATTTCTGCAATTATACCCAGAATAGATGTAAGACTTGGGTACAAACAAGAAACCTGTGATCAAAACGCTATGTCGTCAACGTCATGGACTTGTCAATCCACCCTTGTGAAACAAAGTGGATGGTTATCTTTCTTGGATTTAAAAATCATGATAAATGAGAATAGATTACAATACAGCATATGCAGAAAATTACATGAAAAACAATAATTTCAACCAAAAAACACTTCAACATATGGTCTTTCATAGTCTAATTCACAGATTGGTTATCATCTCATTAACAAAATATGATAAATATAACAGAAAACCGGAGTATCTACATTAACTTGTTGCAAACTGTTGTACTGAATGGTGTTTGTTAAGTACCAGAGCTTTAAGTTTTCAGGAAAAACAAGGCATTGTAGTAAAAGGTAGGCCTGTTTCTCAGTTTCTATGAGTACACAAATTAAAAGCTTTTTACATACATTATTTCAAAATTAAATGCTACAATTCTTCAAAATGGCAAACTGTATGTAAATCGAAAAAATAAATTGTTTTGCTGGCCTTGTATTCTTTTTGAAACCGATAAACAAGTATTGAATAGCAAAGATTCGATATGAGAAGACGTAATCACATTTATGTGCAATATAAGGTTGCAAACTTCCGTAAAACAAAGATAGACTTTCAACTAAGTGAACAATGCAGGTGCAATGTTTTGAAACATAATGCCAAAGTTGATCTAAGAGAGAAATAGGGAAGCTATTAATCGATGTAACTTTCTTACTGGCAAAACAGCTGCTTTCAGAGTTGATAACAAACATAATGAATTCCTTAATTGGGGAAACCATATCGAGTTGTTGCACCGCTATCCAAGTATATTAAATTGGACTACACGTACTAAGCGCTAAAGTTTTCAAAGGAACGCCAACTCAAAATAATATAACAAAGCATTAGTGATGTAATCCTAGACATAATAAGGGAAGAAGTAAATAATGCACCTTTTGTTTTAATACTGGATGAAACGAGGGATGTTGCAAACTTACCTCAGCTTCCCACAGTCTTTGGTTGCGCCAAAGAGGATTAAATTCTGAAGAGATTTTTTGAAAGTGATATACCCTATGGATGAGCAACAGATGAATGCAAAAATCAGGAATGAACCCAGGGAGAAATATTACAATAATTATGAATAGAACCCAGAAGTTAGGCAAAATGCTGTTTCTATCTGGATGGATACAATAAAGAGTTAAATGGAGATAAACTTGTTTCCATATCTTTAAGGATAGTAGGTCCAGTTTTTATTTTGCCCTTTTTGGCTTCTGTTGTCTAAATTAAGGTTTAAAGCCCCCCTTTTTTTCTGTGATTATTTACACATTTTAAAAAGCACATAAGTTGTTTCAACATATAAAAGTGAAACAAATGCTGCACAAATAATGAAATGACACATTCACGTCACAAAAATATTTATTGAGGAGCTCTTTAAATAGCAGAAACTATGAACATACCATACATGCAAGTACCATACATGTAAAAGGCAACTAAAGCACTGAAAAGTATTTTTCCAAAAGTGCTCCATCTCAATGTCTAGAGCATGGTTTGCACAGAATTGCCAAAGAACTAAGTAGCTTGTATCCTCTTGTGGATAAGTTGGTTTCCAACACCAGAAAGACCTTGCTAAACTTACCCTCCTGAATGCAAGTTTTTAAGGACATGGTACCAGAACTCAATCTACCTTCACAGCCATTCTCACCAGATGGGGAATCTGAGCTCTGTAGCCATATTTTACAGCAACAATTTGGATAAGATATGCAAGGTATCTGATGCTCTATCAGAAGATGAAGCTGCTTGAGTTTGCAAAATAGGGAAGTTGTAAAGTGAAGAACTCAACTACAGTCTGGTGCTTATAGCAGCATATTATAGTATTTTACTGGAAGCAGTCTTGAAGTAGGAGAAAAAAGGTGACATACTAGAAGATTTGTGATGGCCTGAAAGGTGAAAGCTTTAAGACATGATTTACTCTCTGTTCTCGCTTTTAATGAATGCCTATCTTTATCATATTACTGCCTATTTTAACCAAAATAAATGCCTTCTGGGCTCTAATTATGAGGTACATAGCAAGGGAGCTAAGAGCTGTCATAAGAGGCAAACAGTTTCAAAATGTTTCCCCAGATAGTGGTGCTCTGTATCAATATATAAGGTAATAGTTTGTTTGTCCACCAGGGTCATCAGTTGGTCAATAAAGATCAATCCATTACTTACTATATAGTATAAGCAGGCGCATTAGAGCGGTGTGAGAATTTGCAATACAACAGTTTCCTGTACTACTTCAATTTTTCTCGATAAAGGCGCTCAGCCACTCTCTAAACTTTTAGCGGATTCTAAAGCAGCAATTAGCCCTATAAACTCAAATATTAAGATGTCCATTAAAATTAAGCACTGTCATAAAATGATCCAACAACTTCAAACAGCTTTAGAAGAAAGTAATATTGCAATGGATAGCAGCACACTGTAGGATTACAATAAAACTGCCAATCTTCTTGCAAAGAAAGGTTCTAAATTAATACAACACACCAATACAAATTTACCTTTTACATCTGTGAAAAAGAATATAGAGAGACACATATGCAAGAACTACATAATATAGTCAGTCAAATATAAAGTATGGAGTATTATTATAAACAAACCAGAAATTAGTCCTCAAATGCCATGTAGCAATATTCAGACTTATCACAGAACATGACTATTTAGCAAAACGCTTAAACAAAATAGGAATTTAAACCAATCCAAATTGTCCCCTATGCAACAATGAAGAAGAAATGACTGAAGAACATCTTCAAACTTGCAAAGCGCTACTTGCTGGATCTATCATAGTAAAATACTGGGGTCCACAAATGCTAATGACTTCATTGCCAAAAGACAAGCATTAGACAACTTCTAGAAGACAGCTATAATGACAATGAAGTCTTGGCGATTTATTTAAAATATTGTTTATATACTTAATGTTCACTTGGATGGGCCTTTATTGGTTGTAGATTTGAATTATACAATAATAAATAGTTGACACTTCTGTTTTTTATAAAATGTTACGTAAATATGCATACGGAGATACATCTCCACGTAACTTTTCCTTTCTCCCTGCATATTGCAAATTACTGCACCTGTGGAAATGAATCGTTTAGAGTTTTCCAATGAGCATACATTTCATTATATGCAACAGCTTTCAGTTATGTAAAAGTTTTTGCAGTGTGCATGCTTGCATGTGTTTTGAAGGAGGAGTTGTATTGTAGTTCCACTGTTGGGGAGCCAAACTTGATGAAGTAACTGCCCCACGTATGGCACAAAGTTTCCAGTGGCCTTCACCCCAACGTTCACTTTCCAGTGACCTTTGCCCCAACGTTTAAAAATCAACTTTGTAATTTGAATGTTTATTTAAATGCCTCGGCTGTGTCAATATTAATTTGTAGAAACATGTATCTCTTAGCAGGGGTTGATGCGGCTAAAGAATGTAGGCTTACACAAATTATAATTTTTACTTCACTCCTTTTATTAATCCTTCACACGATTAAATAACACTTCACTGATATTATTTATTAATTGCACTTTTAAATACGTAAACTTTATTTTATTCTCGCCGTAATGAATTTTCATCTCACATTGAATACGTATTGAACTGCTCAGGAACGTTGCCATCTATTGTCCGGTTGGGAACGCTGTCTACTGGCAATGGCGTTTACCACTTAAATTTGTAAATTTTTTTCTATTTCAAGTCTCTGATTGTTAATTTTAGTCCAATAGAAGACTTTTATTTAACTTTCAGTTTTTTTGGTTGTTGATTGATTATTTATAAACTGTTTTTTTAAATATTACATTATTCTTTCTAGAATTACTAGTAGCATTATTAAACTTTCCAATTCATTATTGCCTCAAGATTACTTCATTGTTACCTTATTGTTAGCAACTTTCGACCTCTATTCTCACAGCTCCATCATTAAATTATGTAGGTAATACATTCACATAACATTATTATATATGTACACAATAATATAAACATAATACAATGACTGTTACATAAATTTTATATATTATATTATACACATATTGCTTGAAGGTGGGCTGGTATTGAATTCATATATTATATAATTACACTGAAATCATTTAAGTGTTGAAAATACTGCCTCAGTTTTATGCTCTCTAAATTGAAATGCGTAATATTTACATTTAATTGATAATTAAATAAAACTGTTTTATTGCTGTGTACAGCTCGTGTAAAACGTGACACTCCGTATGAGCAAGAGTGGAGAAATGAGAAGTGATGATAGTGTAGGGGGAACAAGGGATCAGAAGTATATCAGAACTCGGAGGCAGTCGGTGACCCCCACCTCTCTTATTATGCAAGTGGGCTGGTCATGCTATTGTGCAGCTATGCTTTAGGAGTGGGAGACTGTCATGACGTTTTGCACTAGATGTACCTTATTGTAAATCAAGGCAAGATAAAGAATGTGGCTTGGCATTCCATGCGTTCCCAAAAGACAATGAACTAAAACAGAAATGATACATAGTAATTTCTTGCCAAGGAGACAAACTGGGCTCTCTGGGCCAAAGACTAAAGTAGGCATTTAAAAAAAAACATTATAGCATTAACAGGTCTACAAAGTGTCCACTTTCGGTAATTATGCAGAACTACGGCCGCTCGAAAAAAACAACGAATTCCGGTGTTAATGGTAGATTCTTTTATGCTGATTACGTTTTTAACAATTTGGTTTGTCGGAAAGGTTCCGTAATGGTGTTACACGTTAATTTATTGCATGCGCGTAGCGACGCTTATTTGCGGATATTTATTAAGAATGCTGGCTAGAAGGAGCAGGATATGGATAAAGAATTTTTATGACACATTTGAGATGTAAACACATAGTTAATATTAATTTGTAGTACCTAAAACCTGGGTTTCATTGTCGGACTTAAGCTTATATAAAAAAAACTAACCTAAGGCTAACCTTCCGTGAATTCAGAAACTTAAGCTTATATAAAAAAAACTAACCTAACGCTAACCTTCCGTGAATTCAGAAACTTAAGCTTATATAAAAAAAAAAAACTAACCTAAGGCTAACCTTCCGTGAATTCAGAAACTTAAGCTTATCATAACCAACGTTAAGGAACGCACGCTCGCTTCGCTCGCGTGCTTTGATGATAGCTACGACTGCTAATTAACATAATTTTTTATAAAAAAACTAAACCTAACCTCCCGAAAATCACAAAGCTTAGGTTTTATAAATAGGTAATCATAACCATCGCTAAGGAACGCACGCGAGCGAAGCGAGCGTGCTAGCGGCGCTACGCGCATGCAATAAATTAGCGTGTAACACCATTACGGAACCTTTCCGACAAACAAAATTGGTAAAAACGTAATCAGCATAAAAGAATCTACCATTAACACCGGAATTCGTTGTTTTTTTCGAGCGGCCGTAGTTCTGCATAATAACCCTACTTTCTAAAGTTGTGGCATCAATATTTGAAGGATTCCCACCAGATAAAAAAGTGTCAACATGCCAAACAACAGAAAGCAAAACGCTCAAATGGGAAACGCATTTGCATTTTCTCTTCCAAAACATCCTTTACAAAATTAAGCTCCATCTTGTCAAATTTAGTGTCGTGGGCTAAGGTTGGGACAAATACTATTGCTCACTAGATATTATACGTATCTTAATTCTTCAGTGAGTAGGTATATGTAACACGATTTTCAATGTATGCATATTTTATTGCTGTATTTGGTGTTAAAATTAGAAGTTGTAGGCAAAGTTTACAAGCTTTACCAGGTCTAGGTTGGGACAAATACTATTGCTCACTAGATATTATAGGTATCTTAATTCTTCAGTGAGTAGGTATATGTAACACGATTTTCAATGTATGCATATTTTATTGCTGTATTTGGTGTTAAAATTAGAAGTTGTAGGCAAAGTTTACAAGCTTTACCAGGTCTAAATGCCACTTATACGGGACCATTATACATCATTAACTTCAGAATTTTCGTATACGGTTAATAACGTTAAAATAAAACCGGAATAACCTAATTTCTTCCTAACTTTCATATTCTGCAAACAATTTATTAGCAATTTATACTAAATATGTTGCTTTAACCTCCAAAAATGTTAATTTATGTTCCATTTCACATTATAGTCCATAGAATATTTGAAGGTATTTTGTCTTAATACGATTATTAATCATAGAAAACAAATACATTCTCGATTTCTTTTTAAGTCTTAAAACGTAGGTACAGTTCGTAATTAATCACTCACTTTGACAATTCCGTAATACAAATGAAGGGCAGCACTTCGGACTGGCTAATCTACTGTACTACTGTAGTTGTGGTCCGTCGAAACGCTGTGTCTGTCAACGCGTGTGTGTATGTTTTGATATGTCTTAAAAGTGTTATTGTTTACCTATAGTGTCTTTAAATTTACAATGCAGTCTAAATTTTCGAAATGTGCCGCCTATGTTTACGAAGGCATACAGTGATCCCACTGTCCCGCACAGGATGATGATGTATTAAAGAAGTTGCTTTACCGTAACAGTGGTAGATAGTTAACGCAAGGTTACATAAAAAAACAACCCTAACCTAAGGCTAAGCTTCTCTGAATTCAGGAACGTAAGCTTATATAAAAAGAAGTAATCCCAATCTAAGGCTACGTTTGTTTTGTTTCGTACGCAATTCGCCTATATAACTAAAACACCGTGGGCGGGCGGGTAGGTGGACACAAGCTATTGAACAGATCACATCTACTTCTAAACTCACTCAGAAGGTAAATTATTCGCTTTTCTTTGGCTAATTTAAGGTACTTCGACGGGCCACAACTACAGTAGATTAGTCATCATCGCTGTGCGGGCCACAACTAGAGCATAATGTCGCTTCGGACTTAAGGGTGTGAACCGCAGAACAGCAAAGTAGTGTGAACTGTGAACGTGCGTTCATAGTGGCAGTAAGTGCAAATACGCCAACTTTTAATATCTAGTAAGCAATAAATTAATCAGAGAATTGAAAATGGCGTACTATAATCTTGTCAATTGAAATAGACTACTTTGTGATAAAAACCTTGTACAAGTACTTCATTATTAGTGTAAGCAGAATTATTTATTTGTTTAACAAGATCTTTGGAGACGTAATTGAGGGCCCTAAGACGCAAAATGTAACCGAAGGATGTTTTTTTTTTAGAGTGTAGAGGAGTGAAACAATTGCGAAGCGACGACAGGGGGTAGCCGTAAGATTTGCTTGTCTAAAATTCGAATGATTCATGCTCACGTTTTGAATCCTAATGAATCAATTCCGAAAGTGTTATGCATTTCAGATCGTTCTTTACTTATACAGAATTTTATCCATGTTAATTCCTGCTAAGGAATATAAAATTATTCATCTTATTTCCTCATATTCAGCTCGTAACTTAATACAAATTGTGCTCTCGTAGTGTTTGCATTGGGTAAATTTCACTGGAATGTTTGTAGCATTAACATTTATGCACGACTATAAAAACTCTATACCAGGATTGAAAGAAATTGGATAAAACTAGCCGATTTACAAATTTTGGTTTTAGTCGATTTTACTTCAACTCTCCCTTTTACAGAATAAGAATTTCAACTTGTAATGTACTGTTTGAAATAAAATTGGGATCATTACATTCCTGTAATCGAAATAAATCAGTAATTTTGTGTGATGGTTCTACTTACTGTTTTGAAGGTTTATAGCGTTTAATGAACTACATACAGAATTTTGTGTATTCGCCGAATGCCATCTTCCACCGACGTAATATGTAATGTTAAGTAAGCTGGGAACACACATGTTATATAAAAATGTGTGTTTCGAATAAAAGAAGAAGCTGTATGTCAAAGCCAATTGTTAAAGTACGGTATATGGGTAAGGGCCGGATTCGTTGTCTATATGGTTTATATACCTGTACATTATTATTTTTATTCCTTTACTCAGATTAATACTAGCAATGGACACTACTCGACGTTTTCACAGTGGTCCGAGTTTAAAAGAAAAAAAGTGGACTAAAGTATTTTCCCTGTAAAATTGAAACAGTTTGGCACAAATCTTTAATTCAAACGTTAATTTCAAATTACAATGTACTTTTAGTTCATAAAGCTGCTTACAGTTAAATATTTGGGTAAATTGTTTTTAGAGGGTCCTCAATAGCGATGGAAGTGATGTGTTATATTTCCTACAGATGTCACTGTATTTCATTCTCTAGCTCTAACGTAATGCTGGCAACATATGAATAATGCCGCCAAAGCCGGTAAGATACTCAGCCTCAAAGCGTAGCCGAGGGATGTTTTTTAGAAGAAGAAGAAGAGTGTAGCGCAACTGTGAAGCGATGGTAGGGCGTAGCCAAGGGATCTGCGCATCTAAAACTCCAATGATTCACATTTGCAGAAATTCCTTATTTTGCGGATTGCACTTCTTATTTAGGTTGGTACTTCCCTTTCAGCATCTGTTTTAGCGGGAAGATGGCTACGTTTGTTGTGTTCATATTGCAATTTTCCTATAAAAGTAAAACACTTAAAATGGGAGGGTATGTGGGCACCAGGTATTGGCGAGATCACATCTACTTCTACATTCACTCTTAAGGTAATTTATTCCATTATTTCTTTCTTCCGCAATTTCTATGTGGGTCCTCTAAGAACAAATTTAGCCCTCTGATCTAGATGTGTCGCTGTCGACTTCTTCCCCTTCCTGCTCCATTTCTTCCTCCGGTATTGACAATAAATTGCACGGTTCTGGAGGCAGCTGTTCTCCTCCTTCGGAAGATCTCCTGTGCTGGAAACTACTGGATCAGAGCTTAATAATATGGAACAAGTCAAACTTATTGAAATGTTTGATGGTATTCTGTAACGGTTTTCTCTATATTATCTTACTCCTTGTTTCTCGACTCCGAGGCTTGTTCTGGAAGTTTCCCAATTGGCAAAATTGCAGTTTCTATGATGGAAGACCTATGAATAAGTATTCTATGGAGTGTTGGTGGCATGTAATACCAGGGATATAGCTTACATATAAACTTGCTGTTTCACTGCACTAGGAGTTGAACTTTGAAGCATTAATCTTGTGAGCAAATGAAATTGCTTTTAAAATTATTTCAAAACAAGGTATTAACTCACAGTCTACCCAGTTATTTCGGAATTTACCTGTGGATTTTCAAAAAACCTTTGAACAGTGTTGCTTTCATTGTTAAATTAAATTAAATTAAATTGAGTTTTATTTATGGATGCTCTTTAACTACTATGGTCCTTAGCATCCCATTCTATATTGGGTGTGAAAGATCGGTAATTTTGCTCAGAGGCCTCTTTATCAGGCTTGAGGTTGTTTTATGTGCCGTAAATCTATGACACGGGACCATTGGCTTTAATTCCCTTCTGAAGGAAGCCATGCTAAGGATTTTTACGCCCAAAAAAGACATCACCCTCTGCCAGTTTGAACCTGCGACCTTGGGAACTAGAGGCTAGCACGGCACCATAGTTCACGGAGGACGACAGCTTCATTGTTAGTTCCATATCCAGTCTTAGGAATATCAACTATAGAAGACCTAATCTGCTCTTAAATGAGTGTTGCAACATTTTTTTTTTTTTTAAATAAGTCTTGATTGGCATCTCTCATGCTAATCTTTCACTTTTTATAAAAGCTGGGAGTTTGATATATAGAAGATTTTAAAAAAAATCTGATGTGAGCTTGCAAAATCTGAAAATTCAAACTGAAGCTACAAGCTTTTGGCAGTTTTTGAGCCATTTTCTGTAGATTGTTCATTTCTGAAATTTTGGCACCACTTCATGCCTGAAGATTGTTCTGAGGCATTGCATATTTTTCCATCTATCGTTGATAGTATTAATGAATACTGCCCTTCGGTGTTATTTATGATTAAATTATGTAACTTCTCCATTTGATGATTTACATAATCTCTTTCCACCCAAACAATTTCTGCTGCTTCATGAACCTACTTCATTTTGAATAGGCCTGCAGAATGTAGAGAAGGTTCTTGGATTTTTCCATGCAATAATTCCTGTTTTATTGTCAACAAGGCTCAGAGGCATGATTTATGGCATAAACAAGCTCTGGTCACTACTCCTAGCTTCTGAACAGATTTGTTTACATTGGGAATGACTGGAGTTTTCATTAAAGCGCCATTTATAGTGTAATATGTAGTGCTTATCACTCCTCTCTGGCAATATTGTTAAAATTTTAAAGGCAGTGTGGTCCAGCAAGTCCTGTATTTTCACTTCACATCCATTTTCTTTAATTATTACATTCTGGGGGTAAGTAGTCTTTTTAGCACTCAAAATAGCATAGTAAAAGCTATAAACTGTGATTTATTTATTTATTAATCTTTTCATTGTCATATGCTGTGCTTGGGCAACTTCATTTTAATTATGAGTGATGTTCATGGTGTTTACATAGACCGGGTCTGACGGTGTAGCACTCTTCCTTAGATCTTGAGTTTTTCTTCTTTTGCTTCTGTCCGCTAGCTCTTCAATTGTTTTGAAGGACGACTTCAATATTCTAATTTTGAGGCGCCAGACACATTCAGAATTGAAATCATAATTTCTTATTGTAATGAAAAGAAGCTAGAAACAGTGATGTGTATTGAATTTATTTAAAGGTGAGTCGGAATTGTAACACTAACATCACTTAAGTTTACTCACTTAATATGTTTCGGGAAACCGTTGTTCCCATCCTCAGAAGGTTAATTCGACATGGTTAATTCGAATTAACCTTCTGAGGATGGGAACAACGGTTTCCCGAAACATGTTAAGTGAGTAAACTTAAGTGATGTTAGTGTTACAATTCCGACTCACCTTTAAATAAATTCATAATTTCTTTTTTAAACCAGTCTGAATATTTCTTCAAGAAAGCATTTTCTAAAGCGTGACACTTTCTCCGCCAATCATAATAAGGCAGAAAAAAGCATTTCCTTATATTGCTATGTATTATTTTCTCGACACTCTTGCCAACATTTAACTGGAATTTGTTAATGAGATACATCACCACAAACTTTTCTTGCTGCGTGGGGGACAGAATTTATTTTCTCTCTAATCTTGTTATGAAGTTCGCTGCGACCAACAACGATACTCATTTTTCTGACAGATACATCAATGACATCAATGACTTCTCACAATTAAAGATTATTTTTGATTCCTGGCATGATACATCCTTTGTATAGCATAAAGAAATCTCTCAGCATGTCCACATCTCGTGTGAGTGTTTATACTCAGCACATAGATAAATTTTCTCTCCCTTCTTGATAACACATCTGACATGGTCTGATGATAAAACCTTTAAGGATATATTTTCCAGACTTCATTTTAATGCTTGTATAAGTTTCATGACATATATATGCATGCATTTCTTATATTTCACACAAAAATGATTTATCTTGAAGAAAATCAGGCACTATGAAAATTGGAATAACAGCCCCTTTAAGTGATCTAAATTAAAAAATCATGCTATGAATAAATAGATTAGATCATAAAGTATATATAAATACAGTATTCACAAACGAAAAGATGTGTCACTTTAGCAGTATTATATTTGAGAAACCCAGAAGCAATTTCCAGAGAAAAAATGAAATTTATATGTGCTGGTAATACTTGGAAAGAAGTTTGCTTTTTCTAAAATAAAGTTAAAAAATCGACTTTTGTTCACTTTATTTTTGATTTTGGACCACTTTGCATTGTGGTTAATACATTTGTGAAAGTCTTTTACACTTTTGTTCCATTTAAACAAGTTACAGAACATTCATCCCACCTGAGACAGTATGAAATCATTGCTTGTTTTCCTTCTGCTGCCAACATTGGCTATCCAAACATAACAAAGGTATGGAATGCTGTGAACACAGAAGCAGATCATTGCTACTTATATGGGATCCTAAGCCACAAAGCGTATTTGAGGGGTGTTTTTATAATACAAGTAGAGGACGACGATGTAGCGTAGTCATAGAATCTGTAAAGCTAAACCGCTTTTAGTTTCACAGCATTTTCATATGTTGGCAACATTCATTTAGAACCTTTTGGCCATTCTGTCGGCCGACTTACTGAAAATGTTGCCAGTTTCTGTTATATAAATGAGGCCGTAAAAAAGGATGGGTGGGTTTGATGACTTTGGGCAACAAATCCTGCATAAAAATGCTTCCACATTCATTCTAAAATACTCGATATTCACAAAACTTGATTTCGTAAGTAATTTAGGTGTATCTCCCCAGTAACTATTCCTGCAAAAGCTTATTTTTCTATGTACTTCACGTTAATCAAACTTTCGTAGAAAAGTTCCATTTCACATTTCATTGTCAGTATCGTCTCACAAATAAAATTACTGATCATTACATAATTTATCCCCATAAGCTAAATGCAAATAAATAAGGATTTTTCCAACCTTTTGGCTACATTGTCTGAAAATTATGCCATCTGAGTTGTAAGAGGTAAAATAGTCCTTTTTAGGTCCACCATTTTCTTCACTCAAAGAGTATATGGTCACACATTATTCAAATATATTGTGCCTATTTTATTAAACTCGCTGCTTTACTGAACATTTGTACTGTATTTTCGGATTATTTGTTATGTGCTCACTTGGTTTTAGGTACTTTATTTGCCACCTTGCAGTTTATATTTATTGTTTATGGCTACTGTTATGTTTCCAGTTTGATTTGTTTCTGACATTATTGCATTTCAGTTTTTGTTTTCACATATAATCTGTGCACATTTATTGCCTTTTTGTATATCCTGTGTGTATTATTGTGTGTTTGATATTATTTGTTTGCATTATTCTTACTGTTCACAAGAATCTGTATATAAAACCACTATATTAATTTATTTACTATTACTTTCATTAATATTTGTGTATTTACAGTAAGAAGTACTGTTCCACTCAGAAATTTGATGTTGAGATGACACCAGAAAATGTATGTTTTGAGGCCCCTGAATCCAAAAATAAATTTTCA
This sequence comes from Deroplatys truncata, assembly GCA_030765065.1. Lineage (NCBI taxonomy): Eukaryota > Metazoa > Arthropoda > Insecta > Mantodea > Mantidae > Deroplatys > Deroplatys truncata. The sequence goes on from CM060989.1 coordinate 121,518,519, forward strand.
GGAAATGAAATGGTCCCTGTGTGAACAGCACACCTCCAAAACAAAAATCCAATACATACCAAACTTGGCCAAGTTCAGTATCTTCCAAAGGTGCAACATAAATATTTTTAAGAATATCCCCCCATCCCAACTACTATTTATATCGAACAGTTTTTGACATTTCTTGCCAAGCTTTACATTCACTTAATGCTTTCCCAATCATTTTGTGCCTATGGTGTAGTTCACATGTGTTTTGCGTTAAATATTATGTTATGCTTGACGTATGTGTTTTGTTTTATGGCATTATTGCTTTTCATTTTGGTGTTTTACACACAGTCCACTCTGTTTTGTGTGTTTATGCATATTTCTGTCTTATTTCCCCTTATAGAAAATACCCATTACTTATATTAGATGTATCTTCATTGCTTGTGACATTCATTGCTTTTCCAGTTTGCTCTCTTATTCGAAATGCACAGTTCAGCATATGGTTGCCGCTTGTTTAATGTCTAGCAATGTTGTTACTATTACATTGGTAGGACTGGCATCCAGTGAATGCACTGTTGTGATGCTGATAGTTGATTAAGTGCTGCATGCAGTCGCCATGATAAATGGATCCATCACAGAGAATTACCAATACATCTCATCCCTGGCAACGTTAAAACCCAAGGTGCATGCACAATCGTGTAACATGTTTTGCCTTGTAGCCACAATTTGTTTATGGGGAAATTGTTTTCATATTCACTTGAAACCAAACAAGTTAATTGAGTTAGCAGAAATGGTTTTATTACACATTTTATTGTAAAAAAAAATCTGATGTGTTACACTCGCATGACTTTCTCTACTCTTGTACAAACTATTTTTATAAATGCTTATTCTGCATATGCTTCATGTTAATTGAGATATCGAGATGTTAATCTTATTCCTAATTTTCTTGTAGATGCAAGGGGAATTGGTAGGCTTCAAGCTATAGTGAAATATATTAAGAGCTGGTTGCTATGTGGAGTATTCCATTCTCTTTGCATTACCAGAACAACAAAAAAAAATGAATAACGAATTTGAGAAAAAGTATAAGTATTGGAAAATTTAAGGGAATAAGAAGCAAATCTCGAAAATGGTTCACTCAACAAAAAAAATGTATGTCACATAAATTGTATATTTTAACGCAATCTACATTTTTTGTGTAGTAAAATTTTGTCTATTTCTTATGGTTTACCAGTTATATAAAAGTTGTTCACAATAAAGAATACTTGTGGAGACATTCCCAGAAAATTCAAGATATACATTTCATTTGTCATGAAAATATCTTAAACATATGATATTTTAATCAAAATCGTTAGAGCCATTTTTGAGAAAATTAAAATTTTCGAAAAGTGTTTCATGTAAAGGGTAATCTGGGGTGGGGGATTTTCTTGAAAACCTTCGTGTTGCATCTCTGGAAGATACTGAACCTAAACAGTAAGTTTGGTGTTCATCCGACTGTTCGTTTCTGAGTTATGCTGTTCACACACACACACACACACGGACATGTTTACAAAAATGGTTTTTTTGTATTCAGGGGGTCTCAAAACATGTATTTCCGGCGAAATCTCGGTATCGAATTTTTTGGTGAAATATAATACTTCCCTTACTTACTATACGTAGCAGAGAAAGTAATAAGCGGATGCAGAAATTTGAAATGATTGTCAAATGTTTAAAAAGTTTGTACCCCTATGCTGGCTTTGGAATCCCAGCTTTTCCTCATCATAAGTTGAACAGTAATGTTAAGCATACTTGTACATTTATCGAAACAACTTGAATGGTATGTGTGTGTGTGTGTGTGTGTGTGTGTGTGTGTGTGTGTGTGTGTGTGTGTGTGTGTGTGCACGCACACTTTTTTTAGTTTGGCCATAATGTCGCATTATTTATTGTGTAGTTTTGGATGAATGGCAGGGTACAAGTTTTGTTTTATATCAGTCTTAAGTTGACTGAGTTTTTATTAATGGTTTGGTAAGGGTTCCGTGTAAACCTTCTGCTTGAAATGCAGAAGAAACATGATTTAAAGAAGGAAAATGTATATATTACACAGTTAAAATGAAGATGTGCAAGTTGGAAAGCTATTTAAAATACATCTTTTTAAGACTCTTTCTGATATAATAATAAATCAGTAAATGTCAAGTACTTCATTTTTACTTTCTTTATTATGTATAGTAAGTAGGGGAAGTATTGTATTCCACCCAAAAATTCGATACCAAGATTTCACCAGAAATATATGTTTTGAGACCCCCTGAATCCAAAAAAGCATTTTTGGAAACATGTGCGTGTGTGTGTCTATGTCTGTGAACAGCATAACTCAGAAACGAACAGTCGGATAAACACCAAACTTGGTATTTAGGTTCAATATCTTCCAGAGATGCGACACAAAGGTTTTCAAGAAAATCCCCTCACCCCAGATTACCCTTTAATGGAACATTTTTCAAAAATTTTAATTTTCTCAAAAGTGGCTGTAACGATTTTGAGTAATATATCATATGTTTAAGATATTTTCATGACAAATAAAATGTATATCTTGAATTTTCTGGGAATGTCTCCAAAAGTATTCTTCATTGTGAACGACTTTTGCATAACTGGTAAACCATAAGAGATAGACAAAATTTTACTACACAAAAAAATGTAGATCACATTAAAATACACAATTTATGTCATATATATATATATATATATATATATATATATAGATATATATTTTTTTTTTGAGTGAAGCATTTTGAGATATTGTTTGTTATTCCTTTAAATTTTTCAGTACTTATATTCTCAAATGTGAATTCATTATTCATTTTTTTGTCTTGGATATGCAAAGAGTATTAATCTGTGGCAAAGAGAATGGTGCTGCACATAGCAACCAGCTATTAAGAGATACGTCTATGCTTAAAGGCTACTTACTGTATTTCTATATTGCCCTTGCAAATACAAAACAAGGGGAATATAGTACGCCTTGAGCGACAGTCAAATATTTTTAGAACTGGTCGCTATGTGTAAAATATAATTATCTTTGCATGTCAAAAGATCGTTTCTGCAAATGTTTATCTCGATTAATATGAAAGAGATGGAGAATAAAACTTTGTAAAAATAGTTTGTACAGGAGTAGAGAAAGTCATGTGAGTGTAACACATCAGATTTTGTTACTATTATATATGCATGGATGAAAGTGCCAACACATGAGTACAAGCAAAATCCAAGAAAATAGCAATATTTTTAGTTCTTCTTCCAAACACTCGATTACAGTACATCCATTAGCTTCATTTTGGAAGCAGTAAAGACTATCCACCTCAACTTTAATGCCATGATTTGTTCTTCAAAACTTATATTTTTGGCTAAACTAGCGTATCTATCCTACCAAATAAAGAGTCATAATTCCTCATTGGAGTTAAGTCATAACTGCTAATGGAGTATAGCTATGCTGTGTCATTGTTCTGCACTTGCAGCCTTCCTCTGTTTATAAAACACCCCTTGGCTTAGGGCCCTACACTTTGTTTTTTGTTCAGATGATGGCTCTTGTGTATGAACAGCACAGCCTCAAAGTGCCTTTTATCAGCCAAACCATCACTAATTATGGAAGATAGACTTGGAACAAAGCTCAATGGTTTGTGTAATAACAGGCTTACCACTGCATTTTTACATGTGAATGATTGTTGATGATATTGTATACAGTGAGGTATTCTCTCTGTCTTTTCTCTTGGTGGAATCTGCAGCACAAAGAAATGCCACAAGAAAAGAGGTTATTTATCAGTATAGAAAAGGATGATGAAACGAATTAGAAAAATTCAAATCAGTAATCAAGAGTATTTTGGAAATGATTATTGCCATAGCAAGGTTTGAAATAAAGTGCAACTTTTAAGGATATCTTATTTTTGTTTTGCTTTTTTGGTTTTTGCATAGTAAGCTTTTAAAAATTAACAATTATGGGTAGCAAAGAATGTGAATATAATACATCAGGTTTTTAATACTTTTTCTCAATTTAAAATGTACAATTGCTCCAAATATTATGTTTTGTCATATTGTATGAGCTTCAACCAACATGCCATTCTTGAAAATTAATTTTAAACAAATTCAGAACTTAAGTGATATATTAGCAGTGCCATATTTGTTTTTATTTACACCTGTTATGTTGGTAGTTACTAGCACTGTCCATTCCAAATCAGAGTGCCTCTCACAGTAAACAAACTGTTCATATTATCTGCGCAAAAGTAGTTCACAATCCCCACCCCTAATGGCTGCTTGTTGAATATTGTTTCAATCTATAAAAATGCACCCTGCGAGAGAATTATAGTTCAAAATGCAACCTGAGATAACAATTGATTTTATAAACATGCAGAAATAAGCATTTTACTTACATTAATCACAATCCTCCGGCAAAAGTGAAACACTGAAATCCGAATGCTCCGAAGATGACTCAGCTGCCATATCAAAATCAGAACTACTCTCTAAAATAATGACAAGCTTATCCACAATTCCACGGCGGTGTCGCACACAAAACAAGTTCCCATATTTGAATCTTCTCTTCTATTATGCCTGCTTATATTCCATGCACGCTTTGGTTACACTTCTCACTGAAACGCCTGTAAAATCGGATATTAATTCCGTAATATACACTAATGCAAGTGTCGGATATTTTTCTAATAGTGAGTTGAATATATTAAGTATTGTTTGTTTTTTGCCACTTTTTAACTGTTTCCCGCTTTTGTGTTTGAACAGTTTATTCGCACCACACGCACCTTCCTCTGCCATGAAAACTCGAATACCAACTCATTAAATTACAAGATTTGACTTGAGCTGAGCACACGTGTGCCTGTGTGTTATGAATGATGTTCGCTTATCATATTTCCTGTGTTACACAAAGTGTTTATTCGGTACTCAGATAGCACCTCTGGGAATTCATTGCTGTATTTCTTGTATATGCAAGAGAATGGCAGTCATGCATACAGTTGGTATTAACAAGCAAGATACTCTCAGTGTTAGTGCAACAGCAGACGAAAATCATATTTTGTAATCTTTTAACAGTTAGTATATATCCATTACCTTTAGCAATGAGTTCTTTTGATAACCACAATAAAATGTGCAGTTCTATACCTTTCCTGCCGTAATATTTCATGATACATGTATTAAGGAACTATTTACGTTGGCGTAAGAGTGTTTTCTGGGGTTCGTGACAAGCGAAGCATGTGCTTTTGTTTACATCAGAGGGAACTCTGGTTTGGAATGGACAGTAGCTTTGCTGCTGTAATGGTTAGTTATTGTACAAAATTATAGGCTTTCAGAAGGTTTTTCCTTTGGAAGGGAAGTAAAGCTGATTTCCCATGTCATAGATTTATAGTACATAAAAGAACTTCAAGCCTGATTTAGATGCATCTGAGCAGAATTTCTGGTCTTTCACGCCCAATATAGATGCTAAGGACCATAATAGTTAAAGAGCATCATGATAAAAAGTCATTTTAATTTTAATTTCAGTGATTTCATATTCAAAGGCTACATAGTGGTTCCTGAAGTTCTCCATTGTTGTCGGGATTACAAAGGGGCAGAAGTGAAGGGTATTTTTATATTCTAGCACCAGAGAGACTTGCCAATTCTGTGAGGTGATTTTTTTCTGTATAACATGTATCACAATATGTCTTGAGGTAAATAGAATTTAATCTGCAGCAATATTTAAAGATTTTGACTTATTTCCATACTTACCTTTATGATTTATTTACTGTTTGGCCAGTGTTGGGAGTTTTGTGGCTATAGTAATTCATGAAGTTCTCCTGAGAGACTATCAGCGTTTGAGCAAACAGTACGACAAACAAGTTTCAGGGGAGGGTAGACCATCAGGCCATAGCGAACCACAATGAAACTATAGCGTCCTGTGCCTTCAAGATTGACCCGTTTAGGTTCAGGTTAATGTATGCATTTGGACTGCATTCAAATGACAGATATCATATAAACAACTGGACATTTGCCACCTCTAACATTACTATTCTCACACATTACACTAAGATGGTTGTGCTGGCACTTTCCTAGGCATATGTGCATAATAACAAAATGGATAATTTCTTGGCATATTGCAATGTTTTTACAATTTAAGAAAGTGTGTTATAATTGCTGGGTGGTTTAGACCATTCTTAATTGTTCACATCTCTTAAGGCTACTGGTTTATACGTTTTCCATTCCTAAGTTACTATTTGTTACCAAATTAACCAGAAGGTAAGTTTAAAAGAATTACCCAAGGGTTTTGGCATTTACAAGCAACATTTTTGTTAGTAATTATTGAGTCGATTATAACACTACATCACTTATTTTTATAACGAATACATGTTTCAGGAGCTAATTGCTCCCATCCTTAGTTCCCTGTCGACTGCCCACATCCTCCATCTTGGTTGTAAGCTTGATCTCTGGTGGCGGTTGGAAGAACTTCAAAAGTAAGTCTTCTGGCGGGGTTTCAAAATTATAAGTGTGGTTTCTGTTCTTCCAAATATAAATGTTTTCCCAAATTGTAAGTTCTGCTTTTCCTGAGATGTTTTTTAGTATTTTTGAGTTTCTGTCTATGATATGTTTGTCTCTCCAAAAGTACCAAGCTACTGCTGATTTATCTTCCTGTTTTTGCTTTATGTAACTGAAGTGTTCTTTTGTTCTTGTTTTTATATTCCTTTTGGTTTGCCCAATGTATATTTTTTCGCAGTCATTGCAGCTGATCTGGTGTATTCCTGGTTTGTTCTCCTGTGGGATGTCATCTTTTAATTTGGAGTTTAGTAGGTTTTTTATGGTGTAATTGTTTTTTGGGGCTAAAGAGACGTTGTGTTGCTTGAAGATTCTCTGGAATTTGTAGAAAGCTGTTGGGTGGTATGTGAATTTTTTGAAGATCATCTTTTCTTTTTCAGTAGAGATAAGTGTGGCAACTTCTTTTTGCTCATGGCTCAACATTTTTATATTTGAGACAGAATTTAACACATGACTTTACAGTTTCCTTTATTCCTGCATGTTCTAAACTGGACAGGTATGCACGAATCTGATGGAACATACCAGTATCTAGCAATTGCAGTGGAGGGAACGTGGCCATTTGCCACAAACCCTTGCACCAATACCTCACATAGTATTGAAGCTCTACGGGTGTCAGTGTTAGATTAAAGTAGTTGCACTTGTATTTTAAAAATGACTATAATGTCCGGTCCCTGACATTGGCAAGTTCCTGTGACTATGACTAATTTGCAAGGAGGTTTCCTTAAGCATATCCACTTAAAAAAGTTTTTTGTATACTTCTTGTTTTGTAATCTTAAGTTTTGTCTTGCTAAAGGAGCTCCTGTTTCTAGTTGTGCAGTGACTCCAAGAATCTGGTTTTCTCTTCCGTTCTGTGGCTTTCATTCTAGAAAAATATGTTTGACCATCATTTGTCTTTAAACATAGACCACATATGGGTTGTGTTTGAGAAAGCCTCATTGTCCTTAGATGCTTTCTATACTTTTGGTTATAGTGTAAACTGTAGCTTCAGGCAGTATATGTATGTATTTTATGATCAAGTTTTTTTATTTCAATGTATCAAAGTTCATTAAATGCTCTTTGTGTATGAAACGTTTTTCCAAAGTTGATAGCTGCCGGTCTATCAGTTTGTTTTATTAATTTGGTGTCTCCTCTTATTTCATGTCTTCTCCAAAAATGTAGTGCTACATTGGGTGATATTAATAAAATCGAGCACTATTTTGTGAGCCATTGCTTGCAGTAAGCATGAGATGGGGTAACAGCAAGTTGGCATTTCTGTATTAATAAGAATTTCTCCTGCATGCATAGCCGTGGCTCCATGACTTAATTTCCTCACCACCTGCATTGTAAGATAGAAATTATTCACTGTGTATGCAAATGATCGAGTGTATTAATTATTGTGCTAGTAAATTGAATACAATTATCAGAAATATCCATAGAAAGCCATCAATTTCAGTCTAGCTCTGTGGACCTCTTAACTGTATACATTTTCAGCTGCCTTAAAAGACAAAGAGAAAGTCTTCTGCGGTGGTAGAAGTAAAAATAATTTTGATCTTCTGTTAACTCACTACCAAATCTTTGGAAAAATAATAAGAAATGTGGAAAATTGCATGCAAATGAAGGTACATTTGCGGGGAATAGGCAACAAACCAAATAATCTTGAAAGACTGGGCAGAGACATTTTTGTAACGTATTGTGGGGAAGTCAAGTACTTCTATAATTTCATAAAAGTTAAGAATGAATAACATGAATTTCAATTTTGATACAGTGAGCGTACAGGTACAGAATCGTGAACAGGAGACCTGCGGTTCACATCCCACCGGGACTGAGGCCTTCCTCGGTCCTCATAACTGGCAAATCTGGAGGGGTACCCTACACTTAAACCTAAAACATTTCTTTCCCAGATGCTGAGGTGACTTACAGTAAACTGTGGCTTTTAAAATGAAACTGGAAATATGAGGTGTGATCCAAAAAGTTTCTAGAATGACGTCATACATACTACACAACAGTTTGTTTTGTCTAATCTGCACTGTCGCCCTCAAACTAGTCTCCTTGGGATTTGACGCACTTGTCCCAGCGCTTCTGCCACAGCTGGAAGTCCTCTTCTTTCGACATGTTCAGAGCCTTCTGCGATTCGTGATGGATGACATCAATGTCCTCAAAACGGTGTCCTCGGAGCTGCATTTTAAGTTGCGGGAAAAGAAAAAAGTCCGCTGGTGCCAAATCTGGAGAAAGGTGGGATGAGGAACAGTATGCATCCTATTTTTATCAAAAAATTGTCGAACAGAAAGGGCTTTGTGTGTGGGCGCATTGTCCTGATGCAGGAACCAGTCACCACTCCTCCATTTCTCTGGCTGTTTGCATTGCACATTCTCCCTTAATCCTTGCAGCACTTGTTTGTAGAACACTTGATTCACTGTTTGACCCTGTGGCTTCACTTTGGATTGAACTTGTCTGGCCTTTTTCGAGGTGGAGATGAAGGACTCTTCCATTTGAAGATTGTTGCTTCGTTTCTGGATCGTACCCATAAATCCATGTTTCATCACCAGTAATAATTTTCTCCATAAACTGTGGGTCATTTTGTAACTGTTCTTTAAGATCTGTACAGGCAATCACACGGCTTTCCTTTTGGTCATTTGAAAGCAGATGGATCACGAATTTGGTGGCAATTCTTCTCATGTCCAAATTGTCTTTCAAAATGCTTTGAACACTTCCAAACGAGTGCGCTAATGAGTCAGAAAGTTCTCTTATTTTAATGCGCCTATCATTTAAGACCATTTCCCTCACCTGCATCTTTAACTGATGTCGCACCACTTTTAAATTTTGAAAACCACTCAAATGCTTGAGTTTTGCCCATAACTTCCTTCCCATAAGCTGTTCTTAATATTTTATAGGCTTCTGTTGCAGTTTTACCGAGTTTAAAGCAAAATTTGATGTTCGTTCTTTGTTCTTCATAATCTGAAATTTTTGATATGCAGAAAAATCACAGCACATGCAAAACATGTGTTCACTTCAGAGCGTCTACCTCGTCACTGCATGGTCACAGGAAGTCACGTGACCTCTCATTTTTATCGGGAAGGAATGCTGCATGTACAGTCTGGGTAAGAATTAAAGAAATCTTACTGTCAGCATTGTTGTGAAGCCATTACAGAAACTTTTTGATCACACCTCGTATGTTTTATAAATATGACTAACAGAGCCAGTAGGAGGGGTTGGTTGCTGAATGGAGAAAGGGTAAGCAAAACTTGAGAGAGCTAATACCACTAATGAGCCAGGGCTCACAAGTAGGTGGGGTTCAGTTGCTGGAAGGTGAAAGGTTGAGCAGTTGAACTATGGCTCAGTAATATTTAGTTTTAGTTGTGACACATATTTTATTAATCCACCCAATGTACTCATTTGAACTTTATATTTCTGATAGGTTCTTTTACTCTCACTTTTGTCTGTCATGCAGAACTTTTCACAATCCATGCAGCGGATTTTGTAGATACCCAACTTTTTAGAGGTTTCTTGAACTGCTTGCTTCTTCCATTTCATTTTTGTGTGTATTCTTAGTTTCTCTACCACTTACGTATAGTAAAATATATGTGGTATTCCTTTTCACCTAAAAAATGAGGAAAATGTTAACTGGAAACACATGTTTTGAGGTCCACTGAATGAAAAAAAAGAGTAACAAGGTGTGGGTGAGAGAATATTTTAAAACCAATTGTAAGACTACCAAACGTGAGAATTAAATTCAGCATTTTTCAAGGATACAACATTAATATTTTCAAGAAAGTTCTCACCTGAAGCTACTCTTTATGCAGAAAGTTTCCCTTACTTTTTAATATACTCAAAAATGGCTGTAATGGTTTTTATTAAAATCTGTATGTTTAAGTTACTTTAATGACCAAACAACTATATGTTGAATTTTTTGTTTATGCCTGTAAAATCCTCTTTATTGTGAATGAATTTTATTAATTCTCTGTAACTGGTAAACTGTCAAGATGGACAAAAGCTTATGAGACAAAGAATGTACATCTTGTTGACATGCATTTTCAAATTTTTCTGTAGCACTAATGATTTCTAAAATATTAATTTATATTATTTTGAATTTTCCTTCTTTCTCCAAAGATAGTGGAATTTAAAAGGCTGCTTACAGTAACCCATCTTTTAGTTTCTCTGCCAGTAGGTAGAGGAAGTATTGCATTTCAGTCTAAAGTTGTATGTAAGACATGTTTCAAGGTCCCGTGAATCCAGAAAATGTGCTTTTAGTGGAGGGTCCATGTCTTATGTTATGTGAATAGCATAACTCAAAAACAAAAGTGTCAGATAAATACCAAAGTTAGCATTTAAATTCATTACTGCCAATAGACGTGACACAGTTTTCAAAAAAATCCCACCCACCCTAAACTACCCTTCACATTTGCAGGCAAACACATACACATGATTAATAATGTATAGATAAGTAAATAATCAAAATGTAAATAGTGTATATTATAAGATATCAGAATTTTGTGTGCATAATGTTTAAAAATGTTAACCGGAGCAAGGTGAGCTAGCAATCTGGGACAATTAGCAAGTGAAGCTTGTAACACATGGAGTTGGATAGTAGCAGCTACAACAAGAGAGGACTGATATTAGAAAGAGATGGAGATAGAATTAACTTCCTAGAAGTGTCAGCCTCAGAACAGCGAATGTTTAAAATGAGACTGTGTGATAGATAATGTCATCGTGTGAAAGACATGAAGATAGAGGGCAATTCTATGAGTCAAGTGAAACTTTACTCCTAAAAATTGGACAATTTAATTCCCATACCACGACAAGCAGTTGCCACTCAAAAGACATGTTACAAATAATGGCGCAAATGTTAGCGTCTTGACATTTATGTATAAAAGGCAGGTATTTACCCAGAACTGGCATGCTCTATTACTTGATATCAATGGTGTGAATAGGCGCTGCACCTGTTACATGTTGTGAAGGAGGTAGCATGTGACAATGAGAGATAGCTTTTCCCAAAGTTAAGTTAGCGGGTGTAGAAGGAAATTTATATATGCAAATAAGAGAATAACGTTGCTAGCACCTGATGATTTTCATTCATTATTTCTGGAATAAAAGTAGAGTTTTAAAGCTAAACACAGGTCATGACTTGCCTTCACCCACACCCATGAGATTACAAAGATAAGGCTAGGTTTTTCATTATCTCTGAGAATGAGAGAAGAGCAACCAGAAGACTTTGAACCCAGGACTCCTAGATGACCAGAGGAGATCTCACACTTTGAGTAGCGTGACCCGATGGCACCCGCCATACATGGAAAATGTTTCATAATGCAAAACATATCTAGAATTTTCTGGGATTAGTCTGTCATGTATTCTTCATACAGAAACAAATGTGAATAATTTTGTGTAATTGGTAAACCTTTTGAGGTAAGACAAAAAATGTAGATGTATTTATTTGAAATAAGTTTTATTGTGGCATAAGGTATTCCTTATATACCTGCTATTATTGGTTGTAATTGTAGAATACTTGTATTAGTTTATTTAAAGGGCTGTTGCTATTGAATTATATTTTGTGACATGATAGAAAGAGCATGGAATTTCAAGGGCAGCATATAGTAGCATGTTTTTAAACCTGTGACTATTGATTTGGTTTCATTTAACCTCCTTGTACCTGCAAGGAAATGTTTGAAGGTATTTCTGCAGAGTTTTAACTCAATGAATTTGAGGTAAATAGATAAAGTTTACTGTGTTGTTTACACATGACTTCCTTTACTCACTTTTCCACAAAATATTGTTAGAAGGGCTTATTCTACAGTCTACTAATTGTTAATCAACATAAACACATTCATAAGGATACAAGAAGGTTAAAGTGATAGTCAGATTTTTAAAAAGCAGTTTGCTATGTGAGGATTTGATATTCCGCTGTCTTTGTTTGACTAACCCCTTGAAGAAAAGTATTAAGTATTTTAAAGTTCAAACCAATAATAATAATATCTTGGAAACGTTTAATGTCACAAAAAATGGCATAAATTGTGTGCTATAGCATCTGTGTTTTTGCTAAGGCATTGCTTATCTCTTACGGTTTATCAGTTATACAAAAGTCATTCAGAATGAACAGGACTTAAAAGATTATTTGCAGGAAGTTCAATGCATACATTTTATTTCTTCGTGCACATATCTTAAACATATGTTATTTTAATCAAAATCTTTACAGCCATCTTGGGGAAAGTAAACAGAAATGAACATACTTCCATGTAAAAGATAGATAATGATGGGGGAGGTGAACTTTCTTGATGATCAAGTCACATCCTTAGTAGATGCTGAACTTACACACACAGTATTTTATAATTTTTTTTTAAATTCAGGGAGTCTTCTTGAAACCTGTATTTTTGGTTAAATCTCAGTCACTTTTTGGATGGATTTCAACACTTCTCTAAGTATTATAGCTAACTAGTAGACAAAATAAAAACTAAGAAGCATTTCAAAACTCCAACCATTAAAAAGAAATATTTTGGAAATGGCCAATGCAAAAAGCAAGAAAGAAAGAAAAAGTCTGATTGTTGACTAATTTTGAAGATTTAAAAGCTAGTAACAGTGATGTGTCGTAATTTAAAATAGAGAGTTGAGGGTTGTTACACTACATCACTATGATATTCTTACTTGAACGCGTTTCGGGAGACAGCTTGTTCCCATCGTCAGCATTTTCTCTCGTGAGAGAAAATGCTGACGATGGGAACAAGACGTCTCCCGAAACGCGTTCAAGTAAGAATATCATAGTGATGTAGTTTAACAACCCTCAACTCTCTATTTTAAAAAAAAAAGTCTGATGTTTAAAATAAAGAGTTGAAGGTTGTTACACTACATCACTAAAATGTTCTTACTTGAACGCGTTTCAGGAGACAGTTTGCTCCCATCAACTGATTTTGCCGGCTTATTGTCTGCGGAATGTGTGTGGTTAGTGGTGTTCTCTGGTGCTGTGCTGATGAACCTCCAAAGGCTGCTGGGTGGCAGTAGTTTGAAATTCATTAGGTGATTCCTGTGTTTGATGATATGTATTTTTTCCCAGATGGTCAATTCAGTGCTGCTGTTGATCGGTTTTATGTTTGGAGTGATTTCATGGTTTGAAGACCAGAAATGATGTGCTACTGCTGATTTATCTGGCTGCTTTTGGTAAATGCATCTCACATACTCTTTAAGTCTTATTTCAAGATTTCTTTTGTTTCTTCCTATGTATACCATTACAACCAATTTGATATATACCAGCTGATTTATCATTGAGGATAGGGTCTTTTGTTCTGTTGCATAGTAGTTTCTATATATTGTGGTTATTCTGTGGAGACTGGGTGATGATGTATTTCTTGAAAATCCTTTGAAATTTATGTGTCCAAGGGTGATAAGTGAACTTCCTATATTCTTGTGGTTTTTGTTGTGAGTAAAGTAGTCATTTGTTGGATGTATTTCTGTCTTTCAAACTTTTTATCTGCTATCTATTGTTTTTTTCTGGTATCCATTTATGATGGCTATGTGGATAATGTGACCCTATCCGCAACGATAAATCAGCTGGTATATTTCAAATAGTTTGTAATGACTGTAACCTGGTATACATAGGAAGAACCAAAAGAAATCTTGAAATAAGACTTAAAGAGCATATGAGATGCATTTACGAAAAACAGCCAGATAAATCAGCAGTAGCATATCATTTCTTCAAACCATGAAATCACTCTGAACATAAAACTCTTAAAACCGATCAACAGCAGCAATGAATTGGACATCTGGGAAAAAATACATATTGTCAAACACAGGAATCACCTAATGAATTTCAAACTACCACCACCCAGCAGCCTTTGGAGGTTCATAAACTCAGCACCAGAGAACACCACTAGCCACACACGTTCCCCAGACAATAACCGGCAAAATCAGTTGAAAACATGCTGATGATGGGAGCAAACCATTCTCCCGAAACACGTTCAAGTAAGAACATTTTAGTGATGTAGTGTAACAACCTTCAACTCTCTTTATTTTAAATTATGACACATCACTGTTACTAGCTTCTCAATCTTCAAAATCAATTAAATTCTGACATGTTACACTTACATTACTTTCTCTACTCAGTCTTCTACTTCTTCCAAAAACTTATTCTAGCACATACTTCTTGTTAATCCAGATAAACTTTCAATTCACATTTACGCATTTCGTTGTTGCATATGTTAGGTAAAGCAGTGGTCACATTGATTGCTTTCACTCTCATGCTCTGCATGACAATGAGAAAAGAGACAAATAATGACATCCCAGTTGAGAAAGTATGCATATTAGAAAATTCAAAGGAATATCAAGGAATCTCTTAGAAATAGTTCACTTCACCAAAAAAGGAAAGAATTAATATGATAAACTGTGTGCTTTAGCGTAATCTACATTTGTTGTGTAGTAAGGTTTTGTCTGTCTCTTACAGTTTCCAGTTATACAAAAGTCATTCAGAAGGAAGTGTACTTCACCTTCTAAGAAAATTCTAGATGTCATTTATTTGTTAAGAAAATACCTTAAACATACGACATTTTAATCAACATTTTTGGGCTATTTTTGAGAAAATAAAAAAGAAGACTAAGAATTGTCCATGTTACAAGCAACTTGGGGTGAGGATTATCTTGAAAACCTTTGTGTAGTATCTTTGGAAGATGTTGAAATCACCTGTGGTGCCATATGTGGTAAGGATGGACGTTCAAACACTACTTACTGGAGAAAAAATATGTTGAACATAGCACATGCAAAAATTCATTTTTTGAATTCATGGAGCCTCATTTGGAAGGAATGACAAAGTAATGGGTTTGCATAAAAATATTTTTTTTTTCCGAAGATTTGTAAAACAAATTAAAGTGAGTAGAAAAACACACATAAATGTACCAGGATTTATTTTTTAACTATTTTTTGTAAGCATATGTTTCCTTCTCCAAAGGCTAATCACCATCAGATGCAGCAACAATTCTGAAATGGATACCAAAATAGAAATCAAAGAAGAGGATCCTTTCTCAGATGACATAACCTTACAGAATGAGAGAGAGTTCTTTACCAGGGATGTTACTATAAAGACAAACAGTGATGCTGTGCTTCTGGACAATATGGCATTCAAAACAGAAATTAAATCGGAGACTCCTTTTCCAGACTTTTGCTCACAGAAAGAGAGAGAATGTTCTACCAAACATCTCGTAAAGAAGATTAACTCTGAAACTGTTACATTCAGCAGCAACTTTGAGATATATATCAAAACAGAAATTGGTTCCCAGAAAGAGGGAGATTTTCTTCCAGAGGATCCTGATATGAATTTTAAGAAATACAACATTGGTCATAAAATGAATAACAAAATAGAAATCAAAGAAGAACCTTTGTGGCTGGATACAGAAACTTCATCTGTTTGTGATAACATTAAGGTAGGCTGTGTAAAAATCTACTAAAGTTAGAATTCTTGTTTACTATTATTGCTTGATAAAGTATTTGAATTATGTGAAGAAATTTGATAAGAATAGGGATAGTTTGTTAATGTGTACAGCTTTTATGAGATGTATTGAAAGGTTGAAAGTAATGGCGGTGATAGATCTTGAAAATTATAGAATACTTCAGGTAAGTTTTATTGAAATCAGAGTTTTCTATAATTATATCTAGGAAACCTTAACCAAAAGCATAATTACTGCAAAAAAAGCAGAACTCGTCCAAACACAAAAGTTGGCAAGTTTTGTACATAGTATTAGCTGTTTCCAAAATATTCCATTTGTAAGGTTATCTTTTTCCAAATGTCATCTAATGGACATGCCTGAAAGTCTGCAGATCTTGCTTTTCATTTTACCTTTGCTTTGAATCTTAAAAGTTTGTTAACATGAATAAACACTTGAATGCCATTTGCGTAATTTGAAATCATTGTTTTAAGAAATATACTGTAACTTAACTTGGATACACGAATAAAACCAGATTCATAATGCGGCAATAGGCATCATATAAAATTAGCATACATTTATAGATCCATAAATTGCAGTTGAAAATCTTGTTAATGTACATCAAGCTTAATATTAAGTAACGTAATAATAATATCCAATTTTGGAAATTTATCTATTCTTTATAAATAAAAAACACAAAGTGTTGTATGAAACAAACATCACATCATGCATGATCAGTTGGAAGTGCACCATGATTGTACAGTAAATGGCATAAAATTTTGCATTGTTAATGAGTGGAAATTCTGGAAGAAAGAAATGCAGAATTGTTTGTTTATGCATGTTTGGAGTTCGCAATATCTTGTCTTGCATTTATGCTGTATTCTGCATTTTTTAATGTTAAATGGGGCTAACTTTGTATGAATATAAAAATTTGTGAATTTTCCAGTTGTAGCTATAAACATGTGAATGTATCACATCTGATTATCCCTAATACTGGTCTAACTGAACCTGATTCTCATTCTAATTTAGAATCAGGTGGATTTTGATTCACCTTTACTAAACTTTCCTTTTGCCACTTTCCCGTTCTTTATACCAAACTATTAAGATGTAAGCACTTTCTCCATTGCTCTGTTTTATTTCAACACATTACATGATGTAATGTAAAATCTTTGTATATAACTCCTAATGGCATATACCAATTTAAAAATAAATCAAACCTCTTATTTTGAAGATAATTATGTGATACAGGACATCTAATTAATGCTGTATAGATGATTGTGTGAAACTGTACATTTGCATTATTTTGTTATAGGATGGGGACTTCACTCCAGTAAAATCACCAAGGTAAGATTTGACTCTTGACTAATGTTTCAATAAGAAACATTCTGATTCTTATTTTACATTTTCATTTACTGGCACTTCTTTGTCCATATTAATATTATAAAGAGAGAAAACTCATATATAGGTGCATGTGTGTATGTAGGTAATCTCAAAAACAACTGAGCCAGCTAGTTAACATCTAGCGCTAATCTGATGGGAATTAATAAGTAACGACTGAATTTAAATTATTATAACAGCCAATTTTAATAATAGTTCCACCATGGAAAAGCTGTATTCTTTCTTACAGATTTGAATTATAAAACACCCTGTAATCTCAATTTATAAATTACTAAAAGACTAAACTTAATTCACAAATTGTTGAGGATTCCATGGACTAGAAAATAGTTGTTAATTCCACAGAGTATCCATGTAAAGAAAAAAAAAGCTCGTCAGTTTATTTCAAGGAATATACATAGATGGCTATGTATATCGCTTAAACAGAAGTCTGACAATCCCATTTATAATAATTCAAATTGTTTAATTGTCATTTAAAGTAGATGTGTTAAAACCTCTGAATAAGCTTTATTGTAATTCAGTGATGTAGTTTATGGATGCCAAACCTTTTAATAATCCTATGTAAGTAAGCTTTGCTTAATATATGTAATTGTGCCAGTGTAATGTACAAAATGACTCAAGTGATAATCTGACAAATTAAAAACATTGCTTTACTTTTAACAAACTTTATTTATTATGGCAAATGTGCTCAAGCCTTGCTCTGCAGCACTGACTTACAAATTGCTCGTAACTCGCTTGCAGCTATTGCATAACTGACTCACATTTATTTTCTGCCGACTGTTTATAATCCTCTTGCTAGAGAGACATATTAATGCAATGTTCCAGAATTTACCAGAATGCAGATGGCAAACTTTCTCAAAAAGTAGCCAGTCAGAGCCTCTTCCAATGCTTGGTCAGTTGTGTTAATTTCTGGAATCTTCTGCACTCAAAGCCTTCATTGATGGGTTGCCAATTGTACCATGTTGTTTTGGCCATAATACAAATAATGTATACAGAGAGAGAGTTTTAATATGTGTACATGTAATCTCAAAACCCACCAAACTTAATTTTTATATTTCCTTCATCATTGAAAAGTCTTATTGTTTCTGATCAACATGGGCTATTGAACACTTAATTTAATTCATAGATTATTAAGGACTGAAAAGGATTTACAAAACCTATTTGCTAGAATATGAACACATTGGGATTATAAAAGAACATAATTGTGAAGAAGGTTTTGCGTTTTTGTTGATAATGCCATGAAGTAGAAAATAAATGATGTTACTCGATGAAACAGGTATGTAAATGAAGGCTATTAATGCTGCAGATATTTGATTTGAAGTAATGTATGCATATGATCTTAATTTAGCAAATAAGACAGCAAAACAAAGGAGAAACAAATCCGCTTATAAAGTTAGCATACACATGAGATATCATTCCAAATTGGTTTAGTAACCCTCATGTATTGTTTTATTTCCTTTGCATATTCTAATCAAGTTTGTGGCAGGGTACACTGAGGAACTGTATAAAGACAGAAAATTGTGTCCAGCTAACAAAAATATTGACCTATATTTATAATTAACAAATGAGAAGCTGAATTGTCTTAGTTGTCGCAGACAATTTGCTTTCCCAAAGCAGTTCTTGGTTGCAACAATGGGAACCAAAGAGAAATTACAAAGGTTTAAAAATTTATTTTACTTAACACTGATGTATATGAACTTGAGACTACAAGGAACATTTTTGCCAAGGCATATGTTTCCGTAAGTAGTGAAAAGGTGAGACTCTATATCCAAATTCATAAGATGGGTTTGTGAGAGAACCTAAGAGCTCTGTATCTGGAAGTAGACAAATATCTTGATTTGTCATGTCTGCGAAAGGAAGAAGTACATCTAAATAGTAGGGGTCTTGGTAGTTAAAACAGGTTCTAAGCAACCTTATAAACATGGTAATTACAAAAAAATATTGAAATTCATTTGAGTTACAGATGTTGTAAATATAAATGCCAAGTTCAAACAAAAATTGTAAACCAAAACAGATCACAAATTAATCAGGCTAACTGGCTTGTACATCTTAATATGTAAGGAATCCAGTCCAAAATAGAACATTTTAATTTATTTGTAAATGAAATCAAATATATCAACAAGGAATAATTTGTTTAAATAAATACTGGTTTAGGAAGCAATTAGACTCATTTTTTTTAATAAATACAAAGGCTTCTGTTTAGCCAACTATTATACCGGGAGAAAGGCAGTCCACAGAGATACCTACATTTTTTAAAAATTTAAGTCCTAAGTTCATACCTAGTTATGGACCGACCTTAACCCTAGTTATTTGGCCAGCCATAACTATTGCAGTATACAAATACAAAAGTTAACATATTACATAGATGTCCTTTGTCAACTAAAATTTAATGTAAATGTGCATGTTTTTCAACTGACCATTTCCATTTCATCTTCACTATTCATAAAAACTCCCCTAGTTTGAGAATCTGCTTCTGCCCTTCAAAAATCTTTCTAAGTGCAGTTATTAAACTTACCCACCAGTCATTAGTGGCTTTATATCAAAAGATAATGTGAATTACATCTTCCCTATCCCCACATCTTACCTCTCCCCTCATTCCCCTTAGTTTCCAAATCCCTAACCGAAACCAGGCTAACTCTTCTCTTTCATTCCTTTTACAAAGTACTTCTACTTTTCTGGGCCATTTTTAATACCTTGTAGAAAGTCAGTGAGCTCTTTTACTAACCTGGGCAAATAAAATTTGCCTATCCACATCTTCCATTCTAGATCTCACTTCCTTCCAAAAGCCTGTTTCAAAGTGTTCAATTTTAACCCAAAATTCTCCTAACCCATTTTTAAATAAATGCTCTCTACTTTTCCTCAACCAGACATTTGACATAATACCCAAATTTTGTTCTTGATATATCAAACATATTTTCACTATATTAGTATCAGGTAACTCTTGGATTAAAATAAATATTTCAGTACTTTCTCAAACTTTAGCCTTCTCACACTTACCTTTCCTAGCTCTATTAAAACTGTAGAAATTTCTTAATATAAAGTCCATATTATGCCATACCTCGTCTATTCCCCAAATTTCTCCTCCATAAATCCATCAAATTAAAATTAAATTAAATTGAGTTTTATTTATGGACGCTCTTTACCTATTATGGTCCTTAGCATCCCATTCTATATTGGGAGTGAAAGACCAGAAATTTTGCTCAGAGGCCTCTTATCAGACTTGAGGTTCTTTTACGTGCCATAAATCTACAACACGGAACCACTGGCTTTACTTCCCTTCCGAAGGAAGCCATGCTAAGGATTTATATGCCCGAAAAAATCCATTGGCCTCCGCCGGGTTTGAACCCATGACCTCAGGAACTAGAGGCTAGCAGGGTACCACTAGTCCAGGGAGGATGACCATATATCCATCGAGATTCAATCAAGGCTGCTTAGTCTTTCAAACCACTTAATGCACATTACTGCTATCCAGTATAAATGTTGACATATCGCTGTCAAGGCTATTCTCCCTTTTGCCATTGCAGATCTTTTCTCTCTCCCAGCCTCCACTACTACCCAAATTAATACCCAGATATGAGAAATCACTAACAACTTGAATTTCCTTGCCTGCCATGAACCATTTTTCATCTTAATGCAGTTTACTTCCCTTTTCCAAGACCAAGATTTTAGTTTTATCCCAATTTACTTTCAGCCCCCATTCATCACAATATCTGTCAGTCTCCTACATAGCTATCTTTAAACCAATTGCTGATATTGACATGCCACTAGATCATCCACATAAAGTAAGCCGGTTACAACTACATTTTTAATTGCAGACATTCATCAAACAATCCAGAATATCATCAATAAACAAATTAAACAAAATGGGGTTTAATTTACATCCTTGTTTGAGTCCTCTCTCCTGACCAACTGCTCTAGTTACTTCCCCATCAATACACTTAACACAAAGTCTATTTTGATAATATTCTTCTGTAGTATACCGCCACATTAGCACTTAAACCTTTCTTATTTAATTTCTCTATCCACCCTATCATAAGCTTTTTCTAGGTCAATAAGTATAGCATACAATCTGCCCTTTTTTTTTATTATTCATCATAATTTTAGTTATGAATACATTAACCACTGTCCTTTTTCTTTTCCTGTACCCTGCTTGATATGCATATATCCTTTTATTCTCTTCAGCCCAATTTTGTATTCTCTCTGCCATAATTCCTGTAAAAACATTTTCAGAAATTAGATAATAATGCAATTTCTCTGTAGTTTTTGGGATTTGTTTCTCTCCCTTTTCCTTTATATAAGGGTCATTCAAATGAAAAGTAGCGGTAACAGTTTTATTAACTCAAAAATAGTCGCCAAAACTGTTGCCACATTTATCCCATTGCGACACTAGCCGATTGATTCCATCTTTGAAGAAGCTAGTAGGCTGCTGTTGGATCTAGGCCTAAACCCATTCACATACTTTGCCGTCCATTGTGAATCGATCTCCGTGAATAGCTTGTTTTAGAGGTCCATAAACATGAAAGTCACAGGGTGAAAGGTCTGGACTTTACGGTGGATGTTCCAGCGTTCCCATCGAAACTGCTGCAATGTCGTCTTCACCACATTGGCAGTGTGTGGGCGGGCATTATTATGCAGGAGAATAATGCCATTGGACAACATGCCTGGGCGTTTCGACTTGATGGCTTGTCTAAGTGGCTTGATAATGCTGGGTATTGATGGTGGTTCCCTGTTCCAGGAACTTGACAAGCAGTGGGCCCTTGTGGTCATAAAAGGATATCATGACCTTACTAGAACTGGTGTGCACAGCCTTTGATTTCTTTGGAGGTGGTGAAGTCTCATGTTTCCACTGCTTGCTCTGACTCACTCCTCGTTCCTGCTTACTTGCCTTCATGTTCGGTAGTGGAGACGATAACTTGTGTGGCCACCTTCTCTTCGGCGTGAACCCATACTGTCGCTATGCAATGTCAAACGTTGCACACACTGTAGTCGCTCTACCAATAGATGGTGCCACCATACATACAGTTACATGGTGCCACCTTACGTGTAGTGCAAAGTTAGACGCACTGACCAGGTTTCATTTGAATGCCCCTCATATATTGGGTGTATGATTGCTATATGCCAACTTACCAGCACCTTCCTTCCTTTAATTACGTTCATAAACCTTGTTAAGCATGATAGTCAGTGTGGATCTTCGCACTATGCTTTAAAAGATACTACAGGTAGGCCATCAATTCCTGCTGCTTTGTTTTTTTTTAATTAACAAACTTAGTTTCTAACTTCTTCCTATGAGAATGGTCTGTCCAACTCTTCCATGTAACTATTAAATACTTCCAGGTACATAGCACTTCTGCCCCTGGTTTACATAATAAACAAATTTTGAAAATAATGAACCCATTCATTAGGACTGATGTTTATGCTTCTCTCACCCTTCACACACTGTTCAATAATCTGCCAAACTTGCTGCCCCTCATCTGAGTCCAACTTTTGCTTGGTTTCCTAAGGCTCTAGGTCTCTCCCATTCTTGTTTCTTATGGAGGTACCTACATATTAGCTCAAGATGAATTGTTACAGCAATTAAAATTGAGAGATGATCTAAAGCTCTTATGTGAGGATTGTAATTTTTTAACTATCTGCAATTTAAATTGATGGCCAGAACAAAATTGTAACATTTGTTTGTAGGGTTCATAGTTTCATTTTCTGTTGAGACTACTTATTTTTTCATAAATTAGTGAAATAAGTTGAAATTGAGTTTTTATTTATGTACACTGTTTAACTGCTATGGTCCTTAGTGCCGCTTTCTATATTGGGCATGAAAGACTGGAAGTTTTGCTCAGAGGCCTCTTTATCAGACTTGAGGTTCTTTTACTGGTGTAAATCTGTGACACAAGAGCACTGCCTCTACTTCCCTTCCGAAGGAATCCATAAGGATTTTTATGCCCGAAAAAATCCATTGCCCTCTGCAGGGCTTTAACCCGCAATCTTGGGAACTAGAGGCCCCCCTAGACCATGGAGGATGACGTAAATTAGTGTTTAGTTGCATAACAAAGGCTATGAATTAGTGACATGAGCGATCTCACAGTGCAAAAGCATCATCAGACATAAGAATTCAGTGCAAATATCTTCATATCGTACCTAAATAGAAAACTCATGTGTGATAATTCTTCCACATTCTCTGGCTTTTATCCTCGTGGTGCAACTTATTTTCAGACCAATATGGTATACTGTAAATGAAAATGAATTACAATGTTTTAAGTATGCAATTATGCAGATATGCTATTATTTAATAAGAAAACAAAGTCACAGAATAATTACACTATAACAACTGAAATATGAATTTCTAAAGGATCAGATTCATTTTAATAAAATGTATTTTAAATCATTTTTTAAATATTACTTACATCATTTACATAATTAGTCACTTTATGCAACTACTCTTATAGGACAGGTCTGTGGATACCTTTAAAATCATTTAGGATCTGTAGTAAACACTTCGTAGTCCAGCATATGTATCAAGTATCTTTCCCAAATGTTACAAAATGAAGTCATCACAAACATCTCTCTCAACAGATTTAAAAGTTTGAAGAAGAGAAACAAAAGCAAAAATTCAGTGATTTCTTCAATGGATATATCAGACTCTTTGCAAAATAGTGAACCTATTCTTGTGACTATGAAAGCCAAAGTCCTGACAGTCCCCTCGTCAAATTTTCATCGCTCTCTTTCATCAACCTATGCATCATCTCCAACTTATCCTTCAATCTTTTTACCTCCTTCTCCATACTCTCCCTATCTCTCCGCTACCTCCAACTCCCTCTTAATCTCCCTTCATCTTCTCGCATTCCCTTTTCAGCTTATGCTTCACCGTTCCTACCGCGCTCTTACATCTCTCCATGGCCACACGTCTCACACTGCTCACCGACAGCCTACCGGCATCCGAACTCGATCCCGTTCCGCTGTATTCCGAATTTATTCTCAAATTTCCTTCCGCCTACCAACACCATCCGCGCCTCATCCTACCCTTCACCTGTCTATCGTCCAACCTCATCCCATTCCGCTTTACCGCATCCCCCATACACCTGCACGTAACTTTCGGTCAGGTAACTGTTCATCTCGTTCATCATCACATACGCCATCAGCAACTGGCTCTCCTCCACCGCCAACTTCCAGTTCATATCCAAACCTCCATCATCGCGCTGTAATCTAACATCTGCACCCTAGCCTTCCTTCCACTTTCCGCTTTCATCTTCACCGTCCCATCCAGAAAGTCACTTCTCATCTTCCTTCTTTTCCCTCTCTTTTCGCATTCGCATTTCTCTTTAACCCGTATCCGTCATCGCATTCCATCCTACATATCTCCAAATCTCCATAACAGACGTACCCACACCTCTTACCCCTCTCGCACCTCGTCACCAGTCTCAAACATTCGTACACGTGCCTCATCCCATCCATCTTCATCATCTAAAATCACACATCACCCCTTCCTTATACCTGCAAACGCAATCCGTCGTCAACTCGTTCTTGCCGCACATCAGATACCCCGTCGTCTCGTCCACCCTAAAACCGCAGCGACCGAAACTTAAGCAACTCTCTTCCGCTCCCAATACACCAAAACCACCCACGCATACCATAACCATCCAAATGTCTATCTATCCACTCAAAAAAACTACCATCGAATGTTCAGAACCTAACCTGCTCTCCCCTTCCTCACATCCTCCCTTATATACCCTTCTTCATCCACAGCCAATATCCCTTACCTATGACATCATCCTATTTCACCACCAAACCCACATCCAATTCATCCTCTAAAACAACCCACGCGCTCACACCCCACGCTACAGCCGCCCAAAACCGCCCTCAACACCCCAAACGACTCTTCTTTGCCTCAAATTCATCCCTTCATCTCCATCACACTTCTCATACACTTTTCAATACTTACACCTCGTCAAGACGTACTCTCCTTAGTACTTACAACTACTTAACACTGGTACCAGTGACGTCGCACAGATGCGGTGCGTCCATGGGGGTGTCTTATAGCTACTGATGTTACCATCACTTTGCAAGTTTTGAAAAATGAAGGAGAAAAAGGCTCTGCTAAAGTCATATGTTTAAAAATTTTATAAAAGATGCCACTCAAACCAAAACCCATAAATTATAAATGAATAACTAACCGTTTGAATAAAAAAATCAATGTGATATCTCAAAGTAGATAAAGGGAATAACATAGATATTGAAGGAGATGAAGAAGCCATAGAGGAGAGGAATTATTCCTTCAACATGAATATACCATATTATTCCAAAACTGCATTGAACAAGTACATAGTAACTGCCCAAAAGTTTATTAAAGAAAGCAACATAATACTAAGTAACATTAAAAACAAAGTAACAGCAAACAATCCTAAGTTATCCAAATTGTTTACCAAAAATTCACACAAAGGATGGTAGCGTGCAACCAATAATTCATAACAGATTAACCAAAATAAAAAACTTGATTGTTAAATCCTTTGATACCAAATCTTTATATACTAGCATTCCAATAGTTAAATTACCACATTTAGTCAAACATCATTGGCTATGCAAAAGCAATTGAAATTGTCACAAATATAAAAGTAGTC